>LNAC01000004.1:6442705-6888320 GCA_002007465.1 Ailurus styani | reverse complement strand
CCCCCCACCCTGCCCCTCAAGTTCCTCATATCAGAGAGATCATATGATAATTGTCTTTCTCTGATTGACTTATTTCGCTCAGCATAATACCCTCCAGTTCCATCCATGTCGTTGCGAATGGCAAGATTTCGTTTCTTTTGATAGCTGCATAATATTCCATTGTATATATATACCACATCTTCTTTATCCATTCATCTGTTGATGGACATCTAGGTTCTTTCCATAGTTTGGCTATTGTGGACATTGCTGCTATAAACATTCGGGTGCACGTGCCCCTGAGGAACACTACCTTTGTGTCTTTAGGATAAATACCCAGTAGTGCGATTGCTGGGTCGTAGGGTAGCTCCATTTTCAACTTTTTGAGGAATCTCCATACTGTTTTCCAGAGTGGCTGCACCAGTTTGCATTCCCACCAACAGTGTAGGAATCCCTTCTTAATAGGGTTCCAGAATATAGTTAAGCCTTAATGCCCTAAGACATTTATTAACGAACTATGTACCATTTGGGAGAACTGACAAAATAGTCACTCAAATATTTTTTCTATAGGGCTTAATTTTCTTATGGACACCCCACTGAGAAAATACAGCTTCAAAACAATGAACATTTATTTACCTCAAGCATCTGCAACTTGTAATTTAGACTGGGCTAAGCTGGGCAGTTTTTCTGGCTTTATTCTGATTACATCTTGTTTTCTCTGGGACAGGGAATTAGCTATGGCACAATTCCCTTTGATAGAGATTGTTCCAAAATTTTTTGAAAAACTGGCTTTCAATATTACATATCAGTAATGTCTATTCAACAGTGAAAAAAAATTACCCAAACTGTATCAGCCATCTGGATTTTTTCCACTTTAATCTCCAAATAATCCACTATGAAACACGATAAAGCCCTGACTGCTGTCTGTCTCAGCATTACACTAAATAGATATTGCTTGATTCACAGGTTATGGAAGAATACCTCTTGAGAAATATTAGTAACACTGTAACCAAATCACATGCAATAAAACAAAAGATGGAACACTGCGTCTTTGGGAATACTATTTTCCTCTTTCAGTGAAATCTTTATAACCCTGAAAATGGGTGAAGACGGGCGATACCTGGGCATAATTATTGCTTCCTAATTGGATAAATTTCCAATTTTCTGTGTTCACAGGTGAGGAATTCTACCAGTTTTCAATCCATCCAAATAAATGAGACAAAATATATTTTTCTTCTTGCTATGTGACTTTTGGTTGGTAAAAGTATAAGTTTGCCCTGCACTGTTTAAACACAAGGACATAACAAACAAATACTAGGTTGTCTACGTATGCCAGGCTTCAGGCTAAGAGCTTTGAATCAACTCCGATACATAGATGGGTGCTGCCATTTGCCGTAAGTTAAATAAATAACTATAGTGGGATGGTTAATATAAAAATCTCTGAAAACAGGAAAAAGCACATAAAACTATTCCTAGTGACCTGTTATTATTTCATCATGCAAAGAGGTCTGAATCAATGTGGCAATGCACTGAATGTTTGTGTCCCCAGCTTCTCCCTGCCCTCCACCAAATTCATACATTGGAACCCTAATGTAGGTGGTAATTTTGAGAATTGGGGCCTTTGGAAGTTAATTAGATCGTAAGGGTGGAACTTCCATAAATGGGATTAGTGCCCTTACAAAAAGAGGCCCAAAGAACAGCTCGCTCCCTTGGTATGTAAGGGTACAAGAAGTAAGCAATCTACAACCCAGAACCATCACTCCATCATGCTGACCCCCTAATGTTGAATTTTCAGTCTCCAGAATGATAAGAATTAAATTTCTGTTATGTATAAGCCACTCAGGCTCTAGCATTTTGTTACGGCAGCCAGAATGAAGATGATCGTAACTAAATTTTGAAGGTGTTTGGAACTGACAGCATAAAGGCTGTGTAGCACTTCCCATATTTACGACAGAGATGGAAACTTGGGGTCACCTCAAAAAGATTGCCATTCTTCATCCAGAGCAACCCCAAGAGAGGTTTATAAAGGGACTCCCAGACTATATAGCATTTCTCCTATGGCAAAGTAAAACATTCAGACATAGAAATCAATGGTTTCAAGTATAAACTATAAAGCAAAAGTCAAAAGAATATTCAAAACTATAAGTGCTAATTTTTCTAAAGCTGTCTCTCAGTTTCCTCCAAAGTGAATACTAATGAAGATTTATTTACCCTTTTGAGTAACTTCGGAGAGGCCAGCATGTTATAAAAATAAACGAAATAGATGTTACTACCCTTATTTTTAACCTCTTTAGTTGTACTTTTTTTTTGTTACAGGCCACATCTAACATTAATAAGAGGGTATGTAAGTACAGTCTTCTTCAGTTCTAGAGGAGCAGTAAATATTGATGAACAATAGTAATAACTGCCACAACCAGTCCTCTCAAGAAAAATGCCACCAAGCTTTTCCATACTATGCAGAGAGGTGTGCATACAGGAGTTATTCTGGGTTCCCATAACTTAACAGGAAACTTTCACAGTATCAGAACCCTAATGTCCTGCAAATAAAGGAGCAGGATGCCCTCAAATTCCTTGTAGCAGGAACTCACTTGGGTGGCCCCAACCTTGACTTCCAAATGAAACCATGACCTACAAAAGGAAAAGTGGTGTCATTACCTCGTAAATTCGAAGAGGACCTGGGAGAGGCTTCTGCGGGCAGCTCGGGCCAGAGCTGCCACTGAAAAGCCGGCTGCCGTCAGGATCATGCCCTCCGGGAACAGCGGCCAGTGCGCTGCGCTGAAGTTTGCGGCTACCGCAGGAACCACTGCTGTTGCTGGCCGCTTGGCCCGGAACCTGCTCTAAGCAGGTGGAGGCAGCCTCTGGGAGCCGCAGCTTCCCGCGGGTACCGATCCTGGGGCCGAAGCCCGCCTCTCACAGAGGTGTCTTAAGGTAACCCCCCCGACCCTGGGTCTACTCCACGTGGCCACTGCCACCTCCCGCAACAAGGGAGCTCGCTCAGTGGGTCTGCCTTGGGGTGGAGGTGGAGGGGGCGCTATCTCCCTGAGCAGCCACAGAATGTCGGGCCTGGGCTCTACTTCACAGAGATCCTGAAGAGACTGAAAAGGAAGAGCAGGCCGCTGCTGAAGAGGCTGTGAGCAAGGAGGGCCTTTGGGTGAACAGACTGCTGCGGCTCCGACTTGCGGCTACTCAGCGGGAGCCGGCAGCCAGGCGGAAGTTACAGGTGCGCTCTGCGCCTGCTCCGAGGTTCCGCCAGAAGCCCGGAGCGCGAGGCGCCCCCACCCAGGACCTCTCTGCAAACCCTGCTACTCCGGCCACCCAGTGCGTAGGAACCGCCATCAGGAGGTTGCAGGCGCTTCTGCACACGCCTGAACAGAAAATGGAAATAAGGTTGGCAGAAAATAAAGTTTAAATAAAGTTTCATAAGAGATAGATTTTTAGATATCTGTGCAAACATATTTGAAAACATAAATTACAAGTCTAATTTCCTAGATAAATACAGAATTTGAGCAAGAAAGCTATAATTAAATTTGAAACTCCTTTTAAGGAATTACAGTTTTCTTAATGAAAATCTATGGAATTTTAAAAAATATGACTAAAAAATAGAGGAATAAAAAGATAACAAATTACATGGAACATGCTTGTGATATGCTACTTTAGAATTCAGGAATTTTTATTATTCCTTTACCTTGAAAATAAAAAATATATAAATGAAAAAAAATATATATATATAAATGAAAAAGCCTTCCCGCGAAGTAACATATTTTCGATGTAACTTCTCTGTGTAATATAATCTCTCTTCTGGTATTAAAAAGGTTAATATAAAATATATTATTCATAATCAAATGAGATCCTTTATGAAGAATAACCTATTTCTCCCATACATTTTTGCTTAAAATAATCTTCCTTGGGCTTTATTCTCTCACTACCTAAGTAAGCTTTCAGGTGTACATTTTTTTAAATTCTTTTTTTTTTTAAGATTTTATTTATTCATTTGACACAGAGAGAGAGAGTACAAGTAGGCAGAGAGGCAGGCAGAGAGAGAGGAGAGAGGAGGAAGCAGGCTCCCTGCTGAGCAGAGAGCCCGATGTGGGCCTCGATCTCAGGACCCTGGGATCATGACCTGAGCCGAAGGCAGCGGCTTTAACCCACTGAGCCACCCAGGCGCCCTTAAAATTCTTTTTATCCTTATGTGCTGGAGTGACGTTTTAAATATCTTTCAGCTAGGGGCACCCGGGTGGCTCAGTCCGTTAAATGTCCCACTCTGAATTTCAGCTCAGGTAAGGACCTCAGGGTCCTGGGATCAAGCCCCACTGGCTAACTCCCTGCTCGGCAGGAGTCTCTTTGTCTCTGTCTCCATCTGCCCCTCTTCCTGCTTGCGTGCTCTCTTTTTCTCTCTGAAATAAATAAATCTTTTTTTAAAAAGTTTTTCACCTAGTATATATAGCACATAGCCTATCAAAATAAAACACTGACAAATTGTAGCAGATAATGATTACTTACAAAGAGTATGGTTATACTGACCCTATCCTGAGTCATTATCAATCCAGCCTCTATACAGGGTAATCATACCTCTCCGTTTATGCAAGACAGTTTTATAATTGTTCTCCTGGCGTAATTTATAGTGTATACCTTCATCCTCAGAAGTGTCCTAGCTTAAATGATAAATTATATTGTCACCCTGACTTATATATACACAGACATAAATGATTCCTTGGAATATCAACGACTGTAGCAATACTTTCATTAAAAACTAGATGGCAGGGCGCCTGGGTGGCTCAGTGGGTTAAAGCCTCTGCTTTCGGCTCAGGTCATGATCTCAGCGTCCTGGGATCGAGGCCCGCATCAGGCTCTCTGCTCAGCGGGGAGCCTGCTTCCTCCTCTCCCTGTCTGTCTGCCTGCCTCTCTGCCTACTTGTAATTTCTCTCTGTGTGTCAAATAAATAAATAAAATCTTTAAAAAAAAACTAGATTGCAAATATTTCCCTTTTAGCCTCCTAGTACATGCCAGTGATCAAAATTTCTATTTTCGTTAACACAAAAAGTCCTAATGTGTATTCTTGCCCTTCCATAAATTATTCCATCTCTGTAATAGGAAAACTTGCGTGCAGGGCCTGCAAAAATCTTGGAATACTGTATTTGAATGAGGATGTAATTAAAGCCTTCTCTTCCAGACCAAAAATGTGAAGACATAACTTGCTTGGGGGATTCTAAGGACAGACATCAACCAGTCATATATCCTTCCTGTAAAAGGAACTTCTGCTTGTGAGCAGACAAGCCTCTCTGTGAGCCCAGCAGACTGTGTGATCCGTAAAACACATTCCCCCCAGATGGCTAAAAGTAGGTGGAGAGCCCAGAGAAGGCATCACAAAAGAGGCAAAATTTGAGCCAGGTTTCCAAGTGTAGAGGACGTATACAGTGATTGCAGGGGAGTTTGCCAGGGGCAAGGCTGGCTTCCTCCCAAGAGGCCTCACAGGGTAATAATATTCATTACCTGGGTAGATTCACTATAGCCCATGAATTGGCCTGCATCTTTACATGTCTTATAACTTGATTTTTTCAACATTCCAAAAGCAAATACACTTCACAAGAACAAGATCACATTATCCGAGCTCCTGAGGTAGATAAATGAAACCAGAATGTGACTTAATTTACATTGTGAAATAATTGTTATAGAGACTAAAATTTTTGAAACTCATGTGAGCAACACATTTTGTCCTTGTAGGCACACACAAAAAGACAATAATCAGAATGCTGTTCAATAAATGTGGAATCAAAACAAAAAAGTTAGATGATTCCAATTTGTAATGGCATTAGGCTCAGACAACTGATTAATTCATCTTAAAACAGGGATAGGCTTGCCAAAAGAGTCAGGAGTCAGTATACTCAAAGTCTGTTGGCTATGTGTCCTTTTCTCCTGGGTAATGCTTGGATAAAAATTGCCAAATCTGCCTTCATGACTTCCTTTTTCAAAGGTTCCCATGACTAACCAACTTGCATCAAATTGACTTTCTTTCTTTAGATATCTTAATACTCTATATCAAATTGTACTCATTATATAGCCTTCAAGGCTTTGTTTCTTTTGTGACTAGTTAAAATTATATTTTAAATTGCATATTTTATAACATACATAAATATCTTTTAAAAGGGGAAAACTTTCAACCCTTTCAAAATTCTACTGCCCTTCTCAGAAATGCATACACGTGCATATATGCACATACAGATATAGGTGTATAAAAAAGTCTACATTGGTTTCTTTCCTTAAAATTAAATTAAATTTTAATCCCAATTCTCATCTGTTGAGGCTGATAGGATATTTAGTTCTGGTCATCAAGGCCTGTGTATCCTATTCCCATCCCAGGACTCTTGATACCTTTGGTCATTGCTGCCATTAATTATTTCCCATAGAAGCCCCTCTTCAAAGAGTGTCACATCTTCAGGGTTCTGAAAGGAAGTTAGTTAACTGTGAAATCTCACACCATTGCAAGTCCCTTTCCACCAAAATTTTCAGTTCACTGCTCCACCTCTTTTCTCTCCCCAATACCATCTTGATTTCTCCCACTTCCTTCCTCATCTAGGTTGGATTCCATGATTCCTCATTTTAGCCGTTCTTCACATATTCTTGGGGTTTTCATCTCCCCTATCCATTCCATCTCACCTGGAAAAACCCCTGTCTGTGAAAAGCCACCTATTCTGTCCGGCAGTTAGTTAGGTACCAGTGAGGAAGGATAAAACAGATGCTGACCATACCTTCAGAGGAACCCCCAAGAGTTAACAGAACAGGAGAGGTCTAGCCACAGTGCAGGCTCAAAAGCCCAAGAGGACTTCCAAGAGCTGAGCATGTGCACAAAAAGTACAACTTGCCTTCAAGTAAATTTAAGGTCACAGCAAAAGCTCATAAGATACTCATAAATAGATAATAAATAAATAAATAACAGAATGCATCATAGGTAGGTTCATGCGCAGAAGCCAAAATGTTATTTAACCACCAGCTGTCAGTCAAAAGTGTCAATCAAACCCAATTACAGATGAAGAAAGTAGGCTTAAAAGGATGCAGCTAGAGCTTCTTGGAGCCACTGCCACTCTTGCTCCAGCAGTGGCCCGCTTTTTTTCTCGAAAATGTACTATGCTTATCTACTCAATGAATTCTATCTCCCCATTCTGATCTCAGGTCTCCAATTCTTTGGTGCATCTGGGACAAGAACTAAATGACCCAGTTAACAATTCTACCCCTGAACCTACGTAACTGAGTGCACCTGAAGAAAAACTTATACTCGCCTACTGAATTTATGACCATAAACCTCAAATGGTCTGCTAGTACTGTCTGGTGACTATACATTTCTTTAGTTAATTCACATTTCATTCCCCCAAAGTAATTATTTTACCCTTTTTTTCCTCTCAGTTTCAAAACCCTACTATTACTACATAACTTACTCTTAGCTTATCATCTTGCTTTCATTTTCACTTAGAAAATATAAAAGTTTCATGGAGAAATTTCATGTCTTCCACCATTAAATCTGCCAATTTATAGGTGCATAACCCCAAATTATACTTTTAATTTTATTAAAGTGCTAAAAAGTCTTTATCCCTGTCTAAATCCCAATGGGCCACCTGAATATTTGTTCTCATTTCTTACCATCCTCCTCTCTCTTGCATTATCATGTTTTCCTCCCTGTGGACCATTTCCAACAACAAAAACATCTCCTGTTTATTTTTTTCCCATTTTCAGGAAAAAATAAACAAGCAAAAAATGTATAAGTATTACTTATATACATTTTCACTTCTTCTCTTAGCTGCACTCTTCACCGAAATAGTCTGTTCAAATTCAAAGTTCCATATATATTCGACAGATCTCCTCTAACTTTTCTCAGTATCATGTCAACACTGATAATTCCCTTCTTACAATTCCTGCCCTCATGTACTTTCAGGACACTGTGTCCCTAGCCAACGGTCCATATCAATCACTTCCCTTGTCAGCTTTCTTTGCTGGATCTTTCCACTCTTCCTAACCCCTATATGTTGGAATGTTCCAGAACTTACTCCCCACACCTCCTCTTTTCTCCTTTTAAGGTTACTTTCTGGGTGATCTCATCAAATTCCCTGTTTTTTTAATCACACATGATGAGTCCTCCATTTTTATATCAGACCCCTCATTGCTACTGGATTACAGACTCAGATATCCAGTTTCCAATTCAGCATGTCCACTGGGATATCCATAGGAATCTCGAGTAAATATCTAAAACTGAATTTTTATTTTTTAACACATATGTTCCACCTTAAGGGACTCCAGCTCATCTTATTAAATGGTAATACTATTTGCCCAGATTTTAGTCCAAAACTTTATAATCCTCTTTGATTCTTCTTTCTCATACCAACGTATAATCTGAAAGCAAGTCCTATCAGTTCTGTTTCAAAGCAAGTCCCATCAGTTCTATACTGAATGAAAGAAACTACCACACTCAAAAATATCTCCATAGTTTAAGAACCATCTCTTGCCTAATTATTGTAAGAAGCTGTACGATGGGGGCACCTGGGTGGCTCAGTTGGTTAAAGCGAATGCCTTCAGCTCAGGTCATGATCACGGAGTCCCAGGATCAAGTCCCTCATGGGGCTCCCAGTTCCATGGGGAGTCTGCTTCTTCCTCTGACCTTCTCCCCTCTCATGCTGTCACTCTCTCCCTCAAATTAATAAAATCTTAAAAAAAAAAAGAAGAAGCTGTACGATGTCTTCCAACACAACCACGTTTCTTCCCATTTCAAGGCCTATTGTAGTTGATATTCCGTTGGCAAGGATTGTCTTTCTTACCGTATGTTGGCAAAGTTTATTCCCTCATTTCACTTGACTTCTTAGTCTTGTATCATCTGCTCAGACAGACTTTCCCCTGACCTCCAATAGCAGGTGTTGCCACATCTATAACCTTGGTATTCTAGCTTGTTCCCAAAGAAGGATATAATAATTCTTGTTACGGAATATGCTCTTTTGTATATAAATTTGCCACTTTTCTCATCAAGGGGTAAAAGCTATGTCTCTGCCCTATAAATTTGGACTAGACTTAGGACTTTCTTTGACCAACAGTATGATAGAAGTTATGTGGTATGCTTCAGCTCTTGGTCTTGGGAGCTTCTCTGTTGGCTTTCTTGATGCCAGTCACCAGAAGCTCAGGATATAGTACTGAAGGATGAAAGACCACATGGAGAGGCCACCTGGAGAATGGAGTTACCCTAGCCAGCAGTCAATGCCAAGCTCCCAGATTGCGCAGGTCTGTGTGTGTGTAGCCTCTTGGACAGTCTGGTCCCAGAATTTTCTTGCTCAGTATAAGCACATAAATGATTCCAGACACCTTTTTCTTAAGAATTTATTTATTTATTTGACATAGAGAGAGAGATCAGATCATAAGTAGGCAGAGAGGCAGGCAGAGAGAGAGGAGGAAGCAGGCTCCCTGCAGAGCAGAGATCCCGATGTGGGCCTTAATCCCAGGGACCCTGAGATCATGACCTGAGCTGAAGGCAGAGGCTTTAACCCACTGAGCCACCCAGGCGCCCGATTCCAGACACCTTAATGGATTTTTCCATGGTTTTAGATTACACATAAAATATAAACAATTAGCCACTCTATTCATGAATAACTAAAATAATTTCAAAATGTCCTTCTTTGGGGAGTTTAGATCTTTTTACTTACAGAGAGTATATTGTGGGATAGGAGTAATAAAAATATTTTTTCCTTTAGTTGAGAAAACACAGTGCAATCAAAGCTGTCAATCATTTCATTATCTTGGCATCAAGTGAGATAGAAAAGATTTTGACATATATAATAAAGAGAAAAGTATTCAAAATATAAAGCGATGATAGAACAAATGAAAAAGGCTATTTTAACTTTTACATGATCTGAAATGAGATTTAAATTTATAAACTAAAAACCCCACAATTATATTTTTCCAAAAAAAAGTGACTATCTATATGTTTACGACACCCTACTTGAATTTTGACAGTTAATTTCTTTTCAAACATAAGTTAAGCCATGATTATTGTCAATTGTAGAATTCAGAAAATCCTTATAGCTGGCAAAACCATCTCAATTAGTAAAATAGTTTGCCTATGTATTCCATTAAGATCTCACTTCTATTCAACTTATTTTAGAACTGTAATTATAAGTTAACCGTATAATTTCATGAATCCATTCACTTTATGAATGTCTTCATAAGATTTTTATTAAAATATTTCCTTGAATTTTTTTTTCAGCACATACTTTGAGGTAAGACTGTGTCCCTTGCCATTTTAGTATGAAATCTTTCCTAGAGTGTTGACTGTGCAAATTGGATTTCCCAGAAAGTGGACCCTGAGACAAACTTTAGTGTGCAAAATGCTTAATAAGAAGTGTGCTTGGAAACCAACATTTGTGTTGAGGCGGGAGGGACACAGCAGGGTTAGGCAGAGGAAGAAGTTGAGTTGCAATGCAGTCCTGACAGCCTCAGCTGACTTGAATGGTAGTTCTCAAATGAGAAATGGTGATTTATTATGCAACAGTAGATTACTAATATACCATCCGTGAACTAAATAAAGCTGTTTTAAAACAACTTAAAAGCAGAAATTATACTTTACATATGAGAGTAAAAAACATATTAGAGGGCTTTCAGTTATAGTTCAGGTTTTTGTCTCTAAATTTAGTAGGAAATAGGGACCTAGTGAAGATTTTATTACCCAGGAAGTGGAGCGGATTTTTTACCAGTGATTTAAAATTTGGGGCAGTGGGGGTAGGGCTGTGGTATATTGAAAGGATAAAGGTGAAACAGAACGACATTATGCTTGTAGAGACAAGAAAAAATTAGGGTTTGAGCCAACATATAGATAAGAGTGTAAAGACAAAAGTTAAATGAAAAAGATTGACTCAATATTCAATTGACAGTATTAAATGTGGGGGATTAAGGAGGGGTAATAGTTTACCATGTAAGACATGGATGACTGGAAAATTGCTGGCCTTCTAACAGAATGAAGAAAGCAGGAAGAGTCGTTGGCTTAAAATCTTAAATATTTCTTGATTTTAAAGAACAGAATACAGAAGATTTTGTTTAAAAACCCACTTAGAAATTGTATATGAACCTTAAAAGATATTGTTTTAGTATCAATATAGCAAAAATAGTTTAAAGGAGAATCTAGAGAAAGAAGAGATTTGGTTAAGGAAAGGGCTTTGGAGAATTAATCCATGTGAAAAGACAAAAGATAAGATGTGCAAAGGGAATAACCAAAGACAGTAAGCATGAAGGCTACGGTGGAAAGGAGAGTCAAGAAGGTGGAGCTAAAAATTAGATGGACTGAAAAAGATTCATTTGCCCTGGAATGTAGAAATCACAAAATAATTAATTTCAAAAGAGCAGTAAAGAAGGTAACTGGATTATAAGAGGTCGGGGTGAGTGGGAAGTTAAGAAGTTATGGCAGCAAATTTCTTTCTAATAGCAATCTGGTAGATGGACTAACAGAGATCTAAGGAGAATGTGGGATGGGAGTCTGGCAGGCAGAGAAAAGGAGCTTTGAAACCAGGAGATAGGAAGTTGCATCATCCCTTGTCAGATGGCTTCCACTACAGAGCCATATATTACAAGAAACTGGGTGAGGCAAGGTTGGAGTTTAAGAAGAATGGAAACATTTAAAATAGCCACTGCAAGGAATAAAAAAAAGAACATTTAGAACCTTAGCAGAATCCTTGGCAATGATGAGAGTCCAGCTACTTTAAATAGCTCGTGAAATTTACTCAATTATGGCTACAATCCATTAGAGGACCACATGCTCAAATTGAGCCCCAAAATGATAAAATTTATTTATTTTATCTGAGCCCCCTTTTGTTCATCCAAAATGTACAATCAATGGACACATGAAAATCCCTGTGGTTATTTCTTTTCTTTTTTTTTTTTTTAAGATTTTATTTATTCATTTGACAGATAGAGAGAGATANTAGAGGACCACATGCTCAAATTGAGCCCCAAAATGATAAAATTTATTTATTTTATCTGAGCCCCCTTTTGTTCATCCAAAATGTACAATCAATGGACACATGAAAATCCCTGTGGTTATTTCTTTTCTTTTTCTTTTTTTTAAGATTTTATTTATTCATTTGACAGATAGAGAGAGATAACAAGTAGGNCCCGATGCGGGCCTCGATCCCAGGACCCTGAGATCATGACCTGAGCTGAAAGCAGAGGTTTTAACCCACTGAGCCACCCAGGTGCCCATCCTGTGGTTATTTCTGTACTTCAAGCATATTACATTATTTGCCATCCCTGGTTCATACCATGCCTCCATGCCTTTACTTATGCTGTTCCCTCTGCCTGAAGTGAGCCTGCCCCTGTGTCTTAGGTCCTAGCTCAAGCATGACATAGTTTATGAAGTCTCTTTCATATCTATTTCTCAAACACTGGAGAGTTGACCACATTCTTCACTACAGTGTACCCTATACTTGCATTATATATGATCTGCTAGAGAAATGCCTTATTTTCAAATGTATTTTAGAAATGTATACTAAAGTCAAATATGGAAAAGTCAAGCAACCGACTGATAAAGGATAAGAATGGAGACAACCCCAGATAAATAATAAGTTCTAATTTTTAGGTCACTGTTTTTGAATCCCCAGTGCATATCATATTGCCTGTTGTGTAGCTAATTTCCCTTCTAATTTCAATGTTTCTTTATTCACATATCACCTTTCCATAAAATGATATGGATCAGATTACTTCCCTATTAAAAACCCCATGGTCTGGTACAGAAGATTTTTCAGTGCTATTTGCCTTTTGTGCTCCTTTCCCATCAGCATTCAAATCAGGCTAGGATCCTGTCACACACGCAAAGCCAAATATCCTACAACACTCAGGTTCAACATTCTGAATCTGGAAAATTATAATTCATTATTAAGACCTGGTTCCCAGGTCACAATGTCAGTGAATTCATTCCTAAGACAACATTAATTGTCCCTTCCTCCGCGTTCTTTATAGTAGGTGATCTTCAACTCTGAAAGAGTACTTGCATTGTTTTGTTTTGTTTTTTAAGATTTTATTTATTTATTTGATAGAGACAGAATGAGAGAGTGGAACACAAGCAGGGGGAGTGGGAGAGGGAGAAGCAGGCCTCCCACTAAGTAGGGAGCCTGATGCAGGGCTTGATCCCTGGACCCTGAGATCATGACCTGAGCTGAAGGCAGACGCTTAATGACTGAGCCACCCAGGTGCCCCAAGAGTACTTGCATTGTAATGGTGTACTGTAACTGATCTTTTTTATAGTTTCCTCCCAGTAGACTGGACATAATATAAATGGTCAACAAAGATATTTAGTAATAGATTTAAATTTCCATTTTATTAATAAGAATCACAGAATAAAACAAAGTTGATTTTGGTAATTTTACTTACTTTGTTTAACTGAACATCGACTTTGTGCCTAGCTTAGAAGGCAGGATATACTGGGGTGAAATCAAAACATACAGTCTTTACTTTATAGAACTTAGAGTTTAGTAGGGTAGAAATGGTATATACACAAACCTCCATAAAATGACAAATTATTTTTTTTAAGATTTTATTTATGTATTTGATAGAGAGACAGAGCACTAACAGAGCTGCAGACCGAGAGGGAGAAGCAGATTCCCTGCTGACCAGGGAGCCTGACATGGGGCTTGATTCCAGGACTCTGGGATCATGACCCAGGCCAAAGGCACTTAACCGACTGAGCCACACAGGCACCGACAAATTATTTTTAAATGTTAAGAAAAAATATAATGGGACCTAGGCTACTTTTTTTTTTTAAGATTTTTATTTATTTGACAGAGAGATCACAACTAGGTGGAGAGGCAGGCAGAGAGAGAGGGGGAAGCAGGCTCTCCACTGAGCAGAGAGCCCGATGTAGGGCTTGATTCCAGGACTCTGGGATCATGACCTGAGCTGAAGGCAAAGGCTTAACCCACTGAGCCACACAGGCGCCCCAGGGCTACTTTAGATAATCAAAGAAAACCTCTCTGAATAATTGATATTTAATCTAATAACACATAGGGAAGGAAGAAAAAAAAAAAACCTAGTTGTGGAAGAATGGGATAGAAACTTCCAGGCAGAAATAACATGTACAAACTCCCAAGGCAGAACAAAGCTTGGCATATAGGAAAGAGAAAGGTGTGGCTAAAGTATGGAATATGTTGAGAGTGGTATGAAATGAAGGCATGGAGAGGTACCAAAAGCCATAGGACTAAGGAATTTGTCTACCAAAATAAGAAGTTTTTACTTTATTCCAAATAGTTTGGAAAAATATTAAAGAATATTAATCAGTAAACTGACACTTTTTAATTATCAATTTAAAAATTTGCCCTGCTAGCATTTGAAGAATACACTGGAGTTGGCAAGAATAGAAGCAGGGAGAGAGCCTGGGTGGCTCAGTTGGTTAGGCAATTGCCTTAGGCTCAGATCGTAATCCTGGGGTCTCAGGATCCAGTCCCACATCGGGCTCCCTGCTCAGCAGGGAGTCTGCTTCTCCCTCTGACCCTCCCCCCCCATGCTCTCTCTTTCTCTCTCTCTATCTCAAATAAATAAATAAAATCTTAAAAAAGAAAAGAAAAGAAAAGAAAGAACAGAAGCAGGGAGAATGAGAATATTGTGGAAGTCCAGGCAAAAAAATTCTATGACCCTGGAAGTCCAGGGTCATAGAAACAGAACAACAGAGACTTAGATATATTTGATGTGTGCTTTCTAGAGAACAGAGAGGTTTTAGTAATGAGTTGAGTGGGGGTTAAATGGAGAGAAATGTCTTGTTAGATTTCTCACCATCATTAATCATTGTTCTCATTATGCCTTAGGTGTGACTTGTGGCTTACCTACAAGCTATGCCAATAAATAGAGGGGCAAAAATATCAATTTAGGGAGTCAATGCTTTTCTTGAAAGAAAGGAATAAAAACAGTCCCACATCCATCTCTCTCAACTGCAACTCTCAATTTTGTAGTCAGGCAAATTTGATGTAAAATTCTGATTCCACCTTTCCATGACCTAACTTTATTTTTTTAAACAATTTTATTTATTTATTTGAGAGAGTGGGGGAGAGAGAGAGCCCACACACAGGAGCAGCGGGGAGGGGCACGGGGAGAGGGGTGAGTAGACTCACTGCTGAGCAGGGAGCCTGACTCTGGGATCATCCCAGGACCCTGGGATCATGAAGGCAGACACTTAACCAACTGAGCCACCCAGGTGCCCCCTCCATGACCTAACTTTAGGCAAGTCACATCTCTGTCTCTGAAATTCCTCATCTGAAAACAAAAGCAATTATTTCATGTGGGCAGGGGTGTTGCCAAATTTAAAGAGCCAATGTATGTGAAAAACATAATGCAGTATGGTTAAGTACTAATGTTTATAATTCTTTTCAGTTGCAGATTTTTTTTTAAGTCCCTTTACATCATTATATATGCATGGACTAGGAGCTTCAACTCCTCCAGCAAGGCCACATAAATTCAGTATATGCTCAGAAATGGACCTGGTTAGTCCATTATCATAAGTTTCAAAATGTGTGAGAACTACTTCAAATAATGATTTTATATCTGAAAGAAGCAATGGATCATCAAGATACATACTGGCATATTTTTCCACTATGTTAATTGTTAAACATGTCACAAGGAATATAAATTGCCTTGGAGACATAAAATATTTCAATAAAATATCTTAAAAGGAGACTGTTTCAGCTCCTTTTCAGATATATTTTCTCTTTTGTATATGAAATAGTCAGGTTATAAATATTCCTATTGTACATATATTTTTGGTACTGTACTCTCATTCTTTGGAACTGACAGAGGTTTGAAAGAAAAAATCAAATCTATGCTAGTACATAATCCTTGCATTTGTCAAAAAAGTAAAATAGCAAAGATGACAGCATTTACAATAGAGACAGAGCATTTTAGAACCTTCCATTGCTCTTAAAATCTTGAATTACATGAAACTGTCATACTTTCATACAATGCCTTGAAGATCTTTATGCTTTAGGATACCAGGATGTCAGTAAAGTCTGAAGACTGATTACCATTGTGGTGAAAAGAATACAGGCTAGTTCCCCACTTTCCTCTTTTGCAAAAAGCAATCTGTAATTTAGAGAAAATCAAAATGTAACTGAAAAAGATAGGATAGGATGAAATGATCAGGCTCAGTTTCCATGTGATGATGTAAATGTCCAGGGGTCAGTTCCCAGGGCAAGGTAAACAATGTCCTCCCCTAAGCATCTGCCTTTCTCATTAATCTGCACCCTCATTTGGATCCTAAGTGATTGTATTTGCACTGTTACCCAGCTTCCAGGTGAGGGGTTGCAGCCTGGACCTGGCAGCTACCTCAGGTAAACAAAGAGGTATCCAAGGCAGTGAACTCCTCCACCCATTCATGTAATAATCATATTCTCAAATAGCTGTCATAGCCAAATTTATATATGGAACACTGCATCCTTTAGTCCTATTCCCGAGCTCAGATAATTAGACTGTATGGTTTCCTTCAGAAATATTCCATTTAAAATTATATTACATTTTTGGGCACCTGGGTGGCTCAGTCAGGTAAGCCACTGCCTTCCACTCAGGTCATGATCCCAGGGTCCTGGGATCGAGACCCACATCAGGCTCCCTGCTCCGCGAAGAGCCTGCTTCTCCCTCTCCCTCTGCCTGTTGCTCTGCCTACTTGTGTTCTCAATCTCTGTCAAATAAATAAATAAATAAATAAATAAATAAATAAATAAATAAAAATTTTAATTTGTTTTTCTTTTCTTCACTAAAAGAAAAAAGTAAATGGAAAACATTTGTGAAGTATTATTAATATAGCCTTTTTAAAAAAAGATTTTATTTATTTATTTCACAGAGGGAGAGAGATCACAAGGAGGCAGAGAGGCAGGCAGAGAGAGAGAGGGGGAAGCAGGCTCCCCGCTGAGCAGGGAGCCCGATGCGGGCCTCGATCCCAGGACCCTGAGATCATGACCTGAGCCGAAAGCAGAGGCTTTAACCCACTGAGCCACCCAGGCGCCCTAATATAGCCTATTATATTAGTTTCAGGTGTATAACATTGATTCAACAATTCTATATTTTACTCAGTGCTCACCATAAGTATAGTCACCGTCCTTCATCATACATTATAATATTATTGACTATATTCCCTATGCTGTACTTTTTATTTCCATGGCTTACTTTATAAGTGAAAGTCTGTACCTCTTAATCCCCTTTATTTCACCCATCCCCCCAACACTTCCTCTCTGGCAACCACCAGTTTGTTCTCTGTATTCAAGTCTTTTGTTCATTAGTTTTGGTTTTTCTTTAAGGAAAAAATAAATTCGTATTACAGTGGAGAAAGAAAACTGACACTGACGGTTCTGAGTCAGTTGCCAATTATAATCTCACTACCCTGGATCTAATTCCACTGACTAAATAATTTATGCACAAAGTATTGTTAATCTATCTATGATTCTTGTATGTGATTATAATCACACTTAAATGGTACCTTTTCAAGTAAACAATGTATATATGATAATCTCTAGCTTCCACTATTATCAAAGTGATTGTGAATATTAATGTTTCAAAATCTGTTTGGGCTAATCAAGGTCAAGTCCCCATTATGGGCTATAATTTCCTCATCTGTAAAATTAGATGATCAGATTACATGATCTCTACAGTCCCATCCAACCTTGAAGATTTAAAAGTTTTAATTCCAAGAATGGGAGTGAAGGAATCCAACCTGTATCTCTGACCTTGTCACTGAATTACACTGTATCTTTTTGAGTCATTTTTGTCTCCAGAAGACTTATACCTAAAGAGTGTACATTCATATCCGATACGGTACTTCCAGCAACAAAAAGTGTAAAATTAAAATGCTAGGCTGCTTAGTGTAGTATTTTAATTCATAGAGATTCAAAAACAAAGACCCAACTTCATACTGAATGGAATTAAACCCACTCAATAACAGTCATCAAAAACATACACAGAGGGTGCCTGGGTGGCTCAGTGGGTTAAAGCCGCTGCCTTCGGCTCAGGTCATGATCCCAGCGTCCTGGGATCGAGGCCCACATCAGGGTCCCTGCTCAGCGGGGAGCCTGCTTCCTCCTCTTTCCTCTCTCTCTGCCTGCCTCTCTGCCTACTTGTAGTCTCTCTCTCTGTGTCAAATGAATAAATAAAATCTTTAAAAAAAAAACAAAAACCATACACAGATAGCAACCTTCGACTCCATTAAATCTCAGTATTCAAAGCATTACACATGTTGTTTTAAACTTGGCTCCAGAATGGTGATGTGGGATATCCTTAGAGGGAACCTATTAATATGAACATATTCTTAATACACCAAAGACTGTGACTGATCTCTTTCAGATTTCATTTGGCCTTCTGCCACAGGCTGGTCTAGAAATAAAGCAAACACAGCAACAGGATAGAATGAAATCTAAGAAGGCTAAGACAAGAAGGCATTCTTTTTTTTCCCCTTAATGCCTGGGTTTTGAGAAAGCAAATAAACTGTTACTGTTTTCCAATTCAATTACTACAAAATAATTTGGAAAACATTCAGTTATTCATACAAATAGAAGCACTAGCAATTTGTATTCCCTGATAATTCTAACTCCCTCATTTTGTTTCCAGCTTCTTATGCAGATCACATCTAAGCTTTAGTGTCAGAATTCACCTCCATGTAATCAGTTTTATCTGCCAATGTTCCCTTGAAACTGGAGATACTTACAAATGTGACAGGAGCAAGTAGAAAAGTTGAAGAGGGCAGGATGAAAAAAGCAGTAATAATGTCTTTCGACTCCTTCCCAGCCTCAGAGAGACCTCACTTTAGAGCACCTGGCTCATTCTGCAGCAGTTAGCACAGTTCAGGTGCTCAACATAGACGTCAGTAATACCCAGTTCACATAGTGCTTGAAGCAATAGAAACACATTTAATGTATTACAATCAGGGGGCATATGTGCCATAAACAGCCTGGATACCAGCCTGCCGATTTTTCCTTCCTGGATCTACTACTTGCCCAGGACTTAGAACTAGTTTTTGCTTTAAACTTCTGACTATAGATACTCTTCTGACACTGGGATTCTGCATTAAACATCAGCCTATTTCACTGGTATTCCAATATTTTGTTTTATTCCTGCCAGCCACACCACCTCCAGGACCGAATTCTCATTTTCTATAGCTTTAGCCAGTGGCTGCGCACTTTCCAGGATCTACAAGTCTGATTATAGTAATAGGATACTGAATGGGGAGGTTTCTGACTCAAGTTTCTACTGAGATCCAGGACAGTAGGTGCCAACGACTTCAACATTCCCATGTGAAATACTAGCAGGACTACAAAAGAGCTGTCTGTGAATCAGTTTTAACTCATGCTTGGTTTTCACTCATCTCTGGCTTTTAAAGGGGTTTGGAGAGGCAACTTTTACACTGAAAAACAGGAAGGGGATTTCTTTGGAAACAGTTGCTAGTGAGCTGGAGGAGGCATGGAGGGACACATGGTGAGTCTGCCCCTGGCCCCAAGTCACGGGCGCAAGGCTTCAAAGAAACCACTCCTTGAGTCCAACATAATCCCCTGGAGTTTGGGGATACCCAGCCTAGTCTCCCATTCAAGCCTGATTATAAAAGGGGCAGGAGGCTGGTCAAAACAGCCTGTAGCAGCAGAGGAGAGGGTTGATGAGGGAAGCCACTGACCATCCACAGCGGGTTTCCGAAGGACAAGGCATGGGCCAGCCACATGGAAAACAGAGCTTCCCATGCCTAAAAGTGGTTTGGAATCATGTTCAAGAGGGCTTTCTGTGAGGGTCGAGCCAATCCCAAGAGAGGCTGGAGGTATAGTGCAAACTGCAGAAGCTATGTGAGAATCACCACTGGACAGAAGGAAAAGTACTACCCATCTGGAGAGGGCTTTAGGAAAATTGGAGTAAGTACCCCAAACACTAGACACCCAGGAAAGAAATCACCTCAAAACACCAGTAAAGGTCAAAGGAAGTCAACATCAGTCACTTGCTGAGCTCATACAAGAACTACCCTGCCTCTTACCCCTCATCCTTCCTGTACTCCCACCCTGGTAAAGGCAGCAATGGTCCAGGGAGTGGGACAGATATAGCAATGCTAAGATAGCCATGAAAGTAAAGATGCCGGGGCACCTGGGTGGCTCAGTGGGTTAAGCCTCTGCCTTCAACTCAGGTCATGATCTCGGGGTCCTGGGATCGAGTCCTGCATTGGGCTCTCTGCTCAGCAGGGAGCCTTCTCCCCCTGCCCCTGCCCCCCACGCCTGCCTCTCTGCCTACCTGTGATCTCCCTCTCTGTGTCAAATAAATAAAATCTTTAAAAAACAAAAAGTAAAGATGCCATCTACTCCTACCTCTGTTGCAAACTTCCAGCTGGAATGTACACGACCAATGGGAGGGAAAGTCTTTAACTCACAATGAAGTTTTCCATTTTGCACATTACGTGGGGCTGAGTATTTTAATCATTGAAATGAGTCTTTGTGATTCGGAGGGAGCACAGAACTTTTGGTTATCTAAGATAACTATAAGAAATATGAGGCCTATCAAGGATCTCACCCAGGGCCAGGGGAGTTACCAGGGGGTAGAAGAAATCTGAACAAACAAACAAACAAACAAACAAACAAATGACAGCAAAGGTAAAATCAGTTTCTAGTCCACCATGTTATTTCACATATTGTGTGTACCATTAGTAAGTATTATACCTATGCTTCCATGTGTTGTAGAAAACACAGAGACACCAGATCTTACTTCCCTGATTAGAGCTGATTGAATTTGCTTTGTGTAGTTACTGTAATGGATTTAACACTTTTCTAGTGGGGCATATATTCTGGTTAATTTCCCCTGAATTTTATACTCTATTACTCCCCCACTTCCACTGAGGTATCAACATGTCTTATAACTGAATCCTGTGGTAAATTTAAAAAACAAACTGGTTACATGTATTATCTAGAGGTTGATAATTAGAGCTGTTTCTCAGGTAATAATTGCAGAAGCAAATATACAGGCCTTTTGCTCTCCTTTGCTTGGAGCCTTTCTTTAAGTATTCTTTCCTTTCTAACATATTTTTTAGTAAAATGAGCTTGGGAATTAAAAAAACCTGTCAGTTGCTTTGTTTTGTGTATCAGTAGCTGAAATCTTAAATACAGCAGAAAGAAAGGATAAAATTAATGTTTAAAATGAGGTTCAGAGATTATCTTTGTTACATCAGATGGCATACTTGGCCTTCAAGCACAAAATTGAAAAAAATCAAAATTCAACACTCTGAGTTTTTGTAAACTGATCCTATAAATATAAGTCTCAGCACATGTAAATATACGTACCAAAATACATTACGGTATTGTAAACCATGGCACAAAAGGAAACAACAGCAACAGAAAAGAACTAGAAACATAAATATTTGTCAACACTATAGAAAATTTCAAAGCTATGAAAAAAGAAGTGTTGGATTTATTAAACCAATTGAGCTACAATAAGGCCCATACTACAGTTAAGTGCAAAAAGCAAGGTTAATCCCATTTTTTCAATATTATTAATTAAATTCATTTGTTATAAGACTAGCCATGCATATGATATGTTTGATTATACCTGTATAAGAGAGCAAACATAGAGAATAACATGCAACATGATGTAGGGAAAGAGCACCTAGGGTGTTCATGGTACAAAGAAAAATCACTAAGTTCATATGTATATGATATATATTTATCTTTTAATTTGTGGAAGTAACCACATAGTCTATTTTTATGGTTGAAAAGTCTAATAACATTAAATTTTAAACTATATGTGTACAATTCTGAGAAATAAACTGAGGGTTATGGAGGGGTGGGGGTGGGAGGATGGGTGAGCCTGGTGGTGGGTATTAAGGAGGGCACATATTGCATGGAGCACTGGGTGTGGTGCATAAACAATGAATCTTGGCACACTGAAAAAAAAAGTGGAAAAAAAACCTGTACATACGTTGTTAGATTTAAATGTATTTCATTTTCATGAGCAATTGTAGGTGTTGTTATAGTGTTAATTTTGGTGTCTATGTGCTCATTACTAGCATATAAACAGCTGCTTTTTATCTTGTAAAAAAATAAATAAACTATATGTGTACACATACTACATTAGTTTCCAATTACTGCTGTAAGAAATTACAACAAACTGGTGGCTTAAAACAACACAAATTCTTATCTTACAGTTCTGTTAAGGTCAGGTCCTTCTGAAGGTCCTAAGGGCAAATCCATTTTCTTGCTTTTCCAGATTCTAGAAGCTGCCAGAATTCCTTAGCTCATGGCCCCATTCCATTTTCAAAGCCAGCAGTGCCCTGGACAGTCAATACTTCCTCACACGGCGCCACTCTGACACTGTCTTCTTTTGCTTCCGGCCGCTTCTATTAAGGACTCATGATTATATTGAGCCCACCTACAGTAATTCAGGAGCTTTCCCAGTTTTAAAGAGAACTGACTGGCAAAATTGGCCTGATAATTCTCCTTTGCCTGGCAACAGCCTATTCACAAATTCCAGAGATTAGGTCATTTTTCTTTTCTTTTTTTTTTTTTTTTTAAGATTTTATTTATTTATTTCACAGAGGGAGAGAGATCACAAGGAGGCAGAGAGGCAGGTAGAGAGAGAGGGGGAAGCAGGCTCCCCGCCGAGCAGGGAGCCCGATGCGGGCTTCGATCCCAGGACCCTGAGATCATGACCTGAGCCGAAAGCAGAGGCTTTAACCCACTGAGCCACCCAGGCGCCCGAGATTAGGTCATTTTTCTATCTACTCCACCACAACTGCCCCCACCTCCACCACCCCTAAAACATGATCTTATTTCTGTTTAGTAGGAAAAGCTTGGTAAATGTCCTCAGAATGTGAGATAAGGCTTCCCCATGTTAGAAACATACCCTCCGACTTCCCTTTACTAATCAACATGGATACCATTTATCTAAGTAAACGTTCTCTGAAATTTATTTTAACCTTTTTAAATGACAAGTTTCTTTGTATTTATTGATATGCACCAGATAAAGTAAAAACCACCTTTATTTATTATAACACTAATCCCTACAAAGGAAATAAATAGGCTTCAACAAGGAAATCAAGTTTGTTCTTTCCCTGGTTCTTTCTCCTTTGTCTGAAATTCATGGGAAATCTGCTTTTGGCAGTAGACCTGAGCTCCACATGTTTGCCACAAGTGGGTGTTTGTATTGAGTTTTTAATGAAAAATTTTAAAGATGGTTGGAAAAAGAATGGGTTCACTAGTGAACTAGAGCAAAAGACAAAATCAGGTGTTGTAATTTGCCTGGGGTTAATTATTTAAAAAACATCTCACAAGGCTGGACAGCAGGTTTGGGCTTTTTTGTTTGGATTGGGTGTTTTTTGTTGTTTTTTTGCGTTTCTTTCTCTTTTTCTTAAGCAGAACTCCCTAGAAGTGGCATCTGAGATAAGAATTCAGGCATATATGATTTATTGGGGAAGTTCTCTTTATGAAAAATCTATATGAGACAGAGTGAAGGATAGAGAAGGGGAAAGAGCCTGCAAGCATGTGAATTCAGGTAGAGGCTAGCTAGTCTCAAGTGTAAATTGCGCTGAGAGTTGTCTCACCCGGAAGCAAGAGGGCTGGGATTTTTATATTAGTCAGTTACTGGCTTCCCCAGGGAGGCATGTAACCTCCCAAACATTTGCAGATGAGGATCAGTTCAGCAAAAGGACAATTCTCCAGAGTCAGCCTCAACACTTGCACAGCTAGGGGATGACTTTCTGATCAAGGAAAAAGGATATGAGGACACCGCCAACATCTCCTACATGGTTACTTTGATTCTACGTTGCTTCTTTCACACTGTCCTTTCTTCCTTCCTCTATTCCCTTTAATTCCTGCTTTCCTCTATAATGCTAAATTTTTGAATATTCAGGTCTTAGTGGAAATATTTACCCATTGTCTTTAAGCAATGGAAAATTTAGAAACTTGTGCTTAAGCTGATTAATATGATTACCGACATCTGAACAGACCCCCCAATTGATACACCTCCAAAAATTTTGATTTCACATTATAAATACAACGTGGAAAACATTTTTTTAATAAAGCTAGAATCAAGCGCAGGCACTTGAGTGACTGATTTAGTTAAGCATCTGCCTTTGATTCAGGTAATAATCTCAGGGTCCTGGGAGGGTCCTAGGATCGAGCCCCGCCTTAGGCTCTGCACTCAGTGGGGAGTCTACTTGAGGATTCTCTCTCTCCTTCTCCTTATGCCCCTTCCCCTGGTCACACACACACACTCTCTCTCTCTCTGTGTAAGATAAATAAATAAAAATTAAAAAATAAATAAATAAAAAGTAAAAATTAGAATCAGGTCTTAGTGACACAAATATAACAGTCTGAAATGTAGCCTATCAACTATGATTTCTGTCCAAACAATCTGCTGGATTCTAACTGTCTACAAAATGCTACCGTAATTTTGAGTTCATTCAAATTATGCATGGAACCAGGGTGACAGATCACTGATGATTTAATTGCCTGAAAGTTGCTATAGTGAAGTGTCAGAATATTTCTACCAAAAGGCTCTTATGTTCAAGTTGACTATGGGTTATAACCAAATTTTGAGTACTTTCTTCAGCTATTTTAAACAATTGAGGCCAAGCATCCTTAAATTTGGTGGTCAATGAATTTAGAATATAATTAGGTTATATTTTACAAGGAAAAGAAAAATTGGAAATCAAGAAAACCTGGGAGACCTGTAACAAGTCATTAAAGTTTCTATCATCTTTCATCTCCTCATCTAGAAATGGTTTAACAAAATGACCTATGATTTAATCTTTGATTAAATGACTATTTCTAATTTGAAGTAGTGTACAGACTGGTGCTCAAGGTTATAACATCATTCTTTGGCTGCATGACGTTTCAGCTGTTTTCACTCTGAAATAAAAAGATAATATAAAACAAGTGGGCCATCTTCCTTTTAACAGGAGCTGAGGACTCTTATGAAAAAATAGTTTGGGCACCTGGGTGGCTCCGTGGGTTAAAGCCTCTGCCTTCGGCTCAGGTCATGATCTCCGGGTCCTGGGACTGAGGCCCAGTTTGGGCTCCCTGTTCCTCTCTCTCTCTGCCTGCCTCTCTGCCTACTTGTGATCTCTCTCTCTCTCTGTCAAATAAATAAATAAAAAATCTTTAAAAAAGAAAAGAAAAATAGTTTATGTAATCACTGTATCAAATTGTCACAATACATAATGTACAGAAAAAATTAGAGATTCTCTTAACTTCTCACTTATTTTCTTTTACTGGCATAAAATAATAATTCATAATAATATAATTCTATATAGCTCACATTTCTTAACCAACTTCAAAAACATTTTCTTTTCATAAAAATTCTTGGAATTTTTATCTGCACTTTACATACCCATTGGGAATAAGAGAACAAATTCAGATCATGTATCAGTTGTGCAATCAAGATTAGAAACTATAATTCCAGATTTGTGTACTATTTATACTATAGCATGCCCTTTCACCAGAAGCCATAGTTTGACTTCATATAATAAACGGATTTCATTGGCATCACAAAATTAAACCAAGTATTATTCTTATATTCAATCAGAAAAAATGTAAGTTTTACAAATATTTGTATTATTCATAAGTCAACTATGTTGTTCACAAATGAACCATAGATTTATGGGCAATGTTATTACTGGAATGGGAAATACTGTCAAGTAATCTAAGTTCTTAGATTCCTTGCTTTCATTTATTGGATATGCCAACTCCACCTCCCTTGCTGACCTTTGATAATCACTTTGGACTCCCCTCAAACTTTATCTTCCCCATCACTCATTTGATTAAAAGTAAAAATAAAAATCAGAGACTCCTGGGTGGCTCAGTTGGTTAAGCTTCCAGCTCTTGATTTCAGCTCAGGTCATAATCTCAGGGTTGTAGGATAGAGCCAGGCTTCAGGCTCCATACTCAGCTGGAAGTCAGCTTCTCTCCCTCTCCCACTGCCCTTCGCCCCACCCCTTGCACATGTGCATGCAAACATATGCTCTCTCTCAAATAAATGAATAAATAAATAAATCTTTTTTAAAAAGCAAAAAGTGAAAAGAAGAATCATGTGCATGTTTAATTCTTACTGTGACTAAAAGACATGAACCCAAACAGCCTTTCCCAGAAATAAGATTATCAAACTAAACCATTGCCTCTGTACATTTAATTTTCTCATGTTTTCATTTTGCTTCACATACCACATCGAATTGAAGATCCTGGTAAAAAAAATTTACCTTTAACTTAATCATCTGGTAAGTATTGTTAAATTAATCAAGCAAGGAGACCATTCATTAGACAGAGGTGATTTTAATACCTTAGAAGCCAAGGTGAGCAAACCAAAAGTCTAGGCCTGTAAATGCCTAAGGTTTAAGAAATCAAAATCTGGGGACAACCAATCACGAACAGCCAACTATGCTTTTCCAAAAAAACAAAAACAAAAACAAACAAACAAACAAAAATGCCCTTAAGTTATAGTTAATCAAATAATTTTCTTGCTTTGCTTCCACCTTTTTTCTATAAAAGTCTCTCCCCAAGGTCCTACCGTGCAGGGCTCCTAATCATTTCCAGTTTGGTGCTCCCTAGTTTGAATTGATTTTGCTCAAGTAAACTCTAAAGGTTTTAATATATCTGAGTTTATCTTTCAACATTTCAAATGTTAGTGCAACAACATATACACGGTGGATACATAATAAGTTGAGGCAATAAACAGAAGTGAGAGAAAGTGGATTTATCTAACAATTTCTGATATCTACAATGAATCACTATTCTTGAAATTGATTTCCTCACTGTATTCTACCCTTCAGAGTTTGTGGAACATGCTCTACAGCTTTGCATCTAGGTTCCCCCATCTGCAAAGCATCCAAGTTAGCAAGTCTCCTTGTCCCTTGATAGGTTGGACTGAGTTCCATGTCTATCTTCACTATAGTCAAGGAAATGCAATGTACTGATTGTTTTAGGATTGGGTCATGTGAATTCCCAAATAAAAATTGGCACTGTTGGGCGCCTGGGTGGCTCAGTGGGTTAATGCCTCTGCCTTCGGCTCAGGTCATGATCTCAGTGTCCTGGGATCGAGTCCCACATCGGGCTCCCTGCTCAGTGGGGTGTCTGCCTCTCCCTCTCTCTCTGTCTGCCTCTCTGCCTATTTGTGATCTCTCTCTCTCTCTCTCTCTCTCTCTCTCTCTCTGTCAAAAAAAAAAAAATTGGCACTGTTGCCAAAAGAATAGGGAGTAGAGGTTGGGAATAAATGCCAAATTTTTACAACCACAGAACTTCCTCAGCTTTTATTTACAATCCTTTTTTTTTTTTTAATATTTATTTATTTGACAGAGAGAGAGAGAGAGATCACAAGTAGGTGGAGAGGCAGGCAGAGAGAGAGGAGGGAGCAGGCTCCCTGCCAACCAGGAAGCCTGATTTGGGGCTCGATCCCAGGGCCCTGAGATCATGACCTAAGCTGAAGGCAGAAGCTTTAACCCACTGAGCCACCCAGGTGGAATCCTTTATTTACAATCCTTTGATTCTTATAGAAACATTCTAAAATGTCAAAAAATTTCAAAAAAAATTTAATCTAGTCATACGGTAATTCCTATTCAAATACCAACCCTTAGAATAATTTCTTAAGCATATCTGTCAGAATTCTTCCCTCCCATAATGGTTTGCCCTTCTATTAGTAAGTTATTTAATTGAACACTGCATTATTATATTTGTTTAATTTCTGCCAGCATCCCTGAACTGGTTTTCAGGTAGATGATTCCATAACTACATTGTCTTATTTCAAATATCTGTTTCCAATAGAGCTTTACACATCTTGACAGGTGCTTATTTAAATGAAATCTTCTATAAAATACCAAGAAACGTATCCAGGGAACAGTTTTTTTAATTAAGCACAATCCTATGAGACATGTTGAAAAAAATCACACATTAAAATGTGAAAGAGCGTTTCAGTCTGTATTCATAAACAGATGTTCTTGCATTGTCACAGAGTAAAATTCTTTGAATTTTAGAACACCTAGATTCGGTGGTATCAAAAGCGGAGCGATTACAATTTAGACAAATGTCCCAGGCCTGCAGTCAAGTGCTTCCCAACTCCAGCAGACCTGCTACATCAACAGGGTTGTGAATGGGGCCAGGATCTGTGCAGTATGCAACGTGCGTGACTAGACACAGCAACCGTGCATTCCTACCTTCTTTCTTAGTCACATTAAGCTATGAAGCACCTAACCTTTTTATCAGAAGAAAAAACCCATGAAAATCTAGATTAAGGGAAAATGTGTCTAATGTATAAAAAGATCACTGATTCAATGTTTGTAATAGAAGACAAGGCTGAACACCACAAGGGGAACACCTGTTTTGACTTATATTTTCCAATAAGATGACTGACATGAATCTCTCCTTTTATACTCAGCCCCCTTTGGTAATTGACCTGTGGTAATTATTCACAGTGAAGTGGAATGAACTAGATTATAGTTACGGACATAGAGATTAATGAACTGCTCAAACAGATCTCATAAACATGACTTCAACTTCATTAACAGGAGTTCTCCAACTTTTTTTTCCCCCCTTCTGAAGGGCCCACCTGAGCGATAAACTCAATTACAGCTTGCATGGGTTTATGAGTACAGACAACTAAGGACCAGCTGTTCTGAACAATAGATCTCAACCCAGTGTGGTTTTTCCTCCCCTCCTTGGTAGGAAGTGGCTGGTGCTACTGACATCTAGTTGGCAGAGGCCAGGGATGCTGCTGAACATCCTATAACACACAAGACAGTCCCCCCACAATAAATGCTTCTTCAGCCAAGAGACCAAAAATATGAACAGTGCCCTGACTGAGAAACTCTGCTTTAAAGGTAAAATTCCTTTGTGGCCTTTATCTTCCACAGTTCACTGTTACTGGGAAAACACCACAAACCAATTGATATAATGAGTCATGATAATGGCTAGGGTCTCACAGAGACCTTTTGAGCTGAACACCTAATGCATTCTTAAAATGCTACAATATTGACAACACTAACTTAAACTTTAAGTAAAGATGTAATTTAAAAATATGATGGCATATTATGCAGTTTTTAAAAATAATATTTTAGGATAATTTTAAATGGCATGTAAAAATTTTCATGACCTGGTTAATTAAAAAGAATCAGTATTTTTTTAGGGTAGATTATAACCCCACTGTTTATATTTGGTAAATACAAGCATATGTGTAGGTAATGTATATGCATACACATACAAGTAAAAGTGCATATTAAAAGTCTATCAGTGGTTTAATTTACAGATGATTTTAATTCCTTAGACTTCTCAGATTTTTTTAAATGAGCTACAATAACTACAATTTTATTAAAGGCAAAATATTATTTAAAAATTAATTTATGCTTCTGAAAATGTTTTTGAAGATTCTATGGACAATATTTTGGCTATTACACAGAAATTTTATCAGTCATGCTAAAAGGAAGTTAAAGTAAAATATAGCAAATATTCTGGAGTGCCTGGGTGGCTCTGTCAACTGAGTGCCCAACTTGGTTTCAGCTCAAGTTGTGATCTCAGGGTCCTGGGATTGAGCCCCATGTCGGGCTCTCCACTCAGCACAGAATCTGCTGGAGATTACCTTCCTCTCCTTCTCCCTCTGCTCCTCCCCCTGCTGGCACTCTCTCTTTCTCTCTCAAATAAAGAAATAAAATCTTTTAGAAAACTTTTTAAAATATTTTGAATTATTTTATCTGCAAAAATAAAATTCATCATTAGCATTAAAATTGGGAAACATAAAATGCAAATAATTTATGGAGCTGCTCCCTCCATTCCCTAGCACTCCTAGAAACATTTAAGTGAGAGACATACGTTTACACCATAGCATTTGAAAGAATAATACTAACAAATAATATTGGAAATATGCAATGTCTCCTTTGGTTTTTAGGGCATCAAGATTCAACTTGCTACCTAACTAGAAGTTCTCTTCCTACGACTCCGCATATCATAGAAGAGAGGGGTTTTTGGTACACACACACACACACACACACACACACACACACACATGCTGGCCTTTGTAGCTAATTACACACACAAATGGAACCAGGAAAATATTTCATGTGACTTTGACTTCAAGGAGTCACTCTTCAGAAGGGCAGTCAGCAGTGATTTATCCAAACAGCTCATACTGAGTTCTGCTCTATCTGAAACCAAGAGAAATATTTCTTAACATCTGCCTAAAACGTAGATTTCTAAACCTCCTTCTCAGAGATTCAGTTTTAGAAGGTCTACATGGTTAATACCCCCCGGGTGGTCCAGGACCGTAGGCACGTACCTCACACCCTCAGCTCTCTCCAGAGTTGTCTTCCTAGCTCCCATCATTGCCCTTCCCAGCTCTTAAGTTTCCCACCATTGACTGTACCTCCCCTGATGTAAGACTCCAGGAAGCGTTTTGCTGTCTGAGCTCTTTCTTTTGCCAGATACTGCAGCTGTATAGCAGCAGGGTAAGGAGAGAGAGGGTAATAACCTTTATATCCTAATGATGGAGAGGAGAAGGGGACAAAGCCACTCTGAGATCTGGCCTAAGGAGTATTAAATGTTTGTATGGCAAAGAGCAATCTACTAGTGAATATATCTTAATATGCTGAAGGAATTGCTGTCTTCTATTGTAGGCTTAGAAATTTTTTAAAAAATCTTTTATCTGAAACCTTAAACATTATATGTGTCAGGTTTCAGGAAATGATAGAAACCCCCGCAATGTATCCATCTGAAGAGGATTCCTTTTCTTTCCTTAATACAAACTGCAGAAAACAACGGTTGGAAATATTGTGCAGATTTATCTTGATTTATAGTCTTCCTCTTTCCACCAACCAAAAGATTCTCAACTTGTGAGGTACTTTCCCTAAAAGAAGTGGGTGGGATGAAGTAGAGTGATTTGTAAAATTTATATAATAATCAAAAAAGAGTGTGTGTTTTAGATTGAATATTTGTGTCCCAATAAAATTCATATGTTGAAATCCTAGTCTCCTATGAGAAAGTGGGCCTTTGAGAAGTGATTAGGTGATAAGGCTGGAGCCCTCATGAATAGGATTAGTGCCCTTCTGAAAGAGGCATCAAAGAAGTCCCTTGCCCCCTTGGCCATGTGAGACCCCAACACAGAGACAGGCATCGATGAGCCAGGAAGCAACCTTCACCAGAACTCAACCATGCTCAAACTTCCAGGCTCCAGAACTGTGACAAATAGATTTCTGTTGTTTATAAGCCACCCAGTCTTTTTTTAGTAGTCCAAAGTCTGGCACTTTGTCTTAGTAGTCCAAACTAAGACATCAAAAGAAGGTGTGGTTCAATAACTTTTAATACTGCTTTAGATGACAATAAAAGGAAGAGGGAAATAGAGATAATTCCCAAAGTGATTGATCAAAAGGCCCAAATTTCATTCAGAAGACTTCAAGTTTAAAAAACAACAACAACAACAACACAAAAAACAGATTTAATTCAAAGGATATTCAATTCCCCACTTAATTTTCTCATATAAATTGCTTCGTCCATTTTATTGTCTCATGTAAACAAAAATGTAATTTCTATTGTAACTGGGAATATTTGTTTATTCCTTGTAAGACCAAACAGTGGTGAAATAATTGGAAGCTTGTTGAGTGTGAAATCAGAAAATACAAAAATAAAACAAATTTGGGGGAAAAAAAAAGCAACTTAAGCAATGCCATCATTCCTGTTTTCTTCCCAAAATCGGTCAGAATGTGTATGCCAGACCTTGAACATTCCCTGACGGAAAAGCACTCAGATCCATCATCTATTTAAGATCAGAAGTAAGACTTGATGGCAAAGCAGACACCTTGAGAACTGGGCCCAACATGTCCCCCAAAATAATGTCTTGAATTGGGGACAATATTATCTCATACTTTTGCCAACAGAAAAAAAAAAATCTAAAATTTTTAATTTGCAGTGTTAATAGGAAACATTAGGAACAGGAGCAGGGTTGAGAATGGGAATAAAATTATTTTCAATGCCCCCCAATTGCCTCCTATTTAAACATACTGTATTAATCAGGATTCTCTGGAGAAACAGAAACAATAGGATGTATGTATAATATAAAGAGGTTTATTTTAAGGAATTGGCTCAGATGATTTTGGAGGCTGGAAACCGAAATCTTCAGGTCAGGCTGTTAAGCTGGAGACTTTGAGAAAATCGATGTCAGAAGTCAGTCTAAAAGCAGAATTTCCTTTTCCTGAGGGATCATCTTTCTCTCTAAGGCTTTCAATTGACTGGCTAAGGCTGATAAGAGAAAAACTACTCTGAGATGACCAACCAAACCAGCAAGAGAATTCCAGTCCCTGTCTCAAAGCCCTTCATGGTTCTCCTTCCCTACCCCGTTTCCCCTGCGTGCCAAAAGTACCAAGTATGCGGAAGTAGAAGGGTATAAATTACCCTCCCTGCTTGTGCTCAGGCTCAGACCTTTGGAGAACAGTCTCCTCTGACCCCACCAGTGTTAAATAAACCTCCGATGCTCCAAAATCTCCGAGTGCTGCTTGGTTCTTCCATCAGGATCCAGTCCAAGTTCCCTAACATCTGGTTCCCTGACAGGAAAACCCAACCTCGCTGGCCCATTGTTGCTACCGGTTTGGGGCAGTGGCCGGGGAGGAAGCAAAGCCTATCAATAAGGTTTTGCCCCGGGGGCATCAGAGGCAGCAGCGGGATTGAGCTCTGGGCAAGGATGAGCCTGTCTGCCGTCCTCCTCCGACCCAGGGCCTAAGCTGAACTGCAGGAAGACAGTGCTCTTGCTACTTCTAAGTGGCATGTGTGAGGAGATATCTGATTTAGCAGCTCTGACAGCCCACAGGAAACTGGATCTAAACAGAAACAATGTAAAATTAAGAGGAGCTCTCATACTTACATTTAAGAGAATGAAGGGGGGCACCTGGGTGGATCAGTTGGTTAAATGTCTGCCTTCTGCTCAGGTCATGATCCCAGGCGTCCTTCAGGGTGGGGACTTTCAGGAATATTCCCAAGCAGCTGTGGAAATTCCTTTTGTTTCCAGAAAATTCCCTGTCTTCTCTTGTCGGACATGGACTGCCTATCCCCACTTGGTGGGAAAACATGGCATCTGCTCCTCTGTTGGAGCTGATGAGCTCCTGAACCGGGAACCCTTTCTCTGCCCTCTGGCAGTACTTTTGTCTCTTCTGCCTCCCCAACCCCCTTCTCCTGTTTCTGTACCACCTTGGGTGCGGCCTGCATTACCGGCTTCTAGACTGTCCTCGATGCCTCAGGCATCATGGCTCCTCCCTTCACTGTTTAGGAGCAAGAAGAGCACCCCCCAGATCTAACACCACCCACTCCAGATTCCCCCATGGGTCTCAGGTGAAAATTGACCATGGGGAGGATCCAGGTGTAACATGAATCAGTATTTTAAGTAAGTTTGTTGGTGTAATTAAGATGGCAATCCTAGTCATTTGCATAAGGTCATTTAAAATCTTTTCTCCTTGTAACAGGACACCATTGGAAACATTGGTTATTTTACTAAGGCTTTGACTGGAATGTCATATTTGAGAGACATGCATAGACTCAAATATGACCAGACAGCTTTAAGGAGCTAACGGTTGACTTTATGAAACCTGGAGCCATAAAGCCCCTTGGAAATGTAGCACTGGTACCCTGCTTACAGATTTCCCAGCAGCCTTACCAGGTGAGTAAAGAATGTCACTTCTTGGCAAGTGCAGGACCCTCAGGATACTTTGGGGGCCTCGTGAAGAGGAATCTGCCCAAATCTTACAGGTATTGCAGGCATGTCTGATGGCAAGTACTTGGCTTGGCTTCTGGCCTGGAAAGGCTACTAAAAGTTCAACCTAGAGATTCCTTATAAAGTTCCAGCAAAGTAGATTTTGAAACATCTATGTGATCACTCATTGTTCTTGCTGAGCTTATGTAAATAATTAGGCCAAGTTTGTTAAAACTATACTTGTTTTTCAAATAAATTAGTCCTGACTTGGCTATCTCTGAAAATGAGAGTTATTTTAGAAAAATTACATTTAAATAACCCACCTTTGTGGATATTAAATTTAAGATTTGATTGTCTTTAAATGTTTGTTGTTTACCTAAGCTAGACAACTTGGGCTAAACTTCAGAGAAGTTGTGCAATAGCTCGTTTAGACAATCTTCTTGCTTTTTATTCTGTGGGGATAATAATAACAGGACCCTATGGCACATGATTAAACAACTGGAAAATGGGATTGATTCCCCAACAATTGCATAAGTTATCACCTTGACCAGTTCTATGTGCTGGGATAATGAAATCACTCCCTAAAAGCCAGAGCATACCCCACTCCATAGTGTTAACTATGGACTTGCGGAGGTAATGGATGAACCCACTTTCTTTGTGATTGGATTGGATAATGTACTTGGGAATGCCCTAAACCTCTTGATAAGTCTTCCCCCACTTGCTGGTGATTCCTTGTAGTTAGGATATTAACGCTGTACCCCAAAGAGGTCTTTCTTGTTTCATCCCTCACAGTCATATTTATCCTAGAAGCCACTTCTATTGAGGTACAATTGCAAACAACGCTTTAGCTAAGCATACAACAGTGCTCCTGGTAAAAGGACCCTCAAAGCTCAGTATGGGACAGGCCCTGACTGTAATGAGTTCACATCAGGTCCAGAGTGTCTTAGAAACCAAAGGCCATGAATGGATGATGGAGGCTGACTTATTAAAATACCAGGCTACACTTATAGATATGTCTGAAATAATACTTAAAACTTGTCAGACTTTATTTTTTTTTAAAGATTTTTTTAATTTTTATTTATTTCACAGAGGGAGAGAGATCACAAGGAGGCAGAGAGGCAGGCAGAGAGAGAGCGGGGGGGAAGCAGGCTCCCTGCTGAGCAGAGAGCCCGATGCGGGCCTCGATCCCAGGACCCTGAGATCATGACCTGAGCGGAAAGCAGAGGCTTTAACCCACTGAGCCACCCAGGCGCCCACTTGTCAGACTTTAAACCCAGCTACCCTTATACCTGGACCTGAACATTATACTTCCATAGAGCATAACTGTTGGAGGTCATTGATCCTGTTCATTCTAGTCAATCAGATTTAAAAGATTCCCACAGTTATAATTCACCTCAAAGGCTCTATGGCAGGCCACCTCCTGTAATAAGCAGGTTTAGAGGAGACCTCAGACAGACTGGAAACTTAGAAGCGTCCAAACACCTCCAAGCCCTGGGAAAAAACTCTTAAGATGCATCTCCTGAGAAGCTTTAGAAAGGACACTCTCAAACCACAGTGGACAGGGCCCCACACTGTTGTTTTAACCACCCCTACTGCCCTCAAGGTCACAGGTGTCACCTAATGGGTTCATCACTTTGGAGTAAAGAAGGCTCACCAGTCAGATGAATCACACCAGTAGAAAGCCCAACCAGACCCTATGGACCTGCTCTAGCTCTGCCTTCAGTGAGACCCCACTGACTGATGGGCATCTCTTCACCATGGTCCCTGGCTATCATCAGCTTGATATCCCTCACTCCAGGAGTCGGACTTTACACTCTTGCCCCTTCTGATTGGACTTTCTCCCAGAAACTTGTTATTGCATATTGGGCAACCTTAGGAAACTTAGGATGGCTTGCTAAGTTCATAAAAAACACTGTGTTACCAGGCGAGCCACTGCCCAGATACTAGCCTTGCAGGGCTATTGGCCCACAGTAGATGATAATGAAGCCCTCTAAACTAGGTGTTTGAAGGGGCATCAAAGGGGGAGTGATAAGGGAAAAACTTTACTCTAAGATGGCTGACCAACCAGCAAGAGAATTCCCATCCCTATCTTAAAGCCCTTCAGGGTTCTTCTTTCCTACCCCCTTCTCACAGTGCCAAAAGTACCAAGTATGCGGAAATAGAAGAAGAATAAATTACCCTCCCTGCTTGTGCTCAGGGCTCAGATCTTTGGAGAACAGTCTCCTCTGACCCCTCCAGTGTTAAATAAACCTCCAGTCTTCCAAAGTCTCCAAGTGCCGCTTGGTTCTTCCCTCAGGATCCAGTCCTGGTTCCTTAACAAGGCCAGCTCATGTTATGGAGGGTAATCTGCTTTACTCAAAGTCTACTGATTGCAAGGTTAATCTTGTTTTAGGAATACCTTCACAGCAACTTCTAGACTGGTTTTGATTAAGTATGTGGTACTGTGGACTAGCCACGTTGATACATAAAGTTAACTATCAAACACAACAATCTTAGATTCACTTTTTGTGATCCTAATGACTTTTTTAAAAAAATATTTTATTGACTTGAGAAAGAGTGCAAGAGCCCAGAGGTAAAAGGAGAAGCAGTCTTTAGGCTTAGCAGTGAGCCTGTCTCAGTGCTCAATCCCAGGACCCTGACTGAGATCATGACCTGAGCCAAAGGCAGCCTTAACCGACTGAATCACTCGGGCCCCCCTTGATTTGACTAATTAATTTTTTGAACTCTCATTTAAATTACTTAATGAACAGCTGTATTTTATTAAATTTAGTTGAATATTAGGAAATTATTAAAATTTTATTTCAACAGTTAGACATTTCAAAGTGCTACATGCTACACAAGGTAGAGATTGTGGCTTCTATGTTTGGTTCAGTCAAGTTTCTGGCTCTCAACAGGTCCCAGCACTGAGGAAATAATTTTAAATTGTTAAAATATTAGATGACTACTCTTCAAAAAAATGTATTTAAAAACTCATTTGCTGATCTTGAGTTGCTAGTCACTAACCTTCAGAAATTTAAAATCCTGCTAATATGTAGTTATGTTCAGCACTTGTAACCATGGCCTCATGTTGTATTCACCTACAGAGTGTTACAGATACTGAGGCCTGAGTCCCCCCCTAAAGGTTACTGAATTGGTCTGGGATGCAGACCAACTGGGGATCAGGATTTTTCAAAGCTCTCTAGATGAGGCTAATGTGCAACCAGAATTGAAAACTGCTGTCTACGTGACAGTGAATCAGTCCAACCTGAGTATATATAGCCAACTGTTAGTACAAGTTCATAGCTCTGTCTACATTCATGCAGCAAAGAAGAGAGAAATATTTATCCACCTTACATTTAGTATGTAGATAACACAGATGAATGATTTTTAAAGATAATTCCAATTATTAAAATTACATTTTGAAGATACTAGATACTTCCATTCATCATAAATAAAATTAGTCTATGGTTTTCTTTTTTGCTTTATTTCTCAGAGCCTTGTATTAAAATATGTTAGGATAATTTCCTTGTTTAAAAAAATGGTTTTTTGTAGATGGAAAAATGAAATATAAACATACAAGGAAAGAAAAAACATCTGGAGGGGCAGAAAATTTAAGGACAGTTTGCATAAGTTGGAGGATATAAACATTAACAGGAAGTAATGATAAACTTTAAGAAAATTTCCAAATTTGCTGAAGAGGAAGAAATTAGTCTTTCTATGGGGCAGAGAAGGTTGGGAGAACCTGTCTGAAAGAGAGACTTCCAAGGCTGGAAGGAGGGAGGAGACTGCTGAGTTTAAGGAATAACAGAGCAGTAGGGATCTAGGCAAAATGAGCAAGTTTGAGCTAGTGAGTGAGCCTGTGAGTGGGGGAAACTGAGGTGAGTGGAGCTTGGATTGTCCAAGTCCTAACCTATCCCTGTTGATGCCTCCTCCAAGGTCTTCCCACATCAAGACCCATTCGTGGGACAATGCCAAGGTGCTGCCTATAGAGAACAAGTGTGACAAAGAGTGAGTGGTGTCTGTAGCCATGTGACAAGCAGCTGGCCGACCACCTCAGTGAGTACCTAGTAGGCCTGGGGGCTTTAAGACCCACAGGCTAAAACAGGGATACTGGGGTCCTGAAAGAGAAGGGAACATACCCAAAGTCTCACAGAAAAGCCATGACGGGGCCTGGATTTGAATTCAAACACTTTCTACAAACTGGCCTTGATCCAAGAAACATTTGAAGTGAATCTTAATGGATGCATAGGAGTTCACTATGCAGGAAGTTACTGATTCATTCTGATAGCCTCATTACCCAGCTTTGTGTTAGGTGTTACTGGGCTTCTGAGAGGTCTCCAGCTTCGTGGAATAGCGGGAGGAACCTGGGCTGGAAGACTCCATGGGGGAAGCCAGACTGCATAGCATTGGTAAGGCTTCCTGGAGGCCAGGGGAAGGACTTTGGACCTAGAGGTTGAAGAAAGGATGGTCTTTCGAGCAAAGGAAACAGTTTGGGCAAAAGGCAGAGGGGGAAGAGATCCTACGTGTTTTGGCAAATAATTTTGTATGGCAGCAACATGAGGTCACTTGGAGAAAATGAGACAGATTTTTCAGGACTGAATTAGGTGGGGAGGTGCCAGGACTCTTCAGAGGGCAATAAAGAGCCACAGAGGGTATGTGTGCAGGAGAGGGCATGGCTGGATCTGAGTGTGACACCAGAGCCATGGATGGGAGTGGGCTGGATGGCAGGAGCAGGGGAGAATTTCCTTTTATGTCTATGCTTTGGGGCAACTAAAGAGCATCAGAATTTTATGTGCTTTGAAGGTCTTATGTAATGTGTGATTTTGTAGATGTGTACGTATTTTTTTACATTGTCAAATTGTTAATCTTTAACAACTTACTCAATTTCTTAATGACATTTAACATTTTTAGGTTTTTATTTTTCTTCTGGAGTCCTTTTTGCAATTCATATTTTCCTAAAAATTATGTCTTCCATCTTAATTTTCCAATGTATTGACATAAGTCTGCTGATTATTAAATTAGTGTCTCTCAGCTTGAAACCCACCATTCTATACACCTTGCTCCATGATGCAGGGGCTAGGACAGGGCAAACCCATTTTCCCTTTTCACAACCTGTAGGGCTGTGCCAATAATGAATATTTCTAGAAGAGACTCTGGAAAACTGGGTTTTCTATGCCAGTGCCAAAATATTGTTTTCATTTGAACAATCTTTAGACAGGCTCCTCTGAGGTGTCTTCTGGACTAGGCCTCAACCTTGGCCCTCATCCTTGTTTGGCCTACAAAGCCCACTTTTAGCAAGAATCCTGCTAAATGAGTTTAGAGGGATCCTCCCCTCCCCCCCACCCCCTTCCCCGCCATTGATAACCTGCTTAAATTCTTCATCCCCACACTTGATATCTGATCAATCTGGCCAGACTTCAGTAAGAATCTGGTCTTTAAGTTAATTTAGTAAGAGTTACTTTACCCCTGACGTCTCTCCTCTTAGTAGTTTTTCATTGACCACAATCCCCTTGCCCTGATTCTGGGCTGTAAACCTCCACTTCTTGGTTGTATTGAGATGCCTGGAATGGCCAGCAATCCCTGTACTGAGGGATGAAGGATTACTCCAAATTATGCTGTGAAAGTGAGGAGAAGGAAAGGGGGTCAACGCTCAGAGACCGAGTCCCTTTGCCCTCCTTTGCTCCTGCCTTTATTGGTCCTTCAGGATAATCATAAAGCCTTATCACTGTTTCGCAAGCACCTGATGTGTGACAAGGGGTCTTACTGGAACTAGGAGGATCTGTCTATGGGAAAGATAGGATATATTAATCTGTGTGTTCTATGAGTTCTGCTAAACATAGCCTAAGGGACAATGCATACATCTCTTAGATCCCAGGGTGGCTGTTTGGGCTAAGAAAGCTTGGGGGGTGAGGGGTGGCATTCCTACCACAGAGTGGTCACTGAGGGCCCTGGGCATTCCAAAGGCCTATGCTCTTCTTTGAAAACTTCCCTGCCCCCAGCGGCCTCTGTGTTACATTTTAGCAAGCCAGGTATTGTGGATGATTTCATGCTCTACATTAATGCCAACATTCAGAATTGAGCCTGGTTCTATACTGAGATCTCTTTCCCCCTATTGCAATAGTTCCCGAATAAATCTGTTATTACCACTCTACTGTCTGGCTCTTCTTTTCTTTGACACATTAAAGTAATTTTTTGATAAAAGCAAGTCCCTTCTACCCTAAATATTTTTTTTGGATATTGTTCAGGCATACTTTCAGGCATACTCAGATACTTTCAAGTGCACTTTAAGATTATTTTAACCAATTCTCTTTGTGTGTGTGTGTGTATAAATATATATCGAGTGAGCTCTTATATGTATCTATATTATATCTAGACATTTTGCATATATATAAAGAATGAGCTTTATTTGGAATTGAATTAGTTGGAAATTATGAGAGAATTGGTATGTTATGATATTAAATATGCAAAAATGTGTATAGAATTTTACTTGGATAGCCTTTTTTATGTCTTCCCATTTTCTCAAATCTCACTTTATGCTCTCTAATTAAATTTTATGACTCTTATGTGTCCTGCCCCTATTTTTAAATTCATTCATAAGTGTTTTATTAGTTTTGGTTAGTGTGAATGAAAAGTTTTTTAAAGATTTATTTATTTATTTTAGAGAGAAAGAGAGTACACAAGTGGGGCAGAGGGAGAGAATCTTCAAGCAGACTCCCCACTGAGCACAGAGTTCAATCTCATGACCTGTGAGATCACTGACCTGAGCCAAAACTAAGAGTTGGTTGCTCAACTGACTGAGCCACCCAGGCACTACTGATTTATCTTTATTTTTTTTAACTAGAGGCTGTTTTCTTGAGGCTGTTTCTATCAAGAAATATGTTTTCTTGTTATGAAATGTATCATCCGCAAAAAAAAAAAATGGTTTCAGCCCTTCTTTTTCAAAGTCTGCACAAATCATTTTTCTTTTGTCAGTGAATTTGTTAGGGCCTTCAAAATAAATATGAATGATAAAGTCTACATAAGAGTTTCTTTGTAGTTTTTATTGTTATTTAAATTGTTTAACGTTTTCCCAACTAGAATACTATTTGCTGTAGATTGTGCAGGATAGCTTCTATTAAAATTATTTGTTTCATATTATTCCCACTTTATTTAGGAGTAGCCGTTAATTTTATCGAATACTTTTTAGCTGATTAATATAGCCGTAAGACATACATATAAGATGTGTATATAGATATGTATAGATAGGTAAGATACATATATCTTATGTAAAATACATATATATAGAAGGTATATAAGGTAATAAAGAAGACATGTTGACATTATAAATGGATTAGGGAGAGTTCCAGATTTCTCTGGGGTTTTAAATGGCTTAGTATTGCAATTCCCTATTCCTTAAAAGTTAGTAGAATCACCGGGTCCTCTTTCCACTTCCCACGGTAGATTAAACAATCTTCCAATCTTGTCAGCATTAATTGGTTCCTTCAAGATTTTGAATTCTTTATTTCTTTGTTAGCTTGTATCTTGCTAGTAATTAATTTCGTGCATTTCAAAATTTCCCTATAGATTTATATGTTGTACTGTCTTAAAATCCTTTTGATAACTTCAAATTCTTTGGCTATATATCTTTCCTCATTTATTCTTTCTTTTCCTTCAAATTTCTAAGAGGTTCATCTACTTTTCTGGCTTCCTCAAGGAACAAATTATTGGATGGTCTTAATCTTTATTCTTGATTTTCTTTGTTTTTTATTTCATTAATTTCTACTTTTAACTTTATTAACTACTTCTAGTTTTCTTTGGAGTAGTGTGTGTGTGTTTTTTAAATTTTATTTATTTATTTATTTATTTGACAGAGAAAGACACAGCGAGAGAGGGAACACAAGCAGAGGGAGGGGGAGAGGGAGAAGCAGGCTTTCCCACACAGCAGGGAGCCGGATGAGGGCCTGGATCCCAGTTTCCTGGGATCTTGACCTGAGCCAAGGCAGACGCTTAATAACTGAGCCAGCCAGATGACCCTGTGTGTGTGTGTTTCTAATGTAAGTGAGTTTCTTTACTGGACTTTCATACAAAGTATTTTTTTTCTTCTTGTTTGCTAGGTCATTTATGATTTTGAAATTTCCTTTTCTATCTATAGACTACTTAGGAAAATGACTATTAATTTTTAGTTAGTTACTATTTCAACAATGTTTTATTTATTTCTAATTTTATATAAATATGACCAGAGAAATTGTCTAATAAGACTCTTCATAAAATACATTCTTATAGCCATATATGATCAATTTTAGGTCAACCATTAGAAAAATGAAAAAGCCGGGCGCCTGGGTGGCTCAGTGGGTTAAAGCCTCTGCCTTCAGCTCAGGTCACGATCTCAGGGTCCTGGGATCGAGGCCCGCATCCGGCTCTCTGCTCAGCAGGGAGCCTGCTTCCTCCTCTCTCTCTCTGCCTTCCTCTCTGCCTACTTGTGATCTCTCTCTGTGTGTCAAATAAATAAATAAAATCTTAAAAAAAAATGAAAAATCCATAATGTCTAGAGATTTAGAGATCTTATAAAATTATTAAGCCAAGTTTTTAAAATAATTTAAATTTTCTTGCTTATATTTGTGTACTAGTCATGTCTAAGTATCAAAAACTGTAACAAAATTCTCAAATGTAATTATTTTATACATTTTTCCTTTTATTCCTTTTATTCTTTACCTGCTATTTTTTCAATATTCTAGGTTTATTATTATGTTTTTCATAAACTGCATCCTTCATTATATTATGTCCATCTGTCCTTATTTATTGCCTTTATAGACAAGTTATATACTTTCTTATATTAATACAGTCACTGCTGATTTGCTTGTGTGTCTCTCATCTCTTTGGTCATCCCCTTATCACTTAATTTTTTTTTCTTAGAAATATGAGTTTTGCTTTTTGAGTCAATCTGTCTTTTAATTAGTAAATTCAGTTCATTATATATAGCATAATGACTAATACATGTGCATTCTATTCCATCCATCATACTTTATTTCCTGTTGCTCTTTATTATGTTCTTGTTTTCCTTTTCCTTAATTTTGGTGATTTATCTAATTGCTACTTATTTAATTTTCTTTGTCCTTTTAAAATGCTATTTAATTAGGTTATTATACATTTATTGGTCCTCTCCCCTTCTTTTTCCTAGCAGAAGCATATTTTTTCTATTACTATCTGAAAGAAACAAAATACCAATTTCCCACACCAACAAACTCTTTTTCCATAATTTCCTACTTGCTACACCTCAATAAGATGAAACTCTTAAAATACTTTTTTACTTTACCCTTTTATCATTATTCTTTCTGGATTAGTATTATAGTATTCTTTGCAGCATGTCCCCTCCATTTCAAGGATGCTTATTTGGACTTACATTATGCATTCTCAATACATAACATTCAGCTGTAACTATATACATCTGTATGCCATTCATCATCTAACACGTGTTTCCCTTGCTCATTCCTTCACCCATGACGATAAGACTGTTTTGACTCATTTGTTGTTTAATTAGAGTTAATCCCTTTGTACTTTGCTTCACATGATCACATGATTTATATGTATGTATGATACATACACTAAATATTTTTATATTCTCCAATATCTTTCTTTTGTCTGGCAGATAAATGTAAACTTGGCTTTGGTTGAGCTCTAATTCTTCTCTCAGTAATCTATAATTTTTTAAAATCATATTGTAAAGCCAGGGCTGCAGATGAGGAACTGTTCTGATTTATTTTTATTCTTCTTTACTAATGAAACTTTTAACACCATTTAACCCTAAGTGGGTAACTTTTATCATGGAAAATGTATATATGTGTCCTTCTTCAGCTGAATGAAATTTTCTATTAATTTTTAAATTATTATTCCTCCTACAAATGTTTCCATTTCTATTCATGGAGCCCTACTTATATTTATGTTTATTATTTATTATTGTTTTATTTTATACTCTTTAATTACTTTGTTTTACTGTTTATTATTTTATTAAGATTTTTTTAAAAGTAATCTCTATGCCCAATGTGGGGCTTGAACTCATGACCCTGAGATCAAGAGTCATATGTTCTAATAATGACTGAGCCAGTCAAGCCCCCCTATTCTATTCAGGTTTTTTGCTCATAAGTTTTCTCTGTGCATTGGACTACTACTATTTTGGATCTCAACTTTAATCATACTTTAATCATCTACAGGATAATTTGCTTCAAAAATACTGCTTTAAAAAAAAGTTCTTGAGACCCCTTTTTTCTGCTGTACCTGAATTTTATTAAAGCTGTTTTTGTTTTTGTTTTGGGGTTGGGGGGTGAGGGTAAGGGGAAGATTTTGCTCAAATTTTTTTCTGTTACCTCCAGCAGTGCAGCTTCTATGGATGCCTATTTTGTAATCTCAGGTGTAGGAAGCCTCACTCCACTGTTCAGCTTCTCCCCAGTGTCTTATGAGTAGAGTGACATGCTTTTGGATCTGTTTTTGTCTTAGCTCAAGCCTTTGGCTGTCTCTGTCTTTCAGAACTCTCCCATGGCCCAAAGCTCAGGCAGTCAGCTTGTAGCCAATTCCAGATACTCTGAAGGAGCAGACGGATTAATTTTCAGAGTAGAAGAAACATGGAAATAGCTCACATGACGATGCCATCTTTACTTTTTGAATCTCTTTTCGGATTTGTTTTATTTTATTAGGTTAACTAACTTTATTGTTTTGTTTTTTCAAATAACTTGAATGTGTTTATTATTTGTATCCTTTGTTCCAGATTTCTCCTTTTATCCTTATTAGTTCTCTTTTTCTGCTGTCCTTTTTAAATGTTCCTCAGCAGGGCGCCTGGGTGGCTCAGTGGGTTAAAGCCTCTGCTTTCGGCTCAGGTCATGATCTCAGGGTCCTGGGATCGAGGCCCGCATCGGGCTCCCTGCTCAGCGGGGAGCCTGCTTCCCCCTCTCTCTCTCTGCCTGCCTCTCTGCCTACTTGTGATCTCTCTCCCTCTGTGAAATAAATAAATAAAATCTTTAAAAAAAAAAAAAAAATAAAAAAAATAAATGTTCCTCAGCTGAATTTATTTTCAATCGAAGCATTTGTTTTCATTCTTTCTTGTTTCTAATGCAATTATTTGGGGGGGGATGCAAACTTCAGTCTTTCATATTGTTACTTTAGTTGATCTCATAGATCATAATATATCATTTTTTTAATTATTAAATTTTAGATATTTTTACCATTTTGATAGAATGTTTTCATTATTTTCTGGACTTTTGTAGGTCTACCATTAATTTTAATGTTACCAGATTGAGACCAGAAAACTGTACTGTACAATTTATTAACTTTCTCACTCTACCCTTGCTGAATTGCGGCCCAAAATTTGATCAAATTGTGTTATGTTCCAGGGATATTGGAGGAATCCTGCATCAGGCAGAAACGGATTGTCACTAATACCCTGCCATGTTTAGTCATTGCCTAGAAGCAGTCTGGGGACTGCTTGGCCTCGGGTTCATGGGGTGGTGGCTCAAGCTACAGTCAATTTTGCCCCCACAGCAGCTTCTTTTTGTAGGAGACCTGAATGGTGAATCTTCATGACCACAATACACAGCCAAAGCTTAACTGAAATATCAATTTAAGACCGTGCCATTAAGCATTCCAATATGAGAAATGTCTCTGAATAAGGGTAGAAATATCAGCAATAAATGAGTTGTTTTGTTCTTTCCTTATAAAGTTTTTATCCCCATTCCCTTATAGTTATAGATGATTTTTGTATTAAGTTGGACATGAACTTGGGAAATTATTCTTCTGCCACACCTTATAAAGTCTTTGTAGAAGCCTCTCTCAGGTTTTGGGCATGTTCAGATTAGAACGTTACTTGACCTTCAATTGTACAGCATATGACCAATAACGTCATTAGAATTCTGACAGGGGCAGTTACAGAAGGGTTGATTGCTAAAGAAGATTTACAGGCCCAAAATGGCAATGCTTACAAATCTACAAGAAAACAATACAATATAACAATAGCTTAGAGAATGGATGTGCATCACAAGCCAAAGGGTGTCTTTGAGCAAGGTGTCCAAGGCAGGCCAGGTGGGGGCTTCAGTTGTCCTTCTGCTTTAAAGGCCAAACCAGATACTTCTTCACTCTCAGATCAGGAATCACCAATGTATGAGTGAGACATCTCCAAACCAGGGAATCTAGAAGGGTGTTTCAGCTTGGGGTTCATATACAATGCTGGTTATGTAGGTATATTTTTATATAACCAGCCACAATAGCAGAGCCTACAGGAGGTCACTGAGACCAGATGCAAATCATCAGTTTCAATGTTATCAATAAATCACGCTGATAAACTAGTACAATTCCTCTCAAACCCATGGTTACAAAGCAGTATTATAAATCAGTACATTTCATGCCTCAGCCTGGGGTCAGGACTGCAGAGATGTGATTCTTATTTCCGTAGAAAAACTCAGGATAATTCCAAGCTGGTGCAATTAACTCTCACAGTGTAGTCCACCCTCCTAACCTGTGATCAAGGCCTTCTTATGACAAAACAACCACTCTTCGTTTGATAGTAATACATATACCTTATAACCTCACATATCAAACATCTTATGGGCAATCATAAAGTACATACAGATTCCAAGCATTTGTAATAATTAGTGGAGGGTTGGTATGAATGTAAACAGGCAGCTGAGCCATCCAATGATACCAACACAGACTTTGTCAACATTTTATTAACTTTACGGAGGTTTTAGTTGTTGTTGTTGTTGTTGTTGTTTTTGCCTTCCTGATCTACAGCTATCTGTAATTCATAGTATATGTCTCTTGAAGATTGAAAAATAGAATCATCAATCTATTACTAATCAAGCCTAATCTTCTTCAAGCCAGTTCACTTCCATAGGAAAATTGTTCTATAGAGTCTTTAATTCAATCTCCCAATATATTTGATCATCAATAATATTACATAAGTTTGTTAGCTCCTATAATACTAATTTTATTTATGATTCATATATTATACTATAGAGCAGTATCATGTAGTATTATAAATACTTGGCTGTCATAAAAACCAGATATAATTTTTATATAATTATTTCATTCCTTCTATAAAAATCTACCTTTTTCCATATACCATATATTATAGGAGTATAGGTTAGTATATATATTATAGGTTATAGGTTGGTATGCTTATATAGGTTAGTATAGGGATCATAGTATATAGTACAGGCCATGTATGTCTGTCATTTCAGAATTCCATAGCCAAAATTCTTTTCTCAGTTTTCATAGTTTGACAGATGAGGATTCCCAATAAATGGAATCCTGCAACAGGGCACATACATGGAAAACACTCTAGTTTTATTTAAGATTTATGAAATACCCACAAATTGAACAATAGGAAAGAATGGTTAGCACTGAGTTGTGGCACTAAAGCTATTAAAGTATGCTAGAGTAGATTATATTCTCCAGTTAAATATTGCCACATACTAGGTGGCTCACAAATTGCCTAAGTGCCAATCCTAGTCTTCCACTGTGACAGTTGCTGCCCTTTGTGCCTGAAATACCTCAGACACCATTTGAATTATATCTAATAACCTATCTAATGTTGACATGCAAGCTCATTCCATTGGGTTTGGGCATGGTATCTCAGTGTCTGCTCTAATTGCATGGTCTGTTTTTCTAGAACCATGTTATCATTTCAGGTGACTTGGATTTTTGTCCTTCCTCTTGGAATAGATGTCCTCAAGGCCCCTATTCATGATAGGAGTTCTTTTACATCAATATGTCTTTCCTCACCAAATCCGCCTGGCTGATTACTTCTAGCACAACTCCTCATTCTCTTGAAGCTCTCTTATTTTGAGTAGGACAATATTGTTTGATCCACCAGACATGCTATTACCAATGAATATTAACTGCTTAGTACAAATGGAAAGTAAATTCCTCCAGGGCAAATCTGCTGTCAACAAATTCTCTTAGTTTTCCTTCATCTGAGAATACCTTTATTTTAGGTTCATTTCAGAAGTTTATTTTCAATAAATTCTGAGATGACAGTTTCTTGGCTCTGGTTTTGGAGTTTTTAAAGCACTTGAACTATATCATTAACCTTTTTTTTTTTTTGCCTTCATGGTTTCTGATGAGAAATATGCTGTCAGTCAAATCTTTGTTTCCCTATAGGTAAAGTATCATTTTTCCCTGGTGCTTTCAAGCTGTTTTGTCATTTCAGATACTTGTTTCTTGGAAGAAACTTCATGGTATTTAACCTACTTGGTATTCACTGAGTTTTACCACATTTGGGAAGTTTTCAGCTATTATGTCTTCAAATATTTTTCAGTATCATTCTCTTCCTGCTTTCCTTCTGAAATACTGAGGACATGAACCCTTGACCTCTGGTTATTGTTCCACAGCTTGCTGGACCTCTGTTCAGTTTTTTCCAGTATTTTTCCCTCCATTATATTGATAATTTCTTTTTATAATATTGATAATTTCTATTGCTCTATCAAGCTGACTAAATCTCTCCCCTGTCATCTCTGCAGTTGAGCTTCTCCAGTAAACTTCTGGTTTAAGTTATTGTGGTTTTTTCCCTAAAATTCTAAAATTTCTATCTAATGTCCTTTAACTCTTACATTTCTTCACTGAGACTATTTTTCTCTTAGTTTCAAGAGCTGTCATGATTTAGCATTTTTAAATAGCTGCAATAAAGTCTTTGTCACATAATTCCACATCTGTGTCATCTTGGCATTGGAGTCTCTTTCCCACGCAAGTTGAGATTTCCCTGGCTCTTTGTATGTTGCGTAATTTTGGATTACATCCTGGACATTTTGAACATTACATTATGAGAATCCAGGTCTAACTTAAATCCTATGGAGAATGTTGAAATTTTGTTTTAGCAGACAACTGACCCAGTTAAGTTCCAACCTACATTCTGTGCTGTATAAATCCCGTGTCAGTTCAATTTTCAAAATCTTCACTGTGCTATTAGTATTTCTCCCCCATGTGCACCACCCAATGGGAAGCATGGGGCCTTGTCCATGGACTGTTTGTTTAGTTCTTAAAATCTTTGGTATGCTCAGGATCAGATCTGTGCATGCATATCTCAGGAGTGTGTATACAACTTTTTGGGATCGCTTTCTCAAATTCCTTCCTCTCCGTGATCTCCTGAGTACTTTTCAGTTCCCTGGACTCCCCTTTATGGTCTTCCAAACAGAAAGTTAGGTTGTTGATTTTTTTTTTTTAACCAGGCTCAATGCACACTGCAACAACTATACCTATGTCCCAAGGGCCAGTTGTTTAATATTTGTCCAAAAACCCAAAAGTTACACAACAGGGAAAGAATGTTGGTACTGAGTTGTAACACTAAAGCTGTTAAAGTACACCACAATAGATTACATTCTCCAGTTAAGGTGGACTAAAGGAGGAAAAAAGGTAAGCTAGCTGCCAAATTTTTATTTTCTTCCCCAATCTGTCAGCTATAATTTACTTTTCTTTTTTTTAAATTGTATTTATTTATTTGAGAGACAGAGAATGAGCAGAGGGAGAGGGAGAAGCAGATTCCCCACTGAGCAGGGAGCCCAACATGAGGCTTGATCCCAGGACCCTAAGATCAGGACCTGAGATGAAGGCAGATGCTTAATAGACTAAGCCACCCAGGTTCCCCTTCTCTAATTTACTTTTTAAAGTACAGGTGGTCCCTGACTTACAAAGGTTCAAATTAATGATTTTTTGGTTTTATACAGTGATACACATTCAATAGAAACCACACTTCACGTTCTGAATTTTGATCTTTTTCCAGGCTAGTGATATGTGCATGATACTCTCATGATATTAGGCAGTAGCTGCAAGCCACAGCTCCCCAGTCAGCCACGCAATCATGAGAGGAAAAACCAGCACACTTAAAACCTCTCTATACCCAGACAAGCATTCTGGTTTTCACTTTCAGTATAGTATTCAATAAACTTTATGAGATATTCAACACTTTATTATAAAATGGACTTTGCGTTAGATGATTTCTGCCCAACTGTAGGCTAATGCAAGTGTTCTGGGCACATTTAAGCTATGATGTTTGGTAGGGTAGGTGTATTAAATGCATTTTTAACTTACTATATTTTCAACTTAGGATAAATTTAACAGGATATAACCCCATTGTAAGTCAAGGAAGATCTGTATATAAGTTACTTTATGCATTCTTTCCAGATTTGAAAGCAGTGAGAGGGGGAAAGTGTGCTTACTGTGTCTTATCTGGAATTGGAAATTTCCAAATCTTTTCCTGAATAGAAAAAACATACAGATAATTTTGGAATCCATTTCATGTTATTCTCCTTGTTCCTACAGAGGTAATCACTATCTGAAAATTGTTCATATCTTTCTGACCACATTTTTATGTTTTAATTGCATATGTATTTCATAAAAAACACATACTTGCATTGTTTTGTAACTTTACATAACTCTGATACACTATATAGATCTTTGCAGTTTGATTTTTTCTATAAATATTATAATTTTGAGATGTATTTATGCTGACATATATCTGGTTTATTACTTTAAATACCATTTTGTACAGATATATCCTATTTTACCTATTTACAGATTGTTAAGAATTTAGGTAGTTTCCAATATTTTCCTGTTAAAAATTATCCCAAGAGGTTTTGAACACCATCATTCCCTCCCCACCCTGAAAAATATTAGGCATTATAACAAGTGCTTAACCTGCATGGTTTCAATTAATTCTTATAACATTCCAATAAGTTGTAATTTCTGCTACAAAACAATGTGTTTTCTTGAAAGCTTTATGTTCTGCAAAATTATACACAAAAAATGGTATAGCTTAGAGGACTATATGGTTAAGGGCAAATCAAAGAAAGCCTGTGTCACTGTCTAAGCATCATGCTAAAGAAAGATAATCCTAATTAAAATGCTAGCACAGTTAAAACTTTATGTGAAATCTCTTAACTAAGGAACTACAATAGCAAATATATATAGAATTTTTTAAAAAGTAAAACACACTTTAATGGGAGAAGGCATAAGGAATGATTGAGGCTGCTGTGTTATAAAGATGAGGGGAAAATGCACCAAGATTCAGGGAGAACTGCAAAAAAGCATTTCCAAGACAAAGTATGTCATCAAGAGGAAGAATCTGGGGCAAACAGGTATTGTATATAATACAGTCTTTCATACTACAGTATTACTCATTCCTTTAATAAATGAAACAGAATTCTGCTGCATTTACATAATTTGCACTCAACTGCTATTATCTGATGATCAAAAATCGATATGAGGGAAAAAACTGCTTTGAACCAGTGGAATTTCTTTTTATACTGAATCATTCTTTACTTAAAATTACATATGAGCTAATATGCACTTAGAGTATACATTTTATCAGGATAGACTAGAGTACAATTTTACCTAATTTATAGTTCTTAAATACTAAATTATATGGCCTCCAATAATTTTTTTAAATCGTCAATAATTTTTTCAAAAAAAATTGTGAATGAATGTAACATTCAAATTGCTATTGGCACAGAGAGCAATAATGTTTTGCCTGATGGTTGCAAGAGGGGAGGGCAGATAAGGGCTTGGGCAAAATGGGTGAAAGGAAGAGGGAGATACAGGCTTCCAGTTATGGAATGAATAAGCCATGGGAATAAAAGACACAGCATAAGGAACATAGTCAGTGATACTGTAATAACAATGTAATAGAACAAGTGGTAGCTATACTTGTGGTGAACATAGCATAATGTATAAACTTGTCAAATCACTGTTTTACACCCAAAACTAATGTAACATTGTGTAGCAATTATATTCAAATTAAAAACATCTCAAAAATAAAAAGTCAATTATATTTTAATTAAAAACATTTTAAAAACAAAAAAATAAAAAAACACGAATTGCTATTGGCTTATGATAGTCAACAGATATACCACCTCCAAATTAAACTATGATGACTATTCTTAGAATGATAATAGAGCAGAAGATGTGAACTTCAGGAATTCTTAGCAAGTTCTTTGATAAACTTAGCAGTCGAACATGAAAATAATTAGCCACATCTTTTTTTTCCCCAAACATTTTCTTCAATAAAGATAAATGCTTTTTCAAATGTATGACAGGAATTTTAAGGCGAGTGTCATAAACTAACTACAATCAATGAAATTACACTGTGTAAAGAAAGCATCTTTCAACTAACATCTTCTTTGATGAAGATATAAGCATTTTCAAATGCATGTGTGAAAGCATAAGGAAAGTGCCATCTACATAAGTCAAGGAAAGAAAATTTTGTAGAATCCACTTCTTGATTAAAATCTTCTTTCATGAAGATAGATGTGTTTTCAAATATATGGCTGTCATTGTAAGGAAAGCGTCATATACTAACTAACCTGAATGACACAATGCTGTGTAGAAAGACTCTTTCAACTAACATCTTCTTTGATGAAGATAAAAGGGTTTTCATTTTTTATTTTTTTATAATTTTATCTTACTTAAATTCAGTTAACATATAGTGCATTATTAGTTTCAGAGGTAGAGTTCAGTGATTCATCAATTGCATATAATACCCAGGGCTCATTACATCATGTGCCCTTCTTAATGGCCATACCCCAGTTACCCAATCACCCCCACCCACCTTCCTTCCAGCAACTCTTCATTTGTTTCCTATAGTTAAGAGTCTCTTATGGTTTGTCTCCTCTGATTTCATCTTATTTTATTTTCCCTCCCTTCCCCTATGATCCTGTTTTGTTTCTTAAATTCCATTTATGAGTGAAATCATATTTGTCTTTCTCCAATTGACTTATTTTGCTTAGCATAATAGCCTCTAGTCTATCCATGTTGTTACAAATGGTAAGACTTCATTTTTTGATGGGTGAGTAATATTCCATTATATATATGGAATTATATATATTTTATATATATAATGGAATTACATATATAATGGAATATTATAATGGATATATATGTATATATATGTGTATATATATATATATCACATATTCTTTATCCATTCATCTGTCAATGGACATCTGGTCTCTTTCCATAGTTTGGCTATTTTGGACATTGTTGCTAATAAACATTGGGGTGCAATTAATAAGCAGCATCTTACTGGCACATGGTTATTGATATAAATGTGTTTTATGTCAAAATTAAAAATGCCAAAGAAATTTCAAAAGGATTCCTGTCTTACACCGAGGTCTTTCAAGACATATCTCCAAAGACAAGGAAAACAAAAGCAAAAATGAACTTTTGGGACTTCACCAAGATGAAAAGCTTCTGCACAGCAAAGGAAATAGTCAACAAAACAAAGAGGCAACCCACGGAATGGGAGAAGATATTCGCAAATGACACTACAGACAAAGGGCTGATATCCAAGATCTATAAAGAACTCATTAAGCTCAATGCCCAAAAAACAGATAATCATGTCAAAAAATGGGCAGAAGACATGAACAGACACTTCTCCAAAGAAGACATACAAATGGCTAACAGACACATGAAAAAATGTTCATCATCACTAGTCATCAGGGAAACTCAAATCAAAACCACATTGAGATGCCACCTTACACCAGTTAGAATGGCCAAAATCAACAGGACAGGAAACAATAAGTGTTGGAGAGGATGTGGAGAAAGGGAAAGCCTCTTACACCATTGGTGGAAATGTAAGTTGGTGCAGCCACTTTGGAAACAGTTTGGAAAACAGTGTGGAGGTGCCCCCCAAAATTAAATATAGAGCTACCCTGTGACCCAGCAATTGCACTACTGGGTATTTACCCCAAAGATACAGATGTAGTGAGAAGAAGGGCCATATGCACCCCAATGTTCATAGTAGCAATGTCCATAATAGCCAAACTGTGGAAAGAGCAGAGATGCCCTTCAACAGTTGAATGGATAAAGAAGATGTGGTCCATACATGAAATGGAATATTACTCAGCCATCAGAAAGCCACTCCCAACTTTTGTATCAACACGGATGGAATTGGAGAAGATTATGCTAAGCAAAATAAGCCAAGCAGAGAAAGTCAATTATCATATAGTTTCACTTATTTGTGGAACATACGAAATGGGATGGAGGACATTAGGAGAAGGAAAGGAAAAATGAAGGGGAAATTGGAGAAGGAGACAAACCATGAGAGACTATGGATTCTGGGAAACAAACAGAGGGTTTTAAAAGGGAGGGGGTTGTGTGATGGGTGAGCCTGGTGATGGGTATTAAGGAGGGCACTGAATGTTATATGCAAACAATGAATCATAGTACACTACATCAAAAACTAATGATATACTGCATGGTAACTAACATAATAAAAAAAAGAAATTTCAAAAGGTAAATCAAAGTAATAGATCTTTTACAAGGGTAACATCAACATTTAATACAGGAATCAACAAATACCTTTTTGTAAAGATCCAGAGGGCAAATATTTTGGCTTTGAGGGCACTATAGTCTATATTGGAACTACTCAAATCTACCATTGTAACATGAAAGCAACCATAGACAATATTTAAATAAATGAGCATGGCTGTATTCCAATAAAGCTTTATTTACAAAAACAGGCAGCAGGCCAGATTTAGCCCATATATCTGGGCTATAAACTGGGCTATAGTTTGGTGACCCCTGGTTTAAAAAATGTGTCATAAATTGCTTTATTTAACCCCTCTATGCTCAGAAAGATCACTATAATGATAAAACCCTTCTTAACCTGTGGCACTAGATTTATTATTGTTATGATACAGTGTGACTGGAAAGCATGCTGCATTAAATGTAAGCTATTTTAAATGATGCATACTGTATAATAATGGATAAACTATCAATAATACCCCATCAAGCTTAGTAAAAGAAGGGGTTCTCCTAATTCCATGCAATCATTAATGCCTTATCAAATAGATTAACCCACAGTTCTAATATATAACAAGTATTTAAGCTATTATAGTTATAAAATGATTTTTAAGAAGCATATCAAATATTTCTCACTTTCTCTCTTTGAATATATATACATACACATCCATAAATACATATGGATAAAGGATATTCAAAACAACCCAGTCATATTTAATTCTATTAATTGCCCTAAGTTAACCAATTGGTCTAGCTAAAACTGAAATTTGAATGATCATAGACGTTAATAACCTGAAGAAGAAGCAATTCTTCTATTTAGAACAGATTCCAACAACATTTTTCTACTAGTGAGAGTCTAGAAAAATTAAAGTGATTACAGAAAAGAGAAATCAATCAGTTCTACAACCATTAAAAATTATGTTTTGGAAATACCTTTACCTATTTGGGAAAAGGGTGATGATATGAAAACATGTAAGGAATCTGTAGCCGTAGCATTTTTTAATGATCTTATTGAATCAGGAGTAATTTAAAAATTGAGGAGATAATGGCTTCTCCCTATTTACACTAAAAAAAAAAAAAAATCTCAAGGGCGCCTGGGTGGCTCAGTTGGTTAAGCTGCTGCCTTTGTCTCAGGTCATGATCCCAGGGTCTTGGGATTGAGTCCCGCATCAGGCTCACTGCTCGGCGAAGAGCCTGCTTCTCCCTCTCCCTGAGCCTGCTGCTCTGCCTACTTGTGCTCTCTCTCTCTCTCTCTCTCTCTCGGTCAAATAAATAAATAAAATCTTTAAAAAAAAATTCTCAAGAACTAAGGGGACCTGAAAAAAAAACAAAACAAAGCTAAGAGGGCCTGGCTGATGCCTTAAGGGAAATGCCTTGGCTTGCTAGTCGACTCCCCCTTTATTTTTTGCTACCTGCTAGTCCACTGATCTGACCTACATGGGTCTGGAAGAAATACACAGTGACTAAAGAGTTAGAATAAAAGGTTTCTATTCTCCTAAGAAAAGACTGACTGTCCTTTGGCCGTAGAAACAAGGAACCGTTGATACAAGTGATCAGTGCACACGTGCATATGCCTTAATGCTTCATTCAGAGAGATCCTGTCCAACAACTACAGCTCTCTCTGAATGAGCAAGCAATAAAATCAACTTTGTGTTTAATATCCTCACTGGTGGCTTCTTCCTTCAATAGAGGGATTCTGTTAGAGTAGAAGAAAGGGGTGGGGTAGAAAAAGAAAAAAATAAAATAAAAGTAGTGAGAAGTCTTAAGGAATATACCTTACAGATAAAAAGGACTTTCTGGAACCAAAATCATGATTTTTTAGAAGAAAACAAAGTATGTAGGAAAATGAATACAGGTAAAGTACTGATGTGAGCAGGTGGAATATAGAGACAGCTCACAAAACTAAATGCACAAAGAAACTAAGAGTCTTGAAGCCCAGATACTCTGGATCTTACGATTATCCTTTTCTGGGCGGAGTAAAATAAATGGAAAGAAGAAAAACAGTAATTAAAAGAATGAAAGAAGATTCTGGTTAGACATGGGAAAATGAACACAGGTCTACTGCCTCCAAAATCCCCACTACAGAGACGGTACATATATGTACAGAGACAATATACATATATATTTTTTACATCAACCTATAAAGACTAGAAGAATAAGAGAAGCAACAGAAGATAAGAATTCAACAAGATTTTGAAAGCTCAGTATCAGATGGATGAAAATATAAGAGAAAAAAATTAAAATTAAGCACCTGGGGGGTGCCTGGGTGGCTCAGTGGGCTAAAGCCTCTGCTCTCGGCTCAGGTCATGATCTCAGCGTCCTGGGATCGAGGCCCGCATCGGGCTCTGCTCAGCAGGGAGCCTGCTTCCTTCTCTCCCTGTCTCTGCCTGCCTCTCTGCCTACTTGTAATCTCTCTCTCTGTGTCAAATAAATAAATAAAATCTTTTTAAAAAAATTAAGCACCTGGGGGTACTTGTCTGGCTTAGTCAGTGGAGTGTGCAATTCTTAATCTTGGGGTTGTGAATTCAATCCCCACAATGGGTGTAGAGATTACTTAAAAATAAAATCTTTGAAAACAAACAAATAGACTAAGTAGGCATCTGGGAGGAAAGCAACCTGATTCATACTTGAGTTTAACAATAAACATGTATTTATAATTTTAAAATTTTTAAACATTTAAAAAACACACAACTATATTTCTTTAGATATTGGAGTATAAATAGCTTTTTAAAAGTGCCCATATCATCAGGGAATATACTTGTACAACATTATAGGAACTACTCAATTTTATGTATCTTAAATTCAGTATTTTATGTTTTATAAGCAATTAAGGATACCGTGTCATTCCTTAGCATGAAGAGTTATGAGCAGAACTCTAACATGAACCAAATCCAAACAGAAGTTGGTCTCATTTTCTTAGTTTCCATTCTTAATTTGCACACGTTAATGTACTGAAGTGTTTAACTCTTCATTGCACACATCTCCTTACTGCAAATTATGATATATATATATGAGCTCATTAGATATAATATTTTATAAATACATAGATGTATCTGCCTACATAAAAAGAATTGGTTAAAATAACCTTAAAGCTCATTTGAAAGTATCTGAGTATACCTAAAAGTATGCCTGAACAGTTTCTAAGAAAAATAATGAAAAAAATATTTAGGATAGAGGGGACTTGCTTTTATCAATAAATTAATTGTAACGTGTTAAAGAAAACAAGCGCCCCAGATGCTTCATGTCAATTATTTTTTTCTCTTATCATTTATTTTCATCCATCTGATACTCAGCTTTCAAAATCTTGTTGAATTCTTATCTTCTATGCCTCTTTTGTTCTCCTAGTCTTTACTGTTTGATGTAAAAAAATCCTTTACCGTCTCTGTAGTGAGGATTTTGAAGGCCTTTTTTTTTCCCCACAAAAAATTCTGAATTTGTCCTTGTATTAGTCATCAAGTGTTTGATTATTTGTTCAGCATTTATCTTCCAGGGACAATGTTCTTATTGTATACTGAAGTATTCCAATAGTTCAAATTCTTATAGGGGCTTTATACTTAGTGAATAATTAAGTAATGATTTTTAAGACTTTATTTATTTATTTGACAGAGAGAGAGATCACAAGTAGGCAGAGAGGCAGAGAGAGAGATGAGGAAGTAGGCTCCCCGCTGAGCAGAGAGCCTGATGCGGGGCTTGATCCCAGGACCCTGAGACCATGACCTGAGCTGAAGGCAGAGGCTTTAACCCTCTGAGCCACTCAGGCACCCCTAGATTAGTAATGTTTATATAGAATCTGCCTGTGACCCACAGAGAAAAAGAGTCAGAACTGGGAGGATGGTCCCTCTGACAGAGACAGTTAAAAATATTGTGGGGTTGTCTATTGTTAACACATTTCTTTCCACTCTCCTACCCTTGACAATTAATGTCTTAATGATCTGGTAGTGTTTTGGAACACACACACATGCACAGGCACACACGCACACAAACTTAACACTCCTACCAATACAAGATGTAATTTGTGTGGTTTTGGAATCTTAAACTAGAAGTAGCCTAAATATACAATATACAACTTATATATAATAACTTTATTATATATTAAGGGTTATATATAATAAACCTTACTAGTTAACTGTTACTGGAAAGACAGACAACATGGCAAGGATTCTACAGCTAAAGTGCTCTTTAGTGACTACTCACCAAATTTCTTTTTGTTTTTAAATATTTTATTTATTTATTTGACACAGAGTGAGAGATCACAAGTAGGCAGAGAGGCAGGCAGAGAGAGGAGGAAGCAGGCTCCCTGCTGAGCAGAGAGCTCGATGCGGGCCTTGATCCCAGGACCCTGAGATCATGACCTGAGCTGAAGGCAGAGGCTTTAACCCACTGAGCCACCCAGGTGCCCTACTCACCAAATTTCAAGTGATTTTAATATAATTGCCATACAAGTTTCTTTGGAGCACATTTTGCAGACAGTTTTATGTATATGCTTAAAAGTAGCAAAGCCTGATCTAAGTAGCTGGTGCTTTTTGTGGGTGCCTTGAATTACCACCTTAATTCTTTAGGCTTAAATCTCAAGTTACAGTAACCCTAATTTAGTTAAGAAAAAGAACTTTGGGCCATTAATGATTCATTTGTCCATTAATGAGATTGGTAGCAACTTTCTGAAGACTCTCTTGGTCTGCTCATAGGTACTCCTTTGGCTCACCACAAAGCAAGGATGGCACGGTCTTCCTTTCAGGCATATATTCTTCTTAGATCTACAATGTGTTTATTGTACACTCTTTAATGCACTTGCTACCTCTCTGGACTTATCATAATATATGTCTCACTGTATATTACAATTGCCTATTATTTTTCTATTTTCCCCAGTAGTTAATAAGTTTCTGTGAAGACAGAGTCCATTTCTGTCTTCTTTACAATTGTATTTTAATTTTCTTGAACAGAAAAGTGACATAGTACAGGTGCTTGGTAGAATCAGTTGAATAGATCTAGTGAATAAGATGATTATGTGAGAAATTGTGCAAAATGCAATATGACAGAATTTCATGCATCAATTCAAATGGCCAATTAGAATATATTGCTTCTAGCTTACATGTCATGTCAGGAAAATACAAAAATAGTAGCAGACAAAATGGATAGTCTCAATGATTTTATGTGCATGCTATATTAAAATTAAATATATTAATTAAATTATAGTTTTTTGCATGGTAGACTGTCAGACTTTAGGCATATAATCAAATATTCTGATGATAGATATTTTAAAAGCAAGCAAAAACTTAAAGCATTTCAGTCCTATTCCCATTGTTTTAAAGAAGAAACCATCTGGTTTTACTAGATGTTGGAGTAGTATCACATCATGCCAAGAATCTGTTCCTAAAGTTGACAAAAAGGAGCAAGTTTAAGGTTATAGCCTCTAGATCACAATAACATTTATGATGAAAAATATCCTAATTTCAAACAGAGACCTATAACCACTTTTATAAAGATGGGCATTCTGAACCTGCCTCCTCCAGAGAGTTTAGACAATTAAATAATTCACTATGTAGCTTTTCAGAAACTTATTATTACAAGAAATATTTTTTAAATGTGGTTAAATAACTTAGTAAATATAGCTATTTAAAACCAGAAATCTTGTTTAGCTTATTAATCCCTTGATTCAGGAAAGTATCTTCTTAGGAATGGTTACATTTTCAGATGAGCCAGATGGGAAATCTTGCAGTTAGAATGTGTATTAACCATTCTGCTACATTCTACATGAATGAAATGTTATGCTGATGAAATAAACCAGACACAAAAGGATAAATATGTAATTTTACTTATATGAGGTACCCAGAATAGTCAAATTAATAGACAGAAAGTAGAATAAAGAATACCAGGAGGGGTACCTGGGTGTTTCAGTCGGTTGAGTGTCCGACTTTTGATTTCAGTTCAGGTCATGATCTGAGGGTCCTCAGATCCAGCCCCGCATTGGACTCTACACTGAGCCTGGAACCTACTTAAGATTCTCTCTCTTTCTCTCCCTCTCCCTCCCCACCACTCCCCTCCACTCGCACTCCCGTTCTCTAAAAGGAAAAAAAAAAAAGAAGAAGAATAACAGGGGCTGATGAGACAAGATAATGGGGAGTTATTGTTTAAGGGATACAAAGTTTCAATTTGAGATGGTTTGAAAGTTTTGGAGAGGAATAGTGGTGACAGTTGCACAACATTACGAATGTACTTAATACCATTAAATTGTACACTTAAAAATAATAAATTTTATGTAATTTTACCACAATAAAAATAATAAATTTTTAAAAATCTATTAACATGTATTAAGAAATGAAAACTACTCAGTTTATAACTGGTCTGTTCACAGCCAATGTCAGAATCAGAATTTTCTGTTGGGATGATTCTAATGGGCAAGGGGAGTCACATGAAATCATTCTGGCTTATTAGTGGAAGTTATTGGTACCACAATTTATTGATTTGTTGTTTGGCTGATTGGTTCTCCTGAACATTTGAACCATCTGTCAGACCTTTCTTTTTTGTACTAGACACACAGCCCACTTGTTGAATCTTTCAAAACCTTTTAGGATAGATACTAGAAAGAAATAATACGGGTAAGGCAGGGAGGAAGAGAGCAACTAATAAATAAGTTAAGGAATCAGAGGGTAGATAAAATTAGTATGTTCCAATTGTGCAGGATGTCCAATCACACAGATCAGAGAGAGAAGACAGAGAGTTTTGAGCTAATTAGTCTGGAACTGACTAGATGCACAGTAGAATGAGGATGACAATCAATTTATCAACTCATTTAATACAAAAAATAATCAACTAATTTAGTCATGGCATAAACCTCTTACTTTCCTAATTCAGTGTGCTCTCTGAAAATTTTCTTGTCATGTTTTGTGTTCTCCTGAGGCCAGAGACTCATTTACCTGATCTTCAAAGCTAGAATTACAGAGTGGTCTGTCATTCACTTGCCCTCCAAAAATCCGAATCTCCATGTCTTCATTAGTCCTTTCCCTTTGCTTGAATCTGATGCTTAAAGTTCTCCAAAGCATCATAGATTCTTACTATTTCTTTCTAACTTGAGAATATTTTTAAAATACTAATGGATATGTAGTTGAGCTATTTTTTCAACTTCTAAAAAAATAAAAAGGTAGTGCACTTGACAATGGAAAATTCTTCACAAACATTAAGCAAATGATCTCTGAATTCAAATTGAAGATCCATCACTTACCAGCAATATGATCATAGAAAAACTGTGTAAGACTTTTTAAGTCTTAGTTTCATCTATAAAATAGTAAGAATTAACCTACCTCTTTGGTTTATTGTGAAAAATAAAGTTTAACAAACAAAACAGTGTCAGTCAGTTACACTATGAGTACTCAATCTATGTTAGCTAATAATTTTTAATACTAGTTGGTTATGTAATTTTCCTTATCTTTCATTACACCGTGAATTGACCAGTCATTTTAGCCCATGTGGTGAAACTGATAAGGATGTGTAGTTGGAATCAAGGGTTGCAGAGAGAAGCCAGTATTGAACTTTGGAGGGCCAACCAAACCAAGAACTGCTAGGAGTCTCACCTTTGCTCACAAGGACCTCAGCTTCAGATTTCCTATGTTAAATTGAGGAACATCTTTGTTTCTCAATTTAAACATAGGAATATTTGACCATGTTTGGTCTGATAACTGTATTATAAGCAAACCTAATTATTTTTCTTTCTGTACAGAAATTGACATCAAAAGTCAAGATGAGTTATCTAAGAAAATAATTTGAGAAAGCACTTCAGTGAGTGTAAAATTTTCATAGGTTTGAGGTTTCTGCACTGCCATTTGGTAACATACAAATTTCCTTTTTAGGAAAACCATGAAATTTCATTAAAAAAATTGGCCGTGACTCTGACTGGTCATTACTAATAGTAATTGTCCTAAATATAAAAATAAATTCTCACGTTATTTCTAATAAACTTTAATAGGAATTGCAAGATGCACTCCAAGCCCTGATCTTCATATTTTATCAAAGTTTAATCTTATTTTTGTCAAATGGAAATATCGTTCATATATCGATTTACTTGTTTTTACTTTTTATTATGGAAAATTTTTAAAGATTTTTTATTTATAAAGATTTATTAGAGAAAGAAAATAAGTGGGGGCAGGGGCAGAGGGAGAAGCAGACTCCCTGCTGAGCAGGGAGGCCAACACAGGCTCCATTCCAGAACCTTGGGGTCATGACCTGAGCCACCAGGTGTCCCTATTATGGAAAATTTTAAAAACACACAAGTAAAGAGTACAATGAACTATCATGTACATGTTACTGATCTTCAACAACCACCAATTCAATGATATTGTCATTACTATGCCCCCCAAATTAATAGTAATTTCTTACTGTTATCAAATTTCTAAACAATGTTTAAGCTTTTCAATTGTCATATATTTATAGTTCATTTGAAATAGGATCCTCATAAGGCCCATACATTTTCACTGGTTGGTACATCTCATCTATTTTTATCCACAGATTATCTCAGTTTCTTTTCTTCCTTGAAAATTATTTACTGAAGAAACTGGGCACTTCTTGCTGTAGAGGTTTTCCAGTTAGAATTTGCATGGCACTCATAGTCAATTTACTTTTATTTAAAATGCCAGGAATTATCTTCACTGCATTATCTTCAAATACCAATATTAAATGAAGATAAACTTCCATTTTAGTCAGGTATGTGGCCATGCATTTGACTTTCTATGCATCTCTTAATACATACATAGAACAGGACTCTTCAAGCTTCATTGGCCAGAGAGCAAAAATATAAGGTCACATTCCCCTAATATTCAAGCTATAATAACTTGGAGGCCCCACAGCCGAAATGCAATAGTGTATTCATTTTTACAATGTCTCCTAGACAGTTTGACAGTCCTTGAAGATGCTTTCCCCTTATACTTAAGAACAGAAGCATCTCAGACTCATTTGTCCCAGCCTTTGCTTAAGAACCATCGTTTCTTGTCTTTAACAGCTATGGGACTACTGCCGTCCTTCAAGATGCTGCTACTTCCATCATGCTGTTCTCCAAATATGTGTAACTTTGGATGATAGGGAGAAGATAGTGTTCTCCTCTTTGCTCTTGGTGCAACAGCAGTCCAGAGAGCAAACTGCAACTTTAACGAGAGTTTCCTGAAAGTTCTTCTATCAAGGAAGCCAGACAGCATAAAAAAAATTTAAATTGTTACCCCATATAATTATTCTTAGGACTTAAAGATTAAGTTATATCCTCAGATTTCTTTAAAGATTTCCTCTGCCTACTTTTCAGCCGACTTTTAATAGGTTTGGCTCCTACCTCACGCCATATACGAAATTAATTTGACATAGATCATATATGTAAACATAAAAAGTAAAACTATGAAGATTATTAAAGAAAATACATAGAATATCTTTGGAAACTTGGAATAGGCAAAGCCTTAAAGAGAACAGAAACAACTCAAACTATTGAAGAAAAAGATAAATTGGATTTTATCAAAATTTAAAATGTCTACTCATCAGAAAATAATACTGCTAAGAAAATTGAAAAACCAGTTACAAACTGGGAGAAAGTATGTACCATGTATATGTCTGGCAAAGGAATTTTATCTAAAATATATAAAGAACTCTTATAAGTGAATGATGAAAAATCAAACAATCCATTTTTTTAAATGGGCAAACCTTAATAGTCATTTCACAAAGAAAAATACATGAATAAACAATAAATACATTAAAAGTTCTCAACATCATTAGTCAATAGGAAAATGTATTTTAAAACCACGAGGTCATCATTTTTGTCCTAAAGAACAGCTAAAATTTAAAAGATTGAAAATACAGCTGTTGGTGAGAATGTAGAGTAACGACAACTCTCATTCATACATCGCTGATAGGATAGAATTATCAACCATTTCAGGAAAATGTTTGGAAGTGTGTTACAAAGTTGAATATACAACTACCAAATTATCTAGCAATTCCATGCCTCAATATTTACTCCAGAGAAGTGAAAACACATTTTTAAAATAAGATTTGTAGAAGAGGGGTGCCTGGGTGGTTCAGTCAGGTAAGCCTCTGACTTTTGGTTTTGGCTCAGACCATGATCTCAGGGTGATAACTGTGCTCAGCAAGAGACGGCTTAAGACTTTTTCCCTTTCCCTCCCCTCTGCCCCCACGCCTCCCCCTGCTCTGGCAGGCACGCACACGCACTCTCTCTCCCCCTCTAAAATAAATAAATATTGTACAAGAACTTTTTAGTAGATTCATTCATTATAACCCCAAGTTAGAAATATCCTAAAAGTTCACCAACAAATGAATTCATTAAAAATTTGTGGTGCATTCATACATTGCAGTACTACTTGAAATAAAAAGGAACACACTATTATACAATAATAGAGTGTGTGCATCTCAAAAACATGCTGACTGAAAGAAGGCAATCATAGGAATATATACTGCATTGCTGTTATTATAGACAAAATTAACTCAAGATTGAAGGAAATCAGAAAAGTTGTTGCTTGGATTGGGGGTGGGGAGTGTTGACTGGAAAGAGGCATGAAGGTACTTTCTGGAGTGATGAAATACTCTATACTTTGGGGTGGTAGCTACACAAATGTATGAATTTGTCAAATCCATCAGACTGTACTCTCAAAACTTGCATATTTTGTTATTATGTAAATTATACCTCAATATAAGCTTTTTCAGGGGGGAAAGCCCATATTATGTGCCAGATAATATGGAAATCCTTATAATGAACAATGGTAAATAAAACAGATGTGATCCCTACTTTCATCTAGTAAGCTCAAGGTCAATCAGGAGATTAGACATAGTATTAATATGCCCATAAGTTCCAAGCACAATAGCTAAGTCTCAGAGAGAAAAACTTCATAGTTTCAGTTCCCCATCCCCATTCTTTATTTTCCAAATTCAAAGTGAGCCACTTCACAGGATGTTTAACAATGACAAGTTCTGCCTTCAGAAAAAAAATAATGGAAGTCACTGGATATGGCTTAGACCTCTTATCCAATAGGAAATTTACATCTGAACATAATAATCCAACCAACATTCATTATTATCCAAACATAATTTGGTTTTAAGTAATACTATGAGCAAGGGCATCAGCAGTCCAGTATACGTTGAGAAGTGCCAATCCAGTCCAAATTGATTTTTATAGTCTCTCTTAAAACCTGGTGTCATTCTGCTTGACCTTCCCAGAGACTTCTGTCCCAGCTCCTCTTCATTTTTGAACCCCAGTTTGCCTCAGTTAATAAGGTATTTCAAGTGGTAAGAGTACTTAAGTCTGGGCATATTTAGAAATACAGTACTTTATTAAAAGATATGTGACCAGCCAGTGATGCAGCGTCTGAGTCCAAATTTAAGGACTTTTCCCTGACACAAGCTATTTATCCTACCCCTAGAGCAAGGATACATCTAACAGTTACTTGGTACTAAACAATCCACTTCTTGGGAACACTGGGGTAAAATTTCAGTTGTGCATGGAGGGACAACTTGTCCCCAGCTTCTCTGTGAAATTCCATAGTCTTGTATAGTTGATTTCATACCCACTTTTCTGTTTATGTCTTACTTAATGTTGGCCAGTAGAGTGGACATGAATCTTCAATATTTTAGCCATAAAATGGCTTTAGCAATGCATTGTAAATACTTTGTCTTGGCAATTTACATAAGCAGATTAGTGGGGCAGTATAACCTGTTTATTCATATTGTATAATGCTTGTAAAGATTCTATAAAGGTCCACAGTTATTCTAGTGAGGACCAATTTTAGCCACTCCACAGAGGGAACAAAAATAACATATCTCCGAACACATACAAAAAAATTAGCACCATACAAGGAGAGGAAATATTTTCCCAAAGAAGCAACCATTGTAAAGAGTTGTGATGCTGACTTAAATATACACTCAACAATTTATAATGTCAAGACTCTTAGCTTTTCAGGCAAAAATATATATGTGTTCAAGTTACTTCAAACTTTTCCCATAAGCAAGGGATGTGTACTTCACTTGTGTTCGCTTAACTGAAGGGGGTCCAGAGTGCTGTCCAGAAGTAAACTACCTGAAAGGTAAATTCAAGTCTTCACATCCTCCATGGTTTTCAGCTTTAAAAAAGTGGTTGGTTTGGGTTTGGAGTTTTTTGGTTTGTTTGTTTTTTGTTTTTGTTTTGTTCTTTCAGCTTCACCCCATCAATGTTTGGCAGAAAAAAGAAAAAGAAAAACAGGAAAAAATGAAGACCACATTTTGAGTGAGCACACCCTGTTAGAGAAAAATAAATAAATGAGTTTCCCTTGAAGAACATTTGGTTCTCTGCTGAGGAGCTTTCTCTTTAATGGAAACTTCATTTTTAGTTTTAACATCAAAACTTTACATCAGCTGACAAAACAGAGAAAGAAAAGGAAAGAAATCCTTGTTCCATTTGTTTTGGCCTTTTTCTACTTATTAAACAATGGTTACTCTCAGTATATCATGGGAATGAGGAATAGTATTCTCTCGTTTATAATATTGCCTCTGGGAGGCAGCACAGTGTATGGGAAAAATAGAACTTCGAAACGAGAAGTGAATTCAAACTGAGTTTTCCCTCAATTAACTATATATTTTGGTCATATTGTATCATTTTTCTGGGCTTTAAGCCTCTTGTTTGTTAAATGGGCATAACTGTACCTGATAATCACTGTGATAAAGAGACTAACAGAATATTGGTCTACATCAGATGGTAGCTAGCTTTCTGATAATATTTTTTTATTTATTGGCTTCCTATGATTTCATTTTTCATCTATAAATTTTTAGAATTTTTTGAGCCTTCCCTCTAACAATTCCAAATTACTATGAAGACAGTCAATATTTTCAATAGCATCTTTAGGATTCTACTGAAGACTTACCCAGATAGCTGTCTAGCTGACAGACTCATTTTTCCTAACTGAATTAAATGATACTTTTATAGGTTTTATACAGCTTAGAATGAAACCTTAAGCTATAAAATTCTAGAGCTAAGAGCTCTAAAATAAGAATTAAAACTCTTCTTCAGGAAAGACCAAGAAAGACCAAATCTATACTTCAAATGATTTTCTTTCTGTGCAATTATTATTTAAACTAAATAGTGAGAAGTTATCACACTGTCCACCCTCCCCTGAATGACTTCTCCAGGCTAGATTGCAAGGATGTTGTTTGCTGAGCAAATGCTAATTGCATCTCAGGAACACTTCACGCAGTAAATTTTACTGAATAAAACACTGAATGCAATAGAAGGTAAAAAAAAAAACACACAGTCTAAAAAACACTAGATTTTACAAAATCTGACAAAACTCCCTTCCCATAGAAGTCGTGTTGTATTTATATGTAGTAATGAGTATTGTGGTCCACTCTAACCAAATTCACAATGAGACACATCTAAATCAAAACCTTTCGCCGTCCCTCCTCTGCTCTTCCTTCTGGTTGGCAATGCTCACTACAGCCATAGCTCACAGCACTCTCCTCTTTCCATAACTATTGTGATATTGATTCTGACCTACACAAGCCTTTGTGTTCCTCAGATCAACACCTCAAATTGACATATTTTCCCCCCTGGACCCTATTCTTATTTTACCAGATAAGGAAATAGACTTCACATTCCAGTCACATAGAAATAAATCAATAAATCACCTCTGCTGTCCTAATTTAACCAATTTAAACAGGTCAGTGAGTTTCAGCCTGGGAGAAAGGATAAAGGGAAAGAGGCTATGCTACCTCATTTCATACATGCATGTTTATACTCAGGAGGAATAAGACAAGAGGTTCAAAGGGCTACATTCAGTACTAATACTTAAAAATGTCCAATATTAAACTTGAAAAGATTTGAAAAGGTATATTTAATATTAAATTTTATTGATTTGGTGATGGTATTTCATTTCCTTTTGATATTGCAAATAACATTAAAGGACAAGAGTAGGTTTTTTTTGTTTTTTGTTTTAAAGGTTTTGTTTATTTATTTGACAGAGAGAGACTCAAGAAGAGAGGGAACACAAGCAGGGGGAATGGGAGAGGGAGAAACAGGCTCCCCGCTGAGCAGGGAGCCCGATGCAGGGCTGGATTCCAGGACCCCAGGATCATGACCTGAGCAGAAGGCAGACGCTTAATGACTGAGCCACTCGGGTGCCCCAAGACTGGGGTTTTTTAGTGTGAGAGTATTGCACAAATTTAATACCTAAAGTCATACATATTTTTAATAAATAAAAAAGCAATAAATCAAGAGACTAGGAACTAAGTTTTAGCACTCTAAAAGAGAAAAGCACTCTTCACAATATCTACTTAATACACAGAATTTATGGTACAAGACATCATTATTCAGCATAGAATGTACATAGCCCATTTAAAAATAAGCAAAATATATTTGCTGTTGAATAGATAGAATATATACTTAAAAGTACTAATTATACAACATTGAGAATAAACCTAGGCATATGGTTTTTAATCAGATCAGCCTGTTTACTTTGGAACATTATTTGAAAAGGGGTATGTCAAAATATGTAAAAATTACTAATGGAAAATTATATAACTTTCTGAAAAAGCTAAATCTTTTTTTATTCAGTATATCAGGGAGTCAAAATAATTATCACTATTGGTTTTATCAACTCTTGTATAGATTGTGAGACAGTTTGTCCCAGATTCTTTTAATTCCATAATGAATGCAAAGTCTACTTTCCAGGTTCCAGTCTGCATTGTGGAAATGGACCACTTCAAACTAGTAAATGATATTTATTGGATATATTTATAAAATAAAGATAAATCCACATAGATTCATATTTTTCTAGGGTGAACTGGATACCCCAAGTATGTTATTTCTTCCTTATGAGAAGGTTGAATGCATGTAAAAATCTATTGTTGACTGTGGCCATAGTCTATGGTATTATGCTTGGCTGGCCTTTGATTGGTAATGACGATCATTTGAGTGTCTAATATCTGGGAGGATTTATCTGTAGAAAGCAAAAGTTTAAACTGCCTGTGTTTTAACTTACTAGATTAAAAATCTTTAATATAGCTGAGGGTCATGACTTCAGGCTTCTAGTAAGTCAGAATTACATGCTATTATGGATTTAACTGTGTTCCCTTCAAATTCCATATGTTGAAGCTGTAATCTCCAATACCTCAGAATTCAACCTTATTTTGACAGTGTCAATATAGATGCAATTAGTTAAAAGGAAGTCATACTGGAGTAAGATGGGCCCTTAATCCAATAGGACTGGTGTCCTTATTAAAAGGGTAACTCTGGACACAGACAAGCACACCGGGAGATCACCATGTGAAGATAAAGGCAGACATCATGGTGACACTTCAAAAGCCAAGGAACACCAAAGATTTCCAGCAAGCCGCTGGAAGCTAAGAGAGAGGCATGGAACACATTTCTCCTTCACAAACCTTTAAAGGAAGCAACTCTGCTGACATCTTATTCTTGGACTTCTAGCCTCCAGGCCTGTGAGACAATAAATGCCTGCTGTTTAAGCCATCCAGTAAGTCTGTGGTACTTTACTATAACAGCCCTAGCAAACTAATACAAATGCCTGAATTGCAAATTACTTCCAAGTATTTAAGTAACTTCTGTAAATCTAAGAAACTAAACATAAATGTAAATCTGGTTTTTCTTAAATATACAAATAAAATTCTCCTACACATTTTCAGTTAAAATCTTGCTAATATGTCTATGTTTCTTATCTGTCATATTCTTTCAAATGTTACATCTTTTAATCAATGTTTATTCATATTATCATGCTATCTTAAAAATTAAATACAAAAATATTAATTTTAAGGGATTCTTTGACTCCATTAAATATTTACTTTTTTTTTTTACATTTTTTCCAAGTTTCAGTGTTTAGCTTATCTGACCAAGAGTTGTATTTATCATCTCAGACAGGCTAACTTTACTATGAACTTTTTCATAACATTTGATCGCTTTGAATTTATGAAATTGGGTACCTCCCCAACCCAAGATTGTAAATAAATGTTTTATTGCTTTTTGAATTCTGAATCTTTATTTGTCCCTCAGCCACTATTCTATTCTTCAGCCTTTTCTCATCATTCTATAATCACTTTATTGGCAAAGGAGTCCAATCTGCTAAGACACATGGTTTGCAAGAATCAGCTCATTATCAGGCAGTGTTGGGAAAGCACCCATGAGAGTAACATTGACACTAAGTTTCTCAGCTGTGGACAGTTGAACATCCCCTCAGTTGGCTAAATCCCAAGCTGCTGAGTGAGATTGAACCTATCCAGTAACTGGGAAAAATCTCAGGAGTGACCAAGACTTGAATTGTTCTTTTCCAAAGATACTTACCCTGAGTCAGACTTGAGGCTACCTTACAATTCTCAATTTGAAATAATAATAAAAATACAGATTCAATATCTGTGACAGTAGAGTGATCAAGAAGGAGAAGCAGATGATCTAATATATGAGATAAGGGCACAGGGAACCAGTTGCCTAGAGACTGTAGACTAGGGTGAGGAGTTGGACAGAAGAGTGACTCGTCTGACTTAGTTTTAAAAGATCATGTTTCTGGTTTATTTCTCTGGACAGTCAGCTAGAAAGTGAGCACTGGCCCTTTTCAATCCTGGTCTCTAATTAATGAGATTTCTTCACAGCAAAGGGAAAAGATAAGAAAGATAATTATGTAAGTTATTAACATCATTCTCACCGATGTCAGTGAGGAAGTAAGAAGTACCCAAAGTTCCCTAGAGCATTTCAGTTTTCATTCTACCTGGTTTGACTCCCACTATGCTTGTGGTTGCATCCCTCTTGCTACTAAAAACCAAATCCTTCCTGTTGTCCTTGTTTTGTCCCTCTGTTTCAATGAGGTCTCTTTCCTCAGTATCCGATTTACTTGCATGGTTTTTTCTAAATGTATTGATTCCATTCTTTCTAGTTCAGCTGGCTAATCTTAATCCATTTTTTCCTACCTCTATGATGTATTCATTCAGAATTTGATTAGTATTTATTAATATTACTGTGTCAAGGTCAAACTTTCCCCAAGGAATTTCATAACAAATAGGCAGCTTCTTTTAGTTATATACTGGCAACCAGCTTGGTATATGCAAATCAATTGTTTCTTCAAAATCAATCATAAATATGATCACAGATATAAAGCTACATTTTATTGATATGTTTGTACTGTTTAAATAAGGCTCTGTTTTCCATAAATATTACCTGCATAGGAATTTGTTTCTGTTAAAGAACACAAGAAAATATACACAAGTTTGGTTTTTTTTTTAATTATAAACATAACTATAGGGGCACCTGGGTGGCTCAGTGGATTAAGCCACTGCCTTCAGCTCAGGTCATCATCTCAGGGTCCTGGGATCGAGCCCCATATGAGGCTCTCTGCTCAGCGGGGAGCCTGCTTCTCTCTCTCTCTGCCTGCCTCTCTGCCACTTATGATCTCTCTCTGTCTGTCAAATAAATTAATAAAATCTTAAAAAAAAAACAAAACAACTATATGTGCCAGCCCTTGAATATACACTGGGTACACAGAGCTCAACTACAGATCCCTTGTGTGACACTACAATCTGATGAGGAAGACGGAAGGCAAACACAAAACTAAAACACAGCATGATAAGTAATATCCTATCATTCATCCATTCAATAAATATTTATCAGGTCCGTATTTTGCTCCTGGCCTTAACCTAGGAATACAAAAAGAACATAAATCAATTAACTTCAAAAAGCCTGTATGCAGACTGAGGAGAGAAGAAGACATTAAAGAATTAGAATGCAATGTGTATTGTGTAAATTACTCATTCATTCATTCATTCATTCATTCAACAAACACTTCTTGACAATTACTTTGTGCCAGGAGATGTGGCAGTTGCTTGAGACAGAAAGACATAATTCATGATCATTTTCCTTAGAGTGAACCATCACCTCTAGCACATTTTGATGCAACAGTCTGTGCAAAACTGCAGAGGTAAAAGAAAGCAAGGCACGTTCCAGAAATTAAGTGGCAGATTAGGACTGTGCACAGAGTACCTATGGAGAAACAGTAAAAATGCAACCAGGCAGAGTGCAGATTTTGAGAGGACTTTTTCTAAAATACTGTGTTTATATTCTCCAAACTCTATAAATGTTTCCAGAAACTTTTTCTCACTGCACTACACAAGTATTACTTATTTTGCAATTTGTATAGATATTGTGGAGTGTCAAGCGATGGAGTTTACTTTCTCCCTGAAAGCAGAGCCTAAAACTAGGAGTTGTATGCAGGTAGTTTAATAGTTTACTTGGGAGACGATTCCTTAAGGGGCAAAAAAGAGGGACTAGGTAATGAAGGAAAGGAGGAAATGCCAAATTGAGGGTGCTTTACTGGGCTGACCACCGCTGTAAGCAGCCAGAGCTCAGTACCACCTGGACTTTTTCTGAGAAGCATGTAAATGATTTCGCAGAATCTTCCATGCAAGGAGAGAGAGGTAAAAAGCATTCATCGAGCAGCTCCTATCCCTCATTATTGATGGGCGCCTTCATGTCACCACGCATGCGCATACGCAGGCACGCGCACGCGCGCCGTCCGTGAGCGTATGAACACCGCGCTAGTCCTGAACAGGTGCGTGTCAGTGTGGCGATCAGGCTCCCCCTGGCACCGCTCCCCTCAGAGAGCTGGGACAGAAAATAAAGAATGTGTGCTAGAGATGGGACATTGTCCCTGGAAAGTGAACCGTGGAATCCTGTGAGGAACTAACTATCCCCCTGCTGAGGCGAAAACCGGATCTGAGGCTGAGAAGGGTATAAGGACCCAAGAAGTGTCTGAGGTACTCCTTTATGTTATGATATACCGTTGACTTTTGAACAATCTGGGTTTGAACTGTGCGGGTCCACTTATACGTGGATGCTTACAGTATAGCACAGCACTGTAAATGTATTTTCTCTTCCTTTTTTTTTTTAAAGATTTTATTTATTCATTTGACACAGAGAGAGAGAGATCACAAGTAGGCAGAGAGGCAGGCAGAGAGAGAGGAGGAAGCAGGCTCCCCGCTGAGCAGAGAGCCCGATGCGGGCCTCGATCCCAGGACCCTGAGATCATGACCTGAGCTGAAGGCAGCGGCTTTAACCCACTGAGCCACCCAGGCGCCCTTTTCTCTTCCTTTTGATTTTCTCAGTAGCATTTTCCTTTCTCTAGCTTACTTTATTGTAAGGATGCAGTACATAATACAGGTAACATGCAGGTAACATAATACTAATACAAAATATGTGTTAATCAACTTTATGTTATTGTGAAGGCTTCTGGTCAACAGTAGGCTATTAGTAAATTTTCGGGGAGTCAGAAGTTATGTATGTATTTCTGACTGCATGGGTCAGTGACCCCTGTTGTTCAAGAGTCAACGGTATTTGAAATGCCCTCAATACATGGGGGGGGTGATTAAACGTCGATCTCTCACCCTGAAAATTAGTATGTTCTAAGGCTAACCTGCCTACATACACACTTTAGAAAGATCTCTAGGGTAGCAGTTTTCATCATGGAAAAGTGTGATGATAAATAAACCAAAATGATTAGAGCTTATACTAAAACAGTGGTAGAACATAGAAAGGGATACAGATCAGAAACCTTCTTTAGGAGATAAAATTGAGAAGCTGGAGAACATGGGAGAGAAACAGCATATCCTAGGACAGCGTTTCCCAGATATTTTTTGTTATAACCCCCATGAAGAAATACATTTCACACCAGGAAGACTCATCCTCCCTCACACCTTCTTGTTCACATATACTTTATTTTTCTTAAAGATTTTATTTATTTGAGAGAGAGAGAGGGCATATCCAAGCATGGGGAGGGCCAAAGGAAGAGAGAGAGGGAGAAGCAGACTCTCCACTGAGCACAGAGCCCCGTGTCCCGGCTTAATCCCAGGATGCTGAGCCGAAGGTAGATGCTTAACCGGCTGAGCCACCCATGTGCACCCTGAATGCACTTTAATGGTGCAAAAGTTTTACAAGTAATACATACCTTTACTATGGGCAATGCTTGCTAGTATTTTTTTATAGTCTGTTGTCTCTATTTTAAAATATTGGGTGCACATTGTTGAATCACTATCTTCCACACCTGATGTAGAACACTGTTAACTATGCTGGAATTAAAATTTAAAAAATGAAAAAAGCAATAAGTAAAAAAATAAAATATTGACTGCATAAATTAGTTATAGTATCACAATTTTAAAATACTGATTTAGAATAACTCCCAGCATTCATGCTTATCAACAGAGAAAAATTGATCGATAGATCATCAAGATGGGGAATATAGAAAGAAGGAGGAGTTTTGAGAAGAGTTCAGTATATGTTCAAGGTTTGTTAGGGACTTTCATATATAATACTTTATATAATCTTTATAACTACCTTAATAGAAAGTTGTTATTCCAGTTTTAAAGGTGGAGAAATTAAGGCTTATAAAAATTATAGATGGAGGAAGGTTTGAAACAATTTTTATTCCCCTGTTAAAATTCAATATTTTGCAAGGTTCCCCTTAAACTTAACTAATATGAACCTTGCTTTATATTTGAAAAGCTAAAAATACAAGGAAATAATGCCATTAAACTTCTGGATGACCCCATGGTCTATTGGGAGTAGTAGTGTTTTGTTAATTTAGTTTTTCGAAAGAAATTTTTTTCTGGTCTTTATTCATGTCACAGTCACTCTGTGTAAGGAAAAAATAAATCAAATTATAATTCTGCTTGTTCTAAAAATGAGGGAGAATAAAAGACCTGAACCAATTTTTTCTTTACACTGTCCATTTTCGTAGAATTTTTAAACTGAAGGAAGCTGTAGGGATCATCTATGGAGACATCCAATTCCTTTACTTCACAGATGAGAAAACTGATCTCATCTATTTATTGGCAGAATTGAGTGTGTAGGAAGCCCTAGTAAATCATGTGTTATGCCATTTAAAATTTGCAATTATTATTCAACTTCTCCCTCAGCTCCCCTCTGCAAACATTCTAATTGCTCTTTCCAGAAAAATCATTTCCCAAGTGTCCAGATCACAAAATAGAACACAAAGAAAGATTCAAGCATAAGGAGGAGGAAAGGGTGGAGTTGTTAACATCCTCCTTTCTCCAGTGGGTTCAAAGTTGTTTTTTTTTTTTCACTCCTACTTCCGTATACACAAACTGACCATGTGTGGAAGCTGCACTGTTTTTCTGCAAACCCTACAGAAATGAGAAATTTCTTTTTTCTTTTCTTTTCTTTTTTCTTGTCTCTTTTCTTTCTTTCTTTCTTTCTTTCTTTCTTTCTTTCTTTCTTTCTTTCTCTCTCTCTTTCTCTCTTTCTGTTGAAGGTTGACAACTGACATCTCAAAGATTCACTTTCCCCTTCACTTTTCTGTCTTCCTTTTCCTTTCCCACTCTAGAAAATAGCTATGTGTTGACTACTACATGTTCATGTATGTTATAGCTCTGTTTCCATTCAGGATGGCTTTTCTTGACAAAAGGCCTTCCCCCTGTTCTTTGCATCTATATGTGTTTCTCCACACCTCCAAAACTGGATATTGTCTGCCAATGCTGAATATAAAACAGTATTTCATCTTCAAATCCATGAGAATTTCCCCCATTATCTTTTTCTCCATATTTGCCATTCTAGCTTTTTTTTCATAGACTTTTCAGTCATGTTACTTGCCCATTTTCCTTTTATTTGAGAGAGAGAGAGAGAACAAGCAGGGAAAAGCAGACTCCCCACTGAGCAGGAGCCAGATGTGGAGCTCTAACCCAGGATCCCAGGAATCATGATCTGAGCTGAAGGCAGAGGCTTAGCTGACTGAGCCACCCAGGCATACCATATATGCCCATTTTACAATTGGGTAATTTGTCTTACTACTTTTGAGACTGTTTTACTATAATAAGATTCCAGTTTTTTGTTTATGTATGTTAGAAATTGTTTCTCTCAAGGTTATTACTTACTTTTTGTTAATTTTTTTCAGGGTATCTTATAGTACAGAACCTTGCAATTTAAACAGGGCTATGGATGGTTTCCTTTCATTTGTGCTTATTATGCTTTTGTTTAAAATAAAGTGTTCACCTATATTTCCTTCCAAAAGCTTTAAAGAATTTTTTTCTCACATTTGGGTCTTGGATTCACCTGGAATTTATTTTCTACTTTTTTTTTTTTTTTTTTAAGATTTTATTTACTTGACAGAGAGAGAGACAAGCAGGGGTAATGGGAGAGGGAAAAGCAGGCTTACTGTTGAGCAGGGAGCCTAATGTGGGACTTGATCCCAGGACCCTCCAAATTCAGTTTTCTAATAGGTACAGATATAGACTATTTATTATGGAGCAAGTTTTGGTAATTTGTATTTTTCAAGGAAGTGATCCATTTCCTTTAAGTTGTCAAAATCATGGGCATAGCGTTTTGTAGAAAAATCTAGCCCCAAATGTTTTCGCAGGTGAATTCTACCAAGTATTTAACAAAGAAATAATGCAAATTCCACATAATCTTTTACAGAAAATAGAAGGGCTGGGGAGAGGGGGCAGGGGCACTTCCCAACTCATCTTAGGAAGCCAATATTCCCTTGATACCAAAACCAGCCAGAGATATTAGAAGAAAAAAATACCTACAGAGTACTGTCTCTCATGAACATAAATATAAAAGATTCTCAGTGCTATGATCTGAATATTTGTTCAATTATGAACAAAATGCTTATATTGAAATCTTAACTCCCAAAAGTGATTCCATATTAGTAGATGGAGTCATTGGGAGGTGATTAAGTCATGATGATCATGAATGTGATTAGCGCTCAATAAAAGCATTCAACAGAATCCCTAGCCCCTTCCACCATGTCAAGACATTGCAGGAGAGTACCTCTTAATCAGTAATCAGGCCCTCACCATCCACCACATAGAATCTACAAGCACCATGATCTTTGATTTCCCAGTCTCCAAAACTGTGAGAAATAGATTTCTGTTGTTTATAAAATATAGCCAAGGGGGTGCCTGGGTGTCTCAGTCAGTTAAGCATCTGCTTTCTGCTCAGGTCTTAATCCTAGGGTCCCGGGATAGAGCCCTGCATCTGTCAGTCAGGCTCTCTGCTCAGAAGGGAGTGCTGCTTCCTCTCCCTCTGCCTGCCACTCCACCTGCTAGTGTGCTTGCTCTCTCTCTCTCTGTGTCAAATAAATAAAATCTTTAAAATATATGTACATAGTGCCAGTATTTTGTTACAGCAACCTGAGTAGACTAAGACACAAATTGAATCTTGTAGTATGTAAAAAAGGTAATATGAAAACAAAAATTGACAATACCGAGTACTAGCAAGGACACAGAGCAGTAGGAACTCTCACACATAACTGGTGGGAACGCAAAAGGCACAGACACTAGAAAATAACTCTTAGAAAGTTAAACACAAACTTACCACAATTACCCAGTCATACCTCACACTGCCATTTACCCAAGTAAAATGAAAACTATATTCAAATAAATATTATAGTAATTTCAAAACAATTTTGTTAATATCACCAGAAACTGAAAATAACATAAATGTTGCTGAACAGGAGAACAGATAAATAAATTGTGGTACATCCATATAATGAAATAGCACTCTGCAATAAAAAGGAATGAACTACTGATACATGGGAGAAATTGATGAATCTCAAATGCAGTATGCTAAGAGAAAGAAGTTTTCTCCAAAGGCTATATCTGTATAATTCCATATATGTGACTCTCTAGAAAAGGCAAAATTAGAGAGTTAGAGGACCAATCAGTGGTTGCCAGATATTAATACTAGGGGTAGTGTTTGACTACAAAGTACGGCATGAGGTAATTTCTTCTGGAGTGACAGAACTGTCTGTACCTTGATTGTGGTGGTGTTAATACTACAGTAAGCATGTGTCAAAATGGAACTCTACACTTAAAAAGAGCAAATATCACTGTATGTAAACTTTTTAAACACATTTTTAAAATATTCAATGAAAATAATTTGAAATAGTTTGAAAACTATATTTGAATAGTTTGAAAATAATTTGTCTTCCTATTTAAAGTAGTGCTTTATATGCATCTTAATGTTTGATATATACAATCTGTCATTTTTCAGAAAAGTTATATCAAATCTCCCAAAACAGTTGATAACTTATCAATTTGAACTTTAATACTATTAATTTTTGCTTTATGCACTTTTCAAGGCATTACAGATTTTTCAGTATATATACATTCAGGGTTGTATCTTTTAGTGAATTACAGCATTAATTCACCATAAGTCCTTTTTCGGTTCAAATTTTATTTTGCCTTTTATTAATATCACAAAAAATGAATTTAGTTGGTTTCATCTTTGCCTTACATGTTTTTCCATTTTGATATTTTCTGTATCATCATACTTAGGTGTATTTCTCATAACCAGCATTTTAAAAATCTAATTTCAAACCACCTGTCTTTTAAGAAGTGAATTTAGACTTAAATCTAAATTTATTTAAATTTATTTATTTTTTAAAGCTTTTATTTATTTGACACATAGAGAGAGTATGAGAGAGAGAGAGAGCACAAGCAAGAGGAGCAGCAGAGGGAGAGGGAGAAGCAGGATCCCAGCAGAGCAGGGGGACCCCCTATGTGGGACCTGATCCTAAGTCCCCGGGATCATGACCTGAGCTGAAGGCAGACGCTTAATCTACTGAGCCACACAGGCGCCCGAAATTTACTTAAATTTAGCTGGTAGTTTAGCATTCATTATTACTGCTTCATTATAATTTATTTTTAGTATCTTATTTTTAAATTTTATTTCCCCTATTAATTTGCTACGTTCCTTCCTCCTTCCTCCTTCCTTTATTGAGCAGCAGAAACTTTTATTGGTTTGTTATTGTTTTAGTCTCTATTGGTCTATGTATAGTATTTATCCTTAAGGAATTAACATATATTCTTGATACAGCAGAGTGAAAGTTTAGTCAATATTACTCTTTCCCTCCAGAAAATCAAAGGATCTGAGAAACTTCGAGCTCCAATGATTTCTCTGATTTGCCATGCAATTTGAGCCCTGGCTTTTGAGGCACTCGAAATTAGTCATCATCAGTATTTTTATTATTGCTTTTAGCATTCATGGCTTACTTAATCAGTTTCTTTACAGACATGCTTATCCACATGTTAACCACTTACTTTGATTCTTGCATCATGTTCTTCCATGTTCCCTATTCTTTTTTAAAAAGTGCATCATTTGATGTTCCCTTTAGTGGGCTGACTAATAATCCTCTTAGTCTTATTTTTTCTGAATATGTTCTTATTTTGTCCCTACTCTTCTATAACAAGATGTTATTTGGTCCTGGATACCAGGCATGGATTCTAAGCCTCACAGTTGAGGCAAAGCACCAACTAAGCACCACAAGTGTAGAAGCACTGATTTTCCGGCTATTGATGTCACCCACCCATGAAAGGATGGCTGAAAAGCAGTTTTCCTGCAAGACCAGGGCTACTCAAAACCAGTACCACCCCTACACTTCATTCAATATAAGAGCAGGTTCAGGAAAATGGAAGGTAAATTTTTGTGGGATGCACAATGCATGAAGAAAGTTTTTATTTCTCCTCACATGCCCCTCCATGTGGAAGAAACACGATGTTTTTCCTCCCTGAAGCCAGAAAAGGAAGGAACAAAGAGAATTACTAAAACAAATTGGGGTTCTCCAAACTACTTATTGTCCTGTAAGTCAGTTCATCATGAGTATCTCTCATCTGAACTTCTCCAAGCTATTTATTTGGCCAGAGAGAGCCTGGAATATGGAAACAGGAATAAGGAAAAATCATGCTGAAAGAAGAAATCTTAGTGAAGCAGCCAACACTTCTACCATTTGGCTTCACAGGGAATGAGTTGAGTTTCTCAGAATTTTCTAAAGCCTTCAGCTGTCTTATCAGTACACAAATTATAACTGGAGCTAAAATTGAAAGCAAGAAGTAAGAACCAAAGCCAGATTTCCACAACAGAGACAGTGCAAAGGAAAGACACCCATAGAATTCTCTGAAGAACCAATTAATGTGTTCCACAAAAATAACACCCATTTATATGGTAGTAACTATAGAAACTGGAAGGCTGTCAGTCTCTGGATCTTCAGAATCTCATGACAAGCAGTTATTAAAAAATAAAATGTTAATGTCCCAATGATTTGTTGCTTCCCTGTAAAACCAATAAAATCTAAGTAACATTTCAGGAAGAGATTGAATTATAAGTTTTTATTTTTGTATCTGCTGAGGCCCCAGTTAATTTCTTAACTTAGGGTTGTTTCCCATATATAGGATGTCAGTGTCCAAGTCTGGTTTGGATTGGGTTCTCAGTTTCTCTTTGTTTTTTTTTTTTCTTAACTGTAATTTTTTTTTTAAGATTTTATTTATTTTATTGGACAGAGAGAGACACAGTGAGTGAGGGAATACAAGCAGGGGGAGTGGGAGAGAGAGAAGCAGGCTTCCGCTGAGCAGAGAACCTGATGCGGGGCTGGATCCCAGGACAGTGGGATCATGACCTGAGCCAAAGGCAGACACTTAACAACTGAGCCACCCAGGTGCCCCTTAACTGTAATTTCTAATAACAGTTTCTAACTACTTCCTTAGACTAGTGGCAAAGCTTAGGCAGTCTCTGTTTCATGGATAGAGTACACCTTAAGAGGTTCTTCTTGTCTTTGTTGAAGCCTTAACTCCAAATCTCCAGTTAGATGCTAAAATTCCAACCTTCAGTCTTTAAGGCCCATATACTATTTCAGCCTCACTACCACATAGATTTCTATGACCTAAGCACTTTCTTACGAAACTGGCTTAAAATTTTCTTCTCATTTCTGCCACTTGAATAATTTCTTTCTCTGAGTTAGTTACATATTGAAAAAAGTTTATATTTGTCCATCATTTCAATGTAGTGTCAGATCAAAATGTCCAATGTTAGAGTATAAATTTTATCAGTTAAAACCCCATATCCTCCTTACATAGGATAAAACCAATGTATTTAAATAAATTCATATACATGTATTTAATTTTTTATTAATGATTGAAAACAATGACATTGTTGAGATGCTTTCAGATTTTAAGCTCTGCTACAGTCTAAAATGTTGGTGTCCGTCAAAATTCATATGTTGAAATCCTAATGCCAATGTGGTGGTATTAAGAGATGGGACCTTTGGGAGGTAATTAGGTCATGAGGGTGGAGCCCTCATGAATCAAATTAGTGCTCTTATAAAAGAAACCCCATAGAGACCTGTCACCCCTTCTACCATGTGAGGATGCAATAAGTCTTTAACCTGGAAGAGGGTTCTCACCAAACCATGTTGGCACCCTGATCTTGGGCTTCCAGCTTCCAGAACTGTGAGAAATAATTTTCTATTATTTATAAGCAACCCTCTGTCTATGGCACTTTGCTATAGCATCCCAGACTGACTAACTCAGGTTCTGTAACCAATCTTCATAAATCACATATCTATGATGAAAAATCCCATTCTGGTGTTAAATGAGCTTAGTTAGTAAAAATTATATATCTCATTTGTAATCTTATAAATACTTACATGCACACACACACACACATACACACACAAGCTAAATTATAACAAGTTTCAAGTACAACCTGGTTGTATCCAAGATTGGGACCCTGCTTTCTTACTAACCTTCACTTAATTTCTTAACTAAACAAAGTGAGAATATATCAATAGTAGCTAAAGGCATGTTCTAAATAAGCAGGTTTCAACTCCTGTTATTTCATCACTGGACTCCTCCCAAATAGCGTTTGGCAAGAGTCATTCTGAAATCAACACAGAAAGTCACAGAAGAACAAATTGGGGTCATCTGACTCATTCCGCTTGTGATTTAAAATGCACTTGAACCCACATTTCCAGAGGGGAAAGTATCCCAAATCAACTAATGTCACATTTTTCAGTTCCTTTTAAACTTTGAGTCAGAGGGAAGACACGGTGGAGAAAAAAATGAAAGGAGAATGAGTATTTTTAAAATATTTCCAAATTGCTGAAAATAATTGTTTTATATCACAAATTTGGAAATAATTCAAAGGAAAGGATTTTATGATCCATAAACTTTACTATGTCATCTTTTTAATAAAATATTTAAATCATACTTCTAAAATAAAAATTAAAATTTGTATTAAAATTCATTTTTGATACTCTATTTCTGAGTTCACAATACTTCACAACCTCAAAAGCTCTAAAACTAAAGTATTAAACACTCAAACTTATTTATCCATCCTTTTTTAGATGACACTCCATGTTTTTCAGTTTAGATAATTATTTAGAAAACCATGTTTTTAATTATATTACATAAAAATAATGTATTGAAAAGTAAAACATTGAATTAATCACTGATAAAATTTATCTATTAACATCATGTATTTCCAAAAATATGGTTGCAGGTACTATCAAGCATTTCTGGCTAATACTCAAGAGATTTTTGATACCAGCTTTTTGTTTCATATGAGGTATTCAGAGGCATAAAAGGCAATCCTGACAGGCAGAGAGAATGTACTTCTCCAAGTTTACTGCACTAGCGAACCACTGGGTATAAGGAGGAGGGATAAGCTTTTGTTATTGAATTTGCTACCACTAAAAACATTAGTAGAACAATCAATTCTATTTGTCCGTTCTAGTCTTAACTCTTTTCCTCTTGTTTCATTTTCTCGTTTTTAACCCTGTTGTCTCCTGATTTTACAATGAGTATTTCTTTTCCTTCCTTTTGTCCTCTGTATCTTTCCTTATTCAATTAATTATTTTGAAGGCTACCTTAAAGAGCAACACATCATGGTGTTGTACTAACAATCTCTTTTCTAACAGATTCTTCTTTTAAAGAAAAGTACTCCCATGAAATGATTAATGGATATACAAGTGCCAATTAAGCTATGCTTGGAATAAAGCTGATCAAATTTATTATTCACTTATGTTTTATAGGTTCCTAAAAGTAAAATATTCCAAGATGATCAAAATATTTTTGTAGAAATTTTGCTATGTATTCTCCTAAAGAGATTATAGGTGCCTATTAATAATACATTTATCATTGCTTCACTATGATATTCTCTGAAGAGGCATTTTAAATAATCCTTATTGGTGGACTCATAAGCAATAACATGTAATATTGAGAGAAGAGATCCACCAGTTACAGGAAAAGACATGTTTTTTCCTAGAGAAGTACCATTAATGACAATTGTTGGGCCATTCATTGACTGCTCACCGTATTCTAAGGCTCTTAGCTTAACATTACTGCACGTCATCCTTCTAACCAATCCTGATTTCAATCTCCAACCCAAAATACTCTGAGTATTTTTACTGAGACTTAATGGATAATGAGACAGAGCCATAGATAGGTCATGTAATTTCTCAGTGATCACATTAGCAATAAATGGAGATTCAAAAACAAGTCTATCTTCAAGGACAACGCTCTTGACTGTCAAGCAAACCATTACCTATCAGCTAGAAAATGGAGAACGAAATCTATTATATAAAAAGGGCTGTGTGAATCTAGATAGCCCTGAAAATGGAAAACCTGAAAAATAAACAAAAACCCCAAGAATGCTGTAGTGAATAAGTATCATTAAATTCTTGACCAGTAGCAAAAATAATTTGTACATAAAACTAAAACATGAATAAAAATTAGAATTCTTCATGGAAATGTACAGCTTTTATTTAAAATACCTATCCTAGGGCGCCTGGGTGGCTCAGTGGGTTAAAGCCGCTGCCTTCGGCTCAGGTCATGATCCCAGGGTCCTGGGATCGAGGCCCACATCGGGCTCTCTGCTCATGGGGAGCCTGCTTCCTCCTCTCTCCTCTCTCTCTGCCTGCCTCTCTGCCTACTTGTGATCTCTCTCTCTGTGTCAAATGAATAAATAAAATCTTTAAAAAAAAAAAGTAAAAATAAAATACCTATCCTATGTATTTAAGTGATCACATCTCCCCTTTTCTAATTCAAGAGCAATTATTTACTCTTATATTAAAGAATAAAAATTGGAAGGTTTACTAAGTGTTCAGGACTTTAAACTCCAATAACAGGCTTCTGCTTATTCCTTACACAGGACTTCAAAATTAGGAGTTTTATATGAAAGTTCTAAATCTCTAATTGTAAAGTATATAAAACTGCTTATCAGATGTTACAGTTAATTTTTCAGTTTCTTATATTTTAATGTGCTCTTTGAGAAAAGTAATGTAGCAGTAACTTTACTAAGACACAATTGTAAAAATATCCATGGGTGTTACAGACATCAAAAAAGTACTGATTTATTATCATGTAAAATACACAAACTAATGAGAAGGAACATTTCCTATATATATTTACTTAACCAGAATCTAAGGGAGTTCTTATTTGTACCTTACTGAGATTGAAATCATCCAGAGAACCTCAGAGTAACAATAGAAAGAATGGAACTCTTCCTTTAAAGATAATGTTCTCCCATCAGGAAATTAAATGTTTCTCCTGGCAGCAAGTGAAGTACACAGAGGAATGCAGGCTCACACGTATACCTCTTTAAAGCTTATCGCAGACCGGGTTACCCAAGGTTCACACTAAAGGGGTGGGGGGCAGTCTCACCCCTAGATATTGTTTGAGCATGTAAACCAGTGTGTTAATTAAAACACATTTGCTTTTCTAGTAGTTTTATGAAAGAATTAAATGCAGTGAACTATAACACCTTTATATTACCAAAAGAAGAGAAAGAACGAGCATCTGCCTTAAAGGTGTCCCAGGTTATATTGTGTGTGTTCAAAGCTGTAATGTATAGAAGGATGTATGTGACTCAGCTCATCAAAACATATGCAACAAGGACTCATCTAAAGTGCTCATCTAGGCAAAGGTAGTTTTATGGAGAGGAAAAAGCAAATGGATTTGGAATCAAAGAATCAGCGAGTGAATATAGTGGGTCAGGTCAGTGTCAACTGTGCTGTGTCAACTTATAAATGTTCTATAACGTTTGTGGGCCTCAGTGTCTTCAACTGTAAAAGTTGAGATAATAACAATACCCCGTTTACAAAATTGCTGTGAAGAAAGAATAAAATAATACACTTGAAAGAGTTTTTAAACTTGCCACTGTTATACAAGTTTGAAATAGTATTATCAGTCAGATCGGTAAGTCAGAAAAGGCCGTAGCTAAAATTTTGCCACATAGGCACATCGACTCTAAGAGGATACACATTATGGAAGATGTCCCTGTTTCTTGAGGGAAGTCCTGGGTAGATAAATGTCTCCTTGCTCTGGAACCCAGTATAAGTAATTCTCTAGGCTGAACAGCCTGAGTAGGTAGCAAAGTGAGACTGGCACTAGAGAGACATCTAGTGTTTGAAATAACAGAAGAGTAGATTTGGAATTGAAACAGTTTTGTTTAAAAAAAGAAATAGTCTGTGTCCAAATAAAGGCATACAAAAATTAAATCAACATACCAATATTCCTACACCACTTCAAATCTTCCAGAAATGTGAAAATTTTTTATTGAATTTTCGACATTTTTAAGGAAAGCCAGGAGTCAAGGAAGGTAATTCCAGGAACTTCCTTATTAGGACACCTACCACGTAACAGAGTAAAGTTTGGCTCAAAGGGGAGAACAGATAGGTCTGGATAGAGGATAGATGAACAGCAGAGGGAGATTATGTTTAAGTAGAAATCCGTGAAGGAAAAGTAACTAGGGGCTGCCTTTGTGGAGTAGGTGAGCAGGGGTTGTGGAAGAAGACCAGATAAGAAAATTCTACATTATTAGCAATAATGCATGCTCCTAAATATATTGTTGACTATTATTTAATTAACCCCACATATGTAGTGATGCACTGAAAGTAATTCTGCTTGGGTGGCTCAGTCAGTTAAGCATTTGCCTTGGGCTCAGGTCATGATCCCAGGGTCCTGGGATCTAGGTCTGCGTGGAACTCCCTGCTCAGCGGGGAGCCTGCTTCTCCCTCTGCCTGCCGCTCCCACTGCTGGTGCCCTCTCTCTCTCTCTCTCTGACAAATAAATAAATAAGAGCTTTAAAATAAAGGAAAGTAATTCAGCTTATAGATTTTAATAACTGGACATCAACAAGAGCATTGCTGCAGCTCAAATAGTTAATAGATATTTATTAAATGATTACAATGTGTCAGGAATCTTTGAGATATTTGGAATGTACCAATTAACAAAGCAGATAAAGATTCCTAGCCTCGGAGTTTACATTCTAGGTAAGAAGAAAGACAAAAACTAATATGGAAAAAAGAAGTTTAAAAAGGGAGTGCTTGGCAAGAGGGAAGTGGGGATGAAATTTTTGCTAAAGATGCAATATATATAATATTCCCAAGCAGAAAATAAACAATTATTTTGGAGCCATCTTTAAGGCAAAGTGTCAATAAAATTTGATAGCCGCAGTTCTATGTTAGCTACTCAAGTTCTTGATTTTGGTATAAATTAAGTAGTTGAAGTGGTAATATTTATGTGTAATTCCTTATACTTTTCCATATTTCAAAGGTCTCTTCTAACATTTTTCTATATTTTTAAAAGATTTTATTTTTAAGTAATCTCTGTACCCAACATGGGGCTTGAACACAACCCTAAGACCAAGAGTTGCGTGCTCTTCTAACTGAGCCAACCAAGTGCCCCTCATCTAACGTTTTTCTAATTGCTTTTGTTTCAATTTGTAAACTTGTCAAAATTTCCTGCCACCACAAAGATTTCATAAATGACTTTAAATGATAATGGTACCAATAAATGCAAAGTCTCTTCTTCCTTTTATTTATATGTTTAGATAATGTCTATAGAAATATACCTCTAAATATATGAAGAAAATATAGTGTTAGCTTTTTGTCCTTAAGTTCTAGGAATCACTAAATTCTAGTAATGTCAAACACAAGGGGTAAAGTACTCTGGTCTGCAAGACTGAGATATAAATAGATAACTAAATAAATAAATAATAAAATGCAATGCAAAGCAATTCAGGTGTTTAGCAGATTCTTAGAAACATTTGATGAAATCATGTTACTGTCCTTTAGCATCTAACTTACCGAGTGGTAAGACATGGTATGTTTAGGGGACATGTGCACATCATTATTATACATACCAAAATAGGTAAATATTCTCCAGGAATTTTCACGTTCATAACTTTCCCCTGAAAGTTTTCTAAATAGTCAATAATCAATAGTCAATAGTCAAGAGAGTCAAATAATCTCTTTTTTTGTTTAGTTTGTCCCCATGATTAAAGGGACTTTTTTTCATATTGGTGATTTGCTCTACATCATTATCTTTTTGTAAATGTGTGTCCTGTGTTACTCTTTAATAGCTCTCTTAACTCTCAAAGCCTAATGATACATATATATATATAATTATGTTTTGATACAGAATTTGGTGTGACATGACACAAATTGTTTATTTTTCAATAAAATTGCGCTATCATAAATCTATAATAATTCCCAGGATATTTAAAGTCTGATATCTAAAATTTCTGTGTCTAGCATCTTTTGTACCTAAAATCTGCCCCCAAAATGTTATTTTTCCTTTTATTATGATAACATTTACTAATAAAGCTTTAGTAAACATTAGAGGGTTTTTGTTTTTTGGTGTTTTTTTTTTAAGATTTTATTTATTTATTTGACAGACAGAAACACAGTGAGAGAGGGACACACAAGCAGGAGGAGTGAGAGAGGGAGAAGCAGGCTTCCCGCAGAGCAGGAAGCCTGATGCAGGGTTCGATCCCAAGACTCTGGGATCATGACCTGAGCTGAAGGCAGATGCTTAATAACTGAGCCACCCAGGTGCCACAACATTAGAGAGTTTTGTCCCCAACATATCTACATACATATTCTCTACATAACCAAAAAAAAAAAAAAAGCTATGATATGCATAGAAGTTCATACAGCACCATATTCTTATTTTCCTTATCCAAGGAACCATGTTTCTTTATTCAAAATCCTTGACTATATACATTGCTGATAGCCTTATATTGCTTATTTCCCTCTGGTCTCTGGCCATGTAATGGCCATATTTAAGATTCAAAATAATAGTGAGAAATGCTTAATTATGTGATGAAAGAGGAATTTAACTCTTTGCTCACTTTCCATTCTGTCACTAGTAACAGTTACCAGCAAACATTCCAATTTTTTTCACTCACCAGAGGATCTTACTTATTATTGCAAAACCTATAGCCAAAACATACACACACACACACACACACACACACACACACACACACACACACAGAAAGAAATTGTTGGAATAGAAAGATTATATGAAAGTCTTTTTTTTTTCAGATTATTTCATTATTTACTCTGAAAGAGAAGGTTGATCTTGAATGTCACTCAGTCTTTAGTTCCATTGAATAGTAATGTCACTTATAGAAATTCATACCTTGTTTAAAAGTTACCCCTGAAATAATTGACATTTCCATGCATCTTATTACTATAAGACACTCTGTTTCGATTTTATTCATTTTGCCATGTAATACTTTGAGATGTTGTAGAAAAAGACTCATTTCTCATGTGTTATCCACATAATATCCATCTATTATATGGCAATGTGAGTTTTTAAAAAGGTAGCAGTCCTGAGAAGGTATAATGCAGAACTGAACCCAACAGGTTATCAACAAAATATGTGCTTTGGAGCCATCCCTGTCTTCATAACTGTGTCTATTGAAATCCTTAGATGAATTTTCCCTTGCCAGGCTGATGCTATTGGAATCCTCCTGAATGGTATAGAGACTTTCTTAAGGCAAAGTAAAAGAGAGGAGACATCTGCCCATTATCATGGTAGCCAGTAATGCAAATATAACCCTCATTTTGCAGTGTAATCAACCTTATGCTAATGAAAGGAGCCCTTAAATAATCAGAAAGCTGTAGGTTATCTAGAGTTGGAATTTACCTAGCCTAGATATTTTTCACAAAAAAGACCATTAGCTGCATAGCCACAGTTCACTTCATAATTGGGTACTTAGAGATCTGGCCAAATCAGAAGATTCAAAAAACTGAAAATATTTTATTGATATGACTTCCTTGTTTCAAGTCTGTGATAAAATTATGTAATAGATTCACTGGGGCACATTTCCATCTAACTACTCAGGTATAATTTCAAAAACAATAGTCATAGCTATCAGTGAGTAGCATGAACCAGTCAGGATATAAAGTTTGAGTGAAACAACTCAACTTCAATCCTTACAACAAACCTATGAGGTAGATATGATTCCTTCTATAACATGAGGACATCAAGGCTTAAAAATTTTAAACAAGGGTTGCCTGGGTGGCTCAGTTGTTGAGCGTCTGCCTTCAGCTTAGGTCATGATCCCAGGGTCCTGGGATTGAGCCCCACATTGGGCTCCTTGCTTGGCGGGAAGCCTGCTTCTCCCTCTCCCACTCGCCCTGACTGTATCTCTCTCTGTCAAATAAATAAATAAAATCTTTTACAAAATTGTTTTTGGAACAAGTTTCCTAACTAGGTAATATTGGCTGGAATTCATTCTAAATCTGTTGTCTTCAAAGTCTACATCATTAAACACTATGCTTTACTGGTGTCTGGAAGTGAAATCACCCTAAGTATTTAAAGCTCAATATCTAAAAATACTAATGAAGCTTACCTTTGCTCCTGTGTCTCTGAGAAGTACCAAAAGTTAGAAAACAAGCTACAATGCAAACTAGAGAGGTTTGTCACTGGGTTAAGGGTTTCTGGTACTCAGGGACACATATTTACAGTAGACTGTAAATATCTGAAATATTGAATAAACAGCAAGTTTTATCCTCATACTCAGACACAGGGGCATAGTGGATAGAGCACCCCATTTAAAGTCAGACAAGTCTTCTCTCAGCTCCACCACTTAGCAGCTGTGAGATCTTAGTCACAAAACTTAAACTATTTGCCTCCATTTCCTCGGGGAATCATAAAACCTATTTCCTATTTTGTAGTGAGGATTAAGTGACACAATGTACATAAAGTTGCTGACACTCAGAAAGTCCTGAGTGTTATTTCTAAAAATGACTTTCAAAAGTAAATGGTAGGAAAATTTTATCCTGAAATTTAAACATTGAAAGCATGCAAAGTATTTTTAGAAGCCGTACATATTTTTTAACTCTCTTGCATGTATATATGAACTAAAATTGGGTTAATCAGTTTTCTCATAAACATTTTTTTAAAGGTAGATTTATCTGTTTTAGAGAGAGAGGAAAAAGCTTGCAAGGGATAAAGGGAGAGAATCTTCAAGCAGACTCCCTGCTAAGTGTGGACCCAATGTGAGGCTCAATCCCAGGACCCATGAGATCATGACCTGAGCCAAAACCAAGAGCCAGTCACTCAACCAACTAAGCCACCCAGGAACCCCTCATCACATGTAATTTTAATAATATATGGCTACAACCTTAACAGGCTACCTATGTTACCAAACTACAAAGGCAAATAGAGCTTAATAAGGATATTTGAACATATTTTAATCTATACAGACAGGCATTATGGTAAAAGCTCCTAAAATATTATTCACTTGAATGGCTATATATTTATGGTATTTTTGTTTCAAATATGTCTTTCTTTAGAAAATAATTTTATGAATTGGGACACCTAAGCGATTCAGTCAGTTAAGCTTCAGACTCTTGATTTCAGCTCAGGTCATGACCTCATGGGTCATGAGATCGAGCCCCTAGTTGAGTTTCATTGCTTTGAGTAGTATAGACATTTTAACAATGTTTATTCTTCCAATCCATGACTGTGGAATGTTTTTCCATTTCTTTGTGTCCTCTTCAATTTCTTTCATAAGTATTCTATAGTTTTCAGAGTACAGATCTTTTACCTCTTTGATTAAGTTCACTCCTAGGTATCTTATGGTTTTTGGTGCAATTGTAAATGGGCTCAGTTTCTTGCTCATGCTTTCTGATGCTTCATTGTTGGTGTATAGAAATGCAACAGATTTCTGTATATTGATTTCATATCCTGCAACTTTGCTGAATTCATGTATCAATTCTAGCAATTTTTTGGTGGAGTCTTTCAGGCTTTTTACATGGAATATCTTGTCATCTGCAAAGAGTGAAAGTCTGACTTCTTCCTTGCCGATTTGGATGCCTTTTATTTCTTTTCATTGTCTGATTGATGAGGCTAATACTTCCAGTACTGTGTTTAAACGTAATGGTGAGAGTGAACAACACCCCTGTTTTGTTCCTGACCTTAGAGGAAGGCTCTCAGTTTTCCCCCATTGAGAATTATACTAGCCATGGGTCTTTCCTATATAGCCTTTGTGATATTGAAGTATATTCCATTTATACCTACTTTGTTGAGGGTTTTTATCAGGAATAGATGCTGCATTTTGTTAAATGCTTTTTCTGCATCTATTGAGAGGATCACATGGTTCTTATCCTTTCCTTCAGTAATGTGGCATTCACCACACTTTTACAAAGAATGAAACATACACCTGAGGTAAAGTGACTTGCTCAAGATTGTATGTGTTTCTGATTTTTGATCTAGGGCCATTATCATCAAATAGCCTCCCTCCCTATGTTTTATCTATCTATCTATTTATTTATTTAATATTTATGTAATCTCTACACCCAACTTCGGGCTCGAACTCATGACCCTGAGCTCGAGTCATGAGCTCTTCCAACTGAGCCAGTCAGGCACCCCAGGCTCCCTCCCTCTTTAGATGGCTTTTTCAAAAAACTTTTATTTTGAAATAATTGCACATTCAGAGAAACTAGAGAAAATAGTATACAGTCTGGTGTGCCCTTCACACAGATTCCCCCAATGGTGCCTTTATGGAATTGGAGAATAATGTCAAGACCAGGGAATTGACATTAGTATAATTCTGTTAACTAGACTATAGATATTATTTAGTTTCACCATTTTACATGGATTTATTTCCGTGTGTGTATGTGCAGGTATGTGTAGTTCTATGCAGTTTTATCCCACCCATAGAGATGGTTTTGCTAATGCAGTGCACAGTGGGAAGCAGAGAGCTAGATGACAGAACCGGAATGCCTGGACTGCTTGTTTTCTTATAAGTTTTCATGTCTCATAACTCAAGTTCTTCTGAATTTGAAATAATTTCTTTTCTCCCCTGATTAGCAAATAACTAAAGACTTTGAATGTTAAGTTTCCATTCCATGAATAAAGAAATTAAAGCAAATGAGCTGAGCTTAATAGTAGAAAATTGGTCACATTATTTAAGGCTATCATCTATATTATGCAAAGGAAAGCAATTAGATGACGACATTTTCACACATGCTTATACCTCCAGAAAGACGTCTGTGAGTCAGGCTTTTGTGGAAAACACAGTGCACAAGCTGCTAATGACCAAAGATTAGTGTCTGTTTCACACAGCATAAGAGAATAGGTGGGTCTTAGGTGGCCTTGCATGTCATACTTAATACATTTGATAGTTTCCTTTGTGTTTCTTTCTGTTAGATGTATCATAAGAAGATTGAGTCAATCTATGTTTGGCTCTTGCTATAAATATCTAAGCTGATTTTATGAAGGCACATGTTGGTAATAAAATACTAACTGCTTCTTACAACACTAAAAAAAATTAAAGGATTATTTTGAGAACTGTATTTTTATAGATTTGATCAAATGTTTAAATGGCAGTATGTTTTATTATTTGATAATTACTTACAGAAAGGGTTTCTTAGATTTTCCTTTTCTAGACCTATCATCTAGATTCTAGATAAATTAAAATATATTTACAGTGTTGGTTGCTATCATAAATTAACAACCCAACTGAAGATTATAAATTTATATTATACATAAATATATACATATGTTTACATATTTTAGTGTAAAAATCAGCCAGTTATTTTATGTCACCTCAAAGACTTAAGAACTACTTAAACACAGTGGATGGAGTCTAGGGAATTGTGAGGTTAAATTTCAAAGGGATTGATCTAAAACCACTTTTGACTTTATCTTATTGAAATATACTTTAATTACACAACTATCTTATTACAATATAAGTTTTTATTGTGTTTTTGATAATGGTTACTTTTTAATTAATATCTAATTGATAATAAATTAAGGAAATACATGCAAAAAAAAACTTTACAGAAATCTGTAACCTCAAACCAAGAGAAAAATCTGATAAATGTAGGTTTCTTTTTTCAAATAATTAATTTGCATCAACTGATGATAACTTCAACAAATTAATCAAGGATTTAATATACTATTCAGTGAGAAAATGGCTTGCCATGAAAAGTATTTTCATCACCATTTTGCAATTTAGAATGAAAAGCTATTATTACCAATGCTAATGTTTTTTTTTTAAAGATTTTATTTATTTGACACACAGAGAGAGAGATCAGATTACAAGTAGGCAGAGAGGCAGGCAGAGAGAGAGGAGGAAGCAGGCTCCCTACTGAGCAGAGAGCCCAATGCGGGGCTCAATTCCAGGACCCTGAGATCATGATCTGAGCCAAAGGCAGAGATTTAACCCACTGAGCCACCCAGGCCCCCCCAATGCTAATGTTTTTTAAAACTTCCAGTTGGTCCTTTACACTTTCTTTAATTTAACAAGCATTAACTGCATATTAATTGCATACCTACTATGAACCAGGCATTGGGCTAATTCAGAGGAATACAGTGGTAAAAAAGAAGACAGAGCCCTCCCCTCAAGAAGTTTTAATCTAGTAAGGCAAGAAAAAAAGGAAACATGGACCCACAGTATAGTTTGACAGCATTATAAGCATTTATTTTCAGTTGGCCCTTAATCTTTTTTGAGATTAATTGCAAAATTTTTCAAATTTCTTGGAACTCCTATATCGTTAAGGACACAGTGCTTTTAAACAGGTTTTCATTTTTTTCTATGATCTTGCAATGACTATGGAATTTTCTATCAGTTATTTCTATTTAATATATGATTATCAAATATAATTAATTGATATATAAGAATTTAAAACATTTTTATACTATGTGCCAAAAATGGCTTTAAGATTAGAAGTATATATATACTTTTTTGTTTCTTATTTTCCAAAGACTTCATTTACCCTGAACTTTTTTTGTTAACATTCTATCTTTAGAGTGGTAAGGAAGAAAGTTCCTCTATAGGAAATTCCTCTCAATTTTATTGCTTCGGTTCTTTCTCTTCCAAAACACTCATTTGATGCTCTTGTTTCTCTTCAGATCGTATAAATCTTTCGCCTTTTACCAAAACACTCATTTGAAAGCTTGGTCTATGTGTGGAGAAGGATATGAACCCTTAGTAGAGAGAGTGAAATCTGAAGTCATGCATATTTAAAAATAATATCAAATACATATTCAGAGCTATTAAATTGTTTGTTTAAAATTGCTAGGGTCTAAACTTTGCTTAAGAGTCATTCTGTTAACATTATTCTTTTCTGAAGAAGTATCATTAATTGTGACTAATACTAACCTGTCAACATGGGACTTTGTAAATAAGGCATTTGGGTAATTTTTATTTCTTTTTCACTTTGTTTTAGATCAGAGGTTCCATTGATAGTACCTATGACTTCACATCAGATGGGGAAAGGGTGGTAAATGGAGAGAGTGATAAAAGTCAAACCACTAAACACAGGAAAAATTTTCCCATCTGACCTAACTCATCTCTCATGAGAATACTGAGCCTCTGCTGAGTCATTCACCCTTTTGGAAAGCACATTCTTGCTTCCAGATATCATTCTTAATGACATAAGGATGAATAGACTTGGTCCTTCCACTTAAATGTATTCTACATTGAAATTTGTGCTCTGATAATATAAAGACAAGAGGGCTTAATGGTCTGATACACAGAAACCCCATAAGTCATCACGTTTCTTCTGACCTCAGAAATTCTAAAGGTACTTTTATTCCTGTCTTTTAATGCTGCCTTTAGCTTGATTGACAATAGCAACCCTGTTTGCTACTTAATTTCTTGCTTTTGTCTCCTAACCAACCATGTAAGTATGGATTCTGATCTTGTTATTTCTGGAGCCATTTCTCTCTATCCATTTCACATTAAATATTAGATTCCATTTTAAACATACCCTTTCTTATTTATGATACTTTAGACTCCATCTTGTGCGTAAAGATATATATATTGCCTGGCTTCTTTGTGTCTTCTCTTAACTGCCAAACTATAAATGGCATGCTCTAAGTCTGATACAGGAAAATATTTCATGTTTGTCATCTGTGAAATTACACAACACCGATAAACAGAATTCTATCCTTAGCTAGCTGCTAAGACATTTTTGAAGATAGGTTGAAATCATAAAAGAAAATGTACTTTAAAATATAATTTCTGATAACCTCTTAGTTCATCTGCAGGTCATACTACCGAGCACATAACAAGGAAAAAGGGAATTTGTGATAAATCTAAATATTTGTATTAGCTTGGGATTAAAGAAGGAAATGTAATAATATCTGAAGGAGACAAAAAAAACCACCCTATTTATAGGCCATGAAAACTTATGCTGACAAAGTTATGATGCTTTATCTGTTCAGTGTGCTTTTCTCTGTTATAAGCACAGTCCCTAGGATGGGCTTGACATAGTATATACACTCAATAAATATTTGTTGAATGAACAAATAAATCATTAAAACACTACATTTATATGTCAATCATCCACTAATTAAAGTTTTGTTTGGGTAGTTTGAACTTTGCTTCTATCTTCTGAGAAGGGAAAGTAAAGAAAGGAAAAAATCTTTTAGAACCAGGTCTTGTAACCATTAAATTTTTTGTTTAGTATTTCTAGGTTCATTTGCTTAAGGGCCATGCTATTAACATTATTCTTTTCTGAAGAAGTGTCATTCATTGTGACTAATATTAACCTGTCAACATGGGACTTTGTAAATAAGACATTTTGGTAATTTTTATTTCTTGCTAGACTGGGTCATGCACCTTATGGTTTTTCTTTTCTAGTTGGTCAGGATGAGAAACATAACCACTGATATTTTTCTTAAGCTTTTTAATTTGTTGTTCTGCAAAAGAGGACTTTGAAGTTTAAAGTATTATTAATTTTCCAAGCCACTATGAAATAAAAACATTTAGCTACAATTTTTAGAAATCCACATACTCAGCATTAGAGAAAAGAGAGATGGGCAGGAGGCGGACACAGAAAGAGATTCTGTATTCAAGTCAAGGAATTGAAAGATTATGAGTTATCTGAACAACCATTGCCTATAAACATTAAACTGGTAAAAATTAGTGATTGAGATGATAATATAATATTTGATATCTTTTTAAATGAAACCAATTTTTTCTTGACTATTTCCTTTCTTCTTATATATGTTTTTTATTTCCAATGCTACTCTTCTGTTGTTCTTACTCTTTGTCCCTAACTACCATTAGCTTCCTTTCCTCCTGCCTCACAAAATCCAAAATGGCAATTAAGTATAGAGACTATGGTGAGGGAAATCATTTAAGATAAAGTACCCCCACTTAAATATCTTATTCAGTTGAAGTATTCTTATTAGCTTAATATATTATAAATACATAGGTAAATATTACATCAGTTTAACTCAAGTATTCTAACCGGAGGATCCCCCAATCAGCCTACTAAGAAAAGAGAGTACAGTTTCCATCTATGCCTAGCAGTTTCTGGGACATTTGCTAAATTGTTAAGAAGTTAGAGAAGCCATGTAAAATATTTTACTTCATGCAAAGAAAAATAGAAGAATTAGATTTCAATCAAGCAAGGGGAGGTTTTCCTAGGCATTATACCAAGGCAGAAACCATAAAGGTAAACAAAGATAGATGAGATGTCACAAATATTTAACATTTCAGAGAAGAAAAAATGATTAGGTCAAAAGGGAAATACCCACTGCTCTGTCATATCCTATTGATGGGTATATAATTGTTATGATTTTTCTGAAGTACTATTTAATTATATTGATGCAGTTTCAGATTCAGGTATAGACTCAGAAAAAGATATTGTTGGATAATGGTGTAAACATAGGTATTAAATTAGATGTGTCCTGTGCCCCAAAATTGCACTTCCAAAAATTTATCTTAAGGGTATAAGACTAGCAAGATAAAATTTATTTACTTCCATGGAAAAAAAATTTTACATCAGGAAAATTAACCTAATATCCAAGTAGGCTGGGTAAACTAAGTAAATGTGTATATTTGCATTGAGCAATCGTGCAACTCTAAAAAATGATGTAGTTCTGTGTTTTTATGCATCTATATTATTTTGTTTTAAAAAAATTCTAAAATATGTAAATTGTATCATTCCAATTTTCTTTTTAAAAAGATATTTATATCTTGGGTGCCTGGGTGGCTCAGTGGGTTAAAGCCTCTGCCTTCGACTCAGGTCATGATCCTAGGGTCCTGGGATCGAGGCCCGCATCGGGCTCTCTGCTCAGCAGGGAGCCTGCTTCCTCCTCTCTCTCTGCTGCCTCTCTGCCTGCTTGTGATCTCTCTCTCTGTCAAATAAATAAATAAAATCTTTAAAAAAAGATATTTATGTCTTTATAAATGTATGTACATAATAAAAATATTTTGAAATAATAGATACCAAAATACAAATGATAGTTATGTCTGATTTGAAGGTTGAACGATTATTTCTTTCTTATAAACTCTGATTTCTTCAAAGAAAAGGCACCGAAAGCTCATATTGAGAAAAAAATCAAACAATGCAAGCAAAGTCAATGCTTTGGAAAGCAGTGGTCTCATATGGATTACATACCTAAGTTCCTTTCTAATATTTTTATTATTCTAAGATAATTAAAATATTTTACTACTCATTAATCAAGAGTTGATTGTAACATATCTCAATTTATGATTTCAATATCTAAAATTCATGTTTATTAAAAAGTAAACTTACATAAATACTCTAAACTCCTTTTTTTTTTTAAAGATTTTATTTATTCATTTGACACAGAGAGAGAGATTACAAGTAGGCAGAGAGGCAGGCAGAGAGAGGAGAGAGGAGGAAGCAGGCTCCCCGCTGAGCAGAGAGCCCGATGTGGGCCTCGATCCCAGGACCCTGGGATCATGACCTGAACCGAAGGCAGCGGCTTTAACCCACTGAGCCACCCAGGCGCCCTCTAAACTCCTTTTGATATTTGAATTTCTTTATTAGACAAGTTCTTCAAATCATATCCTATATAGCACATCCTATAAAGCATAAAGAAAAAAGAAATTTTTTATCCCCCTTCGTTTGTCTTCTTCCTCCTCTTTCCCCTTCTTTTGTCTCTTTCTTAACTATTCTACAACTCTTTATTCCATAATTGTCCTATGATTTCATTAAATCCTCAATGGATCTCTGAATTTATGGTATACAGAGATTCCTGAAATTGTGGAATATTTATGCTAGCAAATTGAGGATAATAAAATACTTAATAATTATACATCCCTATGGAATGTGAAAATTCAATGATATTTAATGTTAATATTTTAATTTTTAATTTAAATATTCAAATTATTATACTTTTTTTGATAATTATAATACGTTTCTCCAGAGTACTTTTCCAAAAGCCATTTTCAACCAGTAATTAAATATACTCACAAAGCATGACACAATTCTTTTTTAATGCAAGTTTCTTAATGAAAAATTATAATCTCACTATTACCAGGTCTTAATTATAATAGCTAGATTGCATTCATCCTCACATTTAATCTTCTTCCCCCCACCTTAAAGACAAAGAAACTAAGGCTCAGAAGAGTTTTATAATTTGCTCAAATTGGATACCTGAAAAAATTTTAAAAGTCATGTAAGATTATTATGAGATTATTTTTGGAAGAAATATTATAACCCAGATGTCTACAATAAAAATTATCAGATTCCCTTTAGGATTCTATTTGAGAATAAAAGGAAATGTCAAATGCTCACATTTTATTTTTTTTAAAGATTTTATTTATTCATTTACCAGAGATAGAGCAAGAGAAAGAGAGAGAGAGGGAAAGCACAAGCAGGGGGAGCAGCAAGCAGAGGAAGAAGCAGGCTCCCTGCTGAGCAAGGGGCCAGATAGGGGGTTTGATCCCAGGAGGGCGGGATCAGGACCTGAGCCGGAGGCAGATGCTTAAGCAACTGAGCCACCCAGGCATCCCTCAAATGCTCAAATTTTAAAACTTTAAACAAAGTAGTGCACAGTGGGAAGACCATTCTAAATATCTTGTGCTCTCTATTTTTTAATAAAACCTTGATAGAAAGCAATCTTTATTCACAAAATAAGTTTGGGTAATTGTATGTTAACTCAACCCATATCTTAGAATAGGAACAAAAAGTCTGGAATGCTTTGTTTTTCTCTTACCAATAGTGCTGCCAAGGCTGCCAACTTTAGTGAGAAAAAGTGTGGAGCTTTCTGGAAATGCAAAGAGGAGTCAGGCATGCATATGAACTGTTATGCTTCATAACAATGTCAATTTCATGTATTTTAATTTCTTTGGAAAACTGTCTGAGTAGGACACAACCCAGAGGGATAGGTCAACCACATGAGATTAGGAAAGACGCAGAGAAAGGTTTTTATACACAAAATCTCCCATGGATATCATCTATAAATTAGACTCTTATTGGCCTGGTAGTTTCCTCTTCTATAATGAAATATTTTCCTGACAGAACAATTCTACCAGTTATTCCCATCTTAATTTCAATTGCTTAATGCATGGCTGAGATAAAACTGGGAAATGGGAGTCTTATAAAACAGAGAAAAGAGTGGTAATAATTGAGAATGGATAATAGGAGATTACTAGTAATTAAAATAGTAAATTTTTAGAAACTAAAGGACTTTGTAATGGGGGATTGAAGGGAAGTTCTGGGAAGAAAAGGAGAAGATCAATAAGGCATGTCCAGAAGATAAGTGAAATTTTACCAAATTTTCCCAACATGCACTCTTGCTGAAGGCCCTGGTGCCAGCCCTCTCGTTTTACTCCAATCTCAAGAAACCTCCAACTCTATGTCTAGTCTCTAAGAATTCTTTGTGTTCATAGACATTCTCTATGTCTATGTCTATTCTCTAAGAATTCTTTCCAACTATATTTCTTCCTCCTCTAAATAATTAATATTTCCTATTAATTTTCATCATTCAAAATACCACCATTTGATATTCTTGAATGCTTGCCTTGTACACAAGTGGGAGCCATGGCCCTGGAATATGAGGGTAGGAAAACCGGGGTCTTGGGAATGGTAAGGGAGGAGCACTCACTCTCCTAAGAGCCATAGGGCCCAAACCTCAGTGACGGTGACATAAGAGCAGAAGCCCTAGAGAGAAGCTGAGCAAAGGCCCAAGCAGACTATCCAAAAGGAGTCATTAATCCTAATGTGATGAAGAGAAAAAGAAACTTCCTAAGTCAGTGAAGAGGAAATAGCCTGATCATCCAAAGAAATATGAAAATTCACAATTCACAATGGAGAGTCATCCAGGAATAGAGCTTTGAGAAAGACTGAAGTAGAGTTGTCAGTAAAAAGGGATCACCCTGGTCAGGCTACTTAGTTGCTATGACATCAGTTTTGCTCTGCTTCTTCCATTAGATTGCCAGAGAATATTCCATGTGAGTCTTATTTTAAAAAATCCCATGATTCCTTTCCTAAGAGTGAAGAAGCAGAAGCTGAGCAACATTTAGAAGCCACTAACACAAGTGATAAAACTAGAAAAGGAACAAACCAGAAATATAATCAGCACCAAGAATCTTCTGACCTAGTTTATTGATTTATAAATTTATTTATTTTTTTGAATTGCCTTTTCCACCAGAATCACAAGGTTGAACTAGAACTAACAGAAATTCATTGCTAACTGAGGGTTACTATGGGGTGGGAGGGTAGGGATAAGGTGGCTGCGTTATGGACATTGGGGAGGGTTTATGCTATGGTGAGTGCTGTGAAAGGTGTAAGCCTGATTATTCACAGACCTGTACCCCTGGGGCAAATAATAATTATAAATAAATAAATAAATAAATGTAGTGCCCCAAACTGAAAAAAAAAATATTTCATTGCTATGTCTCTTTTCCTTCTCTCAACCCTCCCTATCTCCCCCACTGTCCACCCAGTAAAACTTTTCACTACCCAATTGGATAAAAATTTCCACTACAAGCATAAGATATAGCAGTATAAAAGTAGGAACAACAGAACTAATTAAAAGACCCAGTGCAAAACTAATAGAAGAGAAATTTTGAGGAGCAATCGGTTAATGCACTCCCCTTATTTTACATAAGAAGAACTTAAGGGAAATTTGGGTAATGTGATTAAACTAAATTCTAAATCTCTTGGATCCTCCATTAAAGGAAATTGTCTCTAAGAGGTTGTTTGACAATCTTTAGTTAGCAAAAGAACATTTTCACTTGAAACAAATTGGGGTGCCTAGGTGGCTCAATCAGTTAAGCGGCCGACTCTTTTTTAACATATAATGTATGGTTTGTTTCAGGGGTACAAGTCTGTGACTCATCAGTCTTACACAATTCACAGCACTCCCCATAGCACATACCCCCCCCCGATGTCCATCACCCAGCCACCCCATCCTTTCTACCCCTCTCCCCTCCAGGAATCCTCAGTTTGTTTCCTGAGATTAAGAGTCTCTTACGGTTTGTCTCTCTGGTTTTGTCTTGTTTCATTTTTCCCTCCCTTCCCTTATGATCCTCTATCTTGTTTCTTAAATTCCTCATATCAGTGAGATCATATGATAATTGTCTTTCTCTGATTGACTTATTTCTAAGTGACCGACTTTTGATTTCAGCTCAGGTCATGATCTTGGGGTCCTCAGATCAAGCCCTGACCCCTGTGTAGGGCTCTATGCTCAGCGGGGAGTCTGCTTGAGATTCTCTCTCTCCCTCTGCCCTTCCCCATGCTTGGGTGCGCTCTTTCTCTCTCTAAAATAAATAAATAAATCTTTAACACACACACACACACACACACACACACACATTTTCACTTGAAACAAATTAAGTACATAATGTAAATAGATTGAAGACATTTTCTATAAAAATAGTGACAACCAATGGTACACCTCAGTTAGGGGCCAGTTATTGTTCATTATGCTGTAAGAGAAGGCCAGGCACACACACCACTTGGTTGGCTCCCTCTGAATCTAACTCTTGCATACAGGGGAAGATTTAAAAAAAAAAAACGAGGCATAGAATTACTGGAGATGAAGTAATTTGGTCAAGTTAGATGCATACCATGTAGAGGCAGCATTAAAGTTGCTGCAAATAAAGAGATCTAACTGGGACAGTTTCAGTGGAACAAGCTATAAAAGCTAAGGTCTACATGACACCTGACTGTGGGGAATCAGGGAGGGGAAGAAAAAGTTCTAAATCAACCCACCTCACACCTCAGATGACTCAGTAGTCTTTCTTGTGAATTCTTTTTTTGTCCCCATTAGTTCACCATTTCACCTTTTCCTTTTGAAGTGCCTGACATCAGGGGTGAGTTCCAGCCCTGCAGTGTTGAGGAGAGGTTTAGTCTGAAGAATAATATGTGGCTTCACTCTTCCTAGTTCTGAGTTTATCACACCCTTCCTCAAAGGACTGCCAAGTGTTTGTATCTTTCTGGCAGATCCTTGAGGACAGAAACAATGCTCATCGTATTCGGGACTACTGTCACTATCATTTACTGATATTCATAGAAGAATTTACGTCTCAGAATATGTACAGACACGTGGCAACAACAATATAGTGAAATGGGGAGGGATTTGTATCACCACCTGAGGAGCAGACTGAGAGACTGATGTGTCCAGGGGTATGATGGCTCCCCAGGGGAGGAACTAGGAGTAGAATACAGAGAGGTCCCCCCGGATTCTGTGCTTTGCCTCTCCTGAGGTCAGTCATAGATGCCTGTACGAGGACAGTGAAATAGATGCCTCTCATATTAATATAACACCACAGAAAACTAAAAAAAATAATAATAAAGAGGAAAGGAAATCATTTGTTAGGAAAATCAATGGAATTTTTTGCTTTTTCCTGAGTGATTTCTAGGATTAAATTACTCAACTAGGTAGAATGATTTAAAAGTTGCAAGATACTGTCCAACACCGAGAGTAATCCTACAGAAAGTGGGGGTCCATGGAGTGCTTTCTTCCATTCATGCTATTTACCCAGTTTTCTCACCCTTAATTCAGGAACGGACAGAATGACTTAGGTCAAACGATAACAAAGTACTTTTGAAATTTTACAAAGTGTTCCAACAATTCACTTCACTCCCTCCGAACTATAGCTGCCTCCGAATGCAAATGCCACATTTATCTTAAGGATCCAGATATCTGAAGAATAGTAAAGGTCTGCTCAGCATTTCTTTCACTGTAGGAAACTGTAAAATTCCACAGACACACCATACAATGCAGTCTTATTTAGAAAAGGAAGAAAAACCAAAGGCATGGGACAATATATTATTTGTTTTTAGTGTTTCTTACACTCAAATTATTTGACTTCAGGCTGCAAGAAGCAGAGAGAGATAACCCTATATGAAGCTCCTCCTAAACTTCAAAACTCTGTTAAGGATTTGAAGACAGATGTAGGATGTCTGCTGGCTCTGATAAGAAACTGTAAAAGAAAAGACAGAGCCTTAGGAAGTGGAAAGAAACACAAAGTGTATTCATTACCCAACTTAGTAAAATTATGATAAAGAACTGTTGCACTATTTGTGTTAGCTAAAACTCTTAATTACAGAGCATCTATCTTTGTTATAGCAGCAGTCTAGGTTTTAGTAAGAGGACAAGTAGATCGGCTTTTTAAAAAGATTTTTATCAAATTAAAAAGATATAAATCTTACTTCCAGTGATATTAGTACTTAATCATTGAAAGAATAAACTATGTGTGAGACAAGCTATAAAAAATTTCATTTGAGGCTTTCTTTTATTAAAAAACGATGTTTTTAAAAATAAACTTCTCATCAGGGATTATGCCGAGCATGCACTTCAAAGCCTGTTTCTCTTTGATGAGAGCCAGAGACAACTCATAATCTAATTGTCAAGGGTTCTTGGAATTCATTCCTATCCCATTCATTAATGTACTAGAAATCTTTATTGAATGACTACTATGAGCCAGGCACAGTGGTTGTTATATAAAGACCAAAAAATGTGTCCATGTTATAGTTCTGATCTCTGAAGCTCTCTCTCTCAACTTTTGGTGTAGCTCTGAATTTCTGGCACTCTTCACTCTGCATTGATAAGCAAGTGGGGAAGAAAGCAGCAGGATTTATCTATCCAGAGAGCCTGTGTAAATTACTCCAAGTTACAGCAGTTTTCTTTCACATTTCTAACTTACTTAAGTCAACAGTTTGGAACAAAGTCAAGGTTTTGCTGTTCCCTGCATGTTTGATTTGCACAGACAATAAATAATTCTCACTTCGAAAATCAAACTATATATATCTTTGGAAATTTTCTTTTTTTTCCTTTTTTTAATTTTTTTCTTTTTTTTAAAGATTTTATTTGTTTATTTGACACACAGAGAGATCAGATCACAAGTAGGCAGAGAGGCAGGCAGAGAGAGAGAGGAGGAAGCAGGCTCCCCGCCGAGCAGGGAGCCTGATACGGGCCTCGATCCCAGGACCCTGAGATCATGACCTGAGCCGAAAGCAGAGGCTTTAACCCACTGAGCCACCCAGGTGCCCTAACTTTGGAAATTTTCTACTTTACCTGATTGTTTAGAATTGTGCATGATTCCTCTTTTTATTACACAGTGGTTTATTTGCTACATTACTTTCATATTTTGATTAGTTCTTTGAACTTTATAAAAATCAAAAATTTTATGAACATGAGATTTACCTGCCTTATTGCCTTAATGAGAAAAACAAATGCTAAACAGGTCACTAAATTAGATAGAGCTAAAATTTAAATTTAAATTTAAATATAACTCTAGGGCATACTGCTATAGTATAAAGTATAGCTCTTAGATTATATTAAACTTTTAAGAGTAAGTTATCCACATAGCTTAAGCTATTTTACTTTCCCAAATTTGAACTGATTTTTTGCTTTAACTTAAATATTAAATCATTGTCTCTAATAAAAATGGTATAAAATCACATTCCAAATTAAACATCTTAAAACATTGACCTAACAACTAAGTTAGTAATTCATTAACATCGAAATGTTTTAAGATTAATTATTCTAATCACATGTATTTAGTTTAAAAGTTTCAGTGTCATAGACTCACAAGAAAATTGGAGTAGATCTGAGTGTTACAATTTATTTTATTTTTGAAAAGTACTTAATGGAAATATAGAAATAATAAACTTTCTGATAGAAAGACCCTTTTGGATTAGTGAGGCTAATTAAATGTTTAAGTCTTACCATTTTTATTCACATTTTCCTGACATGGATTCATTTTTTAAAAACCTCTCCAAAGAGAGATATAGGATAGTTGGTTTGGAAGAGCAAAAAGCAGAGTCCTCTGGAAGGGAAAGATCAGGCCATGGCCCTAAATCTGATTTCAGAAAGGCAAGAAAGACTGTTGTAATGAAGGCTTATGTGTAAGGAAGAATTCTTAGAGAGCAATTGTGTGGAAGAGAAACTCTGTAAGTAGAGCCCATTTTTTTCTAGGGAGCCAGAATCTATTTACTCAGACCCATGCTAAAATAGAACCTCTGGTTCTAACCTGTCTTGTGGCAGTTCTAGTTCTTCCAAAGAATTTAAGCCCATCACTTACTCACAGAGGATGCTTCAGTTATGGAATCTGAGTTAAAGATGTGTCCATGATCTTTGATTTTTCTTGCATGAAAAAACAATCGGTTCCTATAGGGATTGTCTATGATGATTCATATAAACTTAATCTTGTTGGAGTATGAACTGGCTTTCTCCTCCCGCAGACTACTTAGAATGGGTGCAAAAGCCTAAGGCCTAAGGGACATAACATATATAAAGCAGACTCATTGATGAGCATGCCAAATGTCATGAACCTCGACTCTCTTTGTGCAGTTGATTTAATTAGTGAACACTTTAACTCATGTCAGTAGAAAACACTTAGAGGCTCAACCCATATAGGTCATGTATGTACTTTCAGAGAGAAATTAGTTTGGAAGAGTGAAAGAATAGGGAATAGAAAGGTAGCTTTGCCCTAATTTTGTGACAAAAGCTCCAAATTCTAATACCATCTTTCACTTGAAGCTGAGATACATGAAAGAGGCACTTAGCAATAAAGAAAACTTTTGTACAGAATTTTTCACAAGAATTTTGTTAATGTGTTTTATTGTTCAAGTTATCAAAGCTAAAAGCTTCTCTTTGAAGTATCACTGCATTAGTCCCTAGATAAATAAAGAAAAATGTACCTGGCTAATATAATACAAAAATAAAAGAAACTAATGTTAAATCGTGAATAAGTATGTACTATCTTAGCAAGAATATATTCCCAACTTTCATAACATTAACAGCATTATGACTGTCAGGGATAGTGATGGGTAAATTATTTTCATATTGATACATCTCAAGTGTGCTTATGTTCCATCAGATCAATACAAAAAGTCTAATCCAAATAATCATAAAGATTATTGCCAGTGGCACACAAGAGAGTCATATGAATAGCTCATCTCAGTAAATAATTAACCCTGTCTCAGTTTTTTATATGAAACTCAAAAATTGCCCTGATTCTAAACTAGGTATTGAGAATCTGTTGGGGGGGGGTGCCTTCGTGGCTCAATCACTTAAGCATCAGGTCATGATCCCAGGGTCCTGGGATCAAGCCCCAGGTAGGGCTTCCTGTTCAGTGGGGAGTCTGGTTCTCCCTCTCCTTCTGCTGCTCCCCCTGCTTGTGCTCTCTCACTCACTCTTCCCCTCAAATAAATTAATAAAATTAAAAAAAAATGAAAATCCATTGGGAATTCTTTCAAAGAATAAATACCTAAAGGTACTCTAATCCAGACAGGAAAACTTAAACATGTTTCAGAAGCTTAAAAACAGCTTAAAACACTGAAGTTTTCTTATGGAGAAAAACTATGAAGTATTTTGTTACATAGAGAAAAATTAAATATCTGCTTTAAAAAATGAAGTCTTAGGGCGCCTGGGTGGCTCAGTGGGTTAAAGCCGCTGCCTTCGGCTCAGGTCATGATCCCAGGGTCCTGGGATCGAGGCCCACATCGGGCTCTCTGCTCAGCAGGGAGCCTGCTTCCTCCTCTCTCCTCTCTCTCTGCCTGCCTCTCTGCTTACTTGTAATCTCTCTCTCTGTGTTAAATGAATAAATTAAAAAAAAAAATCTTTAAAAAATGAAGTCTTAAAACACTTACCTATAACCAAACCGTATAAACGTATTTTGAAGTATATGAATGAATGACATTTATAAATAGCAGTTTGAATAAATTTTATTTCATATGCAAAGTAGTTGAATGCAGATCATTGTGATATGATTATATTATGTGATTTTGTACTTGTTTAGTAAATTAACTAGTTAATTAGTTATGGTTCTCTAATAAAAAATGTGTAAGGACTTAAAAGTATCAAATTCTTCTCAATTTGTGGACTCAGATAGATCTAGGTTTGAAGGTTTATCCATAATTTATTATGCAACCTTAGAAAAACTACTTAGATTCATTTAAAATGTTTCTTCAACTGTTAAGTGGAAATAATATCTACCTTACAAGGTGGATTAAGTAACAGACCATATTAAGCACCTAGCATAATACCTAATCTATGATATGCTGAATACTAGCTAATATTAATAATTATAACTATTAATCATTATATACCAACCTCAAATGGGGTTGGCAAACATGAAAAATTTATTTGAGGATGTAGAAATTCAGCTAGACCTTTCAAGTCAGCAATATTATAACAGCTACTAAAAAATGTACATAGAATATGCTAAATCAACACTTATTAAATGGCTGGGTTAATCTGGTGCTTTGTGGAGTAATCCGAACTCTTCCCTAGAAGAAGCTTTTCACAAAAGACCACATATTTTATGATTCCAATTATATGAAATGTCCAGAATAGGCAAGTCTAGAGAGACAGAGATTAGTGATTGCTGAGAACTAGAGGAGGGAGTTTGAAGGATGATAGCTAAAGGGCGTGAGCCTTCTTCTCAAGATAATAAAAACATTCTAAAATTGATTGTGATGGTTGCAGGAGTTTGTGAATATACTAAAATCCATTGAACTATACACTTTGAATGGATGAATTGTATGGTATATGAATTATATATCTCAATAAAGTTACTCCAAAGAAAAAAACTTTTTACTAGAGGATCTTACTTTTCTGTTCTTCTATAATATGGACAGAATGTTTGTGAGCATAGGCTTTCCACCTATGCAGAATGGAGTTCCTATGGTGTGGCTCAGTGGGGAGGAAAGAAGGACTAAGTGTCAGAGAACATAGCTATTGCCCTTCTGCCCTGGAATTCTTTCTTCAATAGGCACAAGAGTTTTTCTGGGCATCTGCAGTTAAAAGGCATCCACTATAATCAAAATATCTTAAAATCGTAGAATGTATTGGCATAAAAAAAAACTCTAGAAGAGGTGATATGTTAAAAGCCTTTGAAGCATTTATGTTATTTAAGAGTGGCCAATGGATCTAGAGCCTAAAGGGGGAAAATATAGTAAGATTAACAGAAACTGTGAGCTGGAAAATAAGAACCAGAATGAAAGATAAAATTTAATTCAAAGATGTGTTCAGTAGCTCTTAGGACTTAAACTGCCTTCAAGATGCGTTAAACCTAAACTATCAAAATTCGTTGAGTGACAGACTGGTAAATTAATACATGATGTGCCTATTTGTAGGCTGTGAGGAAAATCACCTTTTACTTTTTCCTATCTTAACTGTGGCCTTTCTATCATCTACTTATACATGTAAACCATTTGACTTATTACTAGAGACATGATTAACTGATTTCTCTGATTCCATAACCCATAATTTATTCCCTTTAATGGTTTTCTTATTTAGATTATATAATGTTCTGTTTACATCCTAATGATGCATATTAATAACACAGATATACACAGAGACATACACAAATGTTTACATATTTTCAATATAAAATGAGAGGAAAAATTACTGAAAGCTTTGTGTTCCTATTAAAAAGCATAACTCATGAAATATTCCCAATGGACAAAGCAATAAGCAGAACACTTCCCAGTCCTCTACCATAAAGCTAAGAATTTACTCTGATTCTTGGGGAGTTGGACAGTGGCCAATGTCTGGCCAGATGGTAAAGAATTGGTGAGACTGAATATTGGAGAAAAGGAGACTTGGAGAGGTATGTGTGAATGAAAAAGGCCCAGACCATGGAAATGTTTGTACTCCATATGTATTCTGATATCCCCTCTTCCTCATAAAAGGATTCTTAATAACCCAGATGTATAAGCAGAATATGGATGTGAGTCATTCTCCTTCCATGACTGACCCAGGACTTCAGGTTTTTAAACAAATTGTTATGGAGACAAGGATGGAGGTTATATATGAGCTGAGCCAGCCGATGCTACCACTGAATGTCTAATTTGCCAGCAATAGAGGCCAAACATGATGCCTAAAAGGAACTAGTAGCTATCTGGTACCTGCTTACTTAAATTGTGGCCTTTTCATTGCCAAGGAAGCAATCCATAAAATATTGTCTTCAATCAAGGTACCAGCTTCAAGTTTTAAACCAACAAGCTAATGTTCAAAAGAAATAATCCTTATGGAATAGTCAAATGCCTTATTGAAAATTTCTGCAAAAATGTGCAAATCTTAGTATAATGGGGAAGCAGTGCAGATGAGTCTTCTAAAATTAGATTTAATAATCTTCTTTATAAATTTCTTGTTTTTGAGCCCGAATTTGTTTTTCTGTGAGTTTTAGTACCCAAGGAAGATATGTGTGTACCAATAAACACGATAATGGTTTCTCTGAATGGTTCTCTGAAATATTTCTCTGAAACAGAGGCTGCACCCTAATAATTTTGATTTTATCCTGTCATTAGGTAAAGACTTAAAAATTGCAGCTATGCTATTGTTTGACATTGACTATCAAGAGCAAACAAGATTTCTACTCTACAGTGGGGCTGAGAAGAGTTAGGATAGAACCTAAAGGAATGCTGTATGATAAAGAAAATTAGTTACAGAAAGGACCACTAAATCTTACAGCAGATGAAGAATTGGATCAGTCACTAAGAAAAAAGCACCCAGTAGCTAGGATTCTGTCTAAATGCAAGAGAAATATAGAATAGGTAGTGGAGAAGGGAAGTGAAAGTTACTAGATAAACTATCTGCAAAAATAAGAACTCTAGCCCATACATATACTTTTCACTTTCTGAGTACATACTTTCAAATGTGCATATGTGTATGTGAGCATGTGTGTAAGTGTATGCACATTTTCATCCTCTTTCCTTTCTTTTCTTTTATAGTATTATATGGAGAATACATTTGCAAGAGTCAAATTAACACTTGTACCACAGGTCAAAAAACATTGATCTCTTCCCTTGGTTCTGTGAGTAATCCTTTATCGTTTGAAAAATCCCTTTTTAAGGTTAAGGTCATCAGTCAATGTTAGCTCCTTATAACTGAAGAACTCAAATAACAATTACATATATTAATTTCACCCATGGCTTTATGGCCCATGTAGACTAAAGACAAAGTCAGGATTGTTCAAATTTTTTCATATTAAAATTTTTTAAATCTAGCCAATTCTTTGCCAGCAAAATTTCATGGACTCTATTCCAATTTACTTTTAGCCTGAGGGAGAGGTATAAGATAATGTTATTAACTAATATGTACTGAGTATGTATTATATATCAGACTATAATACATTTCTTTAACACTAATAAGTTATGTATTTTAATTATACTAATATTGACAATGGGAAATTGATATTAAATTTCCCAAACATCATCCAATTAGTAAGTAGCAGTGTTATGTACTTAACTATCATATCACCCCCTTAAAAATCAGTCTATTCAAGGTATTTATGAAGCCTTGGCAAATGCCTTCTAAAAGAAGGGCATAAAATAAATCTATGAGTAGTAATCAAAAAATTCTCAGCAAACAAAAGTCCAGGACCAGATGTCTTCACCGGTGAACTCTACCAAACATTTAAAGAAGAGTTAATATCTATTCTCAAACTATTCCAAAATATAGAAGAGGAAGGAAAGCTCCCAAATTCATTCTAAGGCCAGCATTACCCTGACACCAAAACCAGATAAAGAAACTACAAAAAAAGAAGAACTACAGGTCAATCTCTCTGATGAATATAGAGGCAAAAGTCCTTATCAAATATTAACAAACCAAATCCAACAATACATTTAAAATAAATAAAATCTTTAAAAAAAAAAATAAAATAAAATAAAAAGTCATTCACCAAGATCAAGTGGGATTTAATTCTGGGATGCAATGGTGGTTCAGTATTCACAAATCAACATGACATATCACATCAATAAGAGACAGGATAAAAACCATATGATCATTTCAATAGATGCAAAAAAATATTTGACAAAGTACAACATCCATTCACAATAAAAATTCTCAGCAAAGTGGGCTTAGAAGGAACATACCTCTATATAATAAAGGCCATATATTAAAAACCCATAGCTAACATCATACTCCTCAATGGTGAAAAACATAGAGCTACTCTCACCACTTTGATTCAACAAAGTAGTGGAAGTCCTAGTCACAGCAACTAGACCAAAAAATACATCCAAACTGGTAAGGAAGAAATAAAACTTTCACCATTGCAGATGGCATGATACTATATACAGAAAACCGAAAAGACTCCACTGAAAAACTACTAGAACTGATAAATGAATTCAGTAAAACTGCAAGATACAAAATCAATGTGCAGAAATCTGTTGCATTTCTATACACTAACAATGAAGTAGCAGAAAGAGAAATTAAGAAAACAATCCTATTTACAATTGCACCAAAAACATCAAAATACCTCGAATAAACTTAATCAAAGAGGTGAAAGATCTGCACTCTGAAAACTGTAAAACTCTGATGAAAGAAATTGAAGATGACACAAACAAATGGAAAGATATTCCATGCTCATGTGTTAGGAGAACCAATATTGTTAAAATGTTCACATTATCCAAAGAAATCCTTATAAATACCAACAGCATTTTTCACAGAACTAGAACAAATAATCCTAAAATTTGTATTGAACTACGAAAGACACTGAATAGCCAAAGCAATCTCGAAAAAGAAGAACAAAACTTGGGGGTATCCCAATCTCAGATTTCAAGATAAACTGCAGAGCTATAGTAATTAAAACAGTATGGTCCTGGCACAAAAATATACACCTAAATCAATGGAACAGAATAGAGAGCCCAGAAGCAACCCATGATTATATGGCCAATTAATCTTCAGCAAAAGAGGCAAGAATGTGCAATGAGGAAAAGACAGTCTCTTCAACAAATGGTGCTGGGGAAACTCGACAGCTACATGCAAAGAATGAAACTAGACCACTCTCTTACACTATACACAAAAATGAACTCAGAATGGATTAGTGACCCTAATGTGAAACTTAAAACCACAAAAATCCTAGAAGAGAACACAGACAGTAATTTCTCTGACATCAGTCATAATAGCATTTTTCTAGATACATCTCCTGAGACAAGGGAAGCAAAAGCAAAAATAAACTGCTAGGACCACATAAAAATTAGATGCTTCTTCACAGAAAAAAAAATCAACAAAACTAAAAGAGAACCTATGGAATGGGAGAAGATATTTGCAAATGACATATCTGATAAAGGGTTAGTATCCAAAATATATAAAGACCTTACACAATTCAACACCAGAACCCCCCAGGTAATCCAATTTAAAAATGGCCATAGGGCATGAGCAGACATTTCTCCAAAAGAGACTCACAGATGGCCAAGAGACACATAAAAAAAATGGTCAGCATCACTAATCATCAAGGAAATACAAATCAAAACCACAATTAGATATCACTTCACACCTGCCAGAACAGCTAAAATCAAAAACACAAGACACAACAAGTGTTGACAAGGATGTGGAGGAAAAGGAACCATCTTGCACTGTTAGTGGGAATGCAAACTGGTGCACTGTAGAAAACAATACAGAGGTTCCTCAAGAAATTAAAAATAGAACCCCTCTATGATCCAGTAATCACACTACTGAGGATTTACCTAATAAATTCAAAAACACTAATCCAGAGGGATACATGCACCCCTATGATTATTGCAGCATTATCTATAATATCCGAACTATGGAAGGAGCCCAAGTGTCCATGGATAGATGAATGGATAAAGAAGAAGTAGTATATATATATATATATATATATATATATATATATATATATATATATATATAGACACACACACACACACACACACACACACACATATATATATATACACACACACACACAATGGAATATTATCCAGCCATAAAAAGAGTGAAATCTTTTTAGAAAAAGAAAAATCTTTTAGAAAAGATTTTAGAAAAAGAGTGAAAAAGTGCAATGACATGGATAGGAGTATAATGCTAAGTGAAATAAGTCAGTCAGAAAAAGAAAATTAACCATATGATTTCACCATATGTCAAATTTAAGAAACAAAACAAATGAGCAAAGAAAAAAAACAGAGAGAGACAAACCAAGACACAAACTCCTAATTATAGAGAACAAACTGATAGTTACTGAAAGGGAGGTAGGGGGATGGGTGAAATAGGTGTTGTTGGGGTTAAAGAATACATTTATCATGATAAATTTTTAAAAATGACCAAAAAAATCTAAAAATCTAAAAATATTTAATAGATTAATTTTTGTAAGATTTATTTATTTTAGAGAGAGAGTGTGTGCATGTGCACATGTGAGTTGGTGGGGGAAGCAGAGGGAGAGAATCTTCAAGCCAACTCCCCACTGTGTATGGACCCCAATGTGGGGCTCAGTCTCACGACCCCTGAGATCATGACCTGAGCAGAAACCAAGAGTCAGACATTCAACCCAATGAGCTACCCAGGTGCCCCTAAAATGTTTTTGCTTTTTTTTTTTTTAATCACTGGCCAATTTAGAAAATCAAAGCCAGAAACAGGAATACTCTCCTAAAAAGTGGAGATTACAACAACAGTAAGAATAAAATACACAGAATAGTACTTTAAGATGTGTACTTTATATCCTCGGAAAAATATGAAACAATACTGCTTTCATAAAAAAAAGTATCACCTGAAGAACTTAGATATTAAAAAGTTATTATTCAACAAAGCAACTTCACAGAAAAAAAAGAAACCTAGTGAACACCACTCTTGGCCAGATAATCATAGTGATAATTCATGTTGATAGTCAGTACCTCCGAATATGAAGATGATAAGGGCACTTAACCTCTGTCACATTCTCTACAAAAAATTATAATTCTAATAATGAGAAAAAAATCATACAAACAGAAGAAATTCTATAAAATCCCTAACTAATACTCCTCAAAGTTGTCAGGAAAAAAGGGTCTGAGAAACTATCACAGACCTGAGGAGGCTAGGCTTTGTCAGCTAAACACGATGTGGTATCCTGGGTGGGTGGCTGGGATAGAAAAAGAATACTAGTAAAAAAAGGGGTGAAATATGAATAGAGCATGGAGCTTAGTTAACAATAATGCACCTATGCTTGTTTCTTAGTTTTAGAAATGAACCATGGTTATATAAGATGTTGGTAATAGAGGGAATTGTGTGAAGGGTAGACAAGAATTCTCTATTATTATTGACACTTTTCTGTTAACCTTAAATTATTCCAAAATAAAATTTTTGTTTTTAAACACTTCCTCAAATTGAGTAGCAGAGTTGTTAAGCAGAATGACAAGGGAAAGAATGGTTTAATATTCTGATTTTAGCAATATGAGACTACAAATTCTAAAAAGTCTTCTACTATAAAACATTCAGATGTTGGATCAATTACTATAAATATACTTTTAAATAAACTCTTAATGAGTTCAAGAAATGTAAGAGAAATTTTCCTGAGGACAAAATTGAATACAAATATTCTAAGTCCTCAAATATGAAGCCAAAACCAGTGGTAATTTTTAGTACTCAGTATTGCCCTGGGTGTTTAAAAACTAAAGAAAAAAAAACAGTCCTTTATGAGAATTTGTAACAATATACCTGCTTTCACCTGAGTTTGTGATTTGAACGTGTATTACCATCCCAATCAGGGAATCTCCAGACAGGAGTAGATAAACTTCCTCACATGCTGATAACAATCCCTGGATTTTAAAAGTAAAACAAAATCCTACCCTGAAAAGTAGATTTTTAATCAAGCACATTTCCATAGATTAATACTAGGCAAATATGAGTTCCCATCTGAAAAAAAAAAAAAACATCATCACCATCATCATCAAGTAACACACAGTGAAACAATCCACCATCAGCAAGACTGAATAAGAACAGGTTGACATTCATCATAGATTACAGTCCCAAAACTTCAGATACAGGATGATTTGAATGATCAAATATAGACTATAACATAATCATGTGTGAAGTGTTGAAAGAAAAGTAGAAATAAATAAAAGCATGAAAAGAAGATTCTCAGAAATGATCAAAAAAGATTTGACAGTAATTAAATATAAGTTATCAATTTGAAAAACATGACTTTTTAAAATTAAAAACTCAACAGGAGGGTGCCTGGCTGGCTCTCTCAGTAGAGTTTGTGACTCTTAATCTCAGGGTTGTGAGTTCGAGCCCCACACTGGGCATGGAGCCTACTTAAAAAAAAAAATTAAACTCAATGGATAGGTTAAACAGCAAATTGAAGAAAGGTGGAAGAAAGATGAAGAAAGAATTGAAGAACCTGCAGATGTATTTGAAGAAATTACTCAAAATACAGAGGTTAATGAGGTAGAAAATATGAAAGAGAAGTTAAATTCATTGAAGGATAGACTCAAAAGCCTAACATGTCTAATTGGAGTTTCAAATAAAAGTTTCAGAAAAAAATCTTGAGGAAACAAACTACACATCTTAGAAATAATAGAAAAAAGTAATAGCTAAGAATTTTCTAAGACTATACACACATATGAATCCATAGTTCAAAGCAAACACTACGCAAAAAGAATCCTTAAAAATGAAAAACAGGAGAGTGTTTTTCAGAAGCCCATTCTTACTATTGTGGTTTTTTTGAGTAGATAAAGGTGTTCAGAATAAACAATAGATCAAATTGTAAGTTGCATTTGTCTGGCCTGGACATTTTCTTGCATTTCTCTGGCCCACAAAGCCACAGTTGTGTTGGGTTTAGTATAGAGCATCTGTGTAGTTGCTCTTCACCAAACAAGTTGTATGAAGAAATGTCTGGCATGAGTATGCAATTTACTGCTCTGTAGAAAGGAGAAACAGCATGCTTATGATACTCTAATGTATGGAGGGAGGGAGATTTCAGTGCAGGTTGTGAGTGTACACTATATGCATTATTGAACCAAAACTGCTGCATTCCTGTTTATGTCAGCTCTAGCACCAACAAAATGAATCATTAATTTTGAGTCATATACCAAGGATTGATATAAATGAATATTACATATGGATTGCACCTTCCTCTTTGTTAAAAAAAAAAGTGACTAAGAGCAGTTTTTCTTGATTTAGGAAAGAAGCTGCTTTTCCCCACTCAAAGCAGGGAAACATGGAGCTAATTGCCCTTCCATTTGAATGTGTTCTTTTGGCTAAAACACTTCTGGTTACATTAACCTTTACTTTTTTTTTTTTTTAAGATTTTATTTGTTTATTTGAGAGCCAGAGAGAGAGCCAGAGGGAGAGCACACAAGCAGGGTGAGGGGGAGAGGGAGAAGCAGACACCCCAGTGAGCAGGGAGCCCGATGTGGGGCTCCATCCCATGACTTGAGGATCATGACCTGCACCAAAGGCAGATGCCCAATTAACTGGGCCACCCAGGAGTCCCTACATTGACAATTTCAAGTGTAAGACTCTAAGATCAAAGTGATGATATGTCTTATTGAGTATCTTGAATAAAATCTTAAAATCTGATTACTCAAACTAAACCTCTCAATCAGGAAAACACAGTTTCATTCAATTAAACATAAAGACCATCAGCTAGCAAGTGTCAGGTGAATACCTGAAATCATAAGAATGATTAGTCAATCACTCTGATAACTCGTTATCATAATATCTCTAATACTAAAAACAGCTGATAATTGCATGGAAAATTCTTGTAAAGACCACAAAAATCTCATGTGAAAGCCCAAGTAAACAACCACATGCTGCACAAGACAAGCTAAAGAAGAAAATTTCATTTTGATTCATTTCTGTCTTCATTTTAGACCTTTTCTTAACCCAAACTTTAACTTTTGTCCCAGCTTCATTTGTCCTGTTTGTGGCCCTAACACACAAGGTTGCACTAATCATTGAAATAGCACTTGCGTATTTGGCAATATTTATTATTAAACTCTTAACAACGTCCAAAAGCTTTTGAATTTTCTTTAGATAAGCATCTGGGGTGTGAAAACAGTAGGAATTCCCAATATTCCCAATTCCAAATTTGGAGAGAGATTTGGAGACAGCTGGGACTTATCAAGGGATGTTAAAGGATGCCACATAAATGGATGACTCATGCAACATTATTCCTAGGAAGAAGGTAGTGGCATAGCATTAAACTTTCTGAATCTCAACTATATTTTCTACTCAAATAAGAACCTGCTTTGTTGTCAAATTTAACAATTGCTTTAAAAGTATCTTACCTATTTCACTCTAATATAATTAAAGTAAGTATAGTACAATACTTTATAAGCTGAATAAAAAGTATTTTAATAAATTTAAAAATAGGGCGCCTGGGTGGCTCAGCGGTTTAAAGCCTCTGCCTTCGGCTCAGGTCATGATCTCAGGGTCCTGGGATCGAGGCCCACATCGGGCTCTCTGCTCGGCAGGGAGCCTGCTTCCTCCTCTCTCTCTGCCTGCCTCTCTGCCTACTTGTGATCTCTCTCTGTGTCAAATAAATAAATAAAATCTTTAAAAAGAATAAAAAATAAAAAATAAATTTAAAAATATTTTCTCATTAGAAAGTTATTAGAATTTACAATACTAATGAACTATGAGTCCTCTTTCAGATTTTGTCATTATTAAAATCAAATTTAAAAATATGGATCTGGAACATGAAATCTATTCATATTGTACTTTAACAAAAAAAATAAGTTTAAAAAAAGTAAAAAAAAATAACATTATCTATGCCGGAAGAGTTTCTGAACTCTTCAGAACTCAACAGAAAAGTGGAGATCTGTCGTTTACTTAACTTCCAACTCCTAGAAGTTCATAACACTCACCCAAACAATACATCCCTAAAACTACAAAATGGGTGTGTGTGTGTGTGTGTGTGTGTGTGTGTGTGTGTGTATTTTAACATATCTTATTTGGATACAAACAATATTTAACAACATCTTCTATCACTAGATACAGAATAAACATATAATTTAGTTTAATAAATTTCTAAAAGAATTGTAATAAATTCCTAATAGAATTAGAACTCAAACTTCATAACTTTTAAAATATAAAATCACCTTGACCTTTCAACAGAATCTAATCTCAGATGATTCAATTTATTTAATCCTTGCCAAGATGTAACACTCTACTAGAGGAAAAGATTTTCCAGAGGAAGGAACAAGCTTCTAAAGGTTATAAAGCAACACAATAATTTTTCTAAACTTATTTCTGAGATGTTTAATTAGATCAAAACACAGCTTTAATTTTCCTCATGTGATATCTAAGGTTCAATGGTTATGGAAAGATGTTATGAACAAAAATAAGCTACCCAGTCAAAACACTTATAATCAAAATTCAAATAATTCTGCCATCCTGAAAACAAACATAAATGCTCACCTTATAATGTAAGTTAAAGATTATAATAAATTTGCAAATGATCATGAAAAAATTAACCACTCACAAAAATATTGATGTCCAACATCCATAAGGAATGTATAGCTCATGACTATAAATTTTTATCATTTAGTACAAAAGTGACTGTTCACTGGAATTTAAATAAAAGTGTAAAAATATAAAATATTTATATAATAATATTATATATAAAAGTAAAAAACAGTAATGCCTCAAAAAGAAGTGAATTGTTACTTTCCAAATGAGTTAAATATGCACTGTGATTTTTACCAATTTATGCATCTACTCATAAACCAACAGGTGTGAAAAACAAGTTAGAAAAAACAAGAAAAATAAGATTGCTACTAACTTTACATAATGAACAAATTTTAGCACTTTTATACAGTATCAATTTATAGAAAATTAATTTGGTTCCTTAAAACCTCCACATATATGGTTTTATAATTTGCTTTTTTCTCAGTTTAAATATCCATTCATCTTAAAGCTTCCTCAGTAATGATTTTCTTGACCACATAATCTAAACCAATTTCTTCTTCCTTATTTCCTTTTTTTTCCTTCATGGTCTTATGCCAGTTGCATTTATTTATTTGTTTTCTTATTGATGGGTTCTAGAATCATTTAATCCTCTCTATGTGAGAAGAGACCATGTCTTTCTTGTTTGCTGCAGGTTCTCAGCTTAGTATTTATTGGAAAAGTCATTATTTGTTGATAAACTCTTCAAATATAATTATAGAAAGATGTATACACTAAGTCAGCCGAAAGTGAGTGACATTTACAGTCATGATTTTACTGCTCAAATAGTTGTCTTTAAAAAATGCACCCAATGAAGCTTATTTCTACACATAACTCTTACATTTTACTCCTAAATTTAATAGTACAGCAATCACTGATCTCAACAGTTCAAAAATTAAAGTTATAAGCCCTGACCAGATTTTCACAAGGTATGTGAAATATTGGAGCAGATATTTATTTTCTTTGTTACTTTCTTTTTTCTAAGAAAAATTCATCAGTTTATCAGGAGAATGGTAATGATGGGAAATTACCTGATGTCCAATATACTGTCTAGCAAATATATACAATTAAATAATAAGTAAATATAATTTAGAATGACACCAAGAATGTCATCAATATACTATATTGTTAAATATAAATGAGGAAATGAAAATACAGAAACTAAAAGATACCTTAAAAGAATTTCTAATTAAGCAGGGCAAATGCAGTAAATTTCAGAAGTATTTCAGTTTTGGACAAGTTAATTAGAGATGTCTAAGAGCCACGTACAGATGTCAAATAGGCAGCTATATACATGTTTAGAGTTTAGGAAGTGTTCTGGAATAGAGATAAACATGGCATAGTTATCAGCATATAGAGAGTAGTTCAAACAATGAGAGAAGATAACATCCTCCAGAAAAAGAAAGAACAGACACAAAGTAGCACAAGCTTGAGCCATGAGCCTCCTCAGTATCTAAACGTCCAAGAATAGAAGAGGAACCTACAGAGAAACTGAAACGGAACAGCAGTGATGCAGGAGAAAATCCAGGAAAGTGTGATGTGATGGAACCTGAGAAAGGAGAATGCTTCCAAAAAGAGGAGTGGTCAGTTCTGTTGAACGCCACGTTGAGCACTGCTCTCCTGAGGAGGACAGAGAAGTAGATTACTTGCTGGTAATCTTGACAAGGATAGTTTCAGTGCAGTGGCGAGGAAGGGAGATGGATTACAGAGTTGAGCAGTATATATGGGGTGAAAAGTGTAGATAGTTGAGGGTACTATTCTTTTGAGATATTTTGATGTGAGAAAGTAGTATAAAAGTTGTGTGAGCATCTGGAGAGGAATATAGAAATATGAGATGAAGGAGGTTTTCTTTTTAAGATGGGAATTACTAGATCATGTTTGTATTCTGGGGAGATGATTCAGAAAGAAGAGCGATATTGATAATGCAAGAATGAATACTGAAGGTAAAAGAAAATTGTCTAAGTTATCTCCTAAAATCTTTTTTAAAATATGGAATTTCCTTTTTTTGCACATTAAGCTCCTGTTTATTTATTCTGGTTGTAAAGAGAACAGATGATGGATTGGAATTTGTTTTTGAAGATAATTATATCCCATGAATTGTTCTAAAAAGTAGTGAGTTATCAATAAATAAGGTTCTTACCTCAAGAAGCATACATTCAAGACAAAAAAATAGCAAACAAATACATAGGTAATTACCAAGTATGAGGTCTATTAAAAAGTAATCAGGAGGGCGCCTGGGTGGCTCAGTGGGTTAAAGCCTCTGCTTTCGGCTCAGGTCATGATCTCAGGGTCCTGGGATCGAGGCCCGCATAGGGCTCCCTGCTCAGCGGGGAGCCTGCTTCTCCCTCTCTCTCTCTGCCTGCCTCTCTGCCTCCTTGTGATCTCTCTCCCTCTGTGAAATAAATAAATAAATAATCTAAAAAAAAAAAAAAGTAATCAGGAATATGTGAAATGAAAATAAAATGTAAAAGAGAAAGAAGACATCACTGGAACAAAAATGTGACAAATAATGGCATGCACCAACGGCAGGTAGTGGCAGTTCAGAGCTGGGCTAGCGTAGGGTGAGAGGTACTAAAAGTGTCCTTTGTATGGTATTGACAGGCTCCCTAAAGGTAAGGACTAGAGTGTGGATTTCCTGCCCATCCATTAATGAAAGAAGGCTGAAAAATAGGGAAGATTGTTGTTCTGCTACTTGGGGCAGGTAATGGGACAAAGACTTAGTAATGCAAATGAAAACTGAGCTGAACCCATCTAGTTCTTCTGTGTGTGGATCTGTGGTATTTCCAACATCACTCAAGAACAAGAGCCCAAAATGCATCTCATTTTGGGCTGAGAGCCTGAAGGGTGAGTGGAAACAACGACAAAGCCAGTGGGGAAGGGGGGGAGGGGATGGGAGAGGGGGAACAGAGGAAAGAAGAGAAAGAGAGAAGGGAGAGAGTGATAAAATGGCAAAAAGAAAACTGCCACAAAAAATAGCTTAAAATCTTAAATCCCCCCCAAAAAAACCCTAAAAGTTAATACTAAGAAAGACATTCAAAAAACAAAAAAAATTATAACAAATTCACTCTAGATGAAATTAATTTAGGGAGCAGACTCATAAAATCTTTAAAGCAACTAGGTTTTTAGTGCTCAAACAGGTAAAGAATACAGCCATTTGAGTGCTAACACCTTTTCAAGATCCTGATTTCAATTATTTTGGACAAATATCCAGGAGTGAGATACCTGATCATATGGTAGTTCTATTTTTAATTTTTGAGGAAATTTCATACCAAATTCCATAGTGGTTTTATCATTTTGTATTTCCACCAACAACGTGCAAGGGTTACAATTTCTCCACATCCTCCAATAATATTTATTGTCTCTTATTTTTTTCTTAATAGCCATCCTGATCTGTGTGAAGTAATATCTTATTATGATTTTGATTTGCATTTTACTAATGACTTTGAGCATCTTGTCATATACCTGTTGGTAATTTATCCATCTTCTTTGGAGAAATGTCTATTCAATCTTTAGCCCATTTATTTATCAGTTTATTAGGTATTTTTCTGCTGTTGAGTTGTAGAAGTTCCTTATGTATTTTGGAGATTAACCCCTTATCAGATATTTGCTTTGCAAATGTTCTCTCCTATTTCATAGATTGCCTTTTAGCACTCCTGTGTTCAAAGCAGCACTATTCACAATAGCCGCATGTGGAAACAATCTACATAACCATTGACACATGAACAGATAAAGAAAGTGTGGTATGTACATACAATAGAACACTATTCATCCTTTAAAAAAATTTCTGCAATATATAACAATATGGATGAACTTTCAGTACAGTGTGCTAAGAGAAATAAGCCATTTACAGAAAGGAAAATATTGATCATAAAAAAATCCAATTCACGGAATCAACAACTTGATTGATGGTTGCCAGCAGCTTGAAGGAGAAAAGGGAAAGTTCCTAATCAGTGGGCATAAAGTTTCAGTTGAAAAAAAAGAATAAGTTCTGGAGATCTGCTGTAAACTTGTGCCTGTAAACAATAATGTACACCTAAAAATTTGTTAAGGAAGTAGGTCTCATATTAACCACCATTTTATTGACCACAATAAAATAATTTTTTGAAAAGAATATAGCCATTTAAAACACAGGAAATTTTTTGTTATTTTTTTCTTTCTTTTCCTCTTTTTTAACTGATATGTAGTTAACATACAGTGTTATATTCATTTTAGGTATACAATATCATGACTCAACAATTCTATACATTACTCAGCGCTCATCAAGATAAGCGTACTCTTGAGCCCATTTATCTATTTCTCCTATCCCTCCACCAACCTCCCTTCCGGCAACTACCAGTTTCTTCTCTGTATTTAACAGTCTGCTTTTTTGTTTGTCTCTTTATTTCTTTCTTTGCTTCTTAAATTCCACATATGAGTGAAATCATATGGTATTTGTCTTTATCTAACAGATTTATTTCACTTAGTCCATCATGTTGTTGCAAATGGGAAGATCTCATTTTTTATGTCTGAGTAATATTTCATTTTATATATATTCATTGTTTATAAACATCATATACATATTCATTTTCACATACGTATATGATATATATCATATATATCATATATATTCATTTTCATATATATGAATATATAGCCATTATTAGCTATTAAAATATTAGCTATTCTAAATAATGTAACAATAAACACGAGGGTGCATATATCTTTTGCAAATTAGTGTTTCTATTTCCTCTGGGTAAACACCTAGTAGTGGAATTATTGGATCATATGGTATTTCTATTTTTAATTTTTTAAAGATTTTATTTATTTGACAGAGAGAGAGAGATTATAAGTAGGCAGAGAGGCAGGCAGAGAGAGGGGGGAAGCAGGCTCCCTGCTGAGCAAGGAGCCCGATGTGGGGATCGATCTCGGGACCCCGAGACCATGACCCGAGCCGAAGGCAGAGGCTTTAACCCGCTGAGCCACCCAGGCGCCCTCTATTTTTTAATTTTTTAAGGAAACTCCATACTGTTTTCCACAGTGGCTGTACCAATATACATTCCAACCAGTAATGCAGGAGGGTTCCTTTTTCTTCACATCCTTGCCAACACTTGTTATTTTTTGTCTTTTTTATTTTAGCCATTCTGACAGGTTTGAGGCAACATCTCATCATGGTTTTTACTTGCATTTCCCTGATAATTAGTGATTTGGGGCATCTTTTCATGTATCTGTTGGCCATCTGTATGTCTTCTTTGGAAAAATGTTTATTCAGTTCCTCTGCCAATTTTTTAAATCAGTTGGGGTTTTTTTTGGTGTAGAGTTGTATAAGTTTTTATAGATTTGGGGTATTCATCCCTTATTGAATATAACATTTGCAAATATCTTCTCCCATTCAATAGGTTGCTTTTAGTTTTTTTGGTGGTTCCTTTGGTGTGCAAAAGCTTTTTATTTTGTGTAGTCCCAGTTCTTAATTTTGCTTTTGTTTCTCTTGCATTAGGAGAACTATCTAGAAAAATGTTTCTATGGCTGATGTCAAAAAAATTACTGTCTCTTTTATTCTGGGGCTTTATGAATTCAGGTCTTTAATCTATTTTGAGTTTTGTGTGTGTGTGGTATAGGAAAGTGGTCCAGTTTTATTCTTTTGCCTATAGCTGCACAGTTTTCCTAGCACCATTTGTTGAAGAGACTGTCCTTTACCCCATTATATATGCCTGTATTCTTTGTCATAGATTAATTGATCATATATGTGTGGGTTTATTTCTGGGCTCTCTATTCTGTTCCATTGATCTATGTGTCTGTTTTTGTGCCAGTACCATACTAAAATTTTAGGACTCTTCTAGTTCTGTGAAAATGTTAGTATTTTTTTAGGGATTGCATGAAATTTGTAGATTGTTTTAGGTAGTGAGGACATTTTAATAATATTGGTTCTTCCAATCCATGAGTATAGAATATCTTTCCAATTGTTTGTGTTATCTTCAATTTCTTTTGTCAGGGTTTTATAGTTTTCAGAGTATAAGTCTTTCACCTCCCTGGTTAAATCTTTTCCTAGGAATTGTATTCTTTTTGGTGTAATTGTAAATGAGATTGTATTCTTAACTTCTCTTTCTGTTACTTCATTATTGGTGTATAGAAATGCAACATGCTTCTGTATATTTTGGATCTTGCAGCATTACTGAATTCATTTATCAGTTCTAATAGTTTTTTGGTGTAGTGTTTCAGGTTTTCTGTGTATAGTATCATGTCATCTACAGATAGTCAAAGTTTTACTTCTTCCGTACCAATTTGGATGCTATTTATTTCTTTTTCTTACATGATTGTTGTGGCTAGGACTTACAGTATTTGTTGAATAAAAGTAGTGAAAATGCACATCCTTGTGGATCTTAGCAGAAAAGCTCTGTTTTTCACTATTGAATATGCTGTTAGTTGTGCGTTTTTCATATATGCCTTTATTATGTTGAAAAATGTTCCTCTGAGCCTACTTTTTGAGAGTTTTTATTGTAAATGGGTGCTGTACTTTGCCATATGCTTTTTCTGCATCTATGGAGATGATAATATGGTTTTTATCCTTTATCTTGTTAATGTGATGTATCATGTTGATTAATTTGTGAATATTAAACCATTCTTGCATCCCTGGGAAAAATCCCACTTGATTATGGTGAATATTTTTTAATGTATTGTTGGATTTGTTTTGCTAATACTTTGTTGAGGACTTTTGCACCTATTTTATCAGAAAAATTAGCCCGTACTTCTCTTTTTTTATAACGTTTTAGTCTGTACAGAGTATCAGAGTAATCAGAGTAATGCTGACTTTGTAGAATGAATTTGGAAATTTCATTCCTCTTCTATTTTTTGGAATAGTTTGAGAAGAATAGGTATTGACTCTTCTTTAAATGTTTGGTAAAATTCACCTGTGAAAACATCTGGTCCTGGACTTTTGTTTGTTGGTTTAGATTACTGATTCAGTTTCATTGCTAACAATTAGTCTGTTCAAATTTTCTACTTCTTATCGGAAATAGATTCAGTTTTTGAAGCTGATCTGTTTCTAGGAATTCATTCATTTCTTCTATGTTGTCCAATTTTTAGGCATACATTTTTTCATAATACTCTCATACAATTCTTTGTATTTCTGTGGTGTTGATTGTTATTTCTCCTCCACTGTTTCTGATTTTATTTATTTGAGTCCTCTCTTTTAATCTTGATGTATCTGGCTAAAGGTTTATCAATTTTATTATCTTTTCAAAGAACCAGCTCTTGGTTTCATCAATCTGTTTTATGGGTTTTTTAAGACTATATTTCATTGATTTTTCTTTAATCTTTATATTTCCTTCCTTCTACTGGCTTCAGGCTTTCTTTGTTCTTCTTTTCTTATTCCATTAGGTGTAAGGTTAGGTTGTTTTTTTAGAGATCTTGCTTGCTTGTAGAAGTAGGCCTGTAATGCAGTAAACTTCCCTCATTAATCAAATTTTGCATGATCACAAAGATTTTAGACCATTATGTATTTATTTTCACTTGTCTCCCTGTATTTTTTGATTTGCTGTTTGGTTTCTTGGTTAACCCATTTATTGTTCAGTAATATTTTATTTAACCTCCATGTAGTCATGCTCTTTCCTCTTTTCTTGTAATTGGTTTCTAGTTTCATACCATTGTGGTAGAAAATAAGAATGATGTAACTTCAGTCTTCTTGAATGTATTAAGATTTGTTTTGTGACCTAATATGTGATCTATCTTGTAGAATGCTCCATGTGCACTTGAAAAGAAGTATACTCCACTGTTTTTGGATGGGCTGTTCTGAATATATCTGTTAGGTCCTTCTGGTCTAATATGTCATTCAAAGCCACTGTTTCCTGGTTGGTTTTCTGTCTGGATGATCTATGCATTGATGCAAGTGGAATGTCTTTGCTATTATTGTGATACTGTCAATTTCCTCCTTTATGTCTGCTTATAGTTCCTTTATGTATTTAGATGTTCCTATGTTGAATGCATAGGTATTTACAATTGTTATATCAACTTGTTGGGTTGTTCCCTTTATCATTATGTAGTGTTCTTCTTTGTCTCTTGTTACAGCCTTTGTTTTAAAGTCTGTTTTGTCTGATGTAAGTGTTGCTACCCTAGCTTTCTTTTCATTTCCATTTGCATCGTAAATCATTGTTCATCTCTTCACTTTTAATCTGTATGTAGTCTTTAGGTTTGAAAATAAGTATCTTATAGACAGCATATAGGCAGGTCCTGCTTTTTTATCGATTCAGTCACCCTGTGTCTTTTGATTGGAGCATTTAGTCCATTTTCATTTAAAGTAATTGTTAATATATATATATATACTTAGTGCCATTTTGTTCCTATTTTTATAGTTCATCTCTGTTTCATTTTTTTTCTTTTTCTGTCTTCCCTTGTGGTTTGATGGCTTTCTTTAGTTGTATGTTTGGATATCTTTCTCTTTATTTTTTTTTATTTATTGCAGGTTTTTGATATGTGATTACTGGTAGGTTTTGTATACATCTTATGAGTATAGCAGTCTATGTTAAGTTGAGATTCTCTTGAGTTTCAGCCTTTCTTAAAACACTAAATTTTTACTCCTTTGTACATTTTATGTATATGATATCATAATTTACATCATTTTATTTTGTGAACCCCTTGACTAATTTTTGTAGATATAATTGATTTTACTGCTTTTTGTGCTTTAACTTCAATATCATATGTTTGCATTTACCTGTGAAATTTTTCCCTTTCATAATTTTCCTACTCCTGATGATGGCCTTTTCTTTACACCTAAAGAATTCTCATTAATGTTTCTTGTAAGGCTAGTTTAGTAGTGATGAACTCCTTTATCTTTTGTTTGTCTGGGAAATTCATATCTCTCCTTCTATTCTGAATGATAACCTTATGGGATGAAGTATTCTCAGTTGCAGGATTTTTTGTTTTGTTTTGTTTTGTTTTTTTCTTTTCAGTACTTTGAATATATCATGCCACTTTCTTCTGGCTGGCAAAGTTTCTTTCTTTTTTTTTTTTTAAGATTTTATTTATTTATTTGACACAGAGAGGAAGATCACAAGTAGGCAGAGAGGCAGGTGGAGAGAGAGGAGGAAGCAGGCTCCCTACTGAAGAGGGAGCCCAAAGCGGGCCTCGATCCCAGGACCCTGAGATCATGACCTGAGCCGAAGACAAAGGCTTTAACCCACTGAGCCACCCAGGCACCCTGGCTGGCAAAGTTTCTGATGAAAAATTAGCCGAAAGCTTTATGGAGTTTCTCCTGTACATAACTGTTTTCTTTTCTTTTGCTGCTTTTAAAATTTCTTTTTACCACTACTTTTTGTCGTTTTGTATATTATGTATATTGGTGTGGACTTCATTGGGTTAATTTTGTTGGGGGCTTTCTGAATCTGGATGTCTTTTTCCTTCCCTAGATTAGGAACATTTTCAACCATTACTTTTTCAAATAAAATTTCTGCCCCCTTCTCTCTATCTTCTTCTGGGATCCCTATAATGTAAATGTTATTACATTTGTAATGGCACTGAGTTCCCTTAACCTATTCTCATTTTTTACTATTCTTTTTTCTTTTTGCTGTTTGGCTTGGTTGCTTTCCATAACCCTGTCTTCCAGGTTGCCGATCCATTTTTCCACCTCCTCTAATCTGGTTTTGATTCCCTCTAGTGTTTTGGGTTGTTTTGTTTTTGTTTTTGTTTTTTTCAGTTATTGAGTTCTTCATCTCTGGTTTTTTTTTCATATTTTCTATCTCTTTTAAAGGTCCCATTGAGATTTCCCACTCTTCTTAAGTCCAGTGAGTATCTTTATGACCACTACTTTGATTTCCTTATCAAGTATATTGCTTCTCTCCACTTTATTTAGCTCTTTTCTGTGGTTTTTATCCTGTTCTTTCATTTGAAACATATTCCTCTGTTTCCTTATTTTATCTAACTCTCTGTGGTTTTTTTTTCTACATATTAGAAAAATCAGCTATATCTCCTGATCTTGAAAGTAGTAACTTTATGAAGAAGAGGTCCTGTGGTGCACTGCAGCGCAATGCCCCTAGTTCATCAGAACCAGGTGCTTCAGAAGTGTCTCCTATATGGGTTGAATATACCCTACTGCTATGGCTAAACCACATTTGTCTTCAGTCCAGTCAACTGCAATGGCCCACTTTGCTTGCTGTGGGCACACCAGGCAAAATTTGGTTTCTGTGCTGGTAAGAGGCAGCCTGGGACCACCACTGGCTTGTAGTTGAGTGGGGCTGCCAGTCAGAGCAGGTGCCTGTCCCCCACTTTCTTTGGGGCTACTGTCACACTGATCAGCAGGGCACTCTCTCTACACTACTAGCTATAAGGTTCAGGTGCTGGGATTGTAGGCACACTAGTGCGTGTGTGTGGTTAACTTCTCCTCTTTCCAGGGCAAGAGTTACTTTGGAATGGTATTAGTCCCTGATGAAGTTGCTTACAGGATGTGTCAGTGCAGAAACCTCTTTGGAAGGACACCTATCCAGTGGGGCAAATTAGATGGAGCAGATCTGCAGGAGAACGTGGTGCTACCAAGTTAGGTGGAGACTGTTCATGCTGGTTCCCTCAAGTGTCCTGCTATCTAGGCAGGAAGGGTGAAGAGAAATTGCAGCCACCAGCACTTGTGTTCTGGTGAGGTCCTGTAAAGATCCCTTCCCCTTCAGTGCATGTTCTGAGATTAGTAAATAAATCTCCTTCACATATACCCAGGTGGTTTTCAAATTGCTGTTTCTATGCTATATCTTAGCTGGGTTATTTGTTATGTGGCTCGTTAAGTGTGGGGATTCAGTTTCTTATCCCTCCTGTGCTCCCAGAGCTAAACCAGCTATAAAGTACCAGGAATTAAGCCCCACTGATTGTAAAAACTCACAGAATTAAGCCTCATTGGTTTTCAAAGCCAAAGGTTAGGGTTTCTCATCTTCCCACTGCAGGTCCCCTGTGCCTGGGGTGTGTGCTGTCTCACTTCTCCATGTTTATAGTGTCATTCTGGACTGGTTAGTCTTGCTGGGGATTTGGCTCCTGACTTTGTCTCTGCCCTTCCTACCCTTTTAGATGTGACCTCCTCTCTAAAATTAACAGTGGAAAGTTTGTCCTGTAGTCTTCAGGTCATTTTCAGAGTTAGTTGCACTGATGTGGTTGCTACTTCAGTGTGTCTGTGGGACAAGGTGAGCTCAGGATCCTCCTACTTTGCCAGCTTTCCCAGGATTTCAAAACAAGCAAGAAAGTTTAAAAGAAAAATAGGCAGAAATAAAATAAGTCCAAGTGGACATGAAAAAATAACCAAATCGTAAAAAAAGTGGATATTAGAAATGAAGTCATTATAAAAGTTCCAAGGACAGAATAAACTCTAGATTGGACTCAGAGAGAGCATTAGTAGACTATAAGATAATTGCAAAGTCTCACCATTGCTCATGTTATCTAACTTAGCTGCTATTTAAACTACTTTTTCTATTTCAGTTGCTTTACTCAAATTTGCTGTTATTTAGTCCACGACAAAGCAAATCTAGCCAATCTATTTATATCCAGTTCTTCATATGAAAACTGAATAACATTATATATGAAGAAATCTATTCCAATAAATTAAATATGCCAACTTCTTGTTTACCCTGAACTTATCCCCAATGAGCAATTATGCTGACTTGTAACCAAATCATGAAATAAAAATTGAAGAAGAGGATTTGACATAAAATAAAAAGGGAATTTATTTTATGAAGATATGCAATCTCCTTGGTTTCTGTACTGAATTATTGTTATATTAAAGATAGTAACCACACAGAATTTTAGGCCAATTAAAATACTCTTTGTGATATCATAATGATGAATATATGTCATTATACTCCTTTCCAAATACATAGAATGTACAAGAGTGAACCCTAAGGTAAATTATGAAGTGTGACTGTAGGTTCATTCCTGGTTTAAAAAAAAAAGGCATCATTCTGTTGAGTGGTGTTGATAATGATGAGGCTGTGTATGTGTGGGGGCAGGAGATATGTTTGAAATCTCTGTGCTTTCCTTTGGTGAATGCTGTGAAAGGTGTAAGCCTGATGATTCACAGACCTGTACCCCTGGGGCAAATAATAATAATAATAATAAATGTAAAATTCAAAAAAAACCTTAATCTCTAAAAAATTTGTCTTTAAAAAAAAGAAATGAAGACTCTGAAAAAAAAGTAATTTAATATGGCTGGAAATGCTTACAGTTTTGTTTAAAGCAATAAAATATTTTCTATACTTTGAATGTGACTCAACCTAGAAAATGTTTATATGATGGGTGTAGTCTCAAGTTCATTTATGAACAGGGAAAATCATCAAATTTTGTTACATGTCTGAATAGTAGAAAAAGAATAGACAGAAACCACGTGTTAATTTTTTGTGTCCCATAATCCCTAACACTGACACAAAATAAAATCTGTTGATTGACCAAGCAAACAATTTACCTAGGAATTTCTTCCACATTATATCACAGGTTTGGTTTGTACCTGCAGTGGCCTTTTGCAGAATCTATTCCTACTACTTGATAATTCACGACAGTAAAAACCTGCGTAACTACATGGCACACAAAACCTTTTGACCTGGCACTAGCTGGCCTGTCTGACTCTTATCTCCTGCCACTTCCCATACTCTATATCCTTCCCCAGAACACACTCCACTCTCCAACAATTCTAAACAATTCTAAGGGTGTTCCCCAACATGCCAACCTCTCTTCACATTCCTCACTACCACCCATGTTCTTCCATCTGCTAGAATTCTTTCATCATTTTCTCCCCCTGACAATTCCCTACTCATCTTTCAAATCCCACTGAAATGGTGTACTTCCCGTGGTGCACTAAGCAGCGTGGGCTGCTGTTTCTCTTTTGCTCCCCCTGAATACTGAATGCAGTCCCCCACGTATAAATCACTGTACTGAATTACAATAATTTCTTGGTCACTGTCTCTCCCACTAGACCCTAAGATCCTAGAAGACGGGATTTACTTTTGTTTCTTTGTGTTCCCACGACCCAGCTGAGCACTTTGCCCATCGTGGGCACACAAAAATGTCTATTGCAACTAGGTAAAAAAAAGTTTGACAGCTCTTAAGGGGAAAAAGTCAGTCTTGTCTATTCTTTCACCTTGCTGCAGCTCTTAATTTTGTACTTCTAGGTGCTCTGAAGACTTTGCCAGTTTTCTTTAATATCATGCCTACTGGTCACCTACACTGTCTGTGAAGTCCAGAGCTCAGATTTCCTATTCTAATGCCAACTTTGATAAGATATATAATCTTAAGTAGGTATCTAAACTATTTAGTCAGTGGAATAGGGAGAATAATAATAGGCAATACTTATTGATCATTTACTATGTTTTAAGCATCGCTCATACAATAACTCATTTAATTCTCCCAAAAATTCTGTGGGGTATCATTTACCCTTATTTACAGGTAAGAAAACTGAAGCACAGAAAGGTTAGGTAACTTGATCAAAGTCAAAGAGCTCATAAGTGGTAGAGAATTCAAACTCAAGCAGCCTGCCTCCAGAGCCCATCATTTAATTATGACCCTCAAGTGCCTCTACCATAATATTGCCATATGTGAGGATTAAAGGATATAATGCAGGTACATTGCTTAGCACACAGTAAAAGCTCGCAGATGGCAGTTACACTTATTGTCATGATAACAAATCACCTCAGTTTCTTAGCTCCAATACTAGGTATTGATAATTCTGCATTTTTATTAAATTTTAAAAATGATGAATTATAAATTGCTTGTTATAAAGTTGGCTTTAAGAGGCTTCATATTCACACATGCACAGAGTTAGGAACACGTTCAATTAGTATAGTTCAAATAATCTTAATAATTTAAATTAAAAAGCATAAGTCAAAGCATGATTGGTTCTGTTAGATTTTTTTTTCTTTTCTATAAGGTAATAAGATCAAAAAGTAGTTTATCATAGCATCTATAACAATTTAAATTTGACTTTTATAAATATTTCAACTGATTGGCAGTGTTGAAACTGTAACTTCCTCTCTAAAATTATTATTGTAAAGTTTTTCCAGAGTTGATTTCAATGATGGGTCAGAATTAGAAGGTTCTTGTTATTCAAGGTTAGAGGTGAGATAATTATCTAGGATGGCACATTGAAAAACAAGTGTGGCTAGAATTGCAACAGGAGAGGGAGCACTCTTGAGCTACATTACCAATGTCCTTAGAGAAATCAAGCAATCCAATAGCCTCATCTAATATAATTGCAGCACTGGAATCTCTGCCCAGAAGAGTTTTATTCCCACACTTACAGGGTGTGCCCTCTTGGAACAGAAAATATGAAAGAAAATGGTAGAAATAGAACCAGGAATCCCTTTCACAAAAACTTTTATGGTAGGAAAGAAGATATGAAAGATAGAAGTGTTATTATAATCTCAAATTTAAACTCCTGACTGAATAAGTAATTGCAACCAAATTATCAGTAATATTTCAGAGATTAAAAACAAAACATTTCAAAATATATTATGTAATAGAAGATACACAGAATAACTAGTTATTGTATGAGCAATATATAAATAAATTCTCATATGAAAACAAATTAATTATGGATAAAGAGAATAAGCTACTAGAAGAGCTGTATAAAGGTTTTGAGTATTTATAGACTAAAGTCATTAAAAACAGGGTTGAACTTTTAAACAGTTTCATGTAATTTACCAAAACCTAACAGCCAACATTTATTGAGCATTTACAAATGCCAGGTTGGTTATATAGTTTAAATAAAAATTATATAAAGCAAGTGGAGACGTGCAGTTTCTAAATTAGCAAGGCAGGACATTTTTTATTGGAAAAGACAGTAAAGCAAAAGCCACTTAGATTTTGATCCCAGCTATGTCACTTAAAAGTCTACATCCCAGGGTGCCTGGGTTCTCAGTTGGGTAAACATCTGATGTGGGCTTGGGTCAAGATCTTTGGGTCCTGGGATTAAGCTCCACATTGGGCTGCCCCTGAGCAGGGAGTCTGCTTGAAGATTGTCTCACTGATAACATTTGAAATGTCTGTATACATATATACTTACTGATTTACCACAGTGATAGGCATAGAAATCACGGACCTCATTGTGTGTTTTCATATGTATGTAAAAGAATATATAATTTTTCTAGTAAATCTAAATTCAATTGAATTTCTTTTATAAGTAATCACCAAACATAACATTAGCAAGGGAATTTTACTATATACTTAATAAAAGTATTTTTTGCAATAGAAAATTAAAGAACATAAGTACCATTTTGATATTTTTTTCAACATGCCAGCTAAGAGGATGGTTAAGGGAACATTGCATTGTTTAACCAGCTGAGTTCATCTATCCAATGCTTTTTACAAGTACTTTTGAACACATGTTAAATACAAGACACTGGAGTAGATACTGGAAATAGGACAAATACAAAGATTATTTTTTAAATGATTTCTGTTATCAAAAATGTTTAGAGGGGTGCCTGAGTGGCTCAGTCACTTAAGCATCCAACTCTTGATTTTGTTTCAGGTCATGATCTCAGGGTCATGAGATTGAGCCCCAAGTGGGACTCTGAGCTAAATAGAGTCTGCCTGTCCCTCTCCCTCTGCTTCTTCCCCATTCACTCAGCTCTCTCTTTCTCTCAAATAAATAAATAAATAAATAAAATATTTTAAAAATAAATAATAAAAATGTTTAGGCTTTATAAGGATATTGTTTGTGGTCTGATCATATGAAGAACTGAATAGAGAGTAAGGAGTTTCAAATTTATTTTGTAACAAATTTTAAATCACAGGTTATTTGTGAGCTTTAATCCAATGAATATCTAAAAGCAATATAGAGAATAGTTTGAAGGGAACAAGACCAACCAGGAAATACTGCACTAGTTTAAAAATAAAGCAATGAGGTCCTATGGCTATGGAATTAAATGTTAATCATGGGAAGACTATGACCCATAGAAAGTTTTTATCATTGTATGTTATTGAATAAGAACAAAAATCTTTTAATTTCTCATTGTAGGCTTTTTCCTGGTAGGATTTTTTGCACCTACAATACTTTGACTTAACCTGTATCAGAAACTTACTGTGTTGTATATTAATTATGTATTTATGTGCTTATTTCCTTAGCTAAATTGCAACTCCCTTGAGAGCATGAACTCTGTCAAAATAATTTTTTATGAAGTTTTAAATTTTAATTCCAGCATAGTTAACATACAGTTTTATATTAGTGTCAGGTGTACAATATAGTAATTCAACAATTCTATACATTACTCAGTGCTCATCATGGCAAATGTGCTCTTTTAATCCCCTTCACCTATTTCACTAATCTCCCCACCTACCTCCCCTCTGATAACCATCAGTTTGTTTTCTATAGTTAGGGGTCCATTTCTTGATTTGTCTTTTCTCTCTTTTTTCTTCCTTTGCTCATTTGTTTTATTTCTTCAATTCAACATTTGAGTGAAATCATATGGTATTTGTCTTTCTCTGACTGACTTGCTTCACTTAGCATAATACTCTCTGGCTCCATCCATGTCATTGCAAATGGCAAGATTTCATTCTTTTTATGGCTGAGTAATATTCCGTAGTATATATATGTACCACCTCTTCTTATCCATTCATCTATTGATGGACACTTGGGCTACTCCCATAACTTGTAAATAATTGTAAATAATTATAAATAATGCTGCAATAAATATAGGGGTGCATATATCCCTTTGAATAGTGTTTTTGTATTTTTTGAGTCAATACCCAGTAATGTGATTACTGCATCATAGGATAGTTCTATTTTTGTCAAAATCACTTTTGAATCCCTGAGCTTAAGATGTGACTGCAAGAAAGTAGTAACTCACTGTAAAAATGTTGTTGAGGCTTTTATTTTTTTTATGTACTTTTAACCTGTTGGACTGAACCACCCAGGCACCCCGAGGCTATTATTTACTAAATCACACAGCATCGTCCCTATGAGAACCCAAAGAAGAAATACAGTTTGCTCTCACTATCATAAATAGTTGTGGTTTCCTGAGAAATTATTTTTACCTTACAAGGAATAAAATTTCTGTCTGTGTTTCCTTCTTTCCCAATAGCTGTTAGAAAATTTAAAAAAAATAACAATTTATACACTCCAATAACAAGTGCATAGAATGTCAAGGGACTTATTTTGTATAAAATACTTAATTCCTCTTTCTATCTCATATTTTCTTCATTATTTTTACTTTTTTCATCTATTCTACTAATTTCAAACCATTCTGTCTTCCTCAATTATTTATATTTATGTAAATCACCTTAAAGCCACTTTAAAACAAACTGGATTAAAATGATTAAGCAAATAGCAGATATTCAATAAATATCTTTTCAATAATTAAAGAATGGAATAAATGTTGAATTTAAAATTAAATTGACTTTACATGTGTACATTTTAAAATTCTCTTGCTTTACATTAGGTGAATTCTTAGGTATTTTTTAACTTTCTATCATCAATACAAGCTCGATAACAAAAGTTACAAATATAACAAAGATGAAGTGCTAAACTACTCTGTATAGGTATTCTGGTCTACATTTGTAACATAGTACATGTAATGAAACTTTTTCCAGAAGATAATTTTAATTTAGTGATTCACTAAATAATGAGACTTTAGATTTGTGTTACTAAAGTAAAAGTATAGCTCATATTTTCCCATGTAAAATATGCATGATCTAACTGCTTTGTGGTTATGTTTTTAAAATCATTTCTTTTGGATTTTACTTACAAATGACCCTTAGTATTCATACTTTCATAATTTTAAGCCACGTGAGGAAAAAAAAAAGCTGTGGGAAACTTTAGGAGCAGTGGGTGGAGTGGGGAAGCTCTGTGTTTCTTCAGGATTCCCAGAAGTTTGCATGGAGTTAGCTAGCACTTGTAATAGCTAAGGCATTAAAAACAATAACAAGTGTTTCTTTTGCAGTTCATAAAGTTTAAAGATGAAAGTAGGGAGCAAAATTGTTCAGATGGATTTAAGTAGAAGTGACTGTAGCCAAACCCCACATTTTTATTGAATAGTTTCCATGGGTATTTCAAAGAACAAAATGTCTAGGCCATTTAACATCCATATATTTAATCAAAATAAAAAAGGATTAAGCTACATAATTTATTTCATCTTAGTATATATCTTGCTCACCACATATTATCCTTGTGAAAATTTCAAATTGAGGGAAAAAATCTATAGCTTATATTAAACCTGAAAAAATATGTTATAGCATCAGTTTATTATAATGTCTGTCCTGTATTCATGAAGCAAAGCATATACATGACCCTGATTCAATATTAAGTTTGGGGAATTCTTTCCTTAAATAGCCAGCAGATAGTTGGGTACTTTTATATCAAAGAGGTAAGAAGCAATCTTCAGGGAAATTATATTCATTCTATTAAAGAATATAAGATAAGCAGTCATGTGATCTTTGGGAGACCTAAATTCTGAAGAGAAAATTGCACAAATTTTTATTTCTTAAGAACATTTTCAAAGGTCACCAATGTTGCACTTTCAACAGAAGATATCTTAAACTTTTACTCTAAAAACTACTGAATAATCTGTGGACTATCAAGGTATATTAAATGTTTGAGTGCACTTTAGCACATAGCTTTTTAAAGGAAATGAAAAAAAATCAGAAAAGAAAACAGCAAATTGTCATAGGTTACAGACATTCTAGGAAAGGACTTTCAGATTTTCCTCTAAAAGAGTTTCTGCTTTTGCAACATATTTCATCATAGTGTTGCATCATTATCAATAAAACAGAGCTTTGTTTACAGTCATTTCAATGTTGAAAACATGATGGCTGACTCAGACATATTAGTCAAATAGTATTTAAAAAATTAGATTCAGACCTTTTCAGACTGTTTGAAAATGATCCTTTATTACACATAAAGATTCTAAGATTTTGGGGCGCCTGGGTNCCTGGGTGGCTCAGTGGGTTAAAGCCTCTGCTTTCGGCTCAGGTCATGATCTCAGGGTCCTGGGATCGAGGCCCGCATCGGGCTCTCTGCTCAGCAGGGAGCCTGCTTCCCCCTCTCTCTCTGCCTGCCTCTCTGCCTCCTTGTGATCTCTCTCCCACTGTGAAATAAATAAATAAAATCTTTGAAAAAAAAAGATTCTAAGATTTTTATGAATTTAGCTTTTAGTATTTAAATACAATGTATCGGTTCAAAATTAAGAGCTGATAAAATTCCTAGAGCAACTAGGGAAAAGAGAAATTCTATCCTTAAAACTCAAGGGGATTCTTTTCATACAACTATTTTTGAAAAAATTTGAAAATATGTAATTTTTAGCAGTGTTCTTACTCCCTCTTGTGACCAGTAAATGAAATGTAAATGCTGCGTGAAAGTTTCAACAGAGCTTTTAATAAAATTCCCCCAAACCTGGCTAGATTATAAATGTTCACTAGAATTCACTTAATGTCAAGTACATTGCACATCTAAAAAGAATTCACTGAAAGCAAAATTCATCATGACTTAGTAACAATATCAAAAATTTATTTTTGTGGGTGCCTGGGTGGCTCAATCAGTAAGGCATCTGCCTTTGGCTCAGGTCATGATCCCAGGGGCCTGGAATCGAGTCCCACATTGGGCTCGTTGCTCAGTGGGGAGCCTGCTTCTCCCTTTGCCTGCTGCTCCCCCTGCTTGTATGCTCTCTCACTCTCTCTCTCTCTGGCAATTAAATAAATAAAATCTTTTTTAAAATTTACTTTTTTGTGTATTTTATCTTTTATATTTTATTTCAAAGATACATATTTTTAAATGTCTAAATCTCTTGATAAATAAAAGTAGAGTTTAAGATAAAGGGGAGGGATGCCTGGGTGGCTCAGTTGGTTAAGCTGGCTCAGGTCATGATCCCAGGGTCCTGGAATCGAGTCCCGCATTGGGCTCCTTGCTCAGCAGGGAGCCTGCTTCTCCCACTGCCTTTGCCTGCCACTCGGCCTGCTCGTGCTCTCAATCTCTCTCTGACAAATAAATAAATAAAGTCTTAAAAAAAAGATAAAAGGGAGGCAGCAAAGTTCTCTAGATGAGTTTAACTAGAAATTATTGTAACCAAGGCTCACATTTTAACTGAATAGTTTCCACAGATATTCGTACTTTGATATGGCCAAAGATAGGTGGCAGGAATAAACACATCAAAGGGCCCCAGACTTGCAGAAATCCTCCAGTATGCAGAGAGCTGGAGCCTCAACTTGACTGTTAAACTACTTAAAACTTCCCTAATTAAAATAAAAAGAAGTTGAAGCTCATCTTAGATGTACTCTTCCCTGTTCAACGGCACTGTTCTTGCATCAGTATTCAGCCTTTCTCTCTCTCTTCTCTAAGGTCCAAAGTTCTCTAGGGGTCTGGGATGAACATGTATGCTTAAACCTCCCCTTAGTCAATGTCTTTTTTCCATACTTATCACACCGTCCCTCACTCATATCAAAAGCTCATATGACACCTTATCTATTCCTTTCATGACTGACTTTTACTATTCTATTATGTTCTGGTTGAATACATACACACACATTAATTGAAACTAAAATGTAAATGTCTCTCATGTCCTATATTTGCATTTAACAGGGGATTCCCGGAGACATGATCCTTTACCCCAAAATAATATAGCATTTTAGGCACCACTGTAAAAGAAGTAAAAGTATCGAGTACCTACTTGAGCAGGTACTATATTTGACATTTTACACACATTATCTCATTTAACCTTCATGATATCCATATGATGCAAGTTTAATTGTCTTCAATTTATAGATGAAAAAGCAAAGACTTAAAAAGTAACCCACCCAGGGGGTGTCTGGGTGGTTCAGTCATTAAGCACCTCCCTGGGACCTCAGGTCATGATCCCAGGATCCCAGGATCAAGCCCCGCATCCAGCCCCCAATCTGCTCGGCCAGAAGCCTGCTTCTCCCTCTCCCACTCCTCCTGCTTGTATTCCTTCTCTCACTGTCTCTCTCTCTATCAAATAAATAAATAAAATCTTAAAAAAAAGAAGTAACTCACCAAGGTTATGTGGTTAATAGTGGATCCAAGTTTCACACCAGGTTTTTCTGGCTCCAAAGTCTGTCTTGCTTGCTTTCAGCAAAAGTGACGTATTTTTGGCCCCAAAGATTTTTCAGGTGATTTTCAGACCTTAAATAAAGGTTCTTGTCTTCGCCATCTTTTCTGTGATTTCTGGTGAGTTGTGAATCATGCTCAGTGCATCAAATATGGAAAAAGTTCTCAAAACTAAACATATGAATATGAGATCACTAAATTCATTTTCACTCAAGTCCAGGATTTTCATTATTATTATTTATAGTCCTCTATGGGGTATTTTATTACATTATGAAATTCTGTGGAGTCCTGGTTGAATTTTATTATACATCATTAAAAGCATTTGAACATTCACTTAAATTTATCCACCAATGATTTATCGAAATCTATTACAATTGAAACCCATTACATATTATATTATGTTATATTAAAACCTATGCTAATGGTGAAGACGATTGTCACAGACTCTGACATTATAGTTTAGTGCAGAATACATATAAGAAAAAAAGAAACATTCAAAGCAATGGAATAAGTGCTATGATGGAGATAGAAGAACAAAAATGAATGAAACAAAAAAGGGGAGCCAATAGTCCCAGACAATTAGAGAATAGCTTCCCAGAGAAAATGATGCCAGACTAAGCAAATAAAAGGGAGGAAACAGTGTTTCAGACAGAGGGAACCACACTGAAAAGTAGGCAAATAATTAAAATATGTAAACAACAGATTTTTGTGAGATGTTTGATACGAAGTAATAGAGAAAGCTGGAGGACAGATTGTAGAAAGACCTTTAAATTTAGGAATTAGGACTATCCAAAGGTCAACACTGATAAGCTGATAAACAAAGGAAAGACAATCTGCAAGGCATTGAGACAAAATCACTCTAAAGAACTGCTGGGAAAGAGGCCAGAGTGGAGGGAGACCTGGTGGAGACTGTTTCAGTAATCAAGAAGAGTAAGTATTTGCTTGATCTAAGGTCATAGCTGTAGCAAATACTGAAAAATAGACCAATTTGTAAAATGCAGAAGTCACAAAATTTCTTATATATTTGATATAAGGAGGGAGAAAAAAAGGAAGATTGAAAGAAGATATTCATATTTCTGTCAATGGAATGAAAATACCATTTGTGAGCTACAAAACAATAAAGAAAAAAGTTTAGATAAAGGGAGGGGGAAATGAGAACATTTAAGATTTCAGGAGAAAAGTTAGTTTGAATTTTTAAATTCTCAGTTTGTAGTTTGAGAAAAATGAAGCGTATTTTGAATAAGTATTGTAGAGAATGGGAATATGAAATGACTAGCAAAATAAGGCAGGCTGGCCTGGCATCACTGAGAACCCAGGTACAGCTGACAAGAAAAAACAGTGCTGGTAACACCTTCACCAATGACGTGATTTTCACCACCAGTGCTCAACTGTCCCCCTCCTGAGGCATGGAGGGGACCATTGGGATGGTGCAGAATTGATGACATGCTAGGGAATGAAACAAAGTAACAGAGTATGAAACAATGTAACAAATGAAGGGAGGAATGTGGATTGGAGAGAGCTGAGAGGGCAATGTTTCAAAAACAGGTGTAGTAGAGTGAGTGGAAAAGTTAAAACTGTGCTTCTCTACCTTGGTAGCATATTGGTATCACCTGGGAAGCTTTAAGATCTACTGATTCTTGAATCACACCTCTAGAGAGTAGGGAAATTCTGATTTAATTAATCAAAGAAGGGACCTAGCCTGGGCATTAGGATTTTTAAAATTTCTCCAGGTAGCTCTGATGTGCAGCCAAATCTGAGAACTATTGAGCTATAAGGATTTAAGATTGAGGACTGGTTTTGTTTTGTTTTTGTTTTACTTTAACATGTGAAAGGGGAAGATGTAATGAGTGATGAAAAGGTCCAGGATATGGCTGAGGGAATGGCTACCTGAACGATGTGGAAATCAAGGACTTGAGCAGAGAGCAAGATGGGTTATCCACATGGACACTGACATTACTCAAGGAGATGGCCAAACTTGGAGCAGTAAAGATTGTGAGTCAAATGCTTCATTTAAGTTATTTTTAGATTTATAAGTATAGATAAGTATAAAGCAGGTGTTGATGGTTCATATTATAAATTATATAACTCTTGAAATGAACTTAAAAATTACTTTATATGTATTTATAAAATATTTATATGGTTCACATTTTTAAGCATAAAATAACTTAACCCATAACATGAAACCTGTGATATTAATAAAATAAATTCGGATAACTTCATTGACCTTTCCAGGAGGGGAAAAGACAACTGTATTTACATCAGTATATTATATCAGTTACCTGTAAAACATACTATATAGAAAACAGCTTTCAGTATAAACAAATGTCCTTCTGTGAGTATGAATTTTAATGAATCGGTATGCCTGTCCTTTTGTGTGTGTGTGATTATATTCACTTAATAAGAAAATTCTTCCCTGATGTCTACCTATCTCAAGTCACTTGTTAAGGTTAGCAGTGGGAAGGCAGATAATTCTAGCAATTTTACCTGGCTCTAAAATATATCCTAGTCCCACTAATTGGTCCAAAGGAGAAAATATATATATAACACTAGATATTATTCGACAGTATTACAATAGCAACTTCTCATAGTTAGGTTAGAATGTAACTGTTGTTCTTTACAAAACCACCCCATTCAGCAAGACTATCATAATGAGCTCCTTTAGGCATTTCAGCAATTCCTTTGATTGTGATTCAAGACTGATTCATCTTACACCAATACATTTATGTAGTTGACATAATTTTGGAATTTTATCTTTAAATTTTAAAGTGATGTACCTTTTGGAAATACAGTAGATATGTGATGTCTGCTTTGGTTTCTAAACTACACATAATTATTTTCTGACCTAACATGAAGGTCTTTTCCCCTCTTCAGAATTTTTTGGCAGTTTTGTCAATTCTAATATATTTATATATTCACTAATAGCCTACAGACTTGACTGACTAGAAACATATTTCTAATAATTGAAGAATCTAATTTCCCAACTATGTTATCACTGTATAAATATAGTTAAGAACTAAATCAATACAAATTTTCCTCTGCAATGGTCAAATGCAACTTTTGTTCTTATATTCACTATTTGTTGCAATATCATTTAAAGAAGCTCAAAAAAGCCTTGATTATAACTGGAGTAAAAGTATTTTTAAACATACAAATAAAACAATGTTAAATCATGAGGGGTATATCAGTAATATGAGAACCAGAAAGACAAATGCCAGTGCTGGCCCATCTAAGCTGTGTTGAGTAGAACTTATTTCTATTGTATAAATACTTCTAAATCCTCAGATCAAATATGTCACTTATTCTGATTTCATGTGTACCAAGTTTATTTCTAGTTACTTTCTGGAAAAAAACACTCTGGCTAAAGAACCAGGAGTGTTGGGTTATGTTGACTATTATATTTCTTATTGTCAAATAACACACTGGCTTTCTGATTTATATATTTCAGTCTCTTGTGAGTTTAGTCAGTGTGAGTCATCCAACACATTCTGACTAATCGTAGGGTATTGACAAGATTGAGTCTTTGAACCTCTTATGCTGGATCAGAGTGAAATCACCAATGTGGTAATTCTACTTTGTATGACCTCTTGGCCTCTTGAAATTTGACCAGCTGGCTTCCCCAACCTCAACCTTTCCAAACCTCCATAATGGAGTTCTTTGTTCATAAAAAGAAATCAGCTAGGACACAAATAATAGGCTCTCATTCTGTCAGTCAAGGTTTCTCAGTGTGATCCATATATGAACATTATAATTGAACATTTCCATCAAGACTTTCTCCTCTCATGATTCATTTACACAGGAAAAAATCAGAAGAAATTACCATAATTACAGGTTGGTTTTTTATTGTAGCGATACGTTTACAATAAATAAATCCTGTGCTTTCTAAAAATGAAAGCATTTTAATCATGATGAAGAAAAGGGGAGATGATGTAATTTATTAGAATCAAAGTTTTTAAGATATTTTAATGGTGTTATCACATTTATTCAGGAATGGACAAAGTCTGCACTGCACAGCATCCTTCCTCTCCCATGGTTGGAAGGCAGAGGGAGAGGGGAATCACCACAAGGACTAAAAATAGAACAAGAATCCAAAGGTACCTTATTAATATCAGAGCAAGTATGGGATCACTCAGTGCTGTGCTCTGCTGGGAAGATCAGGAATAAGACAGATAAGAAGACATGGACAATCTACCTTTCCTTACCACAATCTTTATCCTCCATCTCCTCCACTCACACAAACAAACCTAAATATAAATTTGGGATCTTAACCACTTGCTGGATAGCTGTATGGATATAGAAAGTTGAGAAAAGGAGGAATTTTCCCAGGATGCAATCGCTATATGGTTTTCTAAAGTGAAAACAAGAGAGAACAGAGTCTAGGCTAGTGCCTTTTAAGGTACAAGGACCCTCCCCAGTTGATCATGGCCAAAAAAAGTGTGAAAGTGAGGATTGGTCAAAGGGGCTGTGTGGCCAAGGGAGGATGTAGAGGCAGGGTTGACACAGAGTGAGTAAGCTAAAGATACCCTGAGGTTACAGGGTAAAGGGAAGAACTATAGACTTTGGAAACAGATAAACCTGAGCTAATTTATTAGCTCATCCTTAATTAGCTTTATGGCTTCTATATGATCCCCAGTTTGTAATTCATGAAAGGTGGATAGTAATTTTTACTAGGGATATTAGGAAAGTTAAACAAATGACTGAAAATATTTACTGGCACAGAGTAGGTACTCAATAGACGATGGGTATCATTATTAAATATTATGGAAAATTTGTAGACCATACACACTTTGTTTAAAAGAGAGTTTATCTGGGGTGCCTGGGTGGCTCAGTCAGTTAAGTATCTGCCTTCAGTTTGGGTCATGATCCTGGGATTCTGGGATCCATCCTTGCCCCGATCTCTCTGCTCAGTCAGGAGTCTGCCTCTCCCTGTGTCTCTGCCTCTCCCTGTGCCTCTGCCTCTCCATCAGGCTCTCCCTTTCTATCTGCCTCTCCCCCAGCTCAGGTGCTCTCCTTGCACACTCTTGCACATAGACTTTAAATAAAATCTTAAAATAAAAATGTATCTAAAAGATAAAGAAGCAGATCCCTGTAATTTGTTATGTTACCAAGTAGTAATCATTTATTTAGCTTTTTCATCCATACTAAAAAGAACTTTAAAATATTTCACTTAAGAATAATTTTATTTCTGGGGCACCTGAGTGGCTCATTCAGTTAAGTAACTGCCTTCAGCTCAAGTCATGATCCCAGGGTCCTGGGATCGAGCTGGCATTGGGCCTCCTGCTCAGCGGGGAGCCTGCTTCTCCCTCTCTCCCTGCCTGCCTCTCCACCAACTTCTGTGCTCTTTTTCTCTCTCTGTCAAATAAATAAATAAAATCTTTAAAAAAAAAAAAGAATAATTAGGGCGCCTGGGTGGCTCAGTGGGTTAAGGCCGCTGCCTTCGGCTCAGGTCATGATCCCAGAGTCCTGGGATCAAGGCCCACATCGGGCTCTCTGCTCAGCGGGGAGCCTGCTTCCTCCTCTCTCTTCTTTCTCTGCCTGCCTCCCTGCCTACTTGTAATCTCCCTCTCTGTGTCAAATGAATAAATAAAATCTTTAAAAAAAAAGAATAATTATATTTCTATCTAATAAAAATATTTCTATATTTTGACTTACTGTCAAAATTATCTAAACTAATAAGAACCTCATTTCTAGTTATCTAAGGACTGAATTGTTCTCTCACATACATCCATTTCTATCAATACAAAGAGTTTCTAAGAACATTCATTTCACATCAACCTAGACATACTAAATGTATGTTCAACGTACATTTGTTTAGATAAATATTCTTAGTCACTAGATCATTTATTTCCTTGTTAGGGAAATATATATATCTAGCTTTCTTTCATTTTCTAAAAATTAATTTTCTTCAATATCTTCATCCCCTAGGATTTAGACTCATGCCAAAGGTTACATAGCATCAGATTATTTCATCATGGAATTGTGAAATGAAAAATTGTTCTTCCAGAGGTTCTTGGTAGACAGTAAATGGTGAAATTCAAAGCTCTTTTACTAATGTATATCCTTAGCAGCTTGTTTTTAATACAGCACTACTGAAAGTTACTATGTGATTAAACTTGAGTAAATGTTAATTCACATTAAATTTTACCTTTCATTCTTCTTTTTACATTTATTTTATTGGTATATAATTGACCTATACCACTGTATAAGTTAAAGTTATGTAACATATTAACTGGATACATTTATGTACTGCAATAAGATTACCACCATAGCATTAGCTAACACCTCTAGTGCATCACATCACATGGGTATCATTTCTTTTTTGTGGTGAGAATAATTAAGATCCAGTCTCTCAACAGCTTTAAAGTTTAAAATGTTGTTGTCTATAATCACTGTATTTTTCATTAGATCTCTAGGATTTATTTACCTATTAGTTGAATGTTTATACCCTTGAACAACATATCCCAATTTCTCTACTCCAAGTCCCTCATGATCAGCATTCCACTGTTTTTATGAGTTTGGCTTTTTAAAAATTCCACATTTAAATAATATCATAGAGTATGTGTCTTTCTCTGTCTGACTTATTTCACTTAGCATACGTCCTGAAGGCCCACCCATGTCACAAATTCTTCTTTCTTGGGATTGAATAATATTCTATGGGATGTATACACTACATCTTTATCCATTCATCTATCGACAGACACAAGTTGCTTCCATATCTTGGCTTTTAAAAAAAAATGCTTCAATTAATTTGGAAGTACATATATCTCCCAAATATTCTATTTTTATTTCCTTTGGGTATATACCCCAAACTGGCATTGCTGGATAATATAGTGGTTCTAGTTTCAATTTTTTGAGGAACGTCCTTACTGTTTTCCCTAGCATCTGTACCAATTCACATTCACATGAATAGTTTACAAGTGTTCTTTTTTCCACATCCTCACCAACATTTGTTAACTCTTTTTTTTTAAGTCTTTTTTTTTTAAGATTGTATTTATTTATTTGACAGAGAGAGAGAGAGCGAGAGAGGGAGCACAAGCAGGGGGAGTGGGAAAAGGAGAAGCAGGCTCCTGGCTGAGCAGGGAGCCCGATGTGGGGCTTGATCCCAGGACACTGGGATCATGACCTGAGCCAAAGGCAGACACTTAACAACTGAGCCACCCAGGCGCCCCTTGTTAACTCTTGTCTTCTCCATAGTAGCTATTCTAAAAGGTGTGAGGTAATATCTCATTGTGATTTTTATTTGCATTTCCCTAACAATTGGAATGTTGAATATCTTTTCAAATACCTCTTAGCCATTTGGGTAACTTATATTGAGTTCTTCACATATTTTAGATATTACCCCCTTCTTCAAGATACAGTTTACAAATATTTTCTCCCATTCCATAGGTTGTATTTTTATTTGGACGATTAATCTTTTTCTCTGTTTTTTTTTGTTTGTTTGTTTAATATAATCTCATTGGCTGAGTTTTGCTTTTGTTACTAATGCTTTTGGTATGATGTTTATAAACTCATTGCCCAGACCAACATCAAGGAGCTATATCATTGTTAATATATGTATAGAGACTTTTTAGTGAGTGGTGCAAAACAGGATCAATTTCATTTTTCTTCCTGTAGTTGTCCAGTTTTCCGAACACCATTTATTGAAGAGACCATCCTTTCCCCATTGAATGTTCTTGGCTCTCTTATCAAATATTAATGGGGGTTAATTTCTGGGATTTCTATTCTTTTCCATTAGTCTATGTGTTTTATACCAGTACCATACTGTTTTAATTACTGTAGCTTTATAGTATAGTTTGAAATCAAAAAGTGTGATACCTCCAACTTTGTTATTTTTATTCATGATTTCTTTGGTTATTCAGAGCAATTTGGGGTTATTTGCTCTATTTCTGTGAAAAAATGCCATTGAAATTTTGATAGAGATTGTGTTGAATCTAGAGATAGCTTTAAGTATCATGAACATTTTCACAATATTAATTCTTCCAATCTATAAACATGAAATGTCTTTCAATTTATTTGTATCTTCTTCAATTTCTTTCATCAGGTCTTATAGTTTTCATTGTCCAAATCTTTCACTTCATTGGTTAATTTATTCCTAATTATTTTTTTGTTAAAATGAGATATAATTGACATTGAAATTACATTGGGTTTAGATGTATGACTTAATGATTTAATATATGTATATATTGCAGAATGATTACTACTGTAAGTTAACATCCATCACCACAAGTTATAATTTTTTTTCTTGTGATGAGAACGCTAAGATTTACTTTGTTAGCAACTTTCAAATATACAATACAGTATTGTTAACTGTAGTCACTATGGTGTATATTATATCCCAGGACTTATTAATTTTATTATTGGAAGGTTGCAATTTTTGATCATCTTCACCCATTATGCCCATCCCCATGCCCTGCTTTTAGAAACCACCAATCTGTTCTCTGTATGTATGGCTCTATTTTTAATTATTTTTCCTTTTAAAAATTTTTTATTGAAGTACAATTGACACAAATGTTACATTAGTTTGGGGTGTACAATATATTACTTCAACAAGTCTATATTTATAGTTATATTACTTCAACAAGTCTATATTTATGCTTATGATCATCACAAGTGTAGCTACTATCTGTCACCTATATATAGGAATATAACCTATTCCAATACTATTACTATATTCCTATGCTATACCTTTTATCCCCATGATATATTCATTCCATAAGTAGAAGCCTGCATCTCCCACTCACCTTCACCCATTTTCCCATCCTCCCAAAACCCTCCCTTTGGCAAATATCAGTTTGGTCTCTGTATTTATGAGTCTGTTTCTGCTTTTTGTTTGTTCACTTGTTTTGTTTTTCTAGACTCCACATATAATTGAAATCATATGGTGTTTTTCTTCCTCTGACTTATTTCACTTAACATAGTTCCCTCTAAGTTCATCTATGTTGTTGCAAATGGCAAGATCTCATTCTTTTTATGGCCAAGTAATATTCCATTCTATATTATTTTTATCCATTCATCTATTGATAAATACTTGGGTTGCTTCCATATCTTGGCTATTGTAAATAATCCTTCAGTAAACATAGAGGTGATAAATCTTTTCAAATTAGTGTTTTCATTTTCTTTGGGTAAATTCCCAGAGGTGGAATTACTGGATTGTATGGTATTTCTATTCTTAATTTTTTTTTTTTTTGAGAAACCTCCATACTGTTTTCCACAGCAGTTGCGCCAAATTGCATTTTCTACCAACAGTGCAAGGGAGTTCCTTTTTCTCCACATCCTCACCAACATTTGTTATTTCTTATCTTTTTTATTCTAGCCATTCTAACAGGTATAAGGTGATATATCTTTGTGGTTTTGATTTGCATTTCTCTGATGATTATTAATGTTAAGCACTTTTTTTTTTTTTTTAGTTTCAGGGATAGAATTCAGTGATTCATCAGTTGCATTCAACACCCAGTGCTCACCACATCAAGTGCCCTTCTTAATGCCCATTACCCAATTACCCCATCCCCCCAGCCTCTCCCCTCCAGAAATCCCCAGTTTATTTCCCATAGTTAAGAGTTTCATGGTTTGCCTCCCTCTCTGTTTTCATCTTATTTTATTTTTCCTTCCCTTCCCCTATACTCATCTGTTTTGTTTCTTAAATTACACATACAAGTGAAATCATACGGTATTTTTCTTTCTCTGACTGACTTATTTTGCTTCACATAATATCCTCTAGTTCCATCCACTTTTTGATATATTTGTTGGCCGTTTGTATGTCTTTGGGAAAGTGTTGATTTAGATCCTCCACCCACTTTTTAATTGGATGTTTTGGGTTTTGTTTTTTTGTTTTTTGTTTTTTTCTACTGCATTATATAAAGACTTTGTATTTTTGGATATTAACTCCTTATCAGATAAGATTTGCAAATATTTTCTCTCATTCAGTAGATTGCCTATTCCTTTTATTGATGGTTTCCTTTGCTGTGAAGAAGCTTTTTAGTTTGACATAGTCCTACTTGTTGATTTTGTTTTTGTGTTAAATCCAAAAAATTACTGTTGAACTGTAAAGGAGTTCCCCTCTATTTTTTTTCTTCTAGGAGTTTTATGGTTTCAGGTCTCTTGTATAAGTCTTTAATCCATTTAAGTTTATTTGTGTGCATGATGTAAGAGAGTAGTAGGCCAGTTTTCCCAACATCGTTTATTAAAGAGACTATCATTTTCCCATTATATATTCTGGCTCTTTTGTCTATCAGTTGACCATATATGTGTGAGTTGATTTCTGGGCTTCCTATTCTGTTCATATAATTTGTTTTTATACCAATACAATACTATTTTGAATACTGGAGCTTTGAAATATAGTATGAAATCAGGGTGTGTGATACCTCCAGCTTTTTTTTTTTTTTTTTTTTTCTGCCTGAAAACTGCTTTAGCTATTCAGGGTTTGTTGTTCCATACAAATTTCAGGATATTTTTTGTTCTATTTCTGTGAAAAATGCCATTGAAATTTTGACAGGGATGGCATTGAATCTGTAGATTGCTTTCGGTAGTATGGATATTTAATAATAATCTTTCAATCCATGAACACAGGATATCTTTCCATTTATTTGTGTTATCTTCACTTTTTATCATCAGTGTCTTAGTTTTCAGTGTACAGGTCTTTTACCTCCTTGGTTAAATTTGTTCCTATGTATCCTATTCTTTTTATTGTAAATGGGATTGTTTTCTTAATTTCTCTTTCTGATTAGTTCATTTCTCTATACAAAAATGGAACAGAGTTTTGTGTATTGATTTTGTATCCTGCAACTTAACTGAATTTGTTTATTCAGATTTTTTGATGGAATCTTTAGGGTTTTCTATATGTAATATCATGTGATTTGTAAAAGTGACAGTTTTATTTCTTTCAGTTTGATGCTTTTTTTTTTTAAACCTAATTGCTTTGGCTAAGACTTCCAATACAACATTGAATAAAAAAGTGGTGAGAGAGGGAACATCTTTATCTTGTCCATGATCTTAGGGGAAATGCTTTTAGCTTTTCACCATTTAGTACAATGTTAGCTGTGGGGTTGTCACATATGGTCCTCATTATGTTGAGGTATGTTTCTCCTATTCCTACTTTTTTTGAGAGTTTTATCATAATGGATATTGAATTTTATCAAATGTCTTTCTGTATCGATTGAGATGATTATATCCTTCGTTTTGTTTATCTGGAATATCACATTGACTGATTTGAGGATATTGAAGCATCCTTAGAATTTATCCTGGTTAATCAAGGTATATGGTTCTGTGGTGAAAAAGAGTTATTTTGAGTTACTGCCTAGGCATTTTGTAGTATAACAATCCCACTTACACCCAGAGTCTGGACATTTAGATAAAGACCTAAGCTTAGGGTTCCCGCCACAAATTTCCACTTCACTTTACCCAAGGTACTTTTTTTTTTAAAGATTTATTTATTTATTTATTTATTTATTTATTTATTTATTTGAGAAAGAGAGAGAGAGAGCATGGGGAGGGGGGCAGAGAGAGAGAGAGAGAAACTTTAGCAGAACAGAGAATCCTCAAGCAGATTCCATGCTCAGCATGGAGCCTGACCCAGGGCTCCACCTGATGACCCTAAGATCAAGACCTGAGCTGAAATCAAGAGTCACATGCTTAACTGACTGAACCACCCAGGCACCACTCTGTGGCGTCGTTTATAATGCCTCCTCTTTCATTTCTGATTTTATTTTATTTTAGTCCTCTCCTTTTCTTGATGAGTCTGGTTAAAGGTGTGTCTACTTTGTTTATCTTTTCAAAAACTAGCTCTTATGTTCATTGATATTCTCTCTTTTTTAAGATTTTATTTATTTATTTGAGAGAGAGAGAACAAGCAAGGGGAGCAGCAGATGGAGTGGGAGAAGCAGAGTCCTCACTGAGCAGGGAGTCAGACGAGGGGCCTGATCCCAGGACCCCAGGACCATGACCTGAGCTGAAGGCAGACGCTTAACTGACTGAGCCACTCAAGCATCCCTATGAACTTCCTTCTTAAAACTATTTTTGCTGCATCTCATAATTTGGGGCATGTTATATTTCTATTTTAATTTTTCCCAAGATATTTATTAATTTCTCTCTTGATTTCTTCTTGGCCCATTGGTTGTTCAGTAGCATGGTGTTTAATCTCCACATATTAGTGAATTTTGGTTTCTGGTTTTATACCACAGTGGTCAGGAAAGATGCTTAGAATAATTTCAATCCTCTTAAATTTATTAAGACTTCTTTTGTGGCCTACCATATGATCCATCCTTGAGAAGGTTCCCTGTGTGTTTGAGAAGAGAATGTGTTCTCCTGCTTTTGGATGGAATGTTCTATAAATGTCTAAGTCCATCTGATCTAACATGTCATTTAAGTCCATTTAAGTATTTCCTTATTGATTTTCTGTCTGGATGATCTATCCATTGATAAAAATGTGGTCTTAAAGTATTACCATCTCTTTCTCTCTTTATGTTTGTTAATACTTGTTTTATATATTTAGTTGCTCCTATGTTGGATGTATAAATATTTACAAATGTTATATCTTCTTGTTGGATCAACTCGTTATCATTATATAATGCCCTTTTATATCTCTTATTCCATTCTTTGTCTTAAATTCTATTTTGTCTGACATAAGTGCAACTACCCCAGCTCTTTTTTGGTTTCCATTTGCATGGAATATCTTTTTTCACCTCTTCACTGTTGGTCTGTGTGGGTCCTTAAAGGTAAAGTGGATCTCTTGTAGCAGCATATACTTGGGTTTTGTTTTTTATTCATTCAGCCATTCTCTGCCTTTTCACTGATGAATTCAACCCATTTTCATTTAGAATTATTATTGGTATATAAAGACTTACTAGTATCATCTTATTAATTACTTTCTGGTGGTTTTGTATTTCCAGTATTTCTTTTTCTGTTTCTGCCTGTCTTCGTAGTGGTATGCTCTGTTTCCCCTTTCTTCATCTTTTGGGAATCTAGTCTAGGTCTTTGCTTTGTAGGTACCACAAAGTTTACATAAAACATTTTATAGACGAAACAGTTCATTTTAAACTGAGAGCTTCAACTTTAATTTTCTACAAAAGCTTCATGCTTTTACTTCCCCATTTTATATTTTTGATGTATTATTTACCTCTTTTTATATTATATATTTAACAAGTTATAGTAGCTATAATTACTTTTAATACTTTTCCCTTAGTGATGACGAACTCCCTCAGCTTTTTTTTGGGAAAGTCTTTATTTCTCTTTTGCATCTGAGGGATAACTTTGCTGGATAGAATATTTTTAGTTAGCAATTTTTTTCTTTCGACAATCTGAATAGGTCATTCCACTCTTTTCTAGCATGCAGGATTTCTGCTGTGACTCCTGCATATAGCGTAATGGAGGAATTCTTTCTAGATTTCAATATTTCTTTCCTCTGGATGATTTTAAGATATTCTATTTAACTTTGATTTTTGACAGCTTCATTTTTTTGTGTCTTGGAGGTTTTTGAGTTGAGGTAATAGAATGATCAGTTAACGTTGTGAACTTGGATATCCAAGTCTCTGCAGGTTTGGGATAAACTCAGCTATTATTTCTTAAATAAACTTTCTGCCCTTTTCTCCTCTCTTCTCCTTCTGTAACCCCATTATTCTAATTCTTTTAATGGAGTCCTATACAACCCATAGGGTTTCTTTGGTCTTTTTCAATCTTTTTTCCTTGTTTTGCCCGACTGGGTTATTTCAAAATTCCTGTCCTCTAACTTACTTATTCTGTCTTCCTTTTATTCTATTCTGATACAGATGGTCTGTGCTGAATTTTTTTTTCATTCATTGAATTCTTCAGGTCCAGAATTTTTGTTTCTTCATGATTTCTATTTCTTTTATAACTATCTCATTTTGTTCATAGGTTTTTTTCTGATTTCATTGAATTGCCCTTCTGAGTTTTCTTATAGCTCATTGAGTTTCTTTAAAAGAGCTATTTTGAATTCTTTATCAGCTAGTTCTCAAAACTCTGTGCCTTTGGGTCCAGTTATAGGAGGATTATTGTTATCCTTTTGTAATAGCATGTTTCTTTGATTTTTTGTATTTCTTATAGTTTTGTGTCATTGCTTTTACATTTGAAGTATCAAACACCTCCTTAAATCTTTAGAATTGCCTTCAAATTAGATATACTGTCCATTGGTGCTGTTATGTCTGGGTTTTTCTCTATCTTTTGGGTTTTCCAGGTTGCACTATTGCTTATTTTGTGGTTTCTCCATTACCCATAGATCTTATTCTTTTTTTTCTAACTGCACTCCATTTACTGGACTTGATTCTGTCATTTCACTAAGGAGCACACACAGGAAGCCAGACAAAGAGTGGAGGAAGGTATGAGTTTAGCACTTAGGGTGTTGGGAGTGCTGTGAACCTGGTGGGGAGATCCTCAGGTGAGGAACTCCCCAAGGCTCATGTGCAAACATCCTGCTAAAGTCTTGATGCAGTCAATAGAAACTATGTCCCCTTAGTGCCTTTTGTTATTTTTATCTGCCTTTTCCTGATCTCCTCCCCCGCCCCAGTCATGGAGGTCTCACCTAGTACTGAGTGCTTCTGGAAGGAAATGGGCTTTTTCAGCCATCTCGCACTTAGGTGGCCAGGTCCTCACTCACCACTGTCCTTTTTCCCAAAGGGAAAGGTCACCAGTGGCTGGATAGCTCAGCCCAATGCAGAGTTGGCTTGCAGGTAGGAAGGGACAGTGCAAGAAAAATTTCCCTTACCATCTCCTCTTGGGAAGGCTGGACTCTTACAAATTCTTTTTGGTCTGTGGTTATCAGCCCCAGGTCAGCACTCTCCAGTTTCTCATTCCCCTAACTGGGATGAGAATGTTTGAGGTAGGTTCTTGGGCTCTGCTGGTTCCATAGCCAACACAGAGGTCTTTCTGCCTATTACCAGATGCACAGGTGGGCAACACTTAATCCAGTCCCCCCTGGCATATGATGCTGGATCCCAAGGTGCTTCTGTCCGTGGACGGATCTTTCATTTGTTATTAAAAGGGGAAGACAAAAAGGAGGAACATCTTGCCTCCAGGATGGTGACATCACTCCCCTTCCACTCTTTATGATTGTTATCTGTTGCATTTGCATTTAATACAGAGAGATCCCAAAAGAAAAGGAAAAGTCTATATAGTGGGGTAGGGGGTGGGCTGTCATAGGATTTATGGTAAGAATATGTGAGACTTATTCTCTGATTCCAACAAATTCCAACTTATGATTTTAGGCAAGTTATTTAAATAATACTCAGCTTCAGTTTCTCATCTGTAAATGTAAATAATGTATACTTTCAAGAGTTGTGGGAAGAATTGAATGGAACATCTATAAAGACCCTAGCCTATAATAGGTACCCAACAAATACTAGCATGCATTTTTCCTTCTTTCTTTCCTACTGTCTTTTCTTTCCTTTCAATAAAAATAACTTTCGTACCTACTTTATAGGGTAACTCTCCATGTCTAGTACTGACTTTGCTTTGGGAGCAGTCAGCTTTTCCCACCCACCTCTCAGCTCAGATTTGCTGGGATAAACATCTTCCAGGTGTTCCCACCAGCCCCTCTGGTCAGATGGAGCCTGGAGACACTCTCTGCTCCAAGTGGGATTGTGACTCAGCTGTTTGCCTGGGTACAGGCAAATCAAGCTGCAGAGTCAGCAAAATTCCTCTTTTGAGAATCCAATGAGGTGGATCTAAATTCCCTGATCAGAGTGTACCCCCCAGGTTGGTTCTACTGATGAGCAAAACCATGATTTGGAATCAGTACTTTGACATTGTAGGAGAGAACTTGGTCTGCCAAGATCCATGTGCTGGTAACAAGCCCCTTGCCTTCTCCATCATAGTCAGATTCCCACTGGTTTTATTTATAATTTATTTCTAATCTCACAGATTTCCCTGCAATCCTTCTGGTATATCAGAGTAGGGGCTCCCATAAAGTGACCCCATTGCTGAGGAATGCTGGTTGTCCCCACTGGGTTTTCTTTTCCACTGTAGGAATGGAGCCTCAGGAAAGACCTCTCTGGGTGTGCTATGCTGCCTGGGGGAGGGGAAATGTGGTCAATGTGTGCTTCTCTTACCCTTTTAAAGCAATCTGTCTTGGTGTCTGTGGTGCAAGGAGTGCTTCAGCCTCTCCCCCATGTTCTAGGATTCTCTCAGTGGGTGTTGTGTTCTTGAGTACTTATTAGTTGTTCTTCTTGTGAGGGGAAGTAAAGTCAGGAATGGCCTATGTCACCAACTTGGTGATGTCACTCTCCTAAAGCTTGACTCATAGTTACAAAATTAGAATTCTATTAGATTAAATCATATCTACCACAATAGCTTCATAAATGTCATTGATGTTCCTGTTAAGTTTTTTATATTCTTATTGCTATATTCTACCCTTCCTGGCAAAAGACCTTAGAAACTAAATAACATCATTGCATGTGAAAATTTTAATCTGATTGTCAAGTCTCTTCCTTTACTGGGAGGGGGAGGAAGAGAAGGAAGGGGAGGAGAAGAAGATGGCTAGTAGACTCAGGATTAATAAAAAAAAAAGTCTTTAGATCCAAGAGGGTACAGAATAATGTTTTGGGGACCATGATAGCTACTCTGTAACAAATTGTGCTTTGAACTTGCAAGGTTAACCTTGTCCTAAGAGTCCGGTCCTTTAAGTATGATGAAATAACTACTCCATAATTCAAAGAAAGTTGTGGCAAGGATTATTAGGAGTGCTTCAAAGTGTGTTTTTAAATAAGGAATAATATGAGAGCTTTTTTTTTTTTTACAAATACAATAATCAACATTCTAATAAAGTGTAAAACTAAATTTAAAAGTTAATATTGCAGAAATGGTGACTTCTTTGACAATTAAATTGGAGGTTCTTCTTTGATAGAAAACTATTGATATAAGATTTGTTATTAGATTTCTAAAAACAAATAAAACATTTCCAAACTGCCTAACAGATACAAACTACACATGCATAAAATCAAGAGAAGGTTTTAACATTTAGGGTAAACAGATCAGGTTACCAGCTACTAACCGCAAGGAATTACTTCTGAAGTTTCTCAGGGTGGGGGCAGGGGAAGAAATAGTGTACCATTGACAGTGCCCCATCAGACCTAAGAGCTCTGTGTATAAGCACTCCACCCACACACAGCTGCATGGCCCAATTTAAGCATGTGATCTTCACAGGGAAAAGTTGGAAAAAAACAGAGTCTGAGATTGCACAATTCAGGAGATTTTTGCCAAAGTGCTCCCTAGCTTGCCTGAGACACCCTGTATCTGGCTCTTAGACACGCTGAAAGGGCTTTCCTTGATGTCCACAAAGCCAGAAGCAGGGCCTCTCTAGCAGCCAACTGATCCTCCTGGGTCAGTTAAACCCAAGTTCAACAGCCTTGTAACATCTGGTCTGCAGCAGAGAAAGACTCTTCTTCTCTTTGTTGTTGTGTCCAGCATCAGCCGAGCACAAAATTAAACTAGCTAAATAATGTTGTCTGTCTTTTGATATTTCCATGTGTGATTTTCCTAACTAAAAATAAGGCAGAGTTTGTTTTTTAATCAAGCTGTGTTAGTGGGCCTATATATATTACAGTTTTTAAAAAACAGTTCCTTGTGAAAAAAATGAAAGATACTTACTTATTCAATGGTAAACTATTTGAAACCATGGCCATAAATAAGAAAAATGGAATTTTTCAATGGTAAAAACCTAATAAAGTCAGTAGAAAGTTAAAGATATAATTATTTAAAAAATCATTATTCCCATGAAGATAAAAATAATCCATTATTTTATGATATACACTCTAAGGCAAAAGACACTCAACTGCTTCAATGTATTTGATTTATTAAAAATCTGGTTGTCAAGTTCATCCCTTAAATAAAATAAATAGGGAGGGGAAAACAAAAGAAACAAAAAAATTAGGGGAAAAATAAAGGTATAAAGCAATAATAAAATTTCCTTTCTTTAGTGTCAGAGGCTATACAGTAATGTTTCTGGGAATGATAACAAATACTCCGTAATAAAGTATGGTGTGTATTAGGACTTTTGTATTTGATTCTTCATAAGCAATAACCAGAGAAGACAATCAATGTATGATTATTAGTATTTTCCTGGGGTCCTAAAAGCAAGGTGCACAGCCAGCATAGTTTTTCCAACACAAATAAGTATATAGATATCATATATGGCCCTAGTGTGGTTTGTAACACATCCAAACAAAAAACATACTTTAAGACACTTTTCAGGGGACTATTTTTAGTTATTAACCCTGGTTTTGTCTCAAACATATTTTCTCTGTCTGCACTTTGGCAGGGGACCAGTTTAATTCTGCTCTGACGCTTGGATGGTAGATATTTTAAGCCTCTTTAGCAGTCTACAACATTTTCCTGCTTGAATCCAAACTAGAAATGGCTCCTACATTTGCACGGAACCACCATACTTCTATGCAATTCCCCGGGAGACAATTAACTTAATATTTTAATATTTAATACTTTATTCTGAGGACATGTGCATTATAATTGGTCCATTAAATTCAATAGTTGATCCACACGACACGGTCCTTCCTGGTCATGGCCATAAGAAGATACAAAATATGGGTGCCTCTGTGGCTCAATCAGTTAAGCATCTGCCTTCAGCTTAGGTCGTGATCCAAGAGTCCTGGATTGAGCCCCGCATCGGGCTCCCTGCTCTTTGGGAAGCCTGCTTCTCCCTCTGCCTCTGCCTCGCTCTCTCTCCCTGTCTCTCATGAATGAACAAATAAAATCTTTAAAAAAAAAGAAGAAGAAGATACAAAATATAGGGTGGCGCTCTCCCTAGGGTAACCAGAAGATTTGAAAGAGTCTAACAAAGATATTTGTGAATCTCATACAAATGTTCACTATTTGAATAAATAAATTATGGCTTGTTTAAACATGAAATCTTATATAGCATTAAAACTGAAGGTTATAAAGAATATAAAAATATATGAAAATGTATGATGTAATATTGATTTTTAAGAAAAAGTTATATTTAGAATTATAAAATGTATATACATTTGTGGTTGTACAGACATTTGACTGGGAATTGAAAATGTATTGAAAAATACACATGGAGAGAAAATGAATCAAAATGCCGATAGTGGCTATGTCAAAGTTTAAGACTATATATTATTATTTTTGTTTTATCTTCAAAAGTTTTTATAATTCATTTTGTTTGTAATCTTTTTTAAAAGAAGGGATTTGGAAATCACTTTGCAAAACTCTTCAGATCACTTTTTAACAAATCCAATATGGTACATAAAACCACATTGGTGGATATCACTCAAATATATCCACCATTAAAAAATCCCCTATGATACATAACACTACATTGGTAGATATAACTAGAACACATCCACCATGACTGTTTAAAACCAGATGCATACTGCAATTAAAACTAACAACATAAAATCCCTGAATGAAATGAGCTCTTTAGTTTCCAAAAGGCATGCATTCTTTATTTATGACAAAATTTTTGCCACAAAATGGAAATCCCCTTTTCTTTTGAATTAAGAGAATATAATTAGAAATTTTATCACACAAAGCAAAGGGGAACAATTTTTAAATTATTAAGAAATTGTTTAATTGTATGCTTGAGAAATTGTGTCATTTCCTGACTTAACTGTTTTTAATTTAACTGTTATTTTTCTATCTTTAAAAAATGGGGTCATAATTCCAAAGTGAGGAAAGTAAAACAACTACTCTCTATCTAGTTTTACATATTTAAGGATTTCTAAGTACTTTATGCTGAAATCTAATAACATATATCTGTCTGAAATATTATTAGCATAATATTCTCTTAGCAGAGCTCTACCAGCTTTTAACCTGTCTGACACTTTTCCTGTATTTGTGCTCTGTTTAACACAAGCTAGCCCGCAGTTTCCTAGTTTCCTGTGTGATGGTGATAACATATGCCTGACTTTGTTGTTGGCTGCTGGAGTGAAAGGGAAGACAATGCCCTTTAACCTGTGTAAAGTAGTATAAAGCTTATCAGATCCTCCCCAGATATCATTAAAGGAAACAGGCTGAGAAGGTTACCTGGGGTAGGAAATATATATTTTAGAAAACTGTCACTGCTAATCTTTTTTGTTATGGCACTAGAAAATCACTTCTACAAATTTCAGACCTTCTAGACAATGAAACCCTACCAAGATAAACTGAAGAAAGTACCAAGAAAGCATAACAAACAATAAATTATCTTGCAACCACTATGGCAAACGCTCTTCACCAAAAGAATTAACTCACTGTCAGTATTGGAAATTGAGTCTGAGACCCAGTAAATGTTTAAAAAATAAGAACTAATGCAAAATTTTATTAAACTTATAAACTACAAATATATAATATTACTTACATTTAAATTACAACAGATTTATTCCCAACTAAGTTTACTCAGTCTCTCAGGAAGTTCTATCAGGCAGCATACTGATGGTCACACATTCAAATCTCCTTGCCACCTCCCCATCTCCACTTTCATATACATGAGAAAACTGTTAGACCTAATAAACGAATGCAATAAAGTTGCAAGGTACAAAATCACTATATGAAAATTAGTTGTGTTTCTACAGCCTAACAATAAGCAATCTGAAAGAAAATTAAGAAAACAATTCTGTTTACAATAGTATCAAAAAGAATAATATATTTAAGAATAAACTTAACCAAGGAAGTGAAAGACTCATATACTGAAAACTACAAAGCATAGCTGGAAAAAGTTAAAGGAGACATAAATAAATAGAGGTCCCATGTTCATGGATTGGAAGACACAACAATGTTAAAATGACTATACTACCCAAAGCAATCTACAGAATCAGAGCAATCCCTTTCAAAACTCCAATGGCATTTTTACAGAAATAGAAAAAACAATCCAAAAATCATATGGGACCCCAAAGGACTCTGAAAAACCAGAATCTTGAGAAAGAATAAAGCTGGAAGCCTCATACATCATTATTTCAAAACATACTTTCAACTTTTTGAGGAACTTCCATATTGTCCTGCATAGTGGCTGCACCATTTTACATTCCTAGCAAGGGTACACAGGGGTTTCAGTTTCTCCACATCCTTATCAACAAAAAGTTGAAAATGGAATTGCTATACAATCCAGAAACCCTACTTCTCAGTATTTATTCAAAAGAATTGAAATCAGGATCAGAAAGAGGCATCTATACTTCCATGTTCATTGCCCCTTTGTTCACAATAGCTAAGAGATAGAAGCAACCTAAATGTCTATCAACAGATGAATGGATAAATAAAATGTGATTTATACATTATGTGGAATATTATTCACCCATAAAAAATTTTATCACATATTACAACATGGATTAATCTTGAAAACATAATGCTAAGTGAAATAAAGTAGTCACAGAAGAACACTTAAAAAATTTAAGGAGTGAAAAAGGTATAATACTTGCATAGCACACAAATCACTTTACCTGATATGGTTGCAGTCTGAGGATGTAATTAAAAGAATAATCAGTACAATAGCATTTGTATCAAAGTGTCCAGTTTTTCTTAAGAGTTACTCAGGTAAAATGTAATTCTGTGTTATGTAATGTTTACCAGAAATTTTGACCATCTTACAAGTATCAAATAATAGTGCATCCCTTTTTTATTAAAAACCTCATACAACTGACACATCACTCCACTTCCAGCTTTTAGATCCCTGAACAGTTTAAAATTCTGAGCCCAAATGTAGCACACATCCATTCTCAGAATTTCTGAATTTTCAACATGATCAGGTTATTTATGGATCCTCATTATTTATATCTCTGCATTGTTTCTGTAATCCTTATCTCTTACCTTCAAGTAGAGATATCTTTGTTAAAATGCTACTCCATCTGCTGTTTTGCATACTGTGTAAATATTCCCAAGTAGCCTGTTGGTAAATGTCTCTGTCCTCCCTACTCTCAGCTCCTAATTTCTCAACAACTAGTAAAAGCTTTTTTGTTTTTGTTTAAGGAGCATATAGCTGATGTAAAAAGGTGGAGGAGGTATACAAAGAATCTCACAGAATCCCAAAGCATGAATAAAACCAGGCCTAGAAACCAGAAAATTATTAATATCAGGTTGCTCTCCATAATTCTGCTTCTGTCACTGCTTTAGGAATGTGGGTCCTGAGTCAGACTACCCAAGCCTAAAATCTTGTTCCACCATTTGCTATCTCTATCACTCTGAATAAACCATTTACTATATTTAAGCCTTATTTTCTCCGTCTAAAAAACTGGGAACAAAAAAGTACCTTTCTAATAAAGGTACAGGACATTAGAGATATAAGGTTCTTATACTAATATTTGTAGTATGGAGTAAGTGCTCCATATGTGTCAAATTCTTGTCTTTGCTTCTTTGTCTACACTGAGTCACTCAGACTCAACATGGTTGCCACCCAAACTCTATAATCACCACCACCGGTTCCTCCTCCCCAACTGGTTCATCATTCTACTTGAGAATGCAACACAATGATATGGCTATTATTGGATCACCTGTCCTCTGTGGTTTAAATAATTGTTTCTCACAGCCAGGATTTTGAGACCTGAAGGGTAGCAGTGTCTAAGAGTTGTGAACATGTTAAATTCCCACAGGCAATAGAACCTGTCTTGGCACCATGTCCTGAATCTATAAATTGTATACTCTTGTTAAGTTAGTGTTTACAGTTACAGTCATCTTTTTACTGCTGTTTCCAACAAATTGGTGGCACATATAGGGCTAGACCAAAGAGAACTGATTTCTACCTGAGGACTTTTCCTCTATCTTATGCCTCTAAATAGCTGTTTTAAGCTAAGCAATTTATTTCACCTCTCTGATCACTGGTTTTCTCAACTGTATAAAATAATCTATATAGCAATGTTTCTCAAACTCTATCTCCATGCAGCCATGCCAGACAGCCACTCACACTTTTCTATGGACTATACCACAAATGAGATGGACAATAGAGAATGAGAAATTCCTAGAACTTTCTTTGTAACTTCACTCCTTTTCCTCCAACTCAAAAAGCATATGTATTTATCAGTGAGTAAATCAGGACACTTGAAACAACATAAACAGATGATCTCTAAAACCTTTTCAGTTCTAAAATTTACAACTTGAAGAAATCTCAAGATATATTCAAAGATGATCCTTTAGATAATCTAAAGTAACATAAATTTGCTACATTTCTTAAGTAATTTGGTCACCTTATATTAAATGAACAAAGATTTGGGTAAATATTCTCAAGAAAATGTGTTTCATATGCACTGAGGAAGAAAACAAAGTGGTTGTAACTTAGACTCATTGAAGACTAATAAAATTACAAAATCATTCCTTACCTATCAACATTTGTAGAATTATTTTATAAAATATTGATGAAGATATATGGAGTTTATTATTCAGCTCCAAACATACCATACTTTCTTATTCTTAACACTAATTCAGGAAACAATTCATAAAAAATAATTCATGAAATATCTTATATAAGAAGAATAATTCTAACAACTTTCAAGTTTATTTTGGGGCCATAGTTAAATATGGGCATTACCTTCAGTCAAAAACTTTGGTCATTTTTGCAAAAGTATTTGACATAAAATAGGCTTAAGTCTAAAATTATCTCCTGAATTATTAGGATAAAAATTTTTTATTAACAAAAATATTTCCAAGTTTTATATTATCTTATTCCAATATTTCTACAGGGCCAACTGCCCTCTTGGGCTATTCCCAGTAGGCATATCCCTTCATTAATGGCAGAGAGAACAATTCTTTCAGGACAGGATTTCCTGTTCAGTGACTGTAAAATTACAAGGATGTTAGTTTGGAATAACTTTGATGTAAGTACTTAATAGTAAGTAATAATAGCATATATTTAATAGATCCCAGATTAAAATGTGGGCCTACGTACAGAAATAATTTTCATTCATTTTCTATTTTGTTTTAAAGACATCAACTTATGTTCCTTTAATTACCAAAAATAAGCAATATGTTGTATTGTTTTAAGATTAACCTAATATAGTCAAATGTGCCAGTTGAGCAACTCTATCAACTGTTATGAGACTGCAATAATGGATATCATGAGCAATACATTCCTATCAAGACTCATTAAATTTTCTGGTTAATTCTCTCCTCTTTTCTAGAGAATAACCTAAAAATAATGCTTAAATTTTACTGTAGAAGATAACTGCAATATCATAATCAGTAAACAATATAGTTTTCATGGTTCTGCAACCATTTATAAAAGATTTATAAATCTTTCCCAAATGTTCTCCAACAAATTTCTCCTTTCTTCTCAATTGCCTAAACAGTGTCATATGACCATCCCTGAGTGCACAGTATTATGGGAAAGGGACCACTTGGCTAAGGAAAATGTGAATGCCAGACCAAAAATTATTGATTCAGGCCACTTTTGAGTGATACCATCAGCATTAAATGGAGGCTAATCTCAGAGGGGAGAAAATAAACTGATATGTGCAATATAATACTAATGTATCTCAAAAATGTTATGTGAAATGAAAGCATTATGCCAGAATCAGAAGGCCACATATTGTATGATTTATCACATCCTAAAAAAGAAAATACTATAGGGACAGAAATCAGGTCAGTGTTTTCCAGAAGTGGGAAAGGGGATTGCCTACAAAAATGCGTGAAAAAAATTTTTTCAGATAATGCAAATCTTTCCTATCTTGATTGTGGTGTTAAGCTACTATATAATTTTGTCAAAATTCATAGAACTGTATACCCAAAAAGGATTGCTTTTTATTAAATATAAATTATGTTTGAATAAACAACAAAAAAGAGATTTCTCATACAAAGTCAATTATCAGTATATATTACAACTCCATTACTATTTCATCCTGAGACCCTTAGCATATTCTGAAACTCTTCATAGAGATCTAGAATTAATTAATTTTAAAACTGTACCCCAAAAGTAGCCAAGACCTGGAGAATCATTTCAGTAGAGACTAGTTAATTAAGAAAAAAACTCCAGGTGTGCCAGAAAGTTCCTGGAATAATCTTAGCATTTGTTTTGGCCAAAATCTGTTTCCCATGGTCAGCAACAACATGTGGAACTGGACTTTGCCAGAAAATATTCCTCTGGCTGCTCTCTCTTTCCAAAGCATTCAGAACTTTGTGTGCCTTTAGAGGATGGCTAGTTAACATAAAAATGTGATCAATTACACACAATAGCAGTTACATTTCAGTATAAAAACTTTTAGAAAATGTTAATCTTACAAAATTTCTTTACATATAAATTTCTTACATAGAAAACCTTATTTTAGCCTCTTTATACTTCTTCGAGTATATCAATAATCTATTGAAGAAATTAAAAATAAAACATTAAATATTTTCTTTTTTTAAAGATTTCTTTATTTATTTGGGGGGAGGGGCAGAGAGAGAGAGAGAGTCTTAAGCAGACTCCGTGCTGAATGCAGAGCCCATGCAGGGCTCCATCTTACCACCCTGAGATCACAACCTGAGCAGAAACCAAGATTTGGTGCTTAACCAACTGTACCACCCAGGTGCCCCCTAAATATTTTTTTTATAGTAGTAAGCCTGTTTCTTAATGATGTTAAAAGAGACACTTTAGCTTCCCATTTTTGGTTTAAATGATGCCCCTGAATTAACAACCAAAAGAGTATTGGATAAACATATTTCTAAATGTGTATTAGCCATTAGCCTAATGCTTAAATGAAACAGTATGGGCATAATGAAAATTGAACCAAACAGTCACTAAAACTAGGCAAGAGGCCTAAAAAGCTTATAAATGACTTTCCCTACAACATTACCCCTTTTGGCCTGGTTCACATGGCAGTAGTTCTTTAAAAAGTTGCAACATATTAAATATACAGAATAGCGATTATGAATAAAATCTGAGAAATTCAATCTTTTCTATGATTTTAAAAATCTAGATGTTTAAAATCACATAGATCAAGAATTTAAACATTTGACTATCCCTTCATTTTCTCTAAATGTTTTGACATTTTAGAGCAGGAAAATTAGGAGTAAGAAATAATGGGACTAAAGTGAACCAAGAAGAATTTTTGTTTTGAGTAGATTTTGAGAAGTAGCTGATAGACATTTGAATGAATATTTGTGCTTTTTAAAAGCAATGGACAATCTCCAATATCTATTCTAAAATTTGAATAGTGATTTCCTACTACCTTGCCTTCAGTCTTCTAATGTGGTTAATCTTGAGAGGTCATTTAGAGATCAAAAGTACTCTGTTAGTTTAGCTGTAAAATGTACAGCAACTCCCACCAAATTTCCCACACTTGCCTTCAATGCGATATGTGTTCCCTAGTTGCAGAATCAAACATAATACCCTTATAAACACAGCAGTTCTGCTGAGTAACCAAACTTAACCTCTCAAAACAAAGCATTTCTATTAAAATAACTTGTTTGGCATATCATTAGGTTTGTACTATTATTAGTTTCAGGCAAACAGATGTCTTCCTGGATAAAATCCAAGCCAGGCATCTTATTCTTTTTTTTTTTTTTTTTTTTTTTTTGGCAAGTGGGTGATATGCTAAATTATACTTTTTCCAGCTCAGTAAGCTTTTAGCATTAGAAAGAGATACAACCTTGCAATTCCATTTGACTTGAATTTTTAATCTACTGTCTTATATTACATATTGCAATAATTTGATTCCTACAAAAGCAAGATAGTAAATTCCATGTTTTCTAAAAATGTAGATATACTAGTCAATGATGTAAAAAAGTTCAAAACCAAAATATTTATAATTTTAAGAGCATCAATATCCATTCTTTTATAAATGAAAAATATGTATTAATATTATCTCTAAAATATCCATAGTAATGTCAAAAATTAAAGAATCCTTCAACAGTACCACCATCTGTAAGGGACTTTGAAATGTACTAAACACTTATAATGAAACTTTCTCTTTTATTATAGAAGTGAAAATTCCCATTACTCTTTTCCCATATAAATACATGTTTTTAAACAAAGCTTTGCATAGCAAAAGTAATTTAAAATTTTTCCCCTATTTAAGTTTGTAAAGGTTAAAAGAAGAACCATTGCAAAACGACTTTTCCCATTATATATTTTCACCTTCTTCCTTTTGATAATAGAGTCCCCCCAAACACACTGTTACACAGCTCGATGCCATATTTACTAGCTTCCCTTGCCACCACGAATGGTCATATGACCATGTTCTGACCAATGGGATATGATCAAAAGTCATGTGTACTACCTCTGGATCATTTCCTTATACAGAAGTTGCGTTCTCTTTTTTTTCTTCTTCTATATCCCCTTTCCTCCTTCCTAGGGACTGCTGCCAGTGAGCTAGCTTTGGCAGTAGGAAATAAGAAACAACAAAATAGAAAGAACCTCAAATTCTGATTGATCTTAAAAGCCACTGTATATTTAATTCTTTGTTATAGCCATTTAGTCTATTTGATGCATCAATTTTACGACGTGGTTAATCAGTACAATGTAATATGCAAAAAAGATTTTAGATGTCATATTGTTTTGTCTGGTAAAAGTCTGTTTCTGGGGATTTTCAATCCATGTGGTTCAGGTAGGGAATGCCTCATCACCAATCTTTTCTTCAGGATATAAAAAAAAGTCCAGATCTAATCACTCAGAGTATTGCATTGTGCTGACCATCATGAATGATTCATGGCTGGACACATGGCCTGTGTCAGGCCCATAAAAACTCTCCCAACTTTTTTTGTTAAAACTATCAGCAAAAATATCCATCTTCTCCGTCAGAGTTTAAAAGCACTAAGTACTAAGCAAGTTTGGGTTATTGATGCTCTCTTGGCCACCCAAGTGGGGAAAATCTGCTTAGAAATAATGCAACACTAAGAAAAGAAAGCCAAGAGAGGAAGAAAGAGGGGGATCTTGATGATATTATTTAAACTCCTGCATCCAGCTGTGCTAAAGCTACATGCATTCTGGGCTTCCCATTTTTCTGGGCCAATAAATTCCCACTTATCATTGAAACTAATTAAAGCTGGATTTTTATAATTTGCAATTAAATAACTCTAGTCATAGATGTTAATTATAGACATTTTAATTGACATAAAATATCAAGTCTTTTAATCAAAAAATAGTTCTTAACTTCAAAGTCATCCCCATGTTCCCTAGAATATCAGTAGGAGATTGTTGCTAGTCGTTTTTATTTCACACGATCATTCTGGCTTATTAAAAGCTAAATCTGTGACATTTTCAACCTGATGACACCAAGTCTGATTTGCAGTTTTAGCCTATTCTCTGCTATCATCCGGACATATAAATACTCTTTACCACATAATGTCATAAATGATTAATTATGGTATGTAGGATATAATTTAATAATATTGTCATTTGAATTATACTTCTTTTGGTAATATGTAGCACCTCTATCCCTCATTTTAGGTCATGAAAGAGATAAGAGATACATTTGGTACAGAATTTTCAAACTGAATTATATAAGCATAAATATATAATTGGAACCTATTTTTGTCCCAATCTATATGGAGTGAGCAAGTAATATACAAATTCAAATAGGCTTTATTACAAATTGGCAACACAAATTAGTTCCACTAAGTTAAGACTTGGGAGTCTTGGCTACCTCCAGTCACTGACAATTCATTCAACAGAAAGTATTTTAGCACTATTCCAGGCAGTGTTCCAAGCATTCAGAATACTGCATTGAAGAAAACAGTCAAGTTCTTACTTCTTAAGTGGTGAATTGAGATTTCTTACATGTACTGAATCTCCTTATACCACCCGATGAGAGGTTTCCCTTCAGGATTCATCCAATCACAGTCAATGTTGACTTGAATGCCTTTCTAAATCATGAATCCTGAGGAAGAACTAGCAATATAACTCAACTCTTTGCACTCCTTTCAAGTTTTTGCCAAAAATCACGTGGTGATCCATTATCAAAAAGTATGTTTTAATGATCTATTAGCTTCTTCAATATCTTCGAAAGCGAAGAATTAGAAATGCTGTGACTTTCAAAAGGATTTGTTTTTGAACCCTGAGAGACATTCATTTTCTTATTATCAATACAAGTTTTCCTTTTATTTGGTGTTCCAGGAACTTTCACATCCTGGGATGATGAATACCATATTGGATATAAGGTATGATTTTGTTTTCTAAAATGAGAGAAGTATGGTTACAAAAGGAAAGTGGGGAAAAAAAGAAAACCATGATGTTTTAACTGAAGTTCTCAGACCAATTAATATTAGAAAACAGTAAGTATGGGAGTTGATTATGTGGCCATTGAGTCTCTTAAAACTCTAAGCCCATGAACTTTGTAAAGTCTTTGTGGACTTCAAGAGTACATATATCAGTTTGGAGATTGCTGATCCACTGCTCCATAAAGTCCCACCTTTAAGTCAGCTTACTTTAGCAAACATTGAGTAACAGGTTCTCTTGCTCCCCCCTTTCTAATATCCATACTGCATCAAAATCTAGTCCACAGTCTTTATTCACTATCTTCACTTTCTTACCTCCTACTTATTCCTCAATCATACAGTAAGTATAGACAGTAATTCATTGACATAACTCCACTGAACTAGCTCATGTAAGAGTCATAATTTCCTAGTTTACAAATCCATCTACTTCCTTTATTGCTCAGATGGCTAGACTTTCTTGCTGTATCTGACCATAATGACTACTCCATTTTTTTTGAAATTCACTACTCTCTGAGCCTGCTGCTTTATTCCTGCTTTTCCAGCCTGTTTTCCAAGACCCTGTTATACTGTTGGCCCTAAAATATTGTTCCGCAAGATTTCTGCTTTTTCTCTCATTGAACAGCTCCATCTGGATGATCTAGTCTATCTTCCTGACCCCTCCTACATCATAACTTGTGTATCTCCAGCTCAAACTTTTCCACCAAGTGCATCTGTTTTACAGCCAAAGTATGTAAGACAGCTTCACTTTGCTGTCTGCTACACTGCCTCAAAATTGTAAAATCTGAATTCATTATCTTTCCTTCCAAATTTGTGCCTTTTCCTGGAATCTCAAATTTTAATGAATGCCACCACCAAGACTTCTAAAACCTTAGAAAACCCTGAGAGTCCTTCTCAATTCTTCACACTTTACTTCCATAAGTGGCCAAGTCTTATTGATCAAATCTCTTACACGTGTATCTTCTCTATTCACATCTATTAATTTGTCCTTTTAACAAACATTTATTACAAACCTATTATGTTCCAGGTGCTATTCTAAACATAATGAACAGAAAGTAATGTACATTCATTCTGTAACATACAGAATATTCCTTGTATTTTTTTAAGGATTTTATTTACTTGTTTGTCAGAGAGAGAGCGCATAAGCAGGGGGAGTGGAAGAGGGAGAAGCAGGTTCCCTGCTAAGCAGGGAGCCTGATGAGAGACTCAGTCCCAGGACACTAGGATCATGACATGAGCTGAAGGTAGATGCTTAACTGACTGAGCCACCCAGGTACCTCAAGAATGTTCCTTGTATTTTTAGATGTGTGCGTGTACATATCCACATACATATACATATGTATATATGTGTACATATCCTCCACTTTAGATTTATAACATAAAATTTCTTCAATCTAAATTTTTAAGATTATTTTGCTAAAAAAAATAAATAAAACAGATCAGTGAAACCAGGAGCTGATTCTTTGAAAAATTAATAAAATTGATAAATCCCTAGCCAGGCTTATCAAAAAGAAAACAAAAAGGACCCAAATAAATAAAATCACAAATGAGAGAGGAGAAATCACAACCAACACCACAGAAACACAAAAAAATTGTAATAGAATATTATGAAAAATTACATGCCAACAAATTGCACAACTTGGAAGAAATGGATAAATTCCTAGAAACATACAAACTACCAAAACTGAAACAGGAAGAAATAGAAAATTTAAATAGATTGACAACCAGCAAAGAAATTGAATCACTAATCAAAAATCTCTCAAAAACAAAAGTCCAGAACCACATGACTTCATAGGAGAATTCTACTAAACATTTAAAGAAGAATTAGTACCTATTCTTCTCAAAATATTCCAAAAAAAAGGGAAAAGGTGGACTCATCACAATTCCAGACTTCAAGCTATATTAAAGGTGTAGTGATCAAGACAGTACTGTACTGGCACAAAAATAGACACATAGATCAATGGAACAGAATAGAAAACCCAGAAATGAACCTACAACTATATAAGCAATTAATCTTTGACAAAGCAGGAAAGAATATCCAATGGAAAAAGAGTGTCTTCAACAAATGATATTGGGAAAACTGGAGAACAACATGCAAAAGAATGAAACTAGACCACTTTCTTACACAACACACAAAAATAAATTCAAAATGGGTGAAAGACCTAAATGGGAGACAGGAAACCATCCAAATCCTATAGGAAAACCCAGGCAGTAACCTCTTTGACATCAGCCATAGCAACTTTTTCCTAGATATGTCTCCTGAGGCAAGGGAAACAAAAGCAAAAAGAAACTATGGGGACTTCAAGATAAAAACCTTCTGCACAGTGACGGAAACAATCAACAAAACTAAAAGGCAACCTATGGAATGGGAAAAGGTATTTGCAAAGGATTAGTACCCAAAATATATAAAGAACTTATACAACTCAACACCCAAAAAGCATCCCAGTTAAAAAAATGGGCAGAAGATGTGAATTGACATGTTCCCAAAGAAGATATCCAAATAGCTAACAAATCTATGAAAAGGTGCTCAACATTACTCATCGTTAGGGAGATGCAAATCAAAACTGCAATGAGATATCCCCTCACACCTGTCAGAATGGCTAAAATTAACAACACAGGAAACAACAGCTGTTGTCGAGGATGCAGAGAAAAGAGAACTGTCTTACACTGTTTTTTGAATGCAGCCACTCTGGAAAACAGTATGGAGTTTCCTCAAAAAGTTAAAAATAGAACTAGCCTGCAATCCAGCAATTGTACTACTAAGTATTTACTGATTTGAAGGAATACAGGCACCCCAATGTTTATAGCAGAATTATCAACAATAGCCAAATTATAAAAAGAGCCCAAATGTCCATCAACTAATGAATGGATAAAGAAGTGGCATGTATATATATATATATATATATATATATATATATATATATATATGTATATAAATGAAATATTACTCAGCCATCAAAAAATGAAATCTTGCCATTTGCAACAATATGGATGGAGCCAGAGAGTATTATGTTAAGTGAAATAAGTCAGAGAAAGACAAATACCATATGATTTCATTCATATGTGGAATTTAAGAACTGAAACAGATGAACACAGTGGGGAAAAAGAGGCAAACCATAAGACAGACTCTTAACTATAGAGAACAAACTGAGGGTTGCTGGAGAGGAGGAGGGTGGAGGGATGGGTTAAATAGGTGATAGGTATTAAGGAGGACCCTTGTGATGAGCACTGGGTGTTGTATGTAAGTAATGAATCACTAAATTCTATACCTGAAACCAATGTTACATTGTATGGTGACTAACTGGAATTTAAATAAAAACTTAGCAAAAAGAGATTATTTTGCCAAAAATGGAAGGCCTTTAAGGATATCAATTCACCTAAAATGCCTCTGGTCTCTTTCTGTACAGCATGGAATAATTTAATATCCCTAAATTTCCATGGTTTGTACTGTTGGGTGTTGACTTTTTATTATGTGATTAATTACTATCATGAGTAAATTGACACTGAAAATAAGGTCCTTTATTATGAAGAAATAGCAAGAAGGAGTGGAATTTCCTGTGGGTTTTAAGAAAAATTTTCAAAGAAGAATTTCAAGATTATAACTGAAAATTAGNTGAAAATAAGGTCCTTTATTATGAAGAAATAGCAAGAAGGAGTGGAATTTCCTGTGGGTTTTGAGAAAAATTTTCAAAGAAGAATTTCAAGATTATAACTGAAAATTAATTAGTGAAAGACATAATACTTCATTAAAGTCAGAATACATTGCCAATGAGTATCTCCCTATTGCCTTTGGCTAAAAAATTATTAAAATATTGACATTACAAACTACACAAAATGGCACACTTCAATGCATTTTTATGTACTGTTATTTGAAAAATACTTCAACATGTCATTTTTTCCTTTAAAATGTTAACATTTGTGGGGTGCCTGGATGGCACAGTCAGTTAAACATGAGACTCTTGGTTTTAGCTCAGGGTCATGAGATGGAGCTTCCCCCCTCCCCCATTGGGGTTGGGCTCTGCACTCAGTGAGGAAACTGTGGGATTCTGTCTCCTGCTGCCTCTGCCCCCCAAGCTCTCTAGCTCGCTCACTGTCTCTCTCTCTCTCTCTCTCTCTCTCTCTCGTGCTCTCTCACGCGCACTCATTCTCTCTCTTTCTCTTTAAAATAAATAAATCTTTTTTAAAAAAATGTTTACTGTTGTGGGACATCTGGCTGGCTCAGTCAGTAGAGCATGAGACTCTTGATCTCAGTGTGGAGTGTACTTTAAAAAAATTATAAAATGTTGTTTTATTAAGCCAAAAAAATTTGCATACTAAGGAAAATGAACTCATATGAAATAACTTTCATGAATATTCATGTTTTCACTATTTAATATAAGATGAAGCTTATGTTCTAATGAATCAGGGTCATGCCAACACAAAGTCAAAGCCTCTAATGCTACATTAGGTAGTCAGAGAGGGAAAAATAAATTAAAAATATCTAACTTACGAATTACCCAGCACGTTCTCTTTACAAGAAAGCTTATCAGTCAACATGGTACTAAGCTAGTCAATTATTGCTCATATCCTTTAAAGCGTATTTATAAACTAGATAACACAAGGGGGAAATGTTATACTTTTGATCTTTCTATTGGCCAAATGTTTTTCATAACTTACTGAAGAAAAAGCCACTGCCTGAAAACCCAAAATACAATGCAGGAAACATATTCATTGCTGTCATTCCTGTGTGTGATTGATAGTATTCCTTTTCTATTCTCTCGATATAGATTAGCACCAAAGCTTAACTAATTTAAGCAGCTGACATTAATTTGAATAGGTACAATAAAAATGAACATTTGGGTAGACAATAATTCTTATAATACACAAGGGATTACATTATTAAATCTAAATGTCACATCATTATCCTTGGAAAGATAAATAAAAATGTGTTTGAACTAGGATTTAATCCTTGTTCGCCTAGTAACATTCAAATTCACAGTGTTATGCTGACACCTAGTGGAATGAAAACAGTAGCCAATGCTGCCAAGATCTTCATTCTTCACTTTTTACACTTAAATTAACCTTTAGAATAAATAATACAAATGCACATGATACACATATTCTAAACATATGACAAAAGACAATATAGCTTTGGGGCCAGTTTGGTAAGAAATTACTTGAAAGCAATCGGATGCTATTAGATCTCAAGTAATAAAACTTCACCAAATTCGATGAAATTTCAATTATTTAAAAGTAGCCATGGAGTTTATTTTGATTCAAGTTTTTTTACACAGCAACCACATTTGACACTTTTTACTTGCATATTTAAAAATTGTGCATTCCAATAATTAAAATCATTTGAAGAAAAAATGATTAAACTCTGATTAAACTGCATTGTATAGCCTGCTTGACACCTTGAACCAACTTAGTTTTTACTGGTCATCCCAACCTAGCTTCTTCCTCCACCAACAAGTTCTTTTCCTTCCCTGCCAGCCAGACAGGCAGATGGGAGAGGAGGCTCAGTGTTTATGGTCAGTAGTTCAGATTCTTTGATGAGAAAAGGGGCAGCAGTCATTTAAACTTGATCTAAGCTCTTTTCATCTTACAAAGTTAAACAGCTCACAGACATTAAATAAGAAGGCAATGCTTGTGGAATGTACAGCACATATTAGTGGCCCAGTTCTTCTTATGATTCACCTGCTTGCTTCTCGGGTTCAATAGTTTCGTTTGAAGGCGTTTCTGTCTTCTTCAATTTCAATTTATTGAATTTCTCAATCTCAGCCATAGCGTGTTCATCAGACATGGTTGCAGAGGAAGCGAAGTCTGGTCTGCATGGCAGCTGCTGCCAAGACTTTAACAGAGTTTTAAATGAACATAGTTTATAGAATCAATGCTTGTTAAGACAAAAGTGGTCCCTGGACCCTCTACACTTGTTCTCCTTCCCCAGCAGCAAATAGTTGAAAGTATTTTGGCTGATTTTTTGTGTCTATTTTTTTTTTTATTTTTTAATCATCAAACAACTTCTTAATTTTCCATTTACTTCCCACTTGGAAGTTAAGGATTTAACTTTTTCTCACCTCTACCTCACCACACACGTTCCCATTCTCTCATTTTCCCAAACTAGTTCCATCATGCTTTCATTTAGGTCACTATGTGTTAAAATATCATCAATATGTAAAGTTATGATTAAATTTCAAATTTCTGTACAATATTTTTATCCCTACAACTGATAATTGTTGAGGAAGCATTTGTTTGCCCCTAAGCCTGGGTTCCCTAGAAAACAGTACCTAAGGTAAAACTTGTATGCCAGCTTTTTGCTGGGGGTGAAAACCTTAAGGACACAGGAATAAAGGAAAGGAGAGAGGGGCAGGAAAATAGCGCCAGCGAATATGAGGGAGTGAATAACTGAACCAGTCTCCATTTGATATCAGGTGCAGCTGATTGCTCCATCTTGCAGGACCATCTTCAGAGTCTGTATTTCAGAAGGACTGGAGTGGGGGTAGGGAGCAACTAATCCACCAGTTCTGGACTCCCTTTAGTCTCCCCAGGGATATTAAAGTCCCAGCATTTCCAAGCCCTAGTTGTAATTGTTTGCCTGTGGTTTTACAGGGTTTAATATTGAAAATCCCACCTGCCAGAAATCCTGCCTCAGTCGTGTGCAAGCCAGGATGGTTGGTCACCAAAGGACTGACACCTAACAGCAACAGATCAGCCTGAGGAATGGAAGGTTTTGGCTGAGGTGCTGGCAGATTGGACCCACATTAGGAAAAAAAGTGCCCAATGGCCACCAAAAAGAGCTGTGACCAAGATAACCTGAGGGGGTTATATTAAAGGTCTGTTACAGATTATTTCTTAATTTTCTGTCCCTTAGGATTTATTCACTTAGAAACTGCAAATCATGCTAAAAAATATCTTACAATTTTTAGGCACGTCACATATTCATTCTATTGATTTCATTTTCTTGAAAAAGCAAATCTGCTGGAGTTGTCTGGACTGTTCCCTTCTGGACTATTTTTCTTCTCCTTTTTATCCTGAAGATTCCTTCTACCTGTATCTTCTGTTAGATTTCCTGTGTCATGTAACCTGTGTCTCTTTGTTTACTCCTGTGTTTTGGTAGAGCACTACTCCAGTAGCTTCTTGAAGAGGGACAAATTTGATGGGAAGTAAATATTTTAAAACCTTGCATGTCTGAAAATGTTTTTATCCTATCTGCATATTAACTTTGGCTAGGTATGGAACTCTGGGTTTGATAATCACTTTTCCTAGAATTTTTAACCCATTGCTTCATGCCTTAGATAAGCTTCAGTGTTGATGAGAAGTAAAAAGCAATTCTGAGTCCAGATCCTTTAGTGTCTCTGTCTCTAGCTCTCTCCCCCCACCCCCCGGCCACCCCCCTATACAAACACACAATATAGAAACTTCTTCTGTCCCAGGGATGATGAAATTTCATGTTTGTGAGCTTTGGTGCTAGGCACTCAGGGACACCACATAAAAGCATACAGTGCGGTTCACACAATCCACCTATGCTTACGGGGTACCCCCTTGGAGTGGTTCAATGCCCAACCATTACACCTACCTCAGCAGATGAGCCCTTTCCAGTTGGTTAACTCATGCCTTTCAGTTCCAGAAAATGTTTTTGGAATTATTTCTTTAATGTTTTCTTCTCCTTTCTTTGATCTATTTCTGGAACTTCTATTAATTAGATTTTAGACCTCTTCTACTGTGTCTTAAGGTATTATCATCTCACTTAAACTCAACCTCTTTGTTCCTTGGTGGTGGTGGTGGTGACTTGGGTTTTGTTTTTTGTTTTGTTTTGTTTTACCATGTTTGTTTTATTTGGAGAGAGATTTCTTCTGTTCTGACAATCCTCTTGAGTTTTCTTCTGCCTTATTTTAAATTACTAAAAACTCTTTTTTGTCCTCTTACTATTTCTTTATTGTAGCTTCCCCCCCTTTTTTTTATAATTTCAATAGACTTAACTCTCGAAAAAGTTTATGCAAAATGTTTTATGTTTTCTCCCCCTTGCAGAGTCTCTGTTTCTTCCTCAAAGTTTTTTTGCTTTTGACTATTTGATCTCTGTTTCTATGTTAAAGGCTTCCCCTAGGTTTCCTATTTTGTGTTCATATTTACCAGATCATTATTAAGAGTGGGTGATGGGAAACCCTGGTTCAGGGTATGCAGGTGGGGCTTGTTGACTCTATCACTAGAAGTGATCTAGCCATGCCTTGTCATTGTCATCAGGAAGACCATATTGTATTGTATTGTATTATAATTATATGTAGGTCTTTCATCTAGGGCTGGGCAGATTCCCTAGAGAAGATTCATCCTTTTTTTTTTTTTTCTTCATAAGTAAATTCCTGACAACCAGTGATCTAGTTGTGGATAGAGTAAGAAACTGGGATTCAGCCTCTATTATGCATATGTTTACTTAATACCTGTTTTCAGTGTGATGCAAACATCCTTGATTATCCTCAGGGTTCCCCAGTGTAGAGCCCTCTGTGTCACCTCCTCCAGAGACTAAATCTCTGCTGATTTACCTGGATGGAGGCAGTTATCTAAGTGTTCAAAAAGAGGAAGCGGAAATGGGGATATAACTCCCTCCTTAGCAGGTTTCGATCAATTTTTCTTTATTTTAGAGTATCATCCCACTGCACCTTCCAACTACCAGAGGTAGTTGAGCCCATAAATCCTTAGTCTCTTTTACAATTCTTCAAGGTAAACTGGACTAATTCTCACCTTTTACAACACAAGTTCAGTATACAGCTTTTACCAGTTTGCTACAATGTCTGCCACTCACTGGTCATTTCATTTTCCAAAATTATGTTGTTGTTGTCTCCATTTTCATCTTTTGCATTTGGCCTTTTAAAATATTCCCTTACTACATAGCCCAGTGGAGTTTGGGAAGGTAATTAGATTTGTATCTTTAATTCACCAAGCAGCAAATATATATCTCTATACAGTTAATAGATTTTCTTTACCACTTAGGTCACTGAGATGAAAAGCCCAAATGTAATACAGATATGGCTTTTTAAGTGTTTTAACACAACAGAACCAAAAAATGATATCTAGAATCCAACTGTCCACCTCCATCACCAAATTTTCTGGGAGACGTTATAAGGTCATGATTGATTCCTCAAGTTTGTGCCTCCAGAAACACAATTTTATTGCTAGCTCATAATTTCTCAGTCCTTTAGCAACTAGCTCATACTAAATTAAAAAAAATGCACAAAGGACTGCTCCATAAAAAAAGCATCATGCTTTATTAACTTAAAGTAAGAAATATACTATCAATTGAATGAAATACTCAAATTTTATGAATTGCAATTCTATGATCAAAGTGCAGAAGGCCAAAATAACAATAATGAGGTTATTTTAAAAGACTTAAACATTAATTATTAATGGTATGATGCTATATTAGTTTGCTATCTCTTACTATGTCAATTTGCCATTAAACCACTGTCAAAATTCTTAATTATAAATAATTCATTATAAAAGAAATTTCATAGCAACTAAGGCTATGAAGGAGAGGTGGGGAGGACATTGCATTAAGACTAAGCCCAGACTGATATACCCAACTATTTAGTAGGTATCTCTGTTGAAAATCCAACAGGCACCACACTCTTAACACATTTAAACCTAGACTCAAAATATTCTTGCCCAACGTGCTCTTTCCTCTGTGTTACCTATCCCAGCAGGTTGAGACTTGTCTTTGGGTCTTCCCTCTATCATCCATCCCACTGGTTTCTAAGACATTTTGATTCTATATGTGAGACCCATCATTTCTTTTATATCTCCTCAACCATTAAGTCGATGAAGAACCTCATTTTAGTTACTCATCTGGTCACACAAAAAAGCAGAGACTCACTGAAGCTAATTCAAGCAAGAGGATTTATTGTAGTGAGTATTATAAGATAAACTGAAGCACATCAAAATTTTCAAGAGTTTATCTGAGCACATATTAATTTGAATCAGGCAGCACCAAACCAAAGGTGTTTAGGAGTGCTCTGCCTATGGAAGCTAGGAGAAAAAATTTTATAGAGAAGACTCAGAAGCAAAGTAAGGAAATTATTTGATTGGCTGTAGCTTAAGTAATTATTTGGGAAAGACTTGTAGGCTGTGATTGGTTGTTCTTAAGTTCTTTTCTCAGATTTGAGTACACTGACTCTGCCTTAGGTTTTGGTTTGGATAATGCCCTCCTTGTTTAACTACTTTGACATGAGTGAGTGGGGAATGACAATAATATGAAAGGAGGGACTATAATATGGATGGTCCTCTGTAAGGTTAGGGCTAGAGAGTGGTTTAGATTCATAGTAGCTCTGAAGAATTTGGCATCAGGAGTCCACAGAGCTTTACTCTAATAGTCTGCCATTAGTGTGACTATGCAGCACCTTACAGATTTGCTTTTTACTATCTTCTCCAGAAGCTTCCCTTTGAGTATTAGCTCAGTTTCCAAAGAAGGAAGCCTAGATCATCTTCATGAGCTAGGCCACTAAGTCAGACTTGTCTACAAACCCTTGTTGAGTGCAATGTCCACTTTGTCCAGATAGCTATAAATAGGGGTACAGTGATGCATGCTACCCTCCATTCATTGGGTACTCTAAACAGGAGAATCACTGGGGGCTAGACATGGATGTGCAGTAAAGCCCTCCCTTTTTTTTTCTTTTTGCCTTACTTATGTCAGTATTGCCTAGAGACATCTAGAACTATACAGTGAAGTTCAGGAAACAACTTTTGGAAATCAAAAAATGGGACAGTATTCACATGACTATTCACTCCAGGGCATCATCTCACATTGAGATTTTCCACATGGGTTAGTTCAAAGTACCATATTTTTTTTTGCTGACTATGAAAACACACACATACACACATACACACACTCCACATTTTCATTCATTTTGCTTAGAAATATAATATTTTTCTACTTATAATATTCTTATGGCTTTACCCTGAGAACGTTAGGTGTTGTCATTTGTTACAAAGGCAATTTCCAATAATATATTCAAATTATAGATCAGCTGAATTCAGTTCCTGTTATGCAGTTAAGACTAGTGCCAAAATGACATCAGAAAAAGTACCATCTGGAGGGTAAAGAAAAAAGACAGACTGAATGTATTTTCCCAGTCAACAATGAAACAATTAAGACAAAAAAGACACTCTTAAAATATTAATTTAATTTTTTTATTTACACAGACCCTAATGTGAAATATTTAAACCTGGTAATATTACAGCCCATGAGGTTCACAAAAGATATTCTCCAATGAATTAGTTATTTATATTAACACACCAAATATTCAAAGTTGTGTATATGTTTAGAGAACTCTCAAAATATTTTCATGTTGGTTTACTTTTAGTATGACAACTAAGGTAATATTTCCATTCTCATATTTATAGGAGAGATTCATGAATGCCACTGAAAATTGTATAATAAATCTTAAATTAGACATGGTTTTTATAAATAAGTGAACAGTGGGAGGCAAATAGTTTAAATAAGCTTAAATACAACATTAATCTGATAATTATAGACTCTAAGAAAGCAAAAATGTTCCTTAGAGGATCTTTAGGATAATATTTCACTTCTGCAAGAAAACCTTCTGCAGTATTCCTAGAATATCCCAATTTAGTGTACCTTTAATTGTTTTCTGTGATGGGAATCTTGAAACATCATAAAAGATCCATTTCATTTTTGGACAGCTGAAATTGTCCAAATGTTCCTTCTTATAAGGAGCCAGTCTGCCTCTCTAATACATCAAGCCCTCTAGAATGAAATAGATCAAAGTGATACCTTTTCACATGTGTGCCTTTAAAAAGTATTCCTTCTTAGTGTTCTAAGAACCTCTCATTAAATTTAGTGCCTAAAGACTTCCAGATGCAGTTAGTAATTAAAACAAAGGCATCTGACACTTTTTAACTCCTTTATAGCATAAAGATTAAATAAATACAAAACAGTAAAAAAGAATCTGCAACACAGATCTGCAGTATTTGCAGAGAACTATACCAGAGGAACTAGGGAGATACACCATGTAGACTATACTGCTAACCAAGGAACTAGTCTATAAAAGTCAATGGCTCTAACCCCTGACTACGTGAGCTGTAGCAATAGTAGGGAGAACAAAATGCTTTCAAGAACAGCTGTTTCAGGAGACCAGAAACAAAGAAAGCACACAAAATAAATTTATTAGTGGCATTAACATGGGGTTTCTTCCTTTTTATCAAGGTTCTTTGATGCCATGGGGGAAAAACTTAGAAAGGAGCTTGGACCATACTGGGTAAAGCCTCTACAAATTGTTTCACAAAACATGGCGGGGGGAACCTCACAGAGAGAAATACCCAAGTGGTATTGAACACAGTCTTAGCTTCTTCCTTAGCTATTCCTGGATTAAGGTACCACAAGCTCCCCCACTGGCCTAAAATGTTAACAGGAGGATTCTAACAAATCCAAGTAGATATTGAGGCAAAACAAGAAGACTCCATTTGTCCCCTGCTATAGGCAGATACTAAGACTATAAGAAATTACCTCTATCAAGGATGAATAAAAAGAAGAGGGCAACTTAGAAAAGATTCTATAAGAACAATAAAAAAGGCACACTTTTCAAGAGGTAGGCAGAAAATATGATTTTTTTAAAAAAGTATAAATAGCAGCAACTGTTTTAATGCTTGGTAAAATTCACTAAAACGTTCTCATGCTTTTATAAAAAAAAGAAATTTTTTAAAAAGGGTGTAAGATGTCTGCAATCAAAGGAGAAGTGGAGGAGACAAAATTTTATGAAAAATGGAAGAAATAACAAAATAACTGACTTTGCTAAAGCATTGTGAAATAAACATTCAGTGACATAATTTTTAAATGCACTAGGATAAAGAGGTAACTATGAAAAGCTCTCACAGACCAAGATGGCAACATAGGTTATTCCTGACATCACTCCCCCTCACAAGAAATAAAGCTCACAACGCTTCAAAAACAAGACACCACTGAGAGAATCCTGGAACATGGGATGAAGCTGAAGCACCCCTGCACCACAGAGACCAAGACAGATTACTTTAGAAGGATCAGAAAAGCAGCTGCAAGTTGATCACATTGCTCCTCCCTCAGGCCAGCATAGCACCACATGGAGGAGTCTCCACTAAGCCTCCATTCCCCTGGTGGGGAAAGAGTACCCAGGAACCTCCAGCATTGTGCATTGCATTGTGGGAACTTCTACTTCGATTTCACACCATGGGGATTGCAGGGGAATCTGCTCAACCAATGGGAATCTGACCATGACAGAGAAAGGGGAGGGTCTTGCAACAACCAGTCTGCAATCTTGGTGGACTGAGTTCATATCTGCATTGCCCAAGTACTGATCCCAACCAGAGGTATTGTTCATCTGCAGAACCAAGCTCGGGGCACACTGATCTGCCAGATTCAGAGGTAGTTTTGCAAGCTCTAGAGCCCAGTTTGCCCACACCTAGACAAGAAGCAGAATCACAGCCCCACCCTAAGTGGAGAGTGTCTTCCAGCTCTACCCACCCAGAAAGGCTGGTGACAGCTCCTGTAAGCAGTGCAGCCTGGCAGAGCTTAAGCCAAGAGGCAGGCAGGCAGGCAAGCAGGCAAGCAGGCAAGCAGGCAAGCAGGCAAGCAGAGTTGATCACCCCTACAAGTAAAGCCAGTACTGGATGTGGAGCATTCCATGCTATGCATAGGCAGGGGTATTAACTCATGGCCAAGGCTGAGGGTAGTTCTTGCCACCAAGCTCTCCCCACCCCCCACCCCCAGAGGCTGTCTGAGACTGGAGCAGACCCTCCCCCTCCCATCCAAACAATGGAACTGAGACATAGCCCTACCTGCTCTAGAAAGTGTCTTTCGGCTCCATCTGACTGGAAAGGCTAGAGACAACTCCCAGAGCTGAGGCATGTAGGCAGAGCCAATAGTCTGCAGAACAAAGTCAGTGGCTCTGTTCAATCAGGGAATTTGTGGTGTAGGTTAGCTCGAGTTAAGACAACAAACAAAGAGCCTTATTAGTTCTAGAGCTGCTTCTCCCACTGCACCTGGGCAGGGAATCTAATTTATAGGCCCACTCATTACTGAACACAAGCCTTCAGCCTGTTTGACCAGAGAACCTAGGACACAGGAAGCTGCACTGTCCATCAACAGCACTAGATACAGTGGCACTTGAACAGTGTATGGTCCCTGTTTTCCCCTGTGTGCAGAGCAGAACTAGTGGCCTCACCTGACCAAGGAATTCAGTGCACACTCTGGCCTAGTTCAGACCTACAAACAATGATCTTTTGGGGCCTTGGGTCCTGTCCTGCTACTTGCCAGGCAGGGAAGATAATTCGTAGCCTAATCTACCACTGAATATAGTACCCAGTCCTGATCATCTAGTAAGCCTGACAAGAGAATCCAGGCAACCACAGAGCCTATTCTTCAGCCTCACTTAGGAAGGGAACCAAGCCAGCAATCCTTTCCAGTTGTTTTGAACCAGTGGCACACCTATCCCATCCATTTTCTCAGAACTCAAACAGTTGCCTTGCCCCAAAACAGACCATAATAGCAGGCCCCACCTGCTCAAGAATGTTATGAATAAACATACCTGGAAACCCAAACTGACCTGACTGATGAAGAACTATCTCTGTCAAAACCTGTAAAGTTTGGGAAAAGAGTATGATTACTCAAATACAGATTCTAACATAATGAATCAAGGATCACAAATAAATCAGGTAACTGTGGCACCACCAAAGGAAACTAATAAAGCTCTAACAACTGACCTTAAAGAAATGGAGATCTATGAATTGTCAGATGAAAAATTTAGAATAATGCTCCTAAAGAAGTTTAGTGTACAAAAAAATATAAATAGACAACTAAATGAATTTAGGAAAACAGTGCATGAGCAAAAAGAGAAATACAAGGAAATAGAAACCATACAAAAAAAAGTCAAACTAATCCTATAGCTGAAAAAAGAATGGAACTGAAGATTCAACAGAGAATTTAAAAAGTAGATTCTATCATAAAGAAGAAAGAATCAACTATCTGGAGGACAGGACATTGGAAATTATATAGAGAAACAAAAAAGGAATAAAAAGAGTGAAGAAACCCTGTGGAAATTATGGGACACAATGAAAAGAAACAATATTTGCATTATTGGAATTCCAGAAGAAGTGGGAAAAGGACAGAAACTATATGTAAAGCATTAATGGCTGAAAACTTTTTGAACCTAGAAAGGGAAATGGACATCCACATCCCTGAGGCCCAAAAGACCTCAAATAGGTTCAATCAGATAGGGCTAACCTGAGACACATTATAATTACATTGTCAAAAGTCAAAGAAAGAATTTTAAGAGCAGCAAGAGAAAAGAGAAAAGCTATATGCAAGAAAAACCCTCATGAGACTAGTGGATTTCTGAACTGAAAATTTTCAGGATAGGAGAGAATGGGATGACATATTCAAAATACTGGAAGAAAATAACTGTCAACCAAGAATTCTAAACCTAGGAAATCTGTCCTTCAGAAACTGAGAGATAAATACTTGCTTGAACAAACAAATGCTGAGAGTGTTCATTACCACCGGACTGCCTTATAAGAAATGCTAAAGAGAGTTCTCCCTTACAAGAAATGCTGAAGACAGTTCTTTGAATGGTAAGTAAAAGAATTCTAATTAACATCATAAAGTGATAAGTAGAAGAACTCTAATTAACATCGTAAAAACTCAAAAAGGTAGCATAAATCTATAATCAAATAGTAAATACATAATCATAGTTAAATTCTACATTATGGTAATACTGACGCATATTTCATTTACAATTCTAATTTAAAAAGAAAACGAACCATAACTACAAAAATATGTTATTAGTTACACAATAAAAACATGTAAATTGTAATAGCAATAACCTAAAATGTGAGGGTTAGAAGAAGTAAAAATATAAAGTTTACAAATTCTATTGAAGTTAAGTTGTTATCAGTTTAAAAATAGGCTATTATAAGTTTAAGATATGTTCTGAAGGCCTTATCAACCACAAGAAAAAAATTCTGTAGTAATTACACTAAAGAACATGATAAAGAAATCAAAGTATACTAGTAACAAAAGAAATCAAAACACACACAAAAAGACAGCAGGATAGGAAATGAAAAACAGATCTACAAAACAACCAGAAAACAATTAACAAAATGGCAATAGTAAGTTCTTACCTATCAGTAATTAAAGATGAATTAAATTCTCCAAATAGAAGATATAGAATCGCTGAATGGATAAAAAGAAAATCAAATAATATGCTGCCTTTACGGAACTCATTTTAGGGGTGGGTGGCTCATTCAGTTTAGCATTTGACTCTTGATCTCAGCTCAGGTCTTGATCTCAGCATCATGAGCTCAAGCCCTGCGTTTACTTAAATAATAAAAATAAAAATAAAGCAGAAACTCACATTAATCTTAAAGATGTATAAACTGAGAGTGAAGGATGGAAAAAGACACTTCAGGCAAATAGTAATTAAAAAAAATCAGGGGTAGCTATGTTTATATCAGATAAAATGGACTTTAATCGGTAAAAAAAAAAGGTCATTATATAATAATAAATGGGTGAAAACATCAAAAAGGTATAACAATTGTAAATATTGATGCACCCAATATCAGAACACCTAAATATATAAATCAAAAATTAACAAAGCTAAAAGGAGAAATAAATAATAATACGATATAGTTGGAAACTTTAATACCCCACTCTCAACAATGGATAGCTCATCCAGAGAATCAATAAGGAAATAGTGGATTTGAACAACACCACAGACCGAATGGATACGACTGACATATACAGAACATTCTATCCAACAACAGTATAATACATATTCTTTTCAACCGCACATGAAAGATTTTCTAGGATGTTAGGCCTGTTTTCTTGGATATTGAGCCATGTTTCTAAGATATGTTAGGCCACAAAACAAGTCTCAGAGAATTCAAGAAGATTGAAATCATATATTCAAATCTTCTCTGAACTCAAAGGCATGAAACTAGAAATCAATAAGAAGAGGATAACTGGAAAATTCCTTAACACATGGAAATGGAAAAGTCACGAGAAATAATCCTGGTTGAAGTGTTAATTACAAAGATTTGTTTTAAATGTTACCAATACATAAAGAATTAAAAATTAGACTGGTCTCAGAGTTACACCCTCTATATCATGGATCACCTGCAAAATATATAGCAGTATTTTTAGGGTTAGAGGAGAAAGATCCTTATCCAAGTATTTTATAGTGAGCCAAATTGTCATTTACCTGTGAAAGTTGTTTTAAGACAATTTAAGTTATTCAAGATTACATAAAGTATATAACCCACATTCTCTTCCTGTAAAAAGTAGTCAAGAAATTATTCAAACCAATCAAGGGGTGAATCAACTAAATAAAAAAAAAAACAGAAGTTATGTCATAAAAGGACAGGTGTTGACTAATAGGAACCATTTAAACATAAAATTAAACAAAAAAGAATAATAAACATAAAACTAAAGTGACCCTGATTTTTCTCATATATATCCTCTAGTTCCACACTCAGTAATCATGAGTGGGAGATTGTTTTCTGAGTCCTACTTAGCTAAATATAAATGCAAATAAAATGTTAATACTTATCTAATTTTTGCCTCTTTGTACCTATTTTTTTAATTCTGTAAATGAGTTTTCTCATTCTCTTTAATGTTCTGAAATTTATTAACCACATATCTAAGTATTGTAATAATTATAATTCATTCATCCTACTTAACATTTGATAAGCTCTTTCCACTTGAAGGTAAATTCCCTCAGTGGTGGGAATTTTTTTTATTTGACAATCATTTTCAAAACCAAAAAGCTCTTTCTGATTCCCTGATTGTTCCTTTTGATTGGCCAAACTCTTTTAACCTCCCTCTCTTAGCCATTTTGTTACCTGTCCAGTTTTTTTTAAACCACCTTTCCTTATTTCCCAGATTTGTTTTATTTTGACCTCTAGACTATAACACATTGCTAGCTTCTGCCCAGACCTGAAAGGCAGAAATGAAGCTCTTGAGCCCATGAAGCCCAACTAGCAATTAAAGTTATGAAGTTCTTTGGTTTTCTGCAATGATAGTGGAGGTACTGATGTCTGGTTCTTAGCATCTTGAGTTATTTCCATTGCAAAAAATCTCAGGATATAAATGAATAATTTTCCTGAGTGCCTCACTTTAGTATATGATCAACGTTGGATTTCTGTGGACTTAGTAAACATTCTGCAAGCTAACTTATATCCTATAATAAATTACTTTATACTTAGAACCAGCTAGAGTGATTCTCTTGTCCAACCCAATGTTGGCAGATAACAAGGAGTGAACTGTTTCATGTTCATACCTTCACTTACTGCCCCTGAGACAGTCAGCCAGCACTTTCCATTCATAGTTCTTCTTCTAGCAGTTTGTTGAAATTTGCCAGTGGCTCCATATCCATTTGCCAGTGGCCCCATATACTCATTTTCTATCGATGTTTTAAAAATTACTACAAATGGTGACTTAAAACAACACCCATTATTAGGTCACAGTTCAGTAGGTCAGAAGTTGAGGCAGGCCAGCTGTGTTTTCTAGTCAGAGTATTACAAGACTGAAGTCAAGGTGTCAGTCAGGATGTACTCTTATCTGAAAGCTCTAAGGAAGAATCTGATTTCAACTTTATTCAAGTTGCAGACAACATCCTGTTCCTTATTGCTATAGGTCTAAGTCCCCCATTTCCTTCTGGCTGTCAGTCAGAGGCTACTTTTTTCTTCCAGAAATCCCCATCATTCCTTTCAGGTGGCCTCCTCCATCTTCAACGCCAGCAAGAAAACTACACTTCGTTTCAGACCTCTCTTTCTGCCACCAGCCAGAGAGAACTCTGTGCTTTTAAAGGAGTTGTACATTGGGGTGCCTGAGTGGCTCAGTAGTTAAGCGTCTGCCTTTGGCTTGGGTCATGATCTCAGAGTCCTGGGATTGAGCCCCACACTGGGCTCCCTGCTTGGCGGGAAGCCTGTTTCTCCCTCTCCCACTCCCCCTGCTTCTATTCTCTCTCTCTCACTGTGTCTCTCTTTGTCAAGTAAGTAAATAAAATCTTAAAAATAAATAAATAAATAAAGGAGTCGTATGTTTAGATCAGGATGACCCAAATCATCTCCCATTTAATTAACTCAGAGTCAACTGACAGCAACCTTAATTATATCTGCAAAATCTCTTTTGCCGTGTAACATGACATATTCACAGGAGAGGGAATTATGCAAGGCCAAAAGTCATTGGGGTCATTCTTAGTAGTCTACCTACCTCAGTCCTCTCTAGTTCTTTTCAGTATCAGAGATTGCAACATTTTTACTTTTTAAAAATTATTTTCATAGGCTTTTCAGATGGAAGAGAACTGACATCTACTCAGTCTGACATCTTAAACTAAAAGTCCCAATCACACTCACAGTAGGCTGCAAATTTTATTTATATTACACTTGAATGTGCAAAAAACTGAAGTATGTTTTCTCTATAAATGGTCTAATCCCCTTTGCTAGCTACTAATCCCCTTGATAACAGGAAGGAAAAAAAACCTTAGGAAACTATAAGTTTAGTCTGATTTGATAGTATTTTTTAGATGAATGGCATCTATTGCCAAAGAAAAATTGTACTGGACAGGGTTAAACATTTAAGGAAGACTTTATTCAAGATGATTGCAGTAGGGAAGATACAGACTTCAACTACATTGAAACAAAAGGAATGTTTTGAAGCCTGCAGCAAGCTAGTGGAAAAGTACTGGAGTACATTAGGAAGGAGGTTGGTCAAAGGAGATTGGGCCATCGGTGACTGCTTATTGGTGATCACCAAAGTTAGGTTCCACACTGCCACGAAGACTAGGAGATAGCACTTTCATTCTTGATGATTCCATTTCAGAATTGGTTTCCAGCTCCTTCAGAAATACACTACTGTATTTATAAATCAAGAGGCTGGGAGAAGATTTCCATCTCAAAGGGACAGAGAAAAAAGTACAATTTAAGTTTTTCTAGAATAAATGCTCTAAGAAAAGGGAAGTCAGGGACCTACAGTCAGGAAGAAACCTATCTAAAGTTTAGTTAAGCTGAGGGGAATGTTACGTCTGCCTTAGTCACTAGAAAAGATAAAATGCTTAGCATTTCAGATTTCCCATACTCTATTTCTCTCCAAAAAGGTATATATGAGCATATGAGAAAAGTGGAGCTTCTGTAACCATATGTCTGATGACAAAAGATAATGATCTTGAATCTACACAATGTCCACTGGATTCTTGCTGGTCACTTCTGCAGTCATCAGTCTGAACTATTCCCTGTTGGTAATCATTGAGTTCTGGCTCACTCTATTTGACTTTAATATTTTTTTTAAAAAAAAGGAGGTGCCATGTTGAAGTCCCCTACTGGAGTCCTTGGTTCTATTTGCTTCTATTGTCTTGAAATTGTTGAGTTCTGCATCACCTTAGTCAGACACTAGTATTCTGCCTTTTGTGCCCATTCTTTAGATGTAAACACAAACTCCTATATTCATTCTAAGTCTTTAATTGTTGAGAACCAGGACGTTACAAGCAGTTGATTTACCTGCGTTCAACTGGCACCTCTGCATATTGCTTGCTCACTTCGTGTTAGGAGACACTAAGCCAAAAGCTGAAGTTTCCCAGCAACCTGCAGCTCTCTGACACTATTCCAGAAGTAAACATCCTGATGCCACATACCTTCCCTAGGTGTTCTCAGTCTTCCCAAACCCATCTGAATGTTTTAATCCATCCCTCCACATACTCCCACCCTCACCCCCACATGAATACATCCATGTTAAGATTAGCATCTGACTTCTTCCACTGACTTCTGTTAGTCTTCTTCCCACTCCCCAGGGGCATTCTCTTCCATAATCCCAAGGTCTAATACTCTAGGCCCAACTTTTTCCATCTTAACCTATATTGTTAAGATTGATTGATTAAATTTATTAATTCCTGTCTTTTATGGCTAAATTGCATTGCCAAAGGGACTAAAACTTAATTCACAAAACTCAAAGCTTATCAATGACTCATTTCTAGTACTAACCACTTCCCTCATCTCTGGGGCAATATGCTTCAAAATGTAACTTAGAAGGGAACACAACAAACTTAAGGGAGAAATTTAATTCCTTTATTTAATATTTGCTTATGTCATATGCTCTTAAGAGATCAAGCAGACATATGGGATTGTCACCTAGCTATAAAATTGTTTTAAAGTCTTAACTGACAGATATAAAAACAAATGTCTTACATCTAGACTGAAGTTCTGTCTAACAATCTGTGCTTTCTCTTTTTAACTTCCATGAAAGCATGAATATTCCTACTTTTATCGCCCCCCTAAATGGAATTTATGAACCTACATTTAGTTTACATAAAGACTATTGTGTCTTAAACATGTGACCATTCTGAAAATGACGTTTATCATTTACACATGGAGTAAGCATCATCTAATTATAATAAGCAAAACATAACATTTTAAATAATTATTTGCTATTGCTCATTTCTTAAACTTCTCTTCAAGGTAATTCTTAAATAATTGTATTACTCCATATTCATATAATATATAGAGATATAGATTATATGGAGATATACATATTGTGTAAATTATACATATACATATATATGAGAAGAGAGAGAAAGGGAATGAAGTTAAATAAAATGCCTTCACTCTGAAACCCAACTCGTCTTGTTATATAGAAAATGCAGTTGTCAGTAATTTCCTTGGAATTTTTTAAATTATAAGTATTAATAAACTAAGTGAATTTGATTTATAATTTCTTTTGGTTTCAATATGAGGTTTTTCCCTAATGTAGAATGTTTTACTTTAACATCTAGTTTCATTAAGTTGACATAAATTTGGGATTATGGTCGTATGTATGTTAGCTGTTATTAGTCAGGATAAGAAAGTAGTAATAAAACTTAGTAAATTAAAACCTCAGACCTAGGATTGGATGATGTTTATCTGCCTACCTCACACGCGCAAGCTGCCATTTCCATCATCTTCTCTCATATTGTGGCTTTTTCTATTTTCTCCTTTCTGTTCTTGACATAATCTAGTTGTGGCTTCCACAAATGATAAAACGGGACACGTATCCTCCGTCTTTGCTTATGTTACTGAGCCACCAAGTATCTATTTCCTGATTTCAATTTCTTAGAACCATTCCAGTAACATCCTTCTTTACTTGACTCAACTTTATTACAGATCTCCCACTAGCATGTGGTAACAAAGCTCATAGACGATTCGAAGTATTGAATCAGTGTTGCGTATGTCAAAATTTTATTCCTCAGAACAGAGGTTGTAGATTTAGAGGACACAGTCAATAGATTCTGCACTATACCCCAACACCTACCCTACCCACATATGCAATTTAGAGATCCTCCTCTTGCTTTAAAACCACACTCCTCCACACACACATCCCGATTTAAGGATCTAATCTAGGGGTTAGATTCCTGTCTTCTGCATCTTTGATCTTCCCCCAGCGACTCGCTCAGATTACGCACACTGTGAGCACTTGGGAAATGTTGGCGGAATATTGTTGAACAAAAACAGTCACTCTGGGCTTTTTGGTAGAGATGATGAATCATCACAGGATAATTTTAGCATGCAGAGCCCAAACAGTAACCAGGTTGTGCGACTGTCCTAACATATGAATTCACCAGCCCTGCCTGCGAGGAACCAGCAAAGGGAACTCGAGCGATTTGACAGCTATGCCTTTAGCCGCCAGCTTTTAAATCAGCCAGTTGGGTATTAGAAACACATCTCAGCCAGGAACGCCGTTTCAGGATGGAGTGGAGGCGGCTGAGAGCTGCGGAATCGACACCCTCCACCCCTCGCGCTTTTGTCGCCAACTCTAGCTTGGCGCAAGGCACGCCGGGACACCAGGGAGCTCAACCACCATCACCAAGGCAACCGGCCAGCACGCGGTTGTCATGGAGACCGGCGGGCTCCTCGGAGAGTCTAGCAGAGGGACCGTCTTCGCCCGCACCCAGGCAGGATGCTTCGCCGAGGCTATAACGCCTCTGAAAGGCGAAGACACGTGAGCGACCACCTCAGCTGGCAACAAGACCAAGCGATGAGCAGCAGCATCTACCTCCTACGAGAGATCGGTCCCACTGGCTTCCTGCTGAGGGAAAACAGGGATTTCCGAGTAATTACCGCCCCCAGCTAGCCTCTCGCTCCCGCCTGGCCCACTCGCCGGGTCCTCCTGGGCCTGCCTGGTATCTAGTCACCCTCACAATCCCTGCGGATTCTCGCTGCCACACCCACCCACCCGCACGAGTTCCAGACCCTAAAGATGGATAGATTGCGGAGGGAAATGGTATTTGTTAGAAAAGTTTCGTTTTTGGAAGTCTGGACTCCAAAAGGCATCCAACTCTTTTAAGATAATGGCCCTTGCTTGATCTTTAGGCTTGAAAACGTGAGACGTTTTATTTATATGTACGGTTTGCGTTGCGTGCGTTCTTGGATCCCTTGTTAGCAGTCACTAGCCCTGTAACTCAAACGAAATAAAAAACCTACAACCTGTTTACATAACGTCAATATTTACTAAATAAATAAAATCGGTTTTTCTTTACTCTTTTAGTTACTCTAAAATTCCAAGAAGATACTTTTAAAGTACTGTTTAGGTGATGAAGCCTTGGAAAGGTCTTAAGAAAAACTCTTTCTAATTTTGCTGAAAAGACAACAGATATTTTATATTTGCATATCCCACTCTTGCCACTCAAAAGTCAGCCACCATCCATCCCACCTCCTGCGTGTTAATCCGGAAAATTTTAATTTGGTGTCCTGCATTTTAAGTACTGAATACAACTTACTAGCCTGTGTTTATTTAAGACATCCTTTTATTATTATTATTATTATTTTACTTTGTCTCTTATAACACTGTAATTAATAAATTATTTTATCGAATATAGACTTGGTGAATAAACTTAGTCTTCTCAAGAGTAAAATTATATGCCAATTTAAATGTACAAAACAAACAAAAATCCAAGGTAAACTAGTTTACGAAAGATCTTTAGCTTCACTGCAAGACAGAATTAATTTTCAGTAAGAAATGTATAGAATTTTTTTAAAGGTTTTAAAATTAGATTTCTTTTCAGCTGCCTGAGTGTAGGACATCTAAAAACAGTCTTAACTGATAATGCAAATTTTTGACCAAGAAAAAGAATATGGGGAGACTGGTATCAAGAGTTAAGATGTCTCAATAGACTATATTCAACCTTTGGAGTCACCCAAACTAAATTACTTCTTGAAATCTCTTTTAATTCTATTATCTATTAAATTAATTTTATTCTAACTCTAAAAATTAGCTAGAGGGTTTTTCTTTAAGTATGCTTTTATCTTTTAAAGGTTTTTTTTTAGGAAATCCTCATGTTTGTAACTGTTCCACATTTCTGAAAGGAGGGGAACTTTGTAAGCATATCTGCTGGTAAGTAACTCTGTAAGAAAGATCTGCCACAAAGGAACATCTTGGTGTATTGCCTTTTTCATGATTTGAATACTAAAAGATTAAAGAAATTTGGTGTTGGGCAAATATAAAGGTAAACTGGCTGTAATTTTCTGTATATTTGGGGGGTATTTTATTTCACTCTTTAAATTAAGTAAAGTTTAACTTGAGAAACATACTACCACCTCTACAAGTTTTGAACTTTAATGTTTTTAGTAAGAAAAAAAATCACTTCCTAGGGTCTCATTATGTAAAAATGTGAAATCTAACTTTAAAGAAAAAGAAAAACCTCCCTGATTCACATCACTAATGATAATTATGTTCTCACTACAGTATTTCTATTTGCTGACGGTTAAAAATAAATCCCCGAATGCATTTTATTTTTATTCTTTCTAATGATGATGCATTGTTTGTTTCTTTGTAAATGCAGTACAACAAATTATTTAATAACAAAAAATTCATTATAATTTTTTTCATTATGATATATTTTTAATGTGTTGTTTTTGTTTTCAATAAGCATTTTACTACGAATCTTTCAAGATAGTAGAAGGACTCCACTGAAGATTACTTCCAACAAATCTGAAATATTTCCTCTAATGTCAGAACCTATTTGTAGGGGAATCCCAGAAATGGAAATTAAAAAACTCTTTCCATTTAATGTTTAGAAATAGTTTGGAATTCTTTCCACTTTTTTCATTCTTTCAACTCATTTCGTTTTACTCATCTGTATACAAACAAGTCATGAATTATACTATTATAGAAAGTTTGACATTTGAGAGTAAAACAAATCAAACAAAAAATTGAGCGAAGAGTTTACGTTTCACATTTTGAATGCTTTCTTTATAGGTTAAAAAAAAAAACCTAAAAGTAATGCACATCTGTCATTTCCAAAGATTTATTTACCAAGTTTTTGTTGTTTTGTTTTGATCAGTTTTTATTCAGCATTGCTAACACAATTTGCTGTAGTTAGCATAGAAGATATAAAATATGGTCCTTTCAAAATTTCTAGTTTGGTTTTATTATTAAAAGTAATAAGTTACATTTATTAAAATAGGTTTTTTTTCTTTTTGTTTTATTGTTAGCTTCCTCAGGGCAAGGACCTTTTGTTATCATTTTTATATAATGTAACTCATTTTTAAAAATATATATACCAAACTAAATGGAAATATGATTCAAGTATTTAATATACTAAAGTGTATTTAATATATTTATATAAGAATTTCATATGTATTTCTCACTTTTTAAAAAAGCCATATTCCATTTTAATTGGTGATATTTGAAGTATTTTTATTGTCATACATTAAAGTGGTATATGGAGGAAAGTAGTTGTTTGGTACGCTTCAGAAAATTACTCCATTTCCAGGAGTAAGCAACTTCTAGAGAAGTTTAAAGGAAGTGCTATGAATACCTCAATTTCCTCACTAACCTGTCTCTGTGAACAACTGTATGTCCTGAAGAAATGCATGGACTCTCTCTGACAAATCTCTTTATTATAAATGTCTTTTATTTTCATTTATCACACTTTTTTCACATATGCCTACTTTAAAACATATATTTAACTACTATTTTTTGCATGAGTTTTTATTTTAATCTCAGTATAGTTAAAATATTGAACTACTATTATAACAGAAAACTGAGGAGTGTTACGTTTATTTATAACACTGTCAGCAATATAAATTCTATAATGCTATTCCTATCTTAAGATTAAAACAAAATATGTCAGAAATAAATGTTTTATTTTGGTTTTCTGTCTGTGAATATTAGGGTCTTGTTGAAAAAATTCAAACTTCCAAGGACTCATGAATGTAAGTTGTGTTTTTTCTTTTATTATTTTGAAGTTAACAATTTTAGTAATTGTTTGTTTGGACATAGTCTAAATTAAAAAAAATTATTTTCCTAGACAGTCTGACAACCAGCTATAGCTCAGTTTGTTACATATAAGACAGTTGGAACATTTTTCTTCCTTAATAAAAAAAAAGGTAACTTTATATGTCATTTCAAATTCAGTGGCATTTTATTTAAAAAGGGGTAAAACAATGGTCAGTTATTCTGAAGGCAAGATTTCCCTCACGTGTTCTAAGCAAAGATTCACAGTGATTTCTATATTTAAAATTACTTTAATTATAGGAAAAATAAGAAGTGTAATTTTTTAGATCCCATCAATAGACATTTGATATGGCACATAATTTCATTAAAAAAAAAGGTCTACTGACTGAAATTTGTATGCAAATATATATAGAGATATATTTCAAAATCTATAAATATATATTTTGAAGAATAAAATAGCTTTTATGTCAGTACTTAAATTGAGTTTAGAGTCAAGCATATAGTTGTGTAACTTTAAGTTCTGGAGTCCTCAAAATTAAAAGAGAAAGAAAAATAATTTTGTTACAGGTCACTTGGATTTATAGATTTTATAAAAAAGATATTTTCATTAGGAATTGTTCCTGTAGTCATGTGGTTATTTGGCCTATCATAGACCCATCTAAGAATTGCAATAACTTTTTAAAATTTATTAGTAAATGTTTATAATGTTCATAAAGAAAGTAATAATCAGTTTTCAATTTTTTAGTTCTTAGAGTATTGGTTTTACTTAGCCAACTTTAATTCCCCCCAACTATTATATAAGTACAATTATAATAAACATTTAAAAGTTGTACTAGATAATAAATTAATATTACCATTTCACAGGCATTTTTCTTTTGTACTCTTCTCCCACATTAACATTCTTTTAGAAATGTCTCCCATTTTCTATGTCTGCTGTTACCTGTATACTAGTGATTTCAACATCTTATCAACAGAGCAGTATTTCCAACTGACTTCAGGGCAGCTCAGTTTTGGAAGACCCACAGGCATTTTAAATACCAAATTTCTCCTCCATTTGTGCTCCCATCTTGTATTTCCTATGTCATATATTGGCTTTCCTTCTTCTTTAGTCTCTAAAACTAGAGACCATGGGATTCTCCATTTTTCCTCTCCCAATTTCTTCCCTCATATCTCTATCATTCTACAAATCCTGTTTATGTTACTTCCTACCTTCTTCTCAATGGTGTTCTCGTCTCTCCATCCTCATTCTCACCTTTGTTCATCTTCACAAGCCCTTAATAGTATTCTTTGTAACTCCCTTCTTTTCATCACCTGCACTTTGTTGCTTTCTCCTTCGCATTGGAGACAAAAGGTTCTTTCTGAAATGTCACTTAATTCTCTACTTCATCTTCTCTCCCAATCCCTTCATACACGACGATTAGGTTCTATGATATTATACATATTGTTTTCTTCTCCATTTCATCATTTTATATCCACCTGAAGTTAAATGTTCACATCTTCTCCAAGTCTTATTTGATCTTCCTACTGTTTGACATATCATTTTCACAAGCCTCTATACTACTGCTGTCCAACAGAAATTGAATGTAAGCCACATATGTAATTTTCTAGTAGCTATATTACAAAAAGTAAAGAGAAACAGGGAAAATTAATTTTAATATGTTAATTTAATCCAATGTATCAAAATATTATCACATCAACATGTTATCAATATAAAAATTACGTGATTTTTTTATACTGTCCTCAAAGTCTAGTGTGTATTTTATACTTACAGAGCATCTCATCTCAGATACTATATACTATGTTTTCATTGGAAATAATTTATCTGCATTTAGATTTCAAAAAGTAATCAGTTGGAAAAAAGATTCATGTAATACCCGAATTGTTACAAACATACTTATAAATTTTCAGCAACTATTGATTATCAGTTTTCAATTTCAATTTAAATGAAACAAAATTAAAAATTTAGTTTTTCAGTCACATGAGCCACATTTCAAGTGCTCAGTAGCCACATGTGGCTAATGGCTGGCTACTCTATTAGATAGTGCAGCTCTATACAACTGAACTTGACAAATATTTATTGTACTGCATATTAGCCAGGAGCCTCTGCTAGGTACTTTTATAAATCAAAACATATGAATACTAACATTTATGGATTTTTTCATTTACAAAAATAACAATTTCATATGGACCAACATAATACTTAATATGGTGTTACTCTTTGTAATTCTTGAAGACAGAAACCATGTTTTGTTTTGTTTTTATAAATATCAGTCTACAATAGGGGATTTTTTTAAATGTTTAGTTCTATACATTAATTTTGAAAAATGTATACTTCCTACTAAAATAAAAGATCTTGCTTATCTCCTATATTTAAAAGAAGTCTTAGTCAACATTGAGAAAATCCTATTTGTACATCAATGAAATTTATAATTTAAATAAAAGCTAGAACAAACATGCATAAAAATTAAAGTAATTTAAAGAAAACTATAAACAGTTATTCATTAAGATTATGTAAAGTATGTACATAATGGAGGAGATGGTTACTAGTAATGAGGGAAGAGTGTTTTGAATATCATTCCTAGATTCTTCTGAAACACATCAGGAAACAAATATTTGCATGCTAGTCCTGCATATCAAAAACATGAGGCTTATTTTTGAAGACTTGCAAAGATGATTATGCAGGAATTTTATAATAAAGATACCAGTTTTTTATATCAGGCCAAACCTGCATTTATCACCTAATAGTTCCTTCTAAATAGTTCCTTCTTGATAGTTTACTTTTTAATAGAGAGCTGAGGGACAAACAACTAAGAGTTGAAATATCCTTTTCTTCATTTTATAAATGTTGGCATTAGAGAAACTTTTGGTTTATCCAACTCCCCTCTCTTCTTTTATAAGGCAGATTCTAAAAGGTCCAGCGCTAACAGCAGACAGACGCAAAGTTTAAACTAGACTTTTTGAGTTCTTCTCTTCTCCTCCCTTTTCTCTTTTTCTTTTAGTCTAGTAAATGCAATCTGTTCCTTTTTTAATAAAATATTTACAGAGAAAATAAGCGCATTTCAGGAAATTTTTTATAATTCCCACTAGAAAGATAAAACCCTTTTATGATTTCTTACTTCCTTTTTGAGTTTATATTTATGTATACCTAATATTCCATGGGAATTCTGTCTTCTACTTTTATCACACAGTTACTTTAAAAATATTTTCAATGCTGTAAAATCTCTGTAATTAAAGTCATCGATGGCTAATGTTACTTCACTGAATATGGTATATCATAATTTAGTTAACATTCTTCTATTGTTAGTCATTTAATTTATTTCTAACTACTTGTTATATTCTTTGCACATGAAGCTTTCTCTTCTTTCAATTATATCTTTGGCCTAAAGTCTCAGTAATTGGATTTTAGATTATAAGTATTAATATTTTTATGTCTGCTACCCATATGTATTACCAAATTGGTCTCTAAAATACTTTGCTGGGACACCTGGGTGGCTCAGTTGGTTAAGGGTCTGCCTTCGACTCAGGTCATGATCCCAGAGTCCTTGGATGGAGCCCCATATTAGGCTCCTTGCTCAGCAGGGAACCTGCTTCTCCCTCTGCCTGCCTTTCCCCCTGCTTGCCCTCTCTATCTCTCTCTCTCTCTCTGACAAATAAATGAGTAAATCTTTAAAAAAATGAATAAAATAAAATACATTTGCTGATTGCGATTTCAGCAATGTATCAATTTTCCACTAGTTTTGCTTTGGGATTCGTGTTAGATCATATCATTACTTAACCTTATAATGAAAGACATGAACAAAATACTTAGGTCCCCAAAGAAAATAATCTAAAAATACGAAGACACACTTTGAAATGTTAATAATATTTCTCTTTTTTTAAAGATTTTATTTATTTATTTGACAGACAGCGAGACAATGAGAGCAGGAACACAAGCAGGGGGAGTGGAAGAGGGAAAACAGGCCTCCCACCGAGCAGGGAGCCCAATGTGGGACTTGATCCCAGGACCCTGGGATCATGACCTGAGTCGAAGGCAGACGCTTAACAACTGAGCCACCTAGGTGCCCTGTTAATAATATTTCTATAGTTTTAGAAAAAAAGGCTATCATACAAAACATGAAACAATGCCAAATTCAAGGTTCATTATGATCTATTCATTCCTAGTAAACTTAAATAAGAAAATAGTTTCCATTCTCCCATATATCTAACATACCCTTAGAAGATCTAAAATGCCTTTATATAACTTTTGTAAATACAAAAAGAAATAGCATAAGGGAAACAACATTTCATGTATTTATCACTGCTTATTCAATAACAATAGTTATTCTGTGTCTGTGCCTCATTCATATTTCAACTAACTTTTCTTTGTTGTTAATGAAATTGAACATCTTCCATTGCCTTCTGATAAGGGTAGCTATCTTTCTCTTCTTTATAAAAGAATATTCTTTTGTAGTCTCATACATTAATTTTTCCAAATTATCTCAGAAGAGTTTGTTTCTCCCTTGCATTTTCCAATTTATATTATACCAGACAGTTTATGACCAGCTCCTCTTATGAACTTTTATGTTTCAGTAATCCTGCTGCCCTAGAAAATATTTATTCCCAAAAGCACAATTTTTGTTCCTTGTTTTCTTCCCCATTTTTTTAGAGAGCAGATGTTGCTCTGTCTCTGTGACAAATAGCCTTCATCCTCCAAAGTAATGGTTAATTAAAGTATGTTACTCTCTTACATTCCACCTGCCACCCCACCTCATACAAGGAACAGAGATTTCTGTATTAAAATGTACCTATGATGTTTGCAGCATATTTAGTGTTTAACTGGGAGACTTTCCAGAAAAATGGATCTTTTCATTATCTTGCAAATATTTTAAAAATTTATTAAAGAATGTACTAAATGTATTAAAAGATGTATAAAATGAATAGAATTCAGGGGTACTAATAACAGATGGCATTTAAATTATGGCATGTTAAGGAGAGAGGAAAGGAAAAGAGCCTGAAATGGGCTGGGGAAAAAAGAATCGAGGATGCCCTGATCAAAACTATATGTATTAGAAAATAATTTCTTATAAAGACAGCAGGATAGAGAAAATTCATAATTCAAAGAATGCACATCCCAAGATTATAAGCAACATAGTTCATAATAGATTGTCCTGAGGAATACTAACCAAATCTGTGAAAGATGTAGCTACCAAGACACTCTTGTACAAACAAAACCAAGACAGGAGAGTAGGCACAATTAATTGAGTCTTGCTCTCCTGTTATCCATTCATTCATTATTCATTTAATATTAATTAAATTAAATATTAATTTGATACTAATTAAATAGTAATTAATTAAATATTAATTTTACTAACTACTCAAATATTGCTGTTTCTCCTATTTCTTCTGATTCTATGTTGATAAAATATTTGTTTATGGACAAGTTGAACAGATCAAAATGTAAGACATGATTATAACACCAATCCAAGGGATGAGCACTACAATATAATTAATGCAAAACCTTTATAAAATGCAATATTTGCACTGACTTTTCTCAGTTACAAAAAAAAAAAAGATAACTTCCATTCTTTTTTATAAATGACTCCTGAACTTTTGGTTCTGAAAAAATACAAAGAGTGGTAAATGTAGGTATAATAATTCAATCAAAACTATCTTTCTGATATTTGAAAGAAAATTAACTTTTAGCATAAGTTATTACATTTCTGTATCTCCAATTTTGCCACTGAATTTTAATACTTTGGAATTTTTCACTAGCTGCTTTGCAGTTAGGTCTCGTGGAGGGAGAAATCAGTGACTTGCTTCGAGGGATACATCAAGTTCAAACTCCCCAACATGAAACAAATGGTGAAACTGTGCATATTGAAGAAGATGGCTACATTAAACGGAAAGAAATTGGTTCAGATGATGTCTGCTCAATTTGTCAAGAAGTACTTTTAGAGAAAAAGCTTCCTGTCACATTTTGCAGGTGACATGTTTTTCTTTCTCTTTTTTATTGAAGTATAATTAAAATATAGCATTATATTAGTTTCAGGTGTATAATATGATTCAACAATTCTATGCAGCACTTAGTACTCATCAAGGTAAGTGTATTCTTAATCCCCTTTATCTATTTCACCCATTCCCCTACTCACCTCCTCTCTGACAACCTCTAGTTTCCTCTCTGTATTTAAGAGTCTGGTATTTTGGGCACCTGGGTGACTCAGTCAGTTGAGCATCTGCCTTTGGCTTAGGCCATGATCCCAGGGTCCTGGGTTCAAGTCCTACGTTGGGGGGGCAGTCCCTGTTCAGCAGAGAGTCTGCTTCTCCTTTTTTTTTTTATTTTTTTTTTAAAGATTTTATTTATTTATTTCACAGCGGGAGAGAGATCACAAGGAGGCAGAGAGGCAGGCAGAGAGAGAGAGGGGGGGAAGCAGGCTCCCTGCCAAGCAGAGAGCCCGATGCGGGCCTCGATCCCAGGACCCTGAGATCATGACCTGGGCCGAAAGCAGAGGCTTTAACCCACTGAGCCACCCAGGCGCCCGAGTCTGCTTCTCCTTCTCCCTCTGCCCCTTCTCCCCACTCATTCTCTCTCTCTCTCTCTCTCTCTCTCTCTCTCTCTCTCTCTCTCTCTCTCAAAAATAAATAAATAAATAAAAATCTTCAAAAAAAAAAAAGAAGAAGAGAAAAAGAGTCTGGTATTTTGCTTGTCTTCTTTTTTTTTTGTTGTTCATTTGTTTTGTTTCTTAAATTCCACATATGAGGGAAATCATATGGTATTTCTCTTTCTCTGACTGATTTTGGTTAGGAATATACCCTGTAGTTTAATCCATGTTGTTGCAAGTGGCAAGGTTTTACTCTTTTCTATGGTTGAGTAATATTCTATTCTCTATGTGTGTGTGTGTGTGTGTGTGTGTACCATAGCTTCTTTATCCATTCATCTATTGACAGACACTTAGGTTGCTTTCATAACTTGGGTATTGTAAATATGCTGCAATAAGCATAGAGGTATATTATCTTTTTGAATTCATGTTTTTGTTTTCCTTCAGTAAATTACCTTCAGTGAAATTACTAAATCATGGTAATTCTATTTTTAATTTTTTGAGGAACCTCCATACTGCTTTTCATGGTGGCTACACAAATTTGCATTTCCAGTGTGCACAAAGGTTCCTTTTTCCCCACATCCTCACCAGCACTTGTTATTTCTTGTGTATGTGTTTTTTTTCAGCCATTCTGACAGGTATCGGGTGATACCTCATTGTGGTTTTGATATGCATTTCCCTGACAATTTGTGATCTTGAGCATCTTTTCATGTGTATGTCAACCATCTCTATTACTGTTTTGGAAAAATGTCTATTCAGATCGTTTGTCCATTTTTTTTTTATTATTTGCCCCAGGGGTACAGGTCTGTGAATCATCAGGCTTAACACCGTTCACAGCATTCACCATAGCACAAATGCTCCCCAATGTCCATAACCCATATACCCTATCCCTACCCTCCCACCCCCCAGTAACCCTCAGTTTGTTTTGCGAGATTAGGAGTCTCTTATGGTTTGTCTCCTTCCCCATCCTATCTTGTTTCATTATTTTTCCCTGCCTACCCCCCAAGACCCCCACCCTTCCCCTCAAGTTCCTCATATCAGAGAGATCATATGATAATTGTCTTTCTCTGATTGACTTATTTTGCTTAGCATAATACCCTCTAGTTCCATCCACGTCATTGCAAATGGCAAGATTTCATTTCTTTTGATAACTGCATAGTATTCCATTGTATATATATATATACCACATCTTCTTTATCCATTCATCTGTTGATGGACATCTAGGTTCTTTCCTTTGTCCATTTTTAATCATATTATTTGGGGGGGGTTGATGTTGAGTTGTGTAAGTTTTTTTTATATTTTGGATATTAACCATTATCAGATATACCACTTGCAAATATCTTCTCCCATTCAGTCGGTTGCCTTTTGGTTTTGTTGATGGTTTCCTTTCTTCTGCAAAAAGCATTTAATTTTTATGTAGTCCCAATAGTTTAATTTTGCTTTTGCTTCCTTTGCCTGAGGAGACATATCTAGAAAAATGATTTTTATGGCTGACGTCAAAGAAATTACTATGTTTTCTTTGGGGATTTTTATGGTTTCAGATTTCACATTTAGGTCTTTAACCCATTTCAAGTTAATTTTTGCATATGGTGTAAGAAAGGGATCCAGTTTCATTCTTTTGCCTATAGCTGTCTGGTTTTCCCAGCACCATTTGTTGAACAAACTCTTCCTCATTGTATATTCTTGCCTCCTTTGTTGTAGATTAATTAACCATGTAAGTGTGGGTTTATTTTTGGGCTCTCTATTCTGCTCTATTAATCTGTATGTCTATTTTTGTGCCAGTATTATTCTGTTTTGAGTACTACAGCTTTTTATATCTTCAAATTTGGAATTGTAACACCTCCAAGTTTTTTTACTTTCTCAAGTTTGCTTTGGCAATTTGGGGTCTTTTTTTTTTAAGATTTTATTTATTTATTTGACACACAGAGAGAGAAATCACAAGTAGGCAGAGAGGCAGGCAGAGAGAGGGGAGGAAGCAGGCTCCCTGCTGAGCAGAGAGCCCGATGCGGGCCTCGATCCCAGGACTCTGAGATCATGACCCGAGCCGAAAGCAGAGGCTTTAACCCACTGAGCCACCCAGGCGCCCAATTTGGGGCCTTTTGTGGTTCCATACAAATTTTAGAATTATTTGTTCCAATTCTGTGAAAAATGTTGTTTGTATTCTGATAGAAATTACGTTGACTCTGTAGATTGCTTTGAGGAGTATGGACATTTTAATAGTATTAATTCTTTCAATCCTAGAATGTGGACTATCTTTCCATTTGTTGTGTCATCTTTAATTTCTTTCATCAATGTTTTATAGTTTTCAGAGTACAGGTCTTTCACCTCCTTGGTTCAACTTAGTCCCAAGTATTTTGTTCTTTTTAATGCAGTTATAAATTGCATCTTGCTTCTTGAGGTATGTCTGTATTGTTATAAATCTCCCTCTTTGATCAGCTTTTGCTGTATCCCAAAGATTTTGGACCATCGTGTTTTCATTTTCATTTGTCCACATGCACTTTTATTTCCTCTTTAATATTTTGATTAACCCACTCATTGTTTAGTAGCATGTTATTTAACCTCCATTTATTTGTGTTCTTACTAGATTCTTTCTTCTGTTTGATTTCTAATTTCATACTGTTATGGTCAGAAAACATACATGATATGATTTCAATCTTTTTTAATTTATTGAGACTTGTTTGTGACCTACATGCAATCTATTCTGGAGAGTGTTTCATGTGCACTTGAAAAGACCGTATATTCTTTTGTTTTTGGATGGAATGTTCTGAATATCTGTTAGGTCCATCTGGCCCGATGTGTCACTGAAATCCACTATTTCCTTGTTGATTTTCCATCTGGTTGATTTATCCATTGATGTAAGTGGGGTGTTAATGTCCCATATTATTATTGCATCACTGTCAGTTTCTTCCTTTAAGTCTGTTAATGGTTCCTTTATTCAGTGCTCCCATGTTGAGTGCAAAAATATTTACAGTTGTTATATCCTTTTGTTGGATTTTTCCCTTTATCATTATATAATGTCCTTATTTTTCTCTTGTTTCAGTCTTTGTTTTAAAGTCTATTTTGTCCAATACAAGTTTTGGTACCCTAGCTTTCTTTTCACTTTCAGTTGCATGGTAAGTGGTTTTCCATCTCTTCATTTTCAGTCTGCATATGTCTTTAAGTCTGAAGTGAGTCTCTTGAAGGTATCATATAGATGAGTCTTTTTTTTAATCCATTTACTTACCATCCTTTGATTGGAACATTTGTTTCATTTACATTTAAAGTAATTATTGATATTTATGTATTTATTGCCATTTTGTTACTTATTTTATGGTTGTTTTCTTCTTCTCTTGCTCTCTTCCATTGTGGTTTGATGGCTTCCTTTTGTGTTATGCTTGGATTCCTTTCTCTTTATTTTTTCTATATCATTTATAGTTTTTTAAAAAATGTATGGTTGCCATTAGGTGCATATACAACATATTATGCATATAAAAGTCTATATAAATGTATATATAAGTTGGTTGCTTAAGTTTGAACTCATCTAAAAGCACTAGACTTTTAGTTGGGCAGTATAAGTAGTCCCACTGCTTTTAGTTGGGCAGCAATAGTAGTTACACTAGATGCTTGCCCTTATCATGTCTGTTGGGGCTGCAGTCACACTGAACCGCAGGGCACTGACCTATGTTGTCACCTGAGAGGCTTTCATTGGTATATGGAGCCAGAAGCCAGAACACATGCCTGCCTCCAGTCCCTGTTGGGACTATCATCACACTGATCTGTATGTTCTCCCTGCCTTGTCCCCTGAGAGGCTTTCGTGGGTGGATGGGGCCAAAAGTCAGACCTCATGCCTCCCCCCCAGTCTGTGTGCCAGTGCTGCAGTTGCACTGATTTGCAGGGAAATCTCTGAGCTGCCTGCTGTAAGGTTTGGCTACAGGGACTGTGTGCACTGGAGTGTGTAATTATCTTCCCCTCTCCCCAGGGTAGGGATCACTTTGGAGTGTTGATGGTTTCTGCTAGGACTGCTTGCAGAGTGAGGTCTGATCCTTTCACTTTTCCATGCTTGTGGTCCCTCTTCCATTTGTGGTTAGTCTCCCCGTGGGTTTAGTTCCTGACCATATCTCTGCTCCTCTAACACTTTTTGATGTTGCCCTCACTCTGTGATTAACTGTGAAAAGTCCTTTCTGCAGTCTTCAGGTTGTTTCTGAGTTAATTGCACTGCTGTGTTTATATGTCAGTGTCTATGTCAGCATTGTGTCAGAAGAAGGTGACCTCAGGATTCTCCTATTTTGCCATCTTCCCAGCCTTCTACATGTTTTTTTCTTTGAATATTTAAAGCTTATGAAAAAAATTGTAATTGAATATGCTTTTAATTAATTGTTATGAGACATATTGATAGAGAAACAACAAAGAGCTTTACGTATTGCTTAATTTATATTTAATTGGCCTTTTGTTTCCTAACATATCTGTTGTAAGAGGTCGTGTTCTTACTCTAAATATTTCTAGGCTGCATTATAAAGGGTGAAAATTAAAACTTAACTCCACTTTATTCCCCTCTCCACTTTAAGTTATTAAAGTAGGATAATTTTCACATTTTTATTTTATATACATGAATAAATGCCATGGCTTAGACCAGTTACAAAGAATTTTCTGAGAGTAAAGATAGTACTTTAATATTATAAAAATTCTTTTCAGTGTCTCAAGATTCTATCTTTAAACCTAAGTAATTAAAATTCTACCTATACACAAACATTTATTAAGAGTGTCATATTCATACTATTCTTTGAGGCCTTGCAAAGTTGGACTTGAATATTTGGGCAACCATTTGTTATTGAATTTTTCATTTTCTTACTCCTGATTATTGGCCAAAATTTTCATCTGTATAGTTTTTCATATGGCTGCTTCTGTTTCACATTTTTGAATTATTAACTATTTCCCAAAATATTATTTCTTTCAGTGGATATTTGTCAGGTACAACCACATGTTGTGTGATTTCTAGAAAAATGGGGTGATACCCCTGCTCTCAAATGACACTTTTTATTTAAAAAAAATTATTGTTATAATTTTCCTTTTATCAAGATTATATTTATTCTCACTTTTAAAATGAAAAATATTAGGNAGCCTGCTTCCCCCTCTCTCTCTGCCTGCCTCTCTGCCTCCTTGTGATCTCTCTCCCACTGTGAAATAAATAAATAAAATCTTTAAAAAAAAATAAAAAAATAAAAAAATAAAAAATAAAATAAAAAATAAAAATAAATAAAAAAAATTATTGTTATAATTTTCCTTTTATCAAGATTATATTTATTCTCACTTTTAAAATGAAAAATATTAGGGCACCTGGCTGGCTCAGCATGCGACAGTTGATCTCAGGGTTGTGGTTTCAAGCCCCACACTGGGTGTAGAGATTACTGAAAAATAAAATCTTAAAAAAAAAAAAGAAAAATATTTTAATGATGCAAAATTGTTTAAACCACCATTTCATTGGAAGGAGAGAGAATTTGTTAGGAATTCTCGTGTATTAAATTAAAGATGATAGATTAGGTAGGTAGACAAAATAGTGTTCATGTGTATAATCAAAGCTATACCTGGAAAATCAGTTCAGAAACTATTTTTATGGGAAATACAGGTGGTAGCACAGAAAGTTTTATTTATATAAATATATATAACTTTGATGTATACAAATAACAAACTCAAATTTTATTTCTAACAGGTTTGGCTGTGGCAATAGCATTCATATAAAATGCATGAAGATATTAGCTAATTATCAGGATATGATTTCAAACACTTCTATGTTGAAATGTCCTCTGTGTAGGAAAGACTTTGCACCATTAAAACTTATTTTAGAAGAGTTCAAAAACTCTAGCAAACTTGTGACTGCAACTGAAAAAGAACGACTGGACAAACACCTTGGAATTCCCTGCAATAACTGTAAACAATTTCCAATTGAAGGGAAATGTTATAAGTAAGTGCCATCAGTAAAATTATAAACATGTATCCTAACTTTTTTTTAACTTTAGGAAACTTGGAGAATTAGGGTACTGATCATTTAGACTGCCTTCTTCCTTCTATAGATAGTGTTTGCCTTAAGTGATGGTTGCTTATTTAGAATTTCCAGACTGGTGATTTATGTCAGCCCAGTACCTCAAAAATTCTGACTGTTTTATTTTCTTCACTTACAAAAAGATACTGGCTTTGTACTCCAGTCTAGTTTGAGAGTCTGAAGTAGCATCCTGTCCCTGAAAGCTCTGGACATAGGCCTAAATGAGTTTCCAAATTCAGGACCCTCAACTTCTAGACCTCTCAACTTCTCTAACTTTCTTTGAACCAATAGTGAGGTCATTGCCAGACACTCCTAGGATTGAGCTAGAGGGGTATTGGCTAGATTGACAGAATATTTGATCAAGTTTCCCAAACTTGAAATTGCAATGAGTATAAGTTTTTTTTCTTTAATCCTCTACCTCAACAACAATAAGATAAATATTAGAGAAAGCAATTTTTATTACTTCGTAAGTAATCTCCAAACTTTCCCATTATTGCCACACTAAAACATCAATTAATTGCTATGCTTGGGAAATTTGTGTTTTAATTAAAATTTTAGCTTAACTGTATGTTAAGAAAATATACTCTTTTTTTCAGTCTTCCTAGGAATACATTATGATAAGCCCAATTAATATATTTTTAGAACCCTCTTATAAAACCATAAAACTTTTTCTTTATCACTCCCATCAAAAAATGATAACTTTCCTGCTTTGAAGTGTTCATTTCCTCTATGTGTCACATAGAACAAAATCAACTGGATCATTATAAGTAAAAGTCTTTACTGGAAAATAATTGGCCTAGAAGCCTCCAAGGGAGCATTTTAAATTGAGGAAGGGGGGAAGAATTTTTGTAGAGTCTTAGTGGGTATTCCACTAGTGGCAGGAATATTAGTTAAATAGAGTTCCAGAAAAAGGAAGGACTTGATCTTTGGTTTTAACAGCCATGTTTTCAAGAGGTATGGATCCAAACAGTAAGGAGCTAAGATAATATGTGAAAGAGAGAAGATTGGGAGAAACAGCTGTGGGGGATGAGAACATGAAGCGGCCATGGTGTAAAATTCTCAGTCCTCATTGTTGCCTATTCCTCAAATGATTAGTATGTGGCTTTAGTGGACTACTTCAAATCTTTCTTTTATGTATTTTGTTAATGATAACGCACTCCTTTATTACTCTGAGCTTTCTTACTGCTCTTTCTGTCTTTGTGGATAATTCTTCTTACTACCTCTTGCACAGGGGGAAAAATTTATCTATACCTTTCTAGGTTCTTTTAGTTGATCTATTAATTTAACAGACATAAGACAGATTAATAGCTAAAAAAATTTTTTTTAATTTGTTCATGTGGGAACCTCACATTGACTTTAGAGTTTCAAAGACAAGCAGTTGAGGCTTATAAGCCATCCTGAGCTAAGAAGAGGAGGTAAGGGTCTGGGGCTTCAAGGGGAAAGAAGATAATCTGTGGGAAGATGGAAAGAGCAAATATTTGTCATGCCATGCAGAAACAATGGAACACAAAAGAATTTGAACAAACAGGCCCTGCTGAGCTCCCTCCAGCTTACCAGACATAGCCCATACACTTTGTAGTTATCTCTGGTGATAGCTCTCTTTTTGGACCAGTCCTCTATCTAAATTCCTTTAGGCAGTGCAGGGGGAGATAAAAAGCTCTTCCTGAGTCCTTTAGGCTTTGACTGACTTCTTAAAACAATCTGCATGCTAAAGTGGCACTGAGGAGAATTGTTCCAAATACAGGCATTCTCCACTGATTTTCTTCCTGACCACTGCTCTACACTCTCTTTGAGAATAACTTATGTGAGGAAAGAGAGGGAATATAATTCCTGTTTTCAAGAACTATTCTAAGTACAACTCTTTATGAAATAATTGGAAAACACTGGATAATCAAATGATAGAATATTTAATGGGCTATAAATCCTATATGAATTTAGAGAAAGAAATAAATGAAAGCTAAGTTACTGTGGGAACAAATCATGAAAGGGATGCATGGTAGACAAAATAATGCCCTCCCAAATATGTCTGCATTCTCATGTTCAGAACCTATGTATTAGGTTACACGTCATAGAGAAATTAAACTTACAGATGTAATTAAGAGTGCTAAACACCTGACCTTGAAATAAGATTATTCTTGATTATCTGGACCCAGTGTAATCACAGAAGTTGTTAAAAGTGGACAGGGAGGCAAAAGAGAGTCAGAGGGAAATATGACTATAGAAGAAAGGCACAGAGAGACAAAGCATTGCCTGCTTTGAAGATGGAGTAAAAGGCCACAAGCTAAGCCAAAGAAGGTAGAGAGCCTCTAGAAAATGGAAAAGGCAAGGAAACATATCCCCTCTAGAACCTCCAGAGACAAATGCAATCCTGCTGACCCATGGATTTTAGTCCAGTGAGACCCATGTCAGACTTCTATCCTACAAAACTATAAAATAATAGAGCTGTGTTTTTAAGCTGCTAAATTTGTTGTAACTTGTTACAGTAGCAGTGAAAAGCTAATTTGGGTGAGATGATTTGGGCCTTTGTCCTATTTGCCTAGTTCCCAGGAAATTTTGGCAGGAATTGTTCACCAAAACCATCAAAATAATTGGATTTTTTCCTTGTATGTCTTGTTCTTTTGTATTTTTAGGTGTACCAAATGTATAGAATATCACTTATGCCAGTTATGTTTTGGTAGCTGCTGCCATCTTTCTCACCCATTTATATTTCGTGAGGTACTGTATCCATTTTGAATTTTATATGGTGTTTGTATTTGTCCTGTTGTAAATCTAAGTAAAATAAATCTATGAATAATAAGAATAGATAATACTTTGTAATAGAGCTGTTTTATAATAAAAATCTAAGACCAAATTTTTATGAGAACTCTTTTTCATAGGAACGTACAAGGGAAGCAGTTATCACATTAGTAGTTTATAAAACTAACACAATAACAAATATCTAATGATATTATACATAAATCTTACATACAGGAATTATAGCCACTAAACTTGAATATTCATTTTTTTAAAAAATCTCATTGTTTCAAAGGGATATAACTTAATGACAACCACTTACAGATTTAAAATTTCTTACATCAAAAATAATAAAATGTTATTACAATCATTTGAACTGTGCACTCAGAAGTGTCTCCTGTTGCTGAATAATGCTACCTTCTATTTATTATACAAGATAAGACATCCACAATTATCATTACTGATTAATATTTTATCTTAAAAAATGTTATTATAGTAGTTGTGCAATAGTATATTAGACTCGCTAATAATTTGTAAATCTTTTAATGTTAAAAAAGGTATATTTTTAAATGAGTCTTTGTTATTCACATTATGTTGTTGATACACGACTGATTTTAATCCACAAAATTAAAATTTCCATGATTTTCAAAGTAATGCCTATTTTTATCTATTACAGAAGAGATATCAAAGATGGAAATCACTAGAAAAAGGATCAGATGAAATTGTAAAATATGTAGACATTAAAAATGAGATAGAAGAAAAGATGCCACATATTCAAGAAAAGCAAGGGTGAGATTCTCAGTGAAGCTTACATTTCTTTTATTACTTGGAATATTTAAATAATTTTTCAGTTTGAGTAAGTTTTATTCAGCCCTTTATTCAGTAAATATGAATCATATGTTAACATTATTATACAAGTGAAGAGGAAGGTTCTAGAGTCAGACTGCCTGAATCCAATCCTTGTACAACTGCAGGTTGGCTATGTGACTTTTGGGCTGGTTACTTCACTTTTCTCTGCCACATTTTTTTCATCTTTAAAGTATTAATAATTATAAAATCAATCTCATAGGAATTTTTTGAATATAAAATGGGTTAATACACACAGAAAATATTCAAATAATGATGTCTATTATTATTAATCTCATCAGAGATTCTACTAGCTATTAGGGATATAGTAGTTTCCTATAAATAAATGATTGTCTAAATAAATGTGAAATTAAAACTGATATAAGTTATAAAAAGAATGTAGGGGGATTTGATATTTGCTTTGAAGTGATTGACCTTTGGGGGAAAGAATTTTTTTCTTCCTCCTTCCTCCACTGCTTCACCCTCATGGAGGAAAATGCTGAGCGAATTGGTTGGGTTTCATAACACTGACTGGGCTGTTTATTAGCGGATAGACCACCAGATTTTTTGTCATATTCTTTACTAAAGAAAATTAAATATGCTGTGTATTATTGACATATTAGGTACATCATAAAGCATATACAAAAGAGGTTATTTTGAAAGGATGAGATAAAATTAATTTTTAAAAAATAATTTCAGTGAATTATCCAACTAAAAATTATGCTTGTTCTCATTAACACAAAAACACACATATATTTCTGTCCAACCCGATGCATGTTTACCCATGTCTTATGGGCATTTCACACACTCTGTAGACCACAGCTCTTGAAGAGCATAAAATACCTTGCAGTGTATAATAAGCCTATACAAAGGTTCTCCACCTCCATTTCCTCTGGCTCTGGCTGGTTATCACACCAACCCATTAGAGTGACAAATCATGTAATTAAAGGTTTTGAAGATATTATAGGTAGAAGCAAAAGAACATTAGGGTAAAAAAGCATTCTAGGTATGGGCGCCTGGGTGGCTCAGTGGGTTAAAGCCTCTGCTTTCGGCTCAGGTCATGATCTCAGGGTCCTGGGATCGAGGCCCGCATCGGGCTCTCTGCTCAGCAGGGAGCCTGCTTCCCCCTCTCTCTGCCTGCCTCTCTGCTTCCTTGTGATCTCTCCCCTGCTGTGAAATAAATAAATAAAATCTTTAAAAAAATAAAAAATAAAAAATAAAAAAAATAATTAAAAAAAAAAGCATTCTAGGTAGAGAAAGTGGAATAAATAAAAGGAGATAATTTCAAGATAAAGTATGCTTACCACCTTAGTTAATAAAAATACACAGTTGTTTTTTTAGTTGACAATTAGATGACCTTGGTAAAAGCAATTGTTGTAGTATGATGGAAGTATATCTGTAGAGTGATAAGATACGTAAACCTTTCTGAAAAATATAGGCATGCCTTGTTTTATTGCACTTGACATTATTATACTTTGCAGATATTGCATTTTTTATAAACTGGAGGTTTGTGATAACCTATATCAAGCAAGTATATCAGTGCCATTTTTCCAACAGCATTTGCTCACTTCATGTCTCTGTATCATATTTTGGTAATTCTTGCAATATTACAGACTTTTTCAGATTGTTATTATGTTTGTTATGGTGATCTGTCATCTTTAACATTACTACTGTAATGTTGTTTTCATGCCTGCTAATACAACATCCATTCAGCAACCCATGAATTAATGAGTAATTTTGACTTTCAAGTCTTATTTTTAAGAAATAAATTTTTTTAATTTTAATTCCAGGAGTTAAACACAGTTTAATTGTTGAATACAGTGTTATGTTAGTATCAGAAATACAATATAGTGATTCAACAATTATATACATTACTTAGTGTTCATCATGTTAAGTGTACTCTTAATCCCCTTCATCTACTTCACCCATCCCATCACCTCCTTCACCTCTGGTAACCACCATTATGTTTTCTAGAGTTAAGAGTTCTTTGATTTGTCTCTTTTTTTTTTGTTCTTTGCTTTTCTTTGTTTTGTTTCTTAAATTCCACATATGAGCAAAATCGTATGGTATTTGTTTTTCTCTGATTTATTTCATTTAACATTATAACCTCTACACCCCATGCTGTTGCAAATGACAAAGATTTCATTCTTTCTTATGACTAATATTCCAGTGTGTGTGTGTGTGTGTGTGTGTGTGCACGTGCGTGTGTGTGTGTATGTTTGTGTGTGTGTACTTTTTCTTTGTCCATTCACCTTTCAATGGATATTTGGGTTGTTTCCATAATTTGGCTATTGTAAATAATGCTGCAGTAAACATAAGGGTGCATATATTCTCTTAAATTAATGTTTTCTTATTCTTTGGGTCTATACCCAATAGTGTGATTACTGGATCATAGGGTATTTCTATTTTTATTTTTTTGAAGAACCTCAGTACTGTCTTCCACAATGGGCCTGCACCAGTTTGCATCCCCACAAACAGTACCAGACTGTTCCTTTTTCTCTACATCCTTTCCAACACTTGTCATTTCTTGTGTTTTTCATTTTAGCCATTCTGACGGGTGTGAGGTGATATCCCACTGTGAATTTGATTTGCACTTCCCTAATGATGAGTGATGTTGAGCATCTTTTCATGTGTCTATTGGCCATCTGTAAGTCTTTGGAGAAATGTCTGCTCATGTCTTCTTCTGCCCATTTTTAATTTATTTTATTTTTTAAAAGATTTTATTTATTTAGAGAGTGGGGGGAGGGATGGAAGGAGAGGGAGAGAATCCCAAGCAGACTCTGAACTGAGCATGGAGCCTGATGCAGGGCTGGATCTCACAACCCTGAGATCATGACCTGAGCAGAAAAGCCAAGAGCCGGAGGCTTAACCGACTGAGCTACCCAGGTGCCCCCTGCCCATTTTTTAGATTATTTGATTTGTGTTGAGTTGTATAAATTCTTTACATATTTTGGATACTAACTATTTATCAGATATGTCATTTGCAAATATCTTCTTCCATTCAGTAGGTTGTCTTTAGTTTTGTTGGTTGTTTACTTTGCTGTTGAGAAGTTTTTTATTTTGATGTAATCCTAATAGTTTATTTTTTATTTTGTTTCTTTTACCTCAAAGAGACATATCTAGAGGGGTACCTGGGTGGCTCAGTCAGTTAAGCATTGGACACTCGATTTTGGCTCAGGTCATGATTTCAGGGTCTTGAGATCCAGCCCTGCATCAGACTCCATCCATACTCAGTGGATTTTGCCTCAGGTCATGATATCAGGGTCATGAAATTGAGCCCCACACTGGGCTCCATGCCCAGCATGGAGTCCACTGCAGATTCTCTCTCTCCTTCTGCCCCCTCCTTCCCCACTTGTGCTCTCTCTCTCTTTCTAAAATAAATATTGAAAAACAAGAGAGAGAGGAGACATATCTAGAAAGATGTTGTTATAGCCAATGTCTGAGGAAATTACTGCCTGTGCTCTCTTCTAGGACTTTTATGGTTTCAGGTCTCACATTTAGGCCTTTAATCCACTTTGAGTTGACTTTTGTGTATGGTGTAAGAATTTGGTCCAGTTTCATTCTTTTGTATCTAGCTGTCCAGCTATCTAGATACCATTTATCAAAGAGACCTTTTTCCAGTGCACATTCTTGCCTTCTTGTTGAAGATTAATTGGCCATATAATTCTGGGTTTATTTCCAGGTTTTCTATTCTGTTCCATTGTCCATTTTTCTGTCAGTACCATACTGTTTTGATTACTACATCTTTGTAATACAACTTGAAATCTGGAATTGTGATACCTCTACCTTCTTTTTCAAAATTGTTTTGGCTATTCAGTGTCTTTTGTGGCTCCATACAAATTTTAGGATTGTTCTAATTCTGTGAAAAATTATGTTGGTATTTTTATATCTCTAAAAAAATCTAGAAAAATGCATTAAGTCTATAGATTGCTTTGGGTAGTATGGACATTTTAACAATATTTGTTCTTCCATGAACATGGAATGTCTTTCCATTTGTTGTGTCATCTTCAATTTCTTTCATCAATATTTTATAGCTTTCACCTCCTGATTAAGTTTATTCCTAGGTATATTGTTCTTTTTGGGGCACTTTTAAATAGGATTTTTCTTAAATTTTCTTTCTGTTGCTTTATTATTAGGGTATAGAAATGCAAGGGATTTCTATGTGATTTTGTATCCTGTGAACTTACTGAATTCATTTATTGTTTCTTTTGGTGGAAACTTTAGGGTTTTCTATATATTGTATCTTGTCATCTGCAAATAGCAAAAGTTTTACTTCTTCCTTACCTATTTGGATGCCTTTTATTTGTTTTTCTTCTCTGATTGCTGTAGCTAGGACTCTCAGTACTTTGTTGAATAAAAGTGGTGAAAGTGAACATCCTTCTTTATTATTATTCATTTGAGAGAGAGAAAGAGAGCATGCGTGGGGGGAGAGGCTAAGAGAGAGGGAGAAGCAGACTCCTCTGCTGAACAGGGAGCCCAACATGGCTGGATCCCAGGACCCAGAGGTCATGATCTGAGCTGAAGTCAGATGCTTAACCATCTGAACCACCCAGGCACTCCAAGAGTGAACATCCTTGTCTTGTTCCTGGGTAAAATCTCACAGTTTTTCACCATTGAGTTTGATGTTAGGTGTGAGTTTTTCATATATGACCTTTATTATGTTGAGATATGTTTCCTCTAAACCTACTTTGAGAGTTTTTATTATAAATGGATGTTGTACTTTGTCAAATGCTTTTCTGTATATTGAAATGATCATATGATTTTTAGCCTTCATTTTGATGATGTGGTATATGAGTTGATTGATTTGCAAATATAAAATCATTCTTGCATCCCAGGAATAAATCCCACCTGAGCATGGTGTATAATCTTCGTAACATATCGTTGCATGTGGTTTACTAATATTTTGTTAAGAATTTTTGCATCCATGTTCATCAGGGATATTGGCCTGTAGTGTTTTCTTGTAGTGACACTGTCCGGTTTTGGTATTATGGTAATCCTGGCCTTGTAGAATGAATTTTAATTCTACAAGGAAAGAAAGAGCTTGCTCTTCTATTTTTTGGTATAGTTTGAGAAGAATAGATATTACCTCTTCTTTAAATGTTTGGTAAAATTCACCTGTGAAACCACACTGTCCTGGACTTTTGTTTTGGGGGAGTTTTTTTTTATCACTATTCAGTTTCATCGCTAGCAATTGTCTGTTCAAATTTTCTATTTCTTCCTGATTTAGTTATGGGATGTTATGTTTCTACAATTTTATCAACTTCTTAGGTTATCCAATTTGTTGGCATATAATTTTTCATAATATTCTCTTATAATTTTTTTTGTATTTCTGTGGTGTTGGTTTTTATTTCCCTTCTATCATTTCTTATTTAGAGTCCTCTTTCTTTTAATGAGTCTGGCCAGGTTTATTGATTTTGTTGATCTTTTCAAAGAACCAGCTCCTGGTTCATTGATCCGTTCTGTTGTTTCTTTAACTTCTATTTTGCTTATTTCTGTTCTGATCTTATTACTTACTTCCATCTACAGGTTTGGGTTCTGTTCTTCTTTGTCTAGCTTCTTTAGATATAATGTTAGGTTGTTTATTTGAGATGTTTATTTCTTGAGGTAGGTCTGTATTGCTATAACCTTCCCTCTTGGAACAGCTTTTGCTGCATCTCAAGGATTTTGGACCATTGTGTTTTCATTTTTCTCCATGTATTTTTTTAATTTCCTCTTTGATTTCTTGGGTAACCCATTCATTATTTAATAGCATGTTATTCAACCTCCGTGTATTTGTATTCTTTCCAGATTTTTTTCTGGGGTTGATTTCTAGTTTCATAGTATTGTGGTCAGAAAAGATGCATGATAGAATTCAATCTTTTTGAATTTATTGAGGCCCATTTTGTGGTCCTAATATGTGATCTATTCAGGAGAGTGTTCCATATGCACTTGGAAAGAATGTATATTCTGTTGTTTTAGGATGAAATGTTCTGATTAAATCTTTTAGATCCATCTGGCCCAATGTGTTATTCAAAGCTACTGTTTCTTTTTTTATTTTCTGTTTGGATGATCTATCCATTAATGTAAGTGAGATATTAAGACCCCTAATATTATTGTATTACAAGTAATTATTTCCTTTATGTTTGTTATTAGCTGCTCTATGTATTTGGTTGCTCTCATGTTGGTGCATAAATATCTATAGTTGTTATATATTCTTGTTGGATTGGATTGTTCCCATTATGATTATGTAGTGTCCTTTGTCTATTATCACAGTCTTTGTTTTAAAGTCTATTTTGTCTGATATAAGTGTTGCTACTCTGGCTTTATTTTCACTTACATTTCCATGATAAATGTTTTTCCATGCCTTCACTTTCAATCTGCATGTGTCTTTAGGTCAGAAATGAATCTCTTGTAGGCAGCATCTAGTTCTTGCTTTAGTATCCATTCTATCACCCTATGTCTTTTGATTGGAGCATTGCATCCAAAGTAATTATTGAAGGTATGTATTGCCATTTTTTAACTTGTTTTATGTTTGTTTTTGTAGTTCTTCTCTGTTCCTTTGTAATCTTGCTCTCTTCTCTCATGGTTTGCTGGCTCTCTTTAGGGATATACTTGAATTCGATTCTCTTTATTGTTTGCACAGCTATTACCAATTTTTTATTTGGGGCTACCATTAGGTTTATATGTAACATCTTATGCATATAGTAGTCTATATTAAGTTGGGGTCATTTAAGTTTCAACCCATTCTCAATGCACTAAATTTTTACTCCTCTCCCTTCTACATTTTAGGGATGTGGTTGTCATAATTTACATCCTTTTTTCTGGTGAATTTCTTTACTGGTATTTATAGATATACTTAATTTTACTGCTTTTGTGCTTCCTACTTTTCTTACTCCCACATATGGCCTTTCCTTTCTACTCATGGAGTCCCCTTTAACATTGCATATAGGTCTAGTTTAGTGGTGATGAATTCTTTTAACTTTTGTTTATCTGGGAAACTCTTTATCTCTCCTTCTATTCTGAATGATACCTTACTGAAGAGAGTATTCTTGGCTGCAGGTTTTTTTCCTTTTACCACTTTGAATATATTATGGCACTCACTTCTGGCCTGCAAAGTTTCTGCTAAAAAATCAGCTCATAGCCTTATGGGGCTTCCCTTATATTAGCTTCTTTCTTTTGTCTTGCTGCTTTTTAAATTACCTCTTTATCACTACTTTTTGCTATTTTAATTACTATGTGGTTTTTGTTTATGTTTTTGTTTTAGATTTTATTTATTTATTTGACAGAGAGAGAGATCACAAGTAGGCAGAGAGGCAGGCAGAGAGGCAGGCAGAGAGAGAGGAGGAAGCAGGCTCCCCACTGAGCAGGGAGCCCGATGCAGGCCTTGATCCCAGGACCCTGAGATCATGACCAGAGCTGAAGGCAGAGGCTTTAACCCACTGAGCCACCCACGTGCCCTTACTATGTGTTTTGATGTGGACCTCCTTTGGTTGATTTTGTTGGGGATTCTCGGTGCCTCCTGGATCTGGTTTTCTATTTCCTTCCCCAGATTCAGGAAGTTTTTAGCTTTTATTTCTTCAAATAAAATTTCTGCTCTCTTTTCTCTCTTTTCTCCTTTTGGGATCCCTATAATATGAATGTTATTACAATTGATGGTGTCACTGAGATTCCTTTGTCTATTTTCATTTTTTTTTCTTTCTCCTGTTCAGGTTGATTGCTTTCTATTACTCTGTCCTTTGGGTCACTAAACTATTCTTCTGTTTCCTCCAGTCTATTTATTCTCTCTCATGTATTTTTAATTTCAGTTATTGAATTATTCATCTCTATTGGTTCTTTTTTATGCTTTCTCTTTGTTGATAGTTCTCACTGAAGTCCTTCACTCTTTTCTCAAGTCCAGTGGTATCTTTATGACCATTACTTTAAATTTTATATCAGGCATATTGTTCATCTCCATTTCATTTAGTTCTCTTGCTATGATTTTCTGTTCTTTCATTTGGGGCATATTCCTTTTTCTTCTCATTTTGTCTAACTCTATGTGTCTATTTCTAAATATTAGAAAAGTCAGCCATGTCTCCTATCTTGAAAGTAGTAGCCTTATGAAAAAGAAGTCATGCCCTGTAGTGAAATGTCCCCTGTTCACCACAACCTGGCACTTCATGGGTATTTCCTATGTGATCGTGTGTACCCTTTGTTGTGGCTGAGTTGAATTTGTTTTCAGTCCAGTCACCTGCAACGGTTTGTCTGTTGTGGGCAGGGTTTGTACCTGTGTTATTAGTGGACTAGTCTGGGGCTGTCTTGGGCTTGAGTTGAGTGAGACCAGGACTTTTGCCATAATTGCATAGCACTAAACTGCAAGGTATTTTCCCTATGTTATCTCTTGGGAGGCTTTTGTTGTTGTGCATGTCCTGCAGTCAGACCACAGGTCTGCCCCAGCCCACTGCTGAGGCCCAGTAAAATTGGTGTGTATGGTTATCTTCCCCTCTCCTTGGGGCAGGAGTCGCTTTGGAGTCGTGCCATTCCCTCTCAGGGCTGCTTGTATCCTACCAGGCTTGTGACACCTGTTTGGATGAACTCTTGCCAATGGTTTGTTGGAGGAGGTGCATCCCCAGAGAACACAGGGGCAGGGTGCTGATGTTAGCAAAGCAAGGTAGGTGGAGAGTGTTGATACTGTACTGGTTCCAACACATGTCTGTGTGTTTAGCTGGGAGGCAGGGGAGGGAAATCGTGCCCACCAGCTTTTTGGTTCTTGGAATAGTCTCCCAAAGATCCCTGCCTCTCCAGCACATACTCAGATTTGTAAACACATCTTCTTCCTGTATATCCCAGTTTTTCTAGTTGGTGTTTCTATGTTGATCTCAGTGGGACTGTTTGTTTTGCTCTCCTTTTTAGGATAGGGACTCAGTTTTTTATCCCCTCTGCCTCTCCCAGAACTGAACCTGCTGATTTTTAAAGTCCAGTTGATGGAACATTTAACTCTCGATGTTGGCTCAGGTCATGACCTCAGGGTCCTGAGATCAAGCCCTGTGGTGGGCTCCGTGCCCAGTAGGTAGTCTGCTTGAGATTCTCTCTCTCTCCCTCTCTTTCTCCTTCTGCCTCTCCCCCTACTCACTCTCTCTCTCTTTCTCTGGAAAAAGTAAATAAATCTTTAAAAAAAAAAAGACTATTGACAGATTTTGAAGGAAGATCTTCTGTAGGTAAAATGCAATCAAACAGCATCACATGTTACAGAAAGGAAGTGTTACTTGATGAGGTAAACTTCACTGTTATCTTATTTTAAGAAATTGCCACAGCCATCCCAGCCTTCAACAACCAGCATGCTGATCAGTCAGCAGTCATTAACTTTGAGGCAAGACCAGCAAAGTATTACAACTCACTGAAAGTTCAAATAATGTTAGCATTTTTTAACAGACATCTTGGGGCGCCTGGGTGGCTCAGTGGGTTAAAGCCTCTGCCTTCAGCTCAGGTCATGATCTCAAGGTCCTGGGATCGAGCCCCACGTCGGGCTGCCTGCTAAGCAGGGAGCCTGCTTCCTCCTCTCTCTCTGTCTGCCTCTCTGCCTACTTATAATCTCTCTCTCTGTCAAATAAATAAATAAAATATTTTTTAAAAACCCAGTAAGACATCTTTAGTTAAAGTATGTACATTGCTTTTTCAGACATAATGTTATTGCACACATAATAGACTATAGTATAATGTAAACATAACTTTTATTTGCACTGGGAAACCAAAAAAATCACTTGACTTAGCTTATGGCGATGGTCTGGAACCAAACCCACAATATCTCTGAGGTATTTCTTTATTTGAACTTTGTTCTGCTCTGAATGACTTTTGAATAATAGGAATGTGTCTAAATTTTAACCAAGTTTTGTTTTGAAATATTTGTTTTATCTGTTTTGTCAGTTGTTAATACCATCAAATAGCAGTTAATTTACATTAATCTTAGTTTTGTTGGTTGGTGCTTCTGGTACAAAAATGGAATTGGTACTTTTAGAGTCAAAACACAGTCTAACAATACCAAAGTAGTAAGAATATACCCCAAGAGAAAATGAGTTTCCTCTTAGATTGTCATCTACCAATTTATCACAGTAACCTGGAATATTTAATGTGGCTTACCATGCATCTTACTCCCTACCAGATGGCATCATGAATTGGGCTGTATTTTTCTAAAAACAAGGAGTAAGTGTTGGCTTAGACTGAAATAATTTGAGTATATGGTTCTCATTAAAATTTTGTTCTTATTTCATAGACATTAAAAAATGCAAATCAAAAAATTTTAGGTCAGTGTTTTTATTGGAAATGACTAAATTTTGTTATTTATGAAGTTGATATTGAAATTGGGGCCATCTTGTTTAACATTCATATAATAGATTTTTTTGACTTTTTAATATATGAAATTTCTTACCTTCAGTTCAAGAAAATATTGGATTCATTTACATTATTTATATGGAGATTATTTACCTGTGTCATTAATTACTTCACATATAAATATTCATGTCTTTCTGCTCATTCTCATTCAGCCAAGTTTACACACCAAAACAAGTGGTGAAGTCACTGCCTCTCTTACTGATTACAAAGAATAGTAAGCTGCTTGCTCCAGGCTATCAATGCCGACTTTGTTTGAAGGCATTTCATCTGGGTCAACATACAAGATTGCTACCATGTACTCATAAGGTATAAGTTGCATCATTTTAGTTTGACTTTCCTGATAAGGCCAGTTTTTACAAATGAATTTGGCAATTTAAGTCATTCCTTTCATTTTTTAGTTGTATTATGTGCAGAGATGTTAATATTGAACAGTATGTGTAGAAGAGCTGCAGCAGAGACTACTGAGAAGGCAGCTCTGTCCCCTGTGGATGGGTTTCTATTGATTAGGACTCATTTCTGGTATATGCTATTAGATTATATGCTAGTTAGTTCTTCAAGTTGTGATTCTTTGGATGAAACAGAAATGTTTAATTTGACATAGTTAATTACTATTTCAAGTGAATTCACTGAAATTAAAGTTTAATGTTGTTTGATCACTATATAGTTGGTAACCAGGTTTTTTTCTGAAATAAAGTTACTTTAAATAAATATTTATAGCTTTAGAGTCACTTTTACTTAAAATGTCTGATAGTTTCTTTTCTTTCCAAGAATGTGATTTTTTATTTTGTATTTTATACCTTACCATCATTAGATCTGTTTCCAACACTAGTTGGTTATGGCTGTTTTTATTATTTAATAAATTTCATTCATTAGAAAGTAACAGTAAAATTAATGGCTTGATAAGTAGTGGGATTTAATGAGATTACAGAAATTATATCCACAGAAGCCTTTCCATTTTAATATTGAAAATAGAGACCAGTCCATAAGCCATTCCACTTTCCTCTTTATTTCCATAAAACTTGGTAAGTTATAATTATCTTCCATTCTTGCTAAATAGTTTTTAATAGTAACACAATAATGAAACTGGGAAAAACTTAGATAGTATACATTATAAACAAGATAATTATATCTCTAATTATATCTCTAACCTTTTTTCTAAGTTTCATAGGAAATGTATTGACAGTTGGTTATTCTACAAGTGCAATTCATGCCCTATTGATGGACAAGTTATATATAACCCTTTAATCTGGAAAGATAGAGCAGTAAATGGACATACACATCAGTCCATTTCAAACACAAACATCACTTATCTGTCAAAACAGGAAGAACTGGAACTTTTTATTCCTGGTACTGGATTAGTCCTTAAACAAAACAGACTTGGAATTTTACCTAGCATACCTCAACATAATTCTGAAAAGTCGAATACACCTGAAAGTCCAACAGATACCTATCAGAATATAGCAATAGCTGATCTATTCTCTATCAAGTTAGATGATTCAAACTCAAGAAAATTAATCTATGAATATAAAATTAGCCAACATTTTCCCAGGTATCTTCAAGATTTACCAACTGGACCCTTTGGGAAAATGTCATCTCAAACATTTCTTCCTCCTATTGCTCACAAGAGTATTATATGTCCCACTGGAATGGAAACTCCATGTATCAATGAAAAATACTACAATTCCCAAAGCCAGAAGATGGCCAGAGACTGTAAACATATTAGCCACAATCCAAAGAAGACTTTTGGAAATAGAATACAAGAAGACAAAAAGAGATCAAATACTTTACTTCCAGAAGATTTAAATCTTATTGTCAATGGGGGTATAACTAAAATTAGTTTGCCTAAAAGATGTAATAATTGTATGGGAAGAATTAGACAAAAATGTAGTAATCTGTCAAGATGGCCTGAATATCATCCTTTAAATACAAAAAAAAATCCTGAGCTATCTTTCATATTGGAAGGAGTTCAGTTATGAAGATGTATTTTTTATTAACATCAGAAAATATTTGAATATTGAACATAAAAATGTTTTATTTGTAGAACATAAACACTATACTCTTGACAAATGTATATAGAATTGTTTGTTGTCATTTTGCCTACTTGTCTATGAATGACTACCCTTAAAAGAAATGACCCCATTCTTTATAAGACTTAAAGCTCTAGGTATTTTGATGAGTATATTCAGAATATTGTTAATTATGAATAACTTTTAGAAATTTTATTTCATACTGATTAAAATAATTATTTTTACTTAAATTAAGGAAATAGATTTTCCTTGCTTTAAGCTACTGTTTTTAAATATTCCACTTGATAACATGTAACATGAAAGGATTTTTTCCACGACCTTGAATATTTTTTGCATTTTCTTGCAATAATATTTGCCACAAACCTATAGGAAAATCCAGATGGTAGTTGTCTTTTTCACTTTATTTCTTTAAAGGTATTTCTTATACATGAAATGAAAATTAAATATGCTTACAGTGCTATAAGTTATGGCACATTTAGCATGATTTCACTGATGTCAAGAAACTTGTAAGTACTAACAAATTTCTACTATTTCTACTATTTTGAAGACTATATAAGATTACTTAATCTCCCCCATTAAAATATAAGATATTTCGGGGCAAGGACCTTGTCTTAGTCACTGTTGCACACTTAACATACAGTGCTGCACAAACATGAGTGTTTTGTAATATTCGTTGAACTACTGAATTATGAAGACAAATGGCCACATAGGAGGGAGGCAAAAACAAAACAAAACAAAACAAAAATGTGGTATTAGAAAACCAAAGAAAGAAAATATAGTCAATTTATAGCAATTTGTCAGGTAAGATCAAGACTCAAAAATGTAATTTTGCTTTAGCAATAAGGAAAATATTAGTGACCTTAGCCAGGAGAGTTTAATGGATTGGTGGGAGCCAAGTCTAGGTTGGAATAGGTTGAAGAGAAAATGGCAGGTGAGGACATGGGAACAGGAATATATACAACTCAGGACAAGAGATTATGAATGAAAGAAGAGACAAAAGTAACTGGAAGATGTTTGTTTAGGGTTTTATTTTGTTTTTTGTTTTTAAGCTGAGACTTGAACCTATTTAAATGTCATTAAAAATATACCTGGTGGGCACCTGGGTGGCTCAGTGGGTTAAGCCTCTGCCTTCCACTCAGGTCATGATCTCAGGGTCCTGGGATCAGGTTCTGCATCAGGCTCCCTGCTCAGCAGGGAGCCTGCTTCCCCACCTCTCTCTGCCTGCCTCTCTGCCTACTTGTGATCTCTCTCTCTCTCTCTCTGTCAAATAAATAAATAAATAAAATCTTTAAAAAAATATATACCTGTTGTATGTGATAATTGATAGCAGACAGCCACAACTGGTATATGCGGTAATTGTTAATAACAGAAGGTTCTAGAGCATAAGCGTCAAGATAGCCTATAGTGGGACGCAGGGACTTATCCACTATAACAGAAGGGGTTATGTGTTATAGATTTAGATGCAAGAGGTGGTGAAATTGTGGACTAAATCAGCAAAGAGTAAGTAAAGAAGAAAGATGTTTGAGGTCATTGGAAAAGGATTAAAGAAATTATTTTCTTGTGAGAAATGGAAACTGAACTGACTGGTGAAGCATAATAGCATTTCAGGCAATTTTAAGGTCCTTTTAAGTTTGCTAGCTCTGAATTTATTTAATGGTATCAATCTGATTTGGATGATGTTCAGCTGCACAACACGATCTATGTGCCACTGTAGAGAAGATGGAGCATTAAATTCATTATGATTGCAGCTTTGGTAGGTAGTTAAAATTAAAGGAAAATGAGCAAGCAAGTTTGGGGTCTCAACAAGGGAGAGATCAAAGAAGAGACTCAAAATCTGAACAAATTAGAAGAGATTATAGGAAAGGGCTGACTCTAAGGCAAGGTAAATAAGTAAATGAATTGGAAGACTAAGAATAGTCAAACAGGAGTACTAGGCAGGCATGCTGCAAAAAATAGGACGTTTGGGTCAGAGAAAGTAACACCTGAAGAAGAGATTTCAGAAGGCAGGTTTCAGTGAGGTTCTAGGTATGGCCATAGGTTGGGGGATATGGCAAAGAGAAGTCTGCAAGAATGAAAATATGAAGGAAAATGAGAACCAATGGCAGTAACTGGGTCAGCCTCATAGACATTAATATCCTTCATAATAGGAGTTAGGGAAGAAAGTTTGTAAATATATTGACAGAAGTCCTCAGCTGAAGGTGTCTAGAAGTTCTACAGGGGAGGGGGTTGAAAAGGAGAGTCATCAAGAAATGGTAAATCCTGAAGGGAACTGACATTTTTATAAGAAAGTCTGGAGCTATGATCTGCAAACATCAAGGAGTACAGAGAAATTGACCCCACCCCCTGATCCTGATGCAAGGACAGTATGAGAAAATAAATACATTTTTCTGATAGGCTGCAGGGAAGTGAAGTCTTTAAAAGGAATACAGGTTAAGGCAAGAGGGGAGGAAGGGTGGGAGGACAAATGGAAGAAATGGAAATTTGAGGCAGAGTGAACAGGTTTGAGTTTGAGTTGCTGCTTGGGCGAGACTCACAAATGGATGTGACCTTCAGCACTGGATGTTCCTTACACTCAATTTCTCAGTGGCAAGTGTATGAGGCTCAATCGTGTTGTCAGGCGTCTGTAGTGAGGCAGCAGGAGTCTAAATCAGCAGGAAGCTGTTGGGCAGTGGGGCTGTGCACTGGTGGGAAAAGTAACCTAGAACCGAGGGCCCGGTGGAGGTGGAGGAACATGGTGGGAGACTTGGGTGAAAGGAGGCTAGCAGTTGGCTCAAACCCTTTTCTGTGTCTCTTAATTTCCATTGCCCTGCAATACAATCACAGAGTGGAGGATCTGAATGAATTTTTGGAGATCCTAGGGATTGTTTGTTTGTTTGTCAGAGAGACAGAGAAAGCACACACGCACAAACGGGGAGCAGCAGGCAGACAGAGAAGCGGGCTCCCTGCTGAGCAAGGAGCTCAATGTGGGACTCCATCCCAGGATCCTGGGATCATGGACCTGAGCTGAAGGCAGGTGTTTAACTGACTGAGCCACTCAGGTGTCCTCCTGGGGCTTTTTTAATGAGGAAAATAAAGTTTAAAGTGTTTTAATGTCTTACCCAAGGTGAGAAGCCAAAGCGAAAACAAAAATTCACATTTTCTTGTTCCTAGTCTGACATTAGAACACAGTGCTGTTTGTTTCTCAGCCTCTTTCTCTGAGTGTCTCTTAGCTTTTAACTGAGGGAATATTATATTATCCCATCTTAAATGAATCTTTTTCTAATTCCGGCTTGAGAATGTTTTCTGGAGCTTGTAAGGACAGAATATTATTCTTAACAGTGAAGTATAGTTATAGAATTAGTATTGTACTGAGCAAATACCTTCATGAATATTATCATGATTAATTACTACATATATAATGTGTTTCTTGTACATATGGTAATAAATATTTTATTCAAAGAAGCCATTATAATGAAATATTCAGAGGTACACATTTGCAGGAACATTTCCAAAAGCAATTAGAAGATTAAAAACTGAGGAACTCTTTTCTAAATGATGTCTACTGTGAAACAAGTTCTACTTTTAATATGTTCTTTGAAGAGGATGACCAATTTTCTTTAAGTTAAAATGTCGTTATGGTTGGATGAGTGAATGATCTCCTTGGAGCAGAGGGAGTATTTTTCAAGTTTGAATAGGAAGCATTGATTTGTGTAAGACAATTTGGCATATCATAGAAGTTTAAATCACTGGAGAGGCTCTAGTGTTTGAAAGTTGGATTCCAGCTTGTGAATAATTTGTACTATTTTGTGGCCATCTGTTCTATACTGAAACACATTTGTCAGATGTATACTTGTTCAAATATTTGAAATCCTGAGAGAAAGGACTAGAAGATTTCACACTAAAGATCAAATTGTGTTTCAGATACAACTTAATTTAGTAGTAATATGCTGGTATATTATTCTTACAGTACAAAGGAGTAAGATAGCAATATTTTAAGTAGTTGTTTTTATTTAAAAAATGTCAACAATGGACCAAAAGTATGTTTCAGTGATATTTCAATAATATCTGGATAAGACCATTAAGGTATAGTGAAAAAAAATTCCTCTTTCAAAAAATGCCATCAGGGACACCTGCCTGCCTCAGTAGACTGTGCAACTCTTGACCTTGGGTTTGTGAGTTCAAACCCCTCATTGAGTGTAGAGATTATGTTAAAAAAATGATATAAGCTGGGGTGCCTGGGTGGCTCAGATGGTTAAGCCTCTGCCTTTGGCTCAGCTCATGATCTCAGGGTCCTGGGATCGAGCCCCGCATCAGGCTCTCTGCTCAGCAGGGAGCCTGCTTCCCCCCACCTCTCTCTGCTTACCTCTCTGCCTACTTGTGATCTCTCTCTGTCAAATAAATAAAGTCTTAAAAAAATGATATAAGCTAAAACTTCAGAAGAAATATGTGCAAGCTAGAAATAATAAAACAGATCCCTTTTATACTTCATAAAACCACTAAAATATGCTAAAGTTAATTTTCAAAAGTTTCACACACCATGTCACTGATAAAATAAAAATAGCAATTTCCTCCTTATTAGTTTTTCATTATTATGAATAATTAGTGATTTTGAAATGCTAAAATTCTAGTGTTCACTTCAGCAGCACATATATTAAATGCTAAAATTCTAGGTGTTCATTATAGAACAAAGAATAAGAATCTAATGGTCATGGTTTTCAACTGCAAAATTTTAAAAAATAAGTTATTTTGAAGAAAAATCAAAATTATTAAAATACTTTGATCCTGATTATTTCAATAAATTTCATAGTACTAATTGTATAGTTTAAAATAACATCATGAGGGGCACCTGGGTAGCATAGTTAGTTGAGCGCTGACTGCCCGTTTTGACTCAGGTGGTTATCTCAGGGTCATGATCTCAGGGTCATAGAATCAAGCCCCAGGTGGAGCTCCAAGCTCAGCATGGAGTCGACCTAAGACTCTCTCTTCCTCTCCCTCTCCCCCTCCCCCTCTGCATGCTAGCTCTCTCTCTCTTAAATAAATAAATAAGTCTAAAATAAAATAAAATAATGAAATCATGTTAAATGTGGCATAGATTTTGAAATTAAAATACAGTACCAGCACCAATTTACATTATTTTGTTTATAAAAATTTTCTTTCAGAGATATAATTTTTAAAAGTCCAGTTCCTACTCTTACTGTAGACTGTAGAAGACTAGTAAATTGTGTAAATAAATAAAACAAGAATATGATAATGATAATTCTCAAATGTAATATTTTTAACCTTCAATTGATTATTTTGACAATAGGAAGCTTTAAAATATATTACTTTATATTGTTACCAGAGTAAAATTCACCCAAATTCCTTCTGAATAATTAGTATTTTATATAATGTTAAAAGTATTTTAAAATTAAATTTGAAATACATCATATCTACGTGTATTCTCTAGCTTTCCAAATGCCTTCATTATTTCAAAGGGTGATATAAAAACGACAGTACCCTATTTCCTAGAAACCAGAGTCATAGAATTTAATGAGAGAATATTACATAATTTAATGAAAAAAATTTCTTGGAAAACAATGACCAAAATAATAAGAAAGAATATATCTTTAATGTTCTATACGAGAATTTAGCTATTACAATTCCTAATAGTTCTCCACACAATGTAGTAAAGATGAACTTTTTTCAGTTTTATTAAGGTATAATTAAATAAAATTGTAATTAAATGTGTACATCATGATGATTTTATATTGTATACATTGTGAAAGGATTCCTCCTAAAATATATATACATATTTAAATATATATATTTATATATATACTATATATATAAATATATATATTTAGGTTCTACTCTTTTTGCAAATTTAAATTAAATAAGACAGTGTTATTAACTATAGTCACCATAATATGTTATTCTTGAGGAACCTCCATACTCTTTTTCATACTGGCTACACCAATTTACAGTTCCACTGACAGTGTACAAGTGTTCCCTTTTCTACATATCCTCACCAATGCTTGTTATTTCTTGTCTTTCTTTTCTTTTCTTTTTTTAGTATAGTTGACACACAATGTTACATTAGTTTCAGGTATACAACTTAGTGATTTGACAAGTTTATACATAATGTTATGTTCACCACAAATATAGCTACCGTCTGTCCCATTACATCGCTATTACAATATCATTGACTGAATTCCTTTTGCTCTGGTTTTTATTCTCATGACTGACTCATTATATACATAGAGGCCTATATCTCCCTTTTCTCTTCATCCATTTCATTCAACCCCCACCAACCTTCCTTCTGGCAACTATCAGTTTGTTCTTTGTATTTACAGTTTTGATTCTGCTTTTTTGGTTTATTCATTTTTTTAGATTTCCATTTATGAGTGGAATCATATGGTATTTGTCCTTCTCAATCTGACTTTTTCACTTACCATAATATCCTCTAGATCCATCCATGTTGTCTCAAATGGTATGATCTCATCCCTTTTTATGGTTGTGTATGTTGGGTTGTATATATATACCATATTTCCTTATCCATTCATTTGTTGGACACTAAATTTGCTTACATGTCTTGGTTATTGCAAATAATGCTGCAATAAACATAAGGGTGCATATATCCGTTCAAATTAGTGTTTTTATTTTCCTTAGGTAAATTACCCAATAGTGGAATTATTGGATCATTATTTTCCACAGTGGCTGTACTAATTTACATTCCCACCAAAAGTTCGTGAGGGTTCCTTTTCATCCACATCCTCACCAACACTTGTTTCTGTCTTCTTGATTTTAGCCATTCTGACAGGTGTGAAGTGAGATCTCATCGTGATATTGATTTGCATTTGCCTGATGATTAGTGATTTCGAGCATCTTTTCATGTGTGTCAGCCATCTGTATGTCTTTGGAGATATGTCTATTCAGGTCTCTGCCCACTTTTTTATCAATTATTTGGTTGTTGGTTTGTTTTTTCTTTTTTCTTTGTTTTTTTTTCCTTTTTTTCCCCCTGGTGTTGAGTTATGTAAGTACTTTATGTATTTTAGATATTAACCCCTCATTGGTTATATTATTTGCAAATATCTTCTCCCATTCAGTAGGTTGCCTTTTGGTTTCATTGGTGGCTTCCTTCACTGAGCAAAAGCTTTTAATTTTGGTGTAGTCCCGATATTTTATTTTTGCTTTTGTTTCCATTGCCAGAGAGGAGTTATCTAGAACAATGTTGCTAAGGTCAAAGTCAAAGGAATTATTGCCTATATTTTCTTCTGGGATTTTTATGGTTTCAGGTCTCACACTTAAGTCTTGAATCCATTTTGAATTTATTTTTGTATATGGTGTAAGAAAGTGCTCCAGTTTTATTCTTTTGCTTGTAGATGTCCAATTTTCCCAACACCTTTGCCAACCTGTTTGTTGAGGAGACTGTCTTTTCCACATTGAATATTCTTGCCTTCTTTGTCATAGATTGACCATGTAAATTTATTTCTGAGCTCTCTATTCTGTTTCACTGATCTGTGTCTATTTTTGTGCCAGTATTTTACTGTTTTGATTACTACAACTTTGTATATATCTTCAAATCGGTAATTGTGATACTTCCAGCTTTGTTTTTCTATCTCAAGATTGCTTTGGCTATTCGGGGTCTTTTCATAAAAATTTTAGGATTATTCTAGTTCTGTGAAAAATGTTGCAGATATTTTGATAGAAATTGTATTGACTCTGTAGATTGCTTTGGGTAGTATGGACTTTTTATTTTTTTAAGATTGATTTTTACTTTATAAAGAGAGTGCATATGCAGGAGCAGGGGGAAGGACAAAGGAAGAGGGAGAAGGAGAGAAGCAAACTTCCTGCTGAGCACAGAGCTAGACACATACTCAATCTCACCACCCTGAGATCATGACCTGAGCTGAAATCAAGAGTCAGACACTTCAATGACTGAGCCAACCAGGGGCCCCAGTATGGACATTTTAATATTAATTCTTTCAATCCTAGAGCGTGGAATATCTTTCCACTTGTTTGTGTTGTCTTCAATTTCTTTCACTGGTGTTTTAAAGTTTTCAGAGTACAGGTCTTTCATCTTTGCTAATTTTATTCCTAGGTATTTACCTTTTTTGGTGCAATTGTAAGTGGAATTGGGTTTTTTTTCTAATTTCTCTGTTATTTCATTATTAGTGTATAGAAAAAACAACTAATTACTGTGTACTGATTTTGTATCCTGCAAATTTGCTGAGTTTATCTATTACTTCTAGTAGTTTTTTTGGTGGACTCTTTAGGGTTTTCTATGTATAGTACCATGTCATCTGTGAATGGTGACAGTTTAACAACTTTCTTACCAATTTGGACACCTTCATAACTCAATTTCTTGTCTAATTTATGTGGCTAGGTCTTCTAATACTCTGTTGAATAAAAGTAGCAAGAGTGGGCATTCTTCTTTCTGAGCTCTCAGTTTTTCATCAATGAGTACGATGTTAGCCGTGTTTTTTTACATATGTTACCTTGAAGTTTGCTCCTTCTAAACCCAGTTTGTTGAGATTTTTTTATCATAAACTGGTTATGAACTTTATCAGATGCTTTTCCTGTAGCTATTGAAATGATAATATGATTTTTATCTTTTGTTAATGTGGTGTATCACATTGATTGATTTGCAAATATTGAATGATTCTGGCATTCCCAGAATAATCCCCTTTTGATCATGGTGAATGACATTTTTAATGTATTTTTGAATGCATTTAGCTAATATTTTGTTGAGGATTTTTACATCTATGTCCATCATGGATAATAATGATCTTATTTTTAAATAAATATTTACTAATATAGTATGATTGATACTATTAGGGATTAATACAATGCAGTTAAGCAAATTGACTTGGATCAGTTTACAAGAGAGAAGATGATATACCTAAGGTCACATAAATTGATTCTTACCATAATTAAATGTCAAACAGTTTTGACCCTTGTTACTAAAGAGAAACCAACCAATGATGATCAAGGTAAATAATGCAGTATTTTAGGAAGTTCAGCTTGCTGGAGTCTGGGGAATAGGTTGGGAAAATATAGAAGAGACAAGAATACTGGTGAGGAAATTGTTGCTACAGGCCAGGTGAGGCAAGAGTCAAAGTACAGCATGGTACAATAGAACATGTCCAGGCACTGGTGTCAGAGAGATTTTAGTTCAGATACTGGCTCTACCATTTATCAACCATGTAACTGTGAGAGGTTCACTTCTGTTTTTGCAGAATCAATTTTCAAATTTATAATGACCTTTTCTCTTATCACTTTCTCCTAAAGTCTAATTTGTCTGAAATAAGTAAAATTACTGCAGCTTTCTTTTAGTTTCCATTTGCATGGAATATCTATTTCCATTGTGACACTTTCACTCTGTACATTCCATTGATCTCGTTATTGGTTTTTGTGCCAGCACCTTACTGTTTTGACTACTATAGCTTTATGATATAGCTTAAAATCAGGAAGTGTGATGCCTCCTGCTTTGTTTTTCTTTCTTGGGATTGCTTTGGTTATTTAGGTCTTTTGTAGTCCCATATAAATTTTAGGATTTTTTTCTACTTTTATAAAAAGTGCCATGGGAATCTAGATTGGGATTTCATCGACTATAGGTGGCTTTTCATAGTATGGACATTTTAACAATATTCTTCCAATCCATGGACATGGGATAACTTTTTTTTTTTTGTATCTGTTTTCTTTTGTCAATGTCTTACAGTTCTCAGTATAGAGATTTCCACCTCCTTAGTTAAGTTTATCTCACGTATTTTGTTTCTGATGTAAACAGGATCAATTTCTTTATTTTTCAGATAATTTATTGTTAGTGTATAGAAATGCTACTGATTTTTATTTAATTTTGTCTCCTGCAAATTTGATTGATTCATTTAGATCTGCTTTTTGGTAGGATCTTTAGGATTTTATATATATATAACATATCACCTGAAAATAGATAAAATTTTACTTCTTCAGTTCTAATTATGATGCATTTTATTTATTTTTCTTGCCAGATTGCTCTGACTAGGACTTCCAGTATGTTAAATAGCAGTGGTGAGTGCGGGCATCTTTGTCTTGTTACTGATCTTTGAGTAAAGTTTTCAGCCTTTCACCATTGAGTATGATGTTAGCTGTGGGCTTGTCATATATAGTTTTTGTTATGTTGAGATATATTTCCTCTATATGCAATTTGTTAAGAGTTTTCATCATGAAACAGGGGCGCCTGGGTGGCATAGTCAGTTAAGCGTCTGACTCAGTTTCTGCTCAGGTCATGATCTTGGTTTCATGGGTTGGAGTCCCATGTTGGGCTCTGCACTCAGCCTGGAGTCTGCTTGAGATTCTTTCTCCTCTCCCTCTGGCTCTCCCACTTGTGTGTTCTCTCTCTTTATCTCTCTCACTCTCTCAAATAAATATATAAATCTTTAAAAAGCTTTCATCATGAATCAGTGTTGGACTTTGTCAAATGCTTTTTCTCCATTTACTGTGATGTTCATATGATTTTTTTTCTTTTATTCTATTAATGTGAAATATCACATTGATTTTGGGAATGTTGATCCATCTTTGCATCCCTAAGATAAATTCCACATCATTTCATGGTGAATGATCTTTTAAATGTCCTGCTAAATTTGGTTTGCAAGTTTGGGTTTTGTTTGTTTGTTTTTGAGAATAACATCTATATACATCAAGGATATTGTAGTTTTCTCGTGGTCTCCCTTTCTGGCTTTGGTATCAGAATAATGTTTGCTTCATAAAAGGAGTTTTGAAGTGTTTCCTCCACTTTGATTTTTTTAGAAGGATTGGTGTTAATTCCTTAAGTGTTTTTATAAAATTCACCAGAGAAACCATCTGGTCTTGAGCTTTTCTTCACTGAAAGATTTTTTATTACTGGTTCAATCTTCTTACTAATAATTGGTCTATTCAGATTTTCTATTCCTTCCTTATTTAGTTTTGGTAAGTTAGACTTTTCTAAGAATTTTTCCATTTCTTCTAAGTTGTTCATTGCTGTATAGTTTTTCATAGTAGCCTCTTTTGATCCTTTGTATTTCTGTGGTATCAGTTGTAATGTCTCCTTTTTTTTTAAGATTTAGTTATTTATTTTAGAGAGAGAGAGAGACTGAAGTGGGGAAGGGTAGAGGGAAAGGCAGAGAGAGTCTGAAGCAAACGCGGTGTGGAGCGTGATGCAGGGCTTGATCTTACAACCCTGAGAACACGACCTGAACCAAAACCACAAGTCAAGATGCTTAACTGACTGCATCACCTACATGCCCCATAATGTCTCCTATTTTATTTATAATTTTTTTAAATTGAGCCCTTTGTAGTTAGTGTAGCTAAAGGTCTGTCATTTTTTTTAACTTTTCAAAGGATCACATTGTAGTTTTGTTTATGTTTTCTATTTTTTCTGTTCTCTATTTCAATTACTTCTGCTATAATCTTTATTAAATTTTTTTCTGCGAACTTAGGACTTCCCCCCCCCGCCTTTTCTAGTTTCTTAAGCATTGAGTTCAGTTATTTATTTGAGATCTTTCTTAAGTAGGTGTTTATGCTATCAACCTTCCTCTTAGAACTGCTTTTACTGCATTCCATAGTTTTGGCATATTGTGTTTTTATTTTCATTTGTCTCCAGATATTTTTTCTATTTCCTTTTCATTTCTTTTTTTTCCCTCCATTGTTTATTCATGAGAGTTTTATGTAATTTATATGTATGCATGAATTTTCCAGTTTTCATCCCATTATTAATTTCTAGTTTCATACCATTGTGATGACGGAAATAATTTCAATCTTTTTTCCCAGTTGTATTGAGAAATTATTGACATACCTCACTGGATAAATTTAAGGCATATAGCATAATGGTTTGATTTACATATATTATGAATGATAACCACAGTAAGTTCAGTTAACATCCATTCTCACATAGATAAAATGAAAAGAAAAGGAATAAAAGAAAAAAAATTCCCCTTGTAATGAGGACTTAGGTTTAGTCTCTTACCAACTTTCCTATATATCATACAGCAATGTTAGCTATAATGATCATGTACATGGCATCACAAATACTTATTTATATTATAACCTGAAGTTTGTACTTCTGAGAACCTTTCTCCAATTCTCCCTTCCTCCACTACCTGCCTTGGCAACCACAAGTCTAATATTTTTTTCTGTGAATTTGGGTTGGGGTACTTTTTGGTTTTGGTTTTTGTTTGTTTTTAAATTCCTCATATGAATGAGATCATACAGTATTCGTCTCTCTCTGTCTTAACTTATTTCACTAAGCATAGTGCCCTCAAGATCCCTCCATCTGGTCAAAAATGATAGGAATTTTTCATTTTTATGGCTGATTAATATACCAGTGTGTGTGTGTGTGTGTGTGTGTGTGTGTGTGTGTGTACATACACAAAAACTTCTTTATCCATTCATTCTTTGAAGGAAACTTAGGTTGTTTCCTTGTTTGAGCTATTGTAAATAATGCTTTTATGAACATGGAAGTGAAGATATCTTTTTGAGTTAGTGTTTTTGTTATATTTGCCTATATTCCCAGAAGTGGAATTGCTTGGATCATATGGTTGTTCTATTTTTAATTTTTTGAGGATCCATCATACTGTTTTTCATAGTGGCTATACCAATATACGTTTCTGTTAACAGAGCCCAAGTGTTCCTTTTTTTCCACAACCATGTCAGCTTTTGTTATCTCTGGTCTTTTTGATGGTGTCCATTCTAACAGGCATAAGGCAATAACTCATTGGGATTTTAATTTGCATTTCCCTAATGACTACATATGTTCCTGTTGGACTTTTGTGTATCTTCTTTGAAGAAATGTTTATTCAGGTCCCATGCCCATTTTTAATTGGATTGTTTATTTACTATTGAGTTATATGTGTTTTTTATATGTTTTTGATGTTAATCACTTTTCAGATATAATTTACAAATTTTTTTCCCATTCCATAGGCTACGCTTTCACTTGATTGATTTTTTTGCTGTGTGGAAGTGTTTTAGTTTGATGTGGTCTCAGTCATTTATTTCTGATTTTGTTGCTTATGCTTCAGGTGTCATATAGAAAAAAATCATTTCTAAGACCCATACCAAGGAGTTTTGTTTCTTTTTTCTTTTTTTTTTTTTAAGACTTTATTTATTTATTTGTCAGAGAGAGAGAGCACAAACAGGCAGAGTGGCAGGTAAAGGCAGAGGGAGAAACAGGTTCCCCGCTGAGCAAGGAGACGGATGCGGGACTCGATCCCAGGACCTTGGGATGACCCGAGCCAAAGGCAGCTGCTTAACCAACTGAGCCACCCAGGTGTCCCTGTTTCTTTCTTCTTTTAGGAATTTTATGGCTTCAGGTCTTACTTTTAGGTCTTTAATCCATTTCATGTTAACTTTTTGAATGGTGCAAGATACAAGTCCAGTTTCATTTTTTTTAGATTTCAATCTTCTTGAAATTGCCAAGGAAATATCTTTTTCCATCATTTGCTCTCAGTCTTTAAAGCCAAAGTGAGTCTGTTGTAGGCAGCATGTAGTTGGATGTTATTTGTAATCCATTCTGCCATTCTATGTCTTTTGACTGGAAAATTAAACCTATTTAAGTATAAAGTAGTTATTGCTATATATGGAAACTTGCTATTGGCAGTTTGTTAATTGTTTTCTGCTTATTTTGTATATCCATTTTTATTGTTTTGGTCCTGCTGTCTCTTCTAGATTTGGTGTCTTTCGCTATTGGTATGCTTTAGCTTCTTTATCACATTCTTTTGTGTAATTACCACAGGTTTTTTCTTTATGATTTCTGTGAGGACTATATAAAATAGCTTAAAATTGTAACACCCTATTTTAAACTGATAAGAAATTCAATTTTTAACTTCACACTTTTACTTCTCCTCCAGCTCACGTGTTAGGTTGTTGATGTTACAGTTTGCATATTTTTCATATTGTGTAAAAACAGATTATTATAGTTATGGTTATTTTATTGCATTTGTTCCTTCACTTTTAAACTAGAGTTTTAAGTGAGCTGCACACCACCATTGTTATATTATAGAATTAATTTTTACCTTATATTCACCATTACCGTAAGTTTTACATTACTTTCTTAAGTTTTGGTGATGTGACTTAGCATATTTTACTTCTACTCAAAGAAGTTCCTTCAGCATTTCTTATAAGGCAGATCTAGTGATAACAGACTTCTTCAGCTTTTGTTTGTTCAAGAAAGTCTTTATCTCAGGGCACCTCGCTAGTTCAGTCAGAGCAGTGTGCAGCTCTTAATCTCAGGGTGATGAGTTCAAGCCTCACCTTGGGTATAGAGATTGCTAAAAAAAAAATAAAATTTCTTAATCTCAGGGTGATGAGTTCAAGCCTCACCTTGGGTATAGAGATTGCTAAAAAAAAAAATAAAATTTTTAGGGCGCCTGGGTGGCTCAGTGGGTTAATGCCTCTGCTTTCAGCTCAGGTCATGATCTCAGGGTCCTGGGATCGAGGCCCTCATCGGGCTCCCTGCTCGGCGGGGAGCCTGCTTCCCCCTCTCTCTCTCTCTGCCTGCCTCTCTGCCTCCTTGTGATCTCTCTCCCTCTGTGAAATAAATAAATAAAATCTTAAAAAAAATAAAATAAAATAAAATTTTTAAAAAAGAAAGTCTTTATCTCTTCCTCATTTCTGATGGATAGTTTTATGGGCACAGACTCTATACTGATAGGGTTTTTTTCTTTCAGAATTTTGAATATATCATCCCAATCTCTCCCGAACTGAAACACTTCTGTTGAGAAACCCACTGATTGTCTTGTGTGGGTTTCCTTGTATGTAATTACTTTTTTTTCTTCTTCCTACTTCCAAAATTCTTTGTCTTTGACTTTTGGCAATTTAATTATAATGTGTCTCAGTGTAGCCTTATTTAGTACAATGTATTTGAGGACCTTTTTGCATCATGGGTCTAGATGTCCACTTCTCTCCCATTAGGGAAGTTTTCAGCTTTAAATTTATTTCTTTCCCTTTCTCTTCTACAGGAATTCCCATAATACAGATATTGTTTCTTTTGATTGATGTCTTAGAGGTTTTCTTCACTCTTTTCATATTTCTTTCCTTTTTGCTCCTCCGACTAGATAATTTCAAATATCTTCTAAATTATTGATTCTTCTGCATGGTGAATCCTCATGTGAACCTCTCTATTGTATTCTTCCTCTCATCATTGTATTTTTCAGCTCTAGGGTGTTTGTGTTTCTTTGTTTTTGATCCTGTTTCTTAGTTGAAATCATTCTGTTCATGCATTGTTTTCCTAACTTTGTTTTGTTGCCTGATTGTTCTTGTAGTTCAATAAACTTCTTTAAAAGGATTATTCTAAATCTTTGACAGTTCACAGATCTTCATTTCTTTAGGGTCAATTATTGGAGCTGTATTAGTTTCCTTTGGTGCTGCCATATTTCCCAAATATTTTATGATCCTTGATTCCTCGCACTAGTATCTTCATGTGTAAGTGGTCTTCTCATCTAGACTTTACAAGTTCACCTTGGCAGAGGCAGTTCTTCATCAGTCAGTTCAGCGTGGGTTTCTGGATAAGTTTGCCGATAATGTCCTTGGTCAGGTGGAGCTTGCTAATTAATCTGTGTTTTGGGTGGCAAGTTAACTGCCCAAGTTCTGAAGTTGGAGGAGTGCCACTGGCCTAGAACAGCTGGATAGGATTTCTAGCTTGGTTCAAGCCTATGTGAGACTATAGGACAGGTTCCATGGTTGCCTGGTTTCTCTGATGAGGCTTACTAGATGGTTAGAATTGGTTTACTATACTCAGAACTAGGGTTTGGTTATGAATTAGCTTTCTTGCCATAGCTGGGCAGCAGGATATACCTCAGGGCCTGCACAGCTCATTGTTTGGTGACCCAAATCTGGCACAACTGCATAGTGAATTCCTTGGCCATATGGGGCCATCAGTTTTGCTTAGAAAGGGAAAACCATGGGCTGGGCTCTGTTCAAGTACCACTGGAAATAGGGCTGTTAGATAGGCTATACAGCTTCCCACGGGTTCTGATTAGATTCCGTGGCATGATGTACTGATAGATATATTCAGCAATGTGTGGTACCATGAATTTTCTCTGCCTGAGCACAGTGAGAGAACCAGCTCCAAGGCCAGTAAGGCTCTTTGTGGTCTTGACTCATGCCAAGCTATGCTCTAAGTTCCCTGGCCAGAGTCACTGACTTTGGTCTGCAGACTATCAGCTCTGCCTGCTGGACTCTATTAAAGCATTGCTGGGTTCAGTAAGTTTCCAGATACTCTGGCCAGGCTTTTTGGTTGAATGGGGCTGAAAATTTCATTGAGCAATGGGTGAAACTATAAATTAGCTTCCCCATGTGGTTGGGGTCAGGGAATCCTCCATGCCTGCCACTGGCTTTGTTGGTGATCAGCTCTGCCTCCTCTGCTTGAGGTTTGCTTGACTATGCTGCTTCCTGATATTCCTGCTGGCCTTTCTGGTCAGTCAAGGCTAGGCACTTTACTCAGCAGTATATGGAGTTATGACTAAGTTCCCCTTTGTGTGCTGGGACAGACCAGGCTACAGAATGAGCAAACCTCTTCAGCTGAGGACCTGAATCAGGGAGAACTGTATTCAACTGTTCTCTGCTCAGACTGTACTACTGACTTGGTTCTACCAATGAGCAAGCTGTTGGTTTTAAGTACTATTTGGGTGCTGTAGTTAGGAACTCAGTCTACCAAGATCTGAGTGCTGGTTACTGCAAACCCCTTTCCCTTCTACATTACAATCATATTCCTAATTTTCAAACCCTACAGATTCTTCTACAGTCCTTGTTGGGAAAACCAGAATTAGAGTGCCCAAAAAGAAAAAGCAATGTTGAAGGAGCTGGTTGTCCACCCTGGGCTTTCTTTCCTCAGGGAGATCTCTCAGGGTGTTGCTGCACCAGCCTCGGGAAAAATTTGGACCCCAAATTTGGTGCCCCGAGTTTTAAGACTTCCACTGAGGGACAAAACAACTAACTGAAAACCAATGAGGTTTATATCCAGAAGAACCAATAAGACTATAGCAAAGAAAGAGTTCTTAAAGGGCTTGCGAAAACTCACTACAGCTATGCCCCCAGGGCTCAGCACAGAGGCAGTGGGCAAAAAATGCCCACCTTTATCTTTTCCTGAGAGAGGCCTATTTGTATGCCTTAATAGTCATATATGAATCCTCATGAATGTTAAGTCCTGCTTGCTATCAAAGCCAGATGATCTAGGCATGTCTCTTGGTTGGCAGCCCCAACAGCTGGGGTATCAGACATGAATACAAGTTCCTTCCCTGGAAAAATTGGTTACTTGAAGTAGTTTAGAGGAAGAGGTCAGTGGAAATATGCACAGGCTTCCCTGGTCTTGAGAAAGGACCACACAGTCAACCTCTATACAAAGGTTAAGTTAGAAGTCTGACCCTCAGCAGTAGCTTTTGGGTGGAAGATATACAAATAGGCCTCTCTCAGGGAGAAGCAGGGAGTTGAGGGTTCCCTCTTGATTGTTTGGCTCTAGGCTAGGAGTGAATTTATGACAAAAGTGTGTCTCAGGCTTTCTTACCCATTTCAGTGTAGATGATGTGGGTATTTTCTTGTTTGCCTGATATATAGGATTCACTCAACTAGTCTCTGGATTTCTTTCAGGGAGACTTGCTCCATATGTAGCTATAGATTCAGTTGTGTGCTTAGAAAGAGGTTAATTCACAATGGTCCTATATTGCCATCTTGGATCAAAACTCCAAGAAGATCTTGTCTCCTTTTACTGAAGACTTTATTTATTTAGGCAGTTTCAGTTTTACAATAAAATCAAGAGAAAGGTACAGAGATTTATCATACACCTCTTGCCCCCATGCATGCATAGCCTCTCCTATTATCAACATCCCTCACCAGAATGATACCTATTTTACCAAGGATGAACATTTATTGTCATATCATAATCATCCAAAGTCCACAAATCACCAAAACCCATAAAGAGTGAACGTTAGTATTCATTCTTGGTACTGTATATTCTGTGGGTTTGGACAAATGTAATAGTATATATCCATCATTGTAACATCATATAGAATACTTTCACTGTCTTAAAAATCTTTTTATTGCCTCCATAGTTTTGCCTTTTCTAGAATGCAATATTGTTGGACATACAATATTTAGCCTCTTCAAATTGGCATCTCACTTAGTAATATGCACTTAAGTTTGCACTAGGTCTTTTCATGGCTTGATAGATCCTTTCTTTTTAGCTCTGAATAATATTCCACTGTCTGTTTTATCCATTCACCCATTCAGAAGCCATGTAGGACATCTTGGTTGCTTCCCAAATTTCCTCTTTATACCAGAAGATATTTCCAAGGATTATTTTAATTACAAAATGGGTTATTTGTGGTTACTTTATTTCTTTTAATTTTATAAAATGTTTGTTGTGGCTAGACTCCTACTATAAATTCTGAAAGTTTAAAGAGTTTCTCTTCTACAAACATTATTCCATTGAAGATCTATTCTTTTTATTTTGAAAAGGCACCTCAAATCAGAAAAAATATTTCTTTCCAAAAATAATTTTTATTCAACATATCACACTGAGGTTCTATGCTTTTACAGAATGCAAGAGACTGTGTGTGTGTATGTGTGTGTGTACAGAGGTATGTATATTTTGAAAATTTTATTTTGAGCTTTCAGGAAATTGTTAGTTTGAAGAGGTAAATAAATAACTACAGAAACAATTCAAATTTGATATAACTGTTCAGAACTCGTAACTACTCACCACATTATTGAATTTCTGTTCCAAGGGACAGAGAAGGTCCTCATCCCCCAGAAGCTTAATATCTACCAAGGAAGGGAGATAGGTAGACAACCTATGTAATTTTAAATATGAAAATTAACAGGGGCACCTGGGTGGCTCAGTGGGTTAAGCCTCTGCTTAGGTCATGATCCCGTCCTGGGATGGAGCCCCACATCAGGCTCTGTGCTCAGCAGGGAGTCTGCTTCTCCCTCTCTCTCTGCCTGCCTCTCTGCCTACTTGTGATCTCTCTCTCTCTCTCTGTCAAATAAATAAATAATATCTTAAAAAAAAGAAAATGAACAAAAAATAAGGGCAGGATAATATGATAGGAAGTGTCTAGGGGTTAAGGTTCACAAGCCAGTTTAGATGGGGTAAGAAAAGGTCTAAGGAATTCAGCAGAGACCTTTCTAAAGATTTATTTATTTCAGAGAGAGAGAGAGCGTGTGTGTGAGTGTGCATGTGCATGCAGAGAAGAGGGGCAGAAGGAGAGAAAGAGAATCCTCAAGCAGACTCCCTGATGAGTCCAGAGCCTAGGCAGGGCTCAATCCCAGGACCCTGAGATCATGACCTAAACTGAAATCAAGAATCAGCCACTTAACTGACTGAGTCACCCAGGCATCCCTCAGCAGAGACCTTGATAACAATAATCAGAAACAGACAGGAGCATTCCAAAGAGGGAAGGAAAAATGCAATATTCCAAGGCCAGAAACATCTTAGAAGTTTCAAGGAATTAGAAAGAAATTAAAAAACAAACAAACAAAAAACAGTGAATTTAAAAATATACTGTTCCAGTGTGAGGAACAGTAGTAGAAAGAAATGCTTTAAATGGGCTAAGAAAAGAATGGACCAGGGAATGCATATAGAAAGGCAGAGACTTTTCCAGATAATTAATGGAGTTCCCATAACATGTAGTTCAGATCCTAAAAGATTTTATTTGACAGAGATGAATATTAGAGTTGTGCTTCTCAAACTGCATTGCTTACACATCACTGGGAGATCTTATTAAAATGTGAATGTGAAATGATAGTTGCCATTATTTTTGTTTACTTACATATCATTTGAAGGCTATAACAGACATATTTGAGCCATGGTTCAGTTGTGCACTGTCCAGTGTGGTAGCTACTAACTACATGTAGGTATTAAGCACTTACAATGTGGCTAGTCGAAATAATACAAGCCATTAAATGTAAATGCACCCAGGATTTTAAGACTTAGTATGAAAAAAAAGGTAAAATATCTCACAATTTTTTTAATATTGATTATTTGTTTAAGTGATGCTTTTTGGATATATGTTTAAATAAAAATATTTTTAAAAAATAAATAAAATGTGAATTAAATGTGTCTGAGAGCAGCACTGAAGTCTACATTTATAGCAAGTTCACAGGTGATGCTGATGTTGCTGTTCTAAGGACCACATTTACATTAGAAAAGTATTAGGGGGCACCTGGGTGGCTCAGTCAGTTAAGCGTCCGCCTTCAGCTCAGGTCATGATCTCAGGGTCCTGGGATGGAGTCCCACATCGGGCTCCCCGTTCCACGGGAGCCTGCTTCTCCCTCTGCCTCTACCTCTGCCTATCTCTCTCTCTCTCTGTCTCTCATGAATAAATAATTAAAATCTCTAAAAAAAAGAAAAGAAAAGTATTAGGTACTAGATTTACAAATCTTGCTCATCATCAAAATCACTTGTCTTCTGGCAAATATATTTTGTTGTGGACTCACCCACTTGGAATTTCAGAAAATAGAACCCAAGAATGTTAAAACAAAACAAAACTCCTTAGGTGGGCACCTGGGTGGCTCAGTGGGTTAAAACCTCTGCTTTTGGCTCAGGTCATGATCTCAGGGTCCTGGGATTGAGGCCTGCATCGGGCTCCCTGCTCAGCAGTCCACAGAAATAAAATATGGTAGGTAGGAATGTGTTCTCTATAAATACAAATATATAAATATAAACTAGCTACATTCTCTTGTTTTGAAAAATGTTTTACTGTTGTGGACTTCAGAAAACATTTTCTAGCTGAATCAACCGAAGATTACTTTAAAATGGAATAACATAATGATCTCTGGATTAAAAAGATCAAGAGAGAAAGCTCAAGTTGCTGAAAGAAAGAAAGAATAAAATGGACTGGAAACTAAGGAAATTTTATTCCTGTCAGATTTGAGCTTCTTAATGGCTTTGCGGCCTAGGATGAGACACTGAAACTCTCTAACCCACACTTCATAGTAAATAAAATAAGATCTCTGGAGTTTCTTTTAGTGTTTAAACTCTAGACCTCTAGAAATAATTCTTAATCCCGCCTGGTGGGAATTACAATCCCATCTCCCCTAGTGCTTTTTTCCCTCTTGTACTGGGACGGGCAGCAATCCTTTTGTAACCAAATAAATCTGAATTCACTCCTTGGTAAGTTACTGTCAGGGAGTAAGAATTCCTGTCCCTTCAAAGATCCTTCTAGCTGAACTAAGAATCAAATTGACATGAGACAGATTAACAGGAGAAAATCAAATTTAATACCATATATATGGGGAATCTGCACAGACATGAAAATTCCAAAGACAGGCAAAATGAGGAATATATGTCATCCTGAACTAAAGAGAAAGGGGTTGGGAGTCTGGGACTTTAGAGGAAAGGAATCCATTTCACAGGATGGTAAGAGCAGGTGTTTGGTAATTATATGTTTGCCCTGCCATACGGATGGATCACTCAGATAAAATTTATCTCTGTTAATAGTCCCTTATTCTGGGAAAGAACACCAACTTAGCTACCTCTGTGTGGTTAAGGGAAGGACAGAAATTTCTCTTGAGCCCACAAGGGCTCAACTACCTTCAGCTCAAAGTAATCCACATACCAAAAGGGCACACAGAGATTGGGGATACCTGTCCTGAACCCCTTCATTACAGATGGAGACTGGGTGGAGGTGTCAAACAAAGGACATTTTATTTTCAACAAATAAGGCGATCACAGGGAATAACTTCCAAAGCCATGACTCCTCATGTGGGAGGTAAGTGGGTTTCTTTTATTTAGGGTTAGGATTACTATTCAGAAAAAAAGAGTTTTGTCATCATATATAGAGGTGGGCATAAGGTTACAAAGGCATGCTTAGAAAACATGCTTATACATATATTCTATGTCATGTTAATGAAAGTTTTGCTCCTCCTCTGTTGGAGATTTTAACATTATAATGAGGTAGAAGTAACTCCCAGACACTCCATGGTCCATCTGCATAGATGTGAGTCACTGGTCAAGCTAAAATTGGTCTGCAACACCAGCAGGAGCTCTTCCTGTTGACTGCCTCTAGAAGATAAGGTTAATATTTCTGTGAAGACAAATGGGGGCCAGTTGGGGTCTTGCTGGTAAGAGTTATAATGCCATTAACCCTCCAGGGCACATTTTCACCCTTGTGGAAAAAGGTATCTTGTGTCCCCTTATTGTGGACACACCCAAACTTCATCAATGATCCTCTTATTCCCCACCCAAGTTTCTAGAAGGAATACCAGTACTCTCTTCACTACCATAGAAGGTGAGGTGAGGGGATAGCTCACCCTTCCCCATTTTTAATCCCTTTTCAACAGTTACTGTTCAATCATTCCAGAGAGCTGAACAATTATTACAGTTCTATGAGACTTAATATGAAATATGAGAGGCAAACTATGCATGAGAGCAGCTGAGCTTTATTACCCCATCCTATTAAATCTCATAAGTAACATCTATTGATTTATAATTTGTAATTTGTAGGGGCTGCTTTTAGGCAAACAGGTTAGAGTAATGGAGTTCAGAAAGGGCAACAGTGACCACCTGGCCAAATACAGGCTGCCTCATCAGGCAACCCACCTGAAAATAGCCATAGGCCCTAACTAACCAATGGGCAGTCAAGATTTTAACAAACATCTTAATCCTCAAAACAACCCTGTGAGGTAGGTAAGTCATTGCTTTGTGATAAACTAGTATTATTCCAAATAAAGTGCAATTCTTAAAATAATAATCTGCATTAGGAATAATTATGCTAATGAACCACTTATATATATACTAATATTGTGTTTTTGTATACTTTGATTCATGCAATAAGGTGTCTCCATAAAAATTCACTGTAAATCAAATCCTATGTAAATACATGTGGGGGACTATTTAAATAAACTCTGGCGTAGATTTTTTTTTGTAAAATAAATCACTATTTTTTATCTTATGCAAGACATAATTTTCACAGTATTCACTCATAGTGAGGCATTCTCAGCTTTGTTATACTCATATTTATTCTTTTGTAAGTTATTTCAACATGGCACCAAGCCAATGTAAGATTTAATTTACTGAATTAAATAATACATATTATTAATACAACTAGGCACAGTTTCCAGAAAACGAAAGATTCCATATGTAGCCACAGTTCCTCATCTTCTCCCTTTAAAAAGAGCCGGACCCACTGCCTTGTTGCGGAGAGCCTCTCCTCTGCTGTCCGCCCACCGCTCCTTTGCAGGTGTGTTCAATAAACTTCCACCGCCTCTGTTCTGCCTCAGGTGAATTCTTTCACAGCTTATGCCACCAGCTTCCACCTGATGGTCACTCCACATTTCGGTCCCGCCTCTCATCAAAAGACACCCCATTTGGGCACATTTGGTGGCCTGTACTGGAGACGTTGTGGCCCCCACATTTGGGGGTGCCGCAAAGGAGGAGTCCATGCTGTCGGCAATTCTCCCCAGAATTTACGGAATCTCTCGGGACTTTGCTCTGGTGGACCGACTTCAGTAACTGACAACTTCCGGCGGAGGCTCCGCGAGGCTCTAAGCCTGGAGGGGGAACCAGATAAACCACCTTTGCCCGGGAGGGTGAGGCATTTCCTCCTCTGCCTTTCCGAGGGACCCATCCCTCTCTCCCTTTCCTTTCTCTTTCCTGCCCGTCGGCCGTCTAACTGTAGTACTCCGGGGACAGCTCAAGGCCTCCGCCGCGCAGCTCTCTGGGGTGCTCTGAAGATCTAAGGGTGAACAGGTCAGGCTGTCCGGGCCTGTGAGGGCAAAGGACCCCTTTCCTCTGCTCTCCCATTCCATCTCCCCCGCCGCCCCCCGGTCTGCTCCCAGTGCCCGTCACAACTGGCAGCTCGCCCAGGGGGATTCACACACATTGGGGACTCCGTTGGGACCCTTTCCTGACCCTGGCTGACTCTTGGTTCCTGCGGATCCAGCGGCCATCTTGATCTACGGGCAAAGGTTTTCCTCTGCATCTGAGTGGTGAGTCCGCCCCCTCATGTCTGGCCAAATTGTCCCGTTCACCCATTGCCGGGAGACACCCCAGCAGGAAGTCCCAGGCCATTTGCGGGACCCTCTTGGTGGGACAGCCCAAAAGAGTCATTTGGTTCTGTGATGGGATGTCACCAGAAGAGTCCGTCGCCTAGTATAGTTCCAGTCCTCTTTTTAACCATTTTAAATCATTGTTTAGATTAATTTCCTAGGGCGCCTGGGTGGCTCAGTGGGTTAAAGCCTCTGCCTTCGGCTCAGGTCATGATCTCAGGGTCCTGGGATCGAGGCCCGCATCGGGCTCTCTGCTCAGCAGGGAGCCTGCTTCCTCCTCTCTGCCTGCCTCTCTGCCTACTTGTGATCTGATCTTTCTCTGTGTCAAATAAATAAAGATTAATTCCTAAATCACTTAAATTACCAAAGACATACATATGTGCATATATATGCATATTATATGATCAGTTTTGAAGCTATATATATATATATATATATATATATATATATATATATCTTTCTGTACTTTCACATCCAGTCCTCTTTCCAATCAGCCAGATGCCCTGACTAAATTGCAACCAGGAGTTAGATCTCCATTCCCTTTGGCGAAATCCCTTTTGGGAATCAGCAACCTGTCTTTTCCCACCCCCTCTCTTTCTTCAGACTCACCCTTGGGCTGTGTTCTTAAAAGCTGGAACAAATTTGACTGCCATGGCCTGGTATTTCATGGCCTCAGTATAAGATCCCAGATCCGAGTATACCCCTCCCACAGAACTCTCTCTTCTACTACTATTTTCCCGCTTGACCTCCTTTGCTCAAACTCCTCCAAATGGCTGGAAGTCCCGTTCTGTCTTGCTGAGTTTCCTGGCCCTAAATCAGGGCCCTCACCTAAGAGCCTCTTACAGAACCTGTTTGGCTGATTATCAGCTGCCTCCAGACATTCTGGACGGTCTCTAACTGTTCCTCCACATAATAGATATGGGGGCTTCTCCCTCATTCATTTCCTAGCTTAATGACTATGATCTTTGGAGCCAATTTTAGTTAGTCTACCTCTGCATGGGGTCTTTAAGGAATATTCCCAAGCAGGTGCTGAAACTCCCTTTGTTTTGGAGAAGTTCCCTGTGTTCTCTGACTCTGCATGGACTGTGTATTTCCACTTTGTGGAAAAAACCGTGGCTCTGCTCCTCTGTCTGAGCTGAGGAGGTTTGGAACCAGGAATCCTCTTTCTCTACCTTCTGGCAGCACTTTGCCTCTTCCGCCTCCTCCCCCTCCTCCTGCTTCTGCACCACCTTGCAAACCGCCTGTATTCCCATACCATTCTCCCGGACTCAGGAACCATAGCTCCTCCTCCTCTCACTGTCCAGGAGCAAAGAGCACCCCCTCAGACTTAACAGTGCCCACTTCGGATTTCCCTGCTGGTACCCCAGGAAAGAACTGACAATAGTAACAAATTAATTGATTTTTAAGTGGACCCAGGTGGAACATAATTTGGTATTTAAACTGACTGAAAGTTATTCTACCAATGATTATTGAAGGTCAAATAAGCTCATATTATCTCTGTTGCAGTTTGTTAGCAAAAAGATGACTAAAAATGATGGTTAATTTTGTCTATCTCAAAGTTTCACATTATGACAGCTTTTAAAGTCTTTCGTAACCTAAGATGTAAAAGCTTTGCTTGGATGATAAATGGGTTTGAACTGGTTGGACATCTTGTCTTTTCCAAATAGGATCAAGTGCTAAAACATTGATTATTGAACATAGGTATGTGCTTTGGGCTTCTTATTGCAAAGAAACTAAGGATATTTTGGTCTGCTGGAAAACATGTTTTGTGCTTACTTGATTCATAAATTTGCCATCTAAAGAATTCTGGTGTGACAATTCACAATTGGTTACTACGTTTTCACTAGAGACTAAGGTTTCTAAGAATTAAAATTCTGCTACATGTAATTAGATGGAAATAAGGGAAGCAACTCTGTGTAAGAAAGATAAGGAATGGGAACACATTTTTGTTGAAGGAAAAGAAAAATTGTAGGTTTGTGAAGGGAAATCTTTGGAAAGGAATTTTATGTGTGCTCAGGTTGGACTAAGGTTGAAATGAATAGAATTTAAAAGTACCCTGGTATAAGATTGAAATTCTGCTTTCTCTCTCTGTTAAAAAGATGAAGTTTTCTTGAATTGATGGTCTGTTCTAGAAAAGAAAACGTAGACAAAGTTGTTTTTTCTTTGCCCAGAAAATCCAGTTTCTGTGTTTTGTGTTTAGCAAGTTTTAATGATCCATAATCCATATGCTTAAATAAGCATGTGCTTTAAAACTTACTAAGGTTTTAAAAAACTTCTCCAAGATTTAAATTGTAAACGAAGTCTCTTTGACTTATTAGGCTTGTTTCTTTGGTGTGTTATTTTCTGGTATAAGATCATCATTTGATGTACTGATTGCTGAAATGTTATATGTCACTTGTTCTCTTGTAAAATGAGTTTTGTCTTAAAAGAGACTCATAAAAAAGACTTTTAGGACAAGTATAGGAATTCAATGACTTTAAGATCATAAAATGAAATGGATAAAGCTTTCTAAAACTAACTAAAAGGCTGCGTTCAAACCAAACAAGAATTAGTAACATGGGGCTAAAAGGGGAAAATGATTATACTTTTTGTGACTCTTGTTTGAAATATTGCTGGTTCTCTAATGTTTGCTCTTCCAGAGTAAGGAAACTTTCACTTAAGATATCTATGATTTAAAGAAATGTGATAAAGTATTCATTTGTGAAGAAATTGAAGCATTTAACTTTTCTCCCTTTCTGAACCCTGTGACATTCAAAAAGTCTCAGTATTCTTTCTTTTATGGCAATCAGTCATTTGCATAGATTCAGTAAGAACCTATTCTCCTTATAACAGGACACCATTGGAAACATTGTTTTTCTATATGGTCAATCACTATTCTTGGTGAGTTTATGTAAGCAATTAGGCTAAGTTTGTTGAAATTGAAACTTCTTTTACAAACAAATTAGTCTGAATTTGGCTATCTCTGGACAGATGGTGACTTTAGAGAGAAAAACTATGTTTCAATAACCTGCTTTTGTGAATGTTAAGTTCTAGTTCTGATTGTCTTTGAATGTTGTTTGCCTATACTAGACAACTTGAGGTAAACCAGAGAAATTGCCACAACAGCTCAGGTACAGACTCTCTTCGTGCTTATTGTGCCATGGGGATAATAGCAGGACCCCATGGGCATATGATTATTTTAACAGCTGGAAAATAGGATTGATTCCCCAACAATTATATAACTCAGCTGGCATTTTGACCAGTTCTCTGTGAATGGAATGACAGAATCATTCCCTAAAAGCCAGGGAGTACCCCCACTCCATGGAGTTAACTATGGAATTGTAGAAATAATGGATGACCCCACTTTCCCTGTGATTGGATTAGGTGATACACCTGGGGATGTCTTTATCTCCTGAGATAAGTCTTCTCCCATTTGTCAGTGGTTCCTCATAATTAGGATATTGTTACAGGTAAACATCAAAGAGGGCTTCTTGTTGGTTTCACCCCTTAGATATATTTGTCCAAGGAGCCACCACTACTGATGTAAAGTTGCAAAGAGAGGCTTTAGCCAAGCATACAGCAGCTACCTTTAACTAAGCTCAACATGCTGTCATGCACAAATTGAAAAGGTGGCCCTCCAAAACTGAATGGCCCTTGATATCCTGACTGCAGCTCAAGGAGGTACCTATGCTTTATTAAAACAGTGTTAGGTATATACTCCAGATTACCACAAAAATGTGACAGGGTTACCAGAAGACATGAATGCTCAAATCGGCACTTTAACTGATTCCTTGCCTTTAATGATTGGTCAAACTCCTGGACTGGAGGAAGATTTTTGTCAACTATCAAAAGCTATCACTAGAGCAAACTCTCTTTGCCATTAATAACCACCCAAACTAGTACAGTCTAAAACCTGACCCCTCTTTCTTAGGTAACATATATCCAAAACTTCATCCAGGGATCGGGTATACTTAAAGACTTCTTGCAGGACAAAAAGCCACTTGAACCTGTCCAGACCAGGCCCTATCAAATTTTCTTGACCACTCCAACATCAGTAAAACTTAATGGCTTCTCCCTATGGACCCATCTTACCAAACTCAAGGCTACTCTGGCCCCAGATGAGGAGTCCTCCACCAAGTACAGCTGCGAGTACAGCTGCAAGCTGGTTGGAGAGCTATGCCTGTTATGCAAAGGACACTCTGGTGATACATACCCAGTGGCCTAGAGGCCCATGAATCTGGCCCATTGCCAATCAAGAACTTTAGGATTATTTGTTCTAGTTCTGTAAAAAAAAAAAAATATTGGTATTTTGATAAGGATTGCATTAACCCTGTAGGTTGCTTTGGGTAATATAAACATTTAAAAAATATTAATTTTTCCAATCTGTGAGCACAGAATATCATTCCATTCATTTGTGTTATCTTCAGATTCTTTCATCAGTGCCTTATACTTTTCAGAGTACAGGTCTTTCACTTCCTTGGTTAAATTTCTGCAAAAGTATTTTTTTCTTCATGAGGCAATTATAAATGGGATTGTTTTCATTTCTCTTTCTAATAGTTTATTAGTGTATAGAAACATATTTCTATGTATTTTATATCCTGCAAGTTTTGTGGCCTGTTTATTCTAACAGTTTTATGATGTAGTCTAGGGTTTTCTATATATAGTATCATTTTATCTGTAAACAGTGAAAGCTTTACTACTTTTTCCAAATTGGATGACTTGTTTTATTTTGTTTTTCATTGGGAGTTTTTGGATTTGTTTTGTTTTTGTTTTTGTTTGTTTGTTTTTGCCTAATTGCTCTGCCCAGGATTTCCAATACTATGTTGTGGTGAGAGTGAGCATCCTTGTCTTCTTCTTGATCTTAGAGGAAAAGCTTTCAAATTTTCACCATTGAATATGATTATTAGCTGTGTTTTTTGTCCTATACTACCTTCATTATGTTGAGGTATATTCTCTCTAAATCCTCTTTGAGAGTTTTTATCATAAGTAGATGTTGAATTTTGTCGAATGTTTTTTCTGTATCTACTGAAATGATTATATGACTTTTATTCTTCATTGTGTTATGTGGTGTATTGTGTTGATTGTTTTGTGGTGTTAAACCATCCTTGCATCCCTGAAATGAATCCCACTTGGCCATGGTGCATAATGTTTTTAATGTTTTGCTGAGGATTTTGTATTTATGTTTATCAGGAATATTGGCCTGTTTTTTGTTTGTTTGTTTTGTTTTGTTTTGTTTTTTTGGTAGTGTCTTTGGTTTTAATAACGGTAATGCTGGCCTTGTAAAATGAGTTTGGTAGTATTCCTTTCTCTTCAATTTTTAGAATAATTTGAGGAGTATAGGTTTTATACTCTTTAAATGTTTGGTAGAATTTACCATTAAGTTACCTGGACCCAGACATTTGTTTGGAGGAAGTTTTGATTACTGTTTCAGTTCTGTTACTAGTAGTCTGTTCAGATTTTCCATTTCTTCATGATTCACTCTTTGAAAGTTGTGTGTTTCTAGGAATTTATCCATTTCTTCTAGCTATCTAATTTGTTAGCATATAATTATTGTATTACTTATTTGTATTTCCATAGTATCAGTTGCAATTTCTCCTCTTTCAGTTGGGTTCCTTCATATTTTTTTCTTGGTAAATCTAAAAGTTTGTCAATTTTGTTTATCTTCAGTTTCATTGTTTTTTTTTTTTTGAAGGGGAGGGTCTCTCATTTATTTCTGCTCTGATCTTTATTATTTTCTTCCCTCTACTCACTTTGGGTTTTGTTTGTTCTTTTTCTGGTTCCTTTAGGTATAAGTTTAGACTGTTTGAGGTTTTTCCTGTTTCTTAAGGTAGACATCTATCACTAAAAATTCCCTCTTAGAATTGCTTTCACTGCATCCTAAGGATTTTGGACCATTTTCATTTTCATACATTTCCTATGTATTGTTTTAATTTCCTCTTTGATTTCTTCATTGACCTCTTGGTTGTTTAGTAGCATGTTGTTTATCCTCCATATGTTTGTGTTTTGCTAGTCTTTTTTTTATGAATGATTTCTAATTTCCTACATTGCATTGCAATTGTAAAAGATGTACAATATGATTTCAGTTTTCTTAAATTTATTGAGAATTGTTTTTGTGGCCTAACATGATCTGTGCTGGAGAATGTTTCATGTGCACTTGAAAGGAATGATCTGTATATATGTTAAGTCCACCTAGTCTAATGGGGTGTTCAAAAACCCTGGTTTCTTATTGATTTTCTTTTTTTTTTTTTAAGATTTTATTTATTTATTTGTCAGAAAGAGAGCATAAGCAGGCAGAGCAGCAGGCAGAGGGAGAAGCAGGCTCCCCTCCGAGCAAGGAGCCCAATGTGGGACGTGATCCCAGGACCTTGGGATCATGACCTGAGCCGAAGGCAGCTGCTCAACCAACTGAGCCACCCAGGAACCCCCATCCCCCCCCCTTTTTTTTTAAAGATTTTATTTGTCAGAGAGAGAGAGAAAGCACAAGCAGGCAGAGCGGCAGGCAGATGCAGAGGGAGAAGCATCTTATTGATTCTCTGCCTGGATGATACACATTGATGTAAGTGGGGTGTTAAAGTGCCCTATTATTGTATAACTGTCAGTTTCTCCCTTTATGTCTATTAATATTTGCTTTATGTGTGTAGGTGCTCCATTTTGGGTGCATAGATATTTACAATTATATCTTCTTATTGAATTGATTCCTTTATCATTATGTAATGCCCTTCTCTTTCTCTTATTGTAGTCTTTGCTTTAAAGTCTTATTTGGTCTGATAAAAGTATTGTTACCTAGATTTTTTTTTTTTTTGCTTCCATTTCCAAGGAATATCTTTTTCTATCTCTTTACTTTCAGTCTGTGAGCTTGAAGTGAGTTTCTTGTAGGCAGCATATAGATGGGTCTTGTTTATTTATTTATAAGGTCAAAAGACCTTACGTCTTTTGGAGTACTTAGATCATTTACTGATTACTGATAGGTATATACTTATTGCCATTTTTATAATTCATTTTCTTTTTTTTTAAGATTCATTTACTTTTTTTAGAGAGAGCGAACACACAAAAGCAAGGGGAGGGGCAGCAGGAGAGGGAGAGAATCTCAAGCAGACTCCTCACTGAGCAGGAGCCTGACATGGGACTCACTCTCAAAACCCTGAGATCATGACCGGAGCCAAAACCAAGAGTTGGGGGGCACCTGGGTGGCTCAGTGGGTTAAAGCCTCTGCCTTCGGCTCAGGTCATGATCTCAAGGTCCTGGGATTGAGCCCCACATCGGGCTCTCTGCTCAGCAGGGGGCCTGCTTCCTCCTCTCTCTCTGCCTGCCTCTCTGCCTACTTGTGATCTCTCTCTCTGTGTCAAATAAATAAATAAAAATCTTTAAAAAACAAAACAAAACAAGAGTTGGCCACTTAACCAACTGGGCTACCCAGGTGCCCCCATTTCAGTGCATTCTTAAACTTTTTTATTCCCTTCTCCATGTTTTATGTATATGTTGTCATATTTTATATCATTTTATTCATAATTATCTTCTAATTATGTTTTTTTTTTCTTTTCCACATGAGGAAGTCCTTTTAACATGTCTTATAAGACCTGTTAGTGGTGATGACCTCTTTAACTTTGGGAAATTATCTCTCCTTCTGTTTTGAATGATAGTCTTGTTAGGTAGAGTATTCTTGGTTGTAGATTTTTTTTTTCTTTTAGCACTCTGAACATATCATGCTACTCCCTTCTGGCCTGTAAAATTTCTGTAGAAAAATCAGATGATAGCCTTATGGGGTTTCCCTAATACATAAAATTTTGCTTCTTTCTTGCTGCTTTTAAAATTTTCTCTTTATCTTTAATATTTGCCTTTTTAATAATGTGTCATGGTATGGACCTCCTTGGGTTCATCTTGTTTGGAACTCTGTTTGCTTACTGAACCTGGATTTCTGTTTCCTTCCCTGGATTAGAGAAGTTTTCAGTTATTTTTTCAAAAATTTTCTGCTGCTTTCTCTTTTTCTGAGACCATATAATGTGAATGTTTGTTTGCTTAATGTTGTCCAAGAGATCCCTTAACCCATCCTCATTTTTAAAATCTTACTTTCTTTTTTTCTTTTTGCTATTCATCTTGAGTGCTCTCTATTATCCTGTCATTCAGAAAGGTGGTCTATTTTTCTGTATCTGCTAATCTATTATTGATTCCCTCCAGTGTTTTGTTTTCATTTCAGTTGTGTTCTTCAACTCTGATTGCTTCTTTTTTATATTTTCCCTCTCTTTGTTGAAGTTCTCACTGAATTTTTCTAATTGTCTCTCCAGTACAGTGAGCATAATTATGATCATCACTTTAAACTATTTACTAGGAGAGAGGAAACATGCCATTTCATTTAGTTACCTTTCTGACCTTTTATCTTATTCTTTCATTTATAACATATTCCTGTCTCATTTTGCTTGACTTTCTGTGTTGTTTCTATGAATTAGGTAAAACAGCTACTTCTCCTACACCTGAAGGAATAGTTTTTCTGGATAGTCATCTCCTGTGCCTATTATATGGCCTGGTGACTTTGGCTGGCTGGCTGGAACTGTGGCTAATGTGGACTGGGGGTCCCAGAGTACTTCATGCTCAGGCTGCCCTGGTGGGATGGTTGGAACTGAAGTGGACATGTCTCAGGTGGTCCTGGGGCTCTTCACATAGAGAAAGCTGAATTGGGTGCAAGCTAGAGGGGTCTGGGGTGCTCCACACAGGGTGTCCTGGCAGAGAGGCTGAAGCCAAGCTGAGGTGCAGGCCAGGGGCGGGGGGATGTCACAGAGTGCTCTGTGCAGGGGTTTCTCTGGCAAGGTACCTGGAGCCTAGGTGAGGCACCAGCCAGGGGGTCCTTGGGTGCCCCGTGCAGGGGACACTCTGGCAAGGCAGCTGCAGCTGAAGTGGGTAGGGCAAGGCAGAATACCCCAGGGTGCTCAGTGCCGGGGGTGCCTTGGCACAACAGCTAGAGACAAGGTGGAGTGCAGGCCATGGTTTCCCAAAGTGGTCCATGCAGGGTGTGCCCTGGTGGGACAGTTGGAACAGAGGAGGGTCCCGGCTGTGGTTTATGGGGTGATCCATGCAAGGAGCACCCTGGCAGAGTAGCTGGATCTGAAGCAGCCATGAGCTAGGAGATCTCAGAGCACCCTGCACTAGGAGTGCCCTAGGAGCCAAAGTGGGGTGGGCCTGGAGCATTCCAGGGTGCTTTGCTCCTGTGTCACCTTGGCGAGATGGCTGGAGCTGTAGTGAGCATTGACAAGGGATATCCTGGTGTGTGCCATGGGATGGCTGGGGCTGGTGTGGGCTAGGGTCCTGGAGCTCACTGAGGTGGTAGACCAGCCAGAACACCTGCATTCTGCTCCTGTCCATGCTGTCAGGGAGGAGAAGGAATGTAAACTGCAGTGTTTGCCTCCCCCTCCAAACTGGAAAGAGTTCCAGCAGCTCCTTTGCCATGTGGGAGGGTTCTAGGCTTAGTTCCTTGTCCTTTTAAACCATGGCCTTTTTCTCCTCTTGTAGCCCAGGGCATCCGGTTTGGAGTGGGCTGGGGGCCCAGGGCTCACTGAGGCAGCAGGCCAGCAATGACTCTCCTCTGTGCTATTAAGACGGAGGGGGAATGTAAACCATGTCTCACCGGCCCCTTGGACTTGAAGAGTTCTAACAGCAGCCCCACTGTTTGGCAGAGTTTTAGAGCTGGTTCCTTTATATTCCAGTTGCCTTTTTAAACCACAGCTTTTTTTTTTTTTTTTTTTTTCTGTTCCCCAGAGCAAACAAATCTGCTCATGGTCCTGCTGTACCATTTCTCCCCACTGCAGTTCACAGCAAGAAGCTGGTTCTTTTCCTTACTGTGTCTTTGTCTTTCTTGCCGTTCTCTGTCTCTCTGTGGTCTCTCTATCTCTTGTTGTACAGAAGCTGTTCAGTCAGCCCTAGTTGAGACCTACACTGATACACTTATGAAAATTCTCTTAGCCATGTGTTGTTTCTCTTACTGCTCTTAAAATTTTCTTTATTAACTTTTACCATTTTAACTATAATGTGTTCCATCATGTTTCTCTTTGGGTCCATTATGTTTGGAACTCTCTGGGCTTCCTGGGCCTGGATGTCTGTCTCCTTCCCCAGATTAGGGAAATTTTCAGGAATTATTTCTTCAAACAATTTTTCTGGCCCTTTCTCTCTCTCCCTTCTGGGATATCTGTAATGTGAGTGTTATTTCCCTTTGATGTTGTCCCAGAGGTCTCTTAATGTATCCTTGCTTCTTTTAATTCTTTTTTCCATTTTGCTGTTCTGTCTCGATGTTTTTCATTGCTTTGCCTTCCAGCTTGTTGATTTGTGCTTCTATTTCATCTGTTCTGCTGTTGTGCTGCTCTAGTGTATTTTTTAGTCCAGTTATGACTCTTGTTTGGTACTTTCTTATATTTTCTCTTTGTTGAAGTTCTTGTTGTGTTCATCCAATTATTCTCCCAAGATCAGTGAGCATTTTTATGATCATTGCTTTGAATTCTTTATTACAGGTTGCTTATCTCCAATTCATTAAGGTTTTTTTCTGGGGATTTGTCATGTTCTTTGGTTTGGAACGTATTCCTCTGTCTCCTCCTTTTCTCTGTTTCTCTGTCTATATGTATTATATGTTTCTGTCTATATTAAGCAAAATGGCTACCTCAGCCTTTGTTTATTTTTAATTAACACATAATGTATGATTTGTTTCAGGAGTACAGGCCTGTGATTCATCAGCATTACACAACACCCAGTGTTCACTACAACACATACCCTCCACAGTGTCCATCACCCAGCCATCCCATCCTCCCCTCCCCTCCAGCAACCCTCACTTAGTTTCCTAAGATTAAGAATTTCTTATGGTTTGTCTCTCTGTGGTTTCATCTTGTTTCATTTTTTCCTCTCTTCCCCTATGATCCTCTGCCTTGTTTCTTAATTCTGCATATATTGTCTTTCTCTGATTGACTTATTTTGCCTAGCACAGTGCTCTCTAGTTCCATCTATGTCATTGCAAATGACATATGACAAAATAATGATATCATTGTTTTGATGGATATGTAATATTCCATTATGTGTATACCACGTCTTCTTTATCCATTCTTCTGTTGATGGACATCTGGGCTCTTCCCATAGTTTGGCTATTGTGGACATTGCTGCTATAAACATTGGGGTGCAGGTGCCTCTTCCCATCACTACCTTTGTATCTTTGGGATAGATACCTAGTAGTGCATTTTCTGGGTGATAGGGTATCTCTATTTTCTACTGTTTGAGGAACCTCCATACTGTTTTCCAGAGTGGCTGCACCAGCTTGCATTTCTACCAACAGTGTAGGGGGGTTCCCCTTTCTCTGCATCCTCACCAACATCTATCATTTCCTGACTTATTAATTTTAGCCATACTGACTGGTGTGAGGTGTTATCTCATTGTGGTTTTGATTTGTACTTCCCTGATGCTGAGTGATGTTGAGCACTTTTTCATGTGTCTGTTGGCCCTTTGGCTGTCTTCTTTGGAGAAATGTCCGTTCATATTTTCTGTCCATTTCTTGATGGGATTATTTGTTGTTTGGGTGTTGAGTTTGATAAGTTCCTTATAGATTTTGGATACTAGCCCTTTATCTGATAAGACATTTGCAAATATCTTCTCCCATTCTGTTGGTTGTCTTTTGGTTTTGTCAGCTGTTTCCTTTGCTGTGCAAAAGCTTTTTATTTTGATCAAGTCCTAATAGTTCATTTTTGCCTTTGTTTCTCTTGTCTTTGGAGACATGTCTAGCAAGAAGTTGCTGTGGCTGAGGTCACAGAGGTTGCTGCCTGTGCTCTTCTCTAGAGTTTTGATGGATTCCAATCTCACATTTAGGTCTTTCATCCATTCAGAGTCTGATTTGGAATGGTGTAAGGAAATGGTCCAGTTTCATTCTTCTGCATGTGGCTGTCCAATTTTCCCAACACAATTTTTTGAAGAGACTATCTTTTTTCCATTGGAGATTCTTTCCTGCTTTGTCGAAGATTAGTTGACCATAGAGTTGAGGGTCCATTTCTGGGTTCTCTATTCTGTTCCATTGACCTACGTGTCTATTTTTGTGCCAGTACCATAGCATCTTGATGATTACACCTTTGTAATGGAGCTTGAAGTCCGAGACTGTGATGCCACCAGCTTTGGCTTTCTTTTTCATCATTCCTTTGGTTACTTGGGGTCTTTTCTGGTTCCATACAATTTTTAGTCTTTAATGCGTGATCTTGTATAGGAGCTATTCCATGTCGGCCAGAAGTACAATCTCCCTTGGTCACCAGAACCAAACACTGTGTGGGCATCCCTTATATGGGCTGTCTTGCCCACTACCTATGATAGAGTTGCAGCTGCTGTGTAGGGATGTGGAGCCCAGGGCACTTATCCATCTCATTTCTGTGCAGGGTGGCTGGGGTTCAGGGTGCTCACCCAACCCAGTTGTGTCTCGTCTGCTGAACAGGGAGGGCAGGGCTCAGGGTGTTCCCCTTGCCAGTTGTAGTTTGGTATCTGTGACGATTGTGCAGGGCTCAGGGCTCTCACCCAGGCTGTTTGCCTCGCCACTGCTGAGCAAGGAGCATGGGGCTTGGGACACTCACTTGGCCCTGTTGTGGTGTGGGTGTTATGTTGTATGGATGGGGCTCAGGGTACTCACCCAGCTCAGTTATGGCCCAGGGTAGGTAGATCATGCCTTCTAGTGCTAGCAGGTTAGAAGGAAGGCACTAAAAATGGCGCCTGGGTGGCTCAGTGGGTTAAAGCCGCTGCCTTCGGCTCAGGTCATGATCCCAGGGTCCCGGGATCAAGGCCCACATCGGGCTCTCTGCTCAGCGGGGAGCCTGCTTCCTCCTCTCTCCTCTCTCTCTGCCTACTTGTAATCTCTCTCTCTCTCTGTCAAATGAATAAATAAAATTTAAAAAAAAAAGAAAAAAAATGGTGCCCTTTGACTCTGTCGTCAGCATGTTAGAATGGGATTGTAAAAATGTCTGCCAGAACTTCTGTCCCTGGGTACATTCATGAAGATTCCTGTCTTTCAACAGTAGCTGCTTTAAAATTAGTAAGCAGGTCTCCCTTGCTTATGGCTTAGACACTTTTTGGTCTGTTGCTTTTGTGCTGGATCTAAGGGCAAATCAGTTTGTGCACAAGCCCTAAAAGAGTGGGATTTCTGTACCGTATTGGCCTATGATTCTCTTGTTTTTTTTTTTTTTCTGGCCTAGATTTTCAATGCCAGACACTTTGGAGGCTCCTCTTTCCAGTGCCAGCTGAAAGGGTTGGGTTGCCAAGTGGGGGGAATAGTACCTTCACTCTTCAAAAGAGAAATCCCATATTTTGGGGATCCTTCCCAATTGTGGTATCACCACATCAGCCGTGGGGTCCAGAAAAAGGTCATGTCTTTGCTTCTTTTATTCTTCTCAGTGCATCTCTTGTCTTTTGTTGTGAATATATTGAATTGTTGTAAATACATTGTTCATCTAATTCTCTAGTTCCTCACTTTCAGAGTAAAATTATTCTATATATAGCTTAAGTTTGTTGTGTTCCTGGGAGAAGGTAAGTTCAGGGTCTTTCTACATCACTGTGTTGGATCCTCTTCCTCCCTAATTTTATAGGTCCTCTTTTTTCCCAGTACCTAGTGATCCTTATGAAAAGCATAACAATAATGGCTGTAACAGAACTCAGTTATCAATATGTAGCCTCAAGTGCCAATTAGTTTGCAGTGATGGTCATGAGTTCTTACATGGAGATAACATTGGTTTAACAAGGTTGACCCATAAAAGCAACCCCTTATAATTTAAATTCATCAAATGTAGTGTCAAGAATCAATAGTATTTGCTAGCCTGTATTTTTTCCCTCTATACCACCTTATTTAAGTTCTCCATCAGCCATGTAAGGGAAGTGCATGAGAAATCTAGATGCCTCACCAATCCTTATAATTCAGAATATCTAAAAGAAAAAGACTGATCTCCCCCAGCCACCCAGTTACCTGAATAATCAGTAATAAACACTAAATGGAAACAAATAGTAACAATAAAATATCTGTAAAAGTACATGTTAATAATTAAACATTTCTGTATCTAATGAATAAAAATCTTTCAGAAGTCCTCTAAGTTAGAAATCAGGGTTTTGAAATAGTATTTATTACAGAAAGCTGGATATTAGGGGTAAATTTGAGCTGAATAAATATACTTCTTAAAAATACTTCCTATGTACACAACAAAAATCTATTTTTCTAGACTGAAATATAGAAATATATAAAATAAAAATTACTTTGCACTATTTACTCCACATTGCTTAATAGCCACAATTATGCTTTTCAATATTGTATTTAGGAAAGGTTTTTAACTAAGCTGTTCACATGTAATAAGCCCTGAGACTCCTGGGAATGTAATTATCTGGTTTGTTTTGAATCAAACTGTCTGCAGTTAGTCTAGTGTTTTAATAAGGTCTGTAAGGATTAGAATCAGTCAACATATGAATTATGAAACTTCTAGTCAACGTGAAGTACAGACAGAAAAAAAAAAGGCTAAATCATGTGGGGAATTGGGTATCCCTATAGGACTGTGGTATATTATTTACAACCATAATAAGTATAGGTTTGAAAACTAGGAAATGTAAGATTTAATCAAGAAAGGTTTGTCGCGGGGCGCCTGGGTGGCTCAGTGGGTTAAAGCCGCTGCCTTCGGCTCAGGTCATGATCCCAGGGTCCTGGGATCGAGGCCCACATCGGGCTCTCTGCTCAGCGGGGAGCCTGCTTCCTCCTCTCTCCTCTCTCTGCCTGCCTCTCTGCCTACTTGTAATCTGTCTCTCTGTGTCAAATGAATAAATAAAATCTTAAAAAAAAAAAAAAAAAAGAAAGGTTTGTCGCTGAAGGGAAAAAAAGCATGTACTTCTCAACATGTAAACTTTCCCAACAGAAGCAGAAAGGTCTTTATCTACTGTAGCTAACAAAGTGGAAAGAAGTGTTACTGCAGTTTTGATCAACCTAGGTAATTTTGAATTGTGATCTCTAAATTTATCCAATTTAGAAAGAAAATAGCTATCACAATTTTCTCCTTAAGAAATTTGCCATGTATATTTTAATGAAAATGTTTTTCCATCATTTGCAATTGATTTTATTACCTTCTTGGTATTTAACATTATAAATTGATTATAATCATTGTGATTTTTTTCTAGTCAAACTCTGAAACACACACACACCCAGTTGGGCAGAAGCCCACTGACCCCCCCCCCGCCCCACCAAAAGAGAGGCTCAAAATAAAGGAAAAAGATAAAGTCAAGGAAATAATTTATTTTGATGGAGCAAACAAATCTAAGACAATAGAATCTAAGACAATAGAACAGAGTTCTCAGAAGATATTATCCCACAATTGCTTCAGAGAGAGATTAATTCTATCAGTAAGCTATCTCCCTATAAGCCATAATAGAAAAATCTACCTATAAAAAGGCCAAAAATTGATTTTAAGAAGTCTAGATAAAGCAACACTGTGGTATAGTTTTAACTGGTACTGTATCAACAGCATGTAGTCTGGGGAAATGTCCTTAATTAGCTGTCACAAGTATCAAGCACTGATAGGTAAATCACTTCTGATAAATTCATTAAAAAATCTCCTAACTATCCAACTACCTTTCCTATAGTTCTTATATATTAGTCTTCCGATAATAATTTCCCTTCTGACATGAGAATGTGATGACTGGCTCATGAACATCATCTGTTTGGCAGCTATGTATCTGATTGTGATTTATGAAATCTATTTTCTATTATGATCAGTTCCATGTGAGCTCAGGTCGTGCTTGATGACTCCAGAAACTGCATTATTTCTACCAAGACTCTTAGACTATCCCAATGGGAGACCAGGCCCTGGAACAAAGGTAGCCACAGCCTGGCTTACATTCTACAGGGATCCAAATGGGAGTGTCTATCTCAAACAACACTGCTGAGGTCATAATCCGCACTGTATTTGTAAGTGGATTCAGAGCCCAATTCCCATTAGAACTAACCAAAGGTATTTCTACTACCACATTAATTTATATAAGTTATACAAAATGTCTGAAAACATGGCAGCCAAGATAGCGATTCTAAAAGATATTCTAGTGGCACCTGACTGGCTCAGTCAGTAGAGCATGTAACATTTGATCTCAGGGTTTTAAGTTCAAGGCCCACGTTGGGTGTAGAGATTACTTAAAAATAAAAAATAGGGGCACCTCGGTGGTTCAGTCAAATGTCTGACTCTTGATCTCAACTCAGGTGTTGATCTTCACGTTGTGAATTCAAGCCCCGTGTTGGGCTCCACACTGGGCATAGAGCCTACTCAAAAAATAATAAATTTTATTTATTTTAAGTAAATAAATAAAAGAGATTCTAAAACCCCAAAATATAAACTGCCTGACTTGAGTATGTTTCAGTTAGGGTGTTTAGATCTCCTTCTTCTGTTAGCCTTTGTGTGATTATATTGTCATACGTTGAAAGTCCAAATAATTTTAAGTGGAGGTGGAGGGGATATTGTATCATTTTTTCACTTAGGTATTTTGGGTACTGCAATTTTATTTTACACTCTATGACATTATCTTAAGTCTTCCCATTCAATGGAAAAATTGTTTATACTCAGCTTTCATAGTAAAAATGTGAACTTTGGAGAACATGAAATAGAAAGAGAAATCAAGTTCATTATATAAGCAAAGAGTATTCAAATATCTTTATTTTGCTACAGGGAGTGTAATAGTGGAAAAATTGAATATTTACTAGGTGAAATGACAGTTTAGGGAGGAATGTTTTGTAGTTTACCCCAAATTAAAGAATACATCAAGGGGACACCTGGGTGGTGGAATTGATTGAATATCCAGCTCTTGGTTTCTGCTCATGTTGTGATCTCAGAGTTGTGGGATTGAGACCTGAGTCAGGTTCCCTGTTCAACGTGGAGTCTGCCTGGGATTTTCTCTACTTCTCCCCAGACCCCTCCCCCCTCTCTAAAATAAGTAAATTAAAAAAAAAAAGTGCATCAAGTACTTTTTAGATTTATTGTCTTTAATGAACTATGTTTAACATTTTACAAATCTTCAGGTTGTTACAGTTTTCAGCAGTAAATATAGTAATAATGGCAATAAATACAGCGAAATGTGAGATTCCTCTGTTGAAATACAAAAGATAGAAGTACTCAGAAACAAGAGGGCAATATGTCAACTTAAGGTCTGAGATGTAAAGAATTTGACCGTGCTAATTTCCAATGCCAATACATGGGTATATGAGTAACTCATTTGCTATAAATGAATACAAACTTTGAGCTTCACCTTTCTGGGAAGTTTTGAGGGACATTATTTGACCCACAGATTCCTAAAACTCTATGTATATTGATATCAGAGGATTCAAACACAGAAAGTGATCTGAAAATGATTGCCAAAGCAAAGAAGTGCTTTTATTCCTCAATATTTGTGACCTTCGTGGTATACTGCGTATTATAAAAGGGTGTAAACCCTATACAACTGCATAAATGCCATAAAAATTGATTTTTATAAAGTCTCAAGATCATAATATGTATTCAAAAATACATATAGCTGTGCTTTAGTAAACGAATCCATCAGTTAATTGAGGGATAATTTTGCTTTTAAGATATATCCAAAGTATATATACAAAGGATCCACAAATGTCAACAATTTGTGATCAAAATTCTCAAGAGTTACAGTTGCAAAAAACTGTTGGTTTTCAATTTAAAAATTTAAGAAAGTTGTGAATATTGTAGGGTAATTGTTAGTTGGGTTAAGAAAAAGTAGATGGCTTCAGCTTTTTAACAGGAAATTTGTGAACTACTCCCAAACGAGAAGTTACACATTTTTGATCATTAGAAAAGGTAAATTGCCTATACTTCCCCATTGAGAACAGAATGTGCAGTGTATAAAAAAAATATTCTGAAACCAAAAAAAGTATTTCTAGAAAAGCCCCTGGGGATACATCTCATTTCCTTTACATAAGAATGAATAAGTGGCATACTTGAATGATATACACATATCAACATGTGTATGCTAAAAGATGAAATATTTTTATTTAAAGGTGGGGGAAATATAAACTTAAAATATTGAAGTGCAACATCTTACTATTTAGTTTCTAACTTCATTCCAACATAACTTATCAATGTAAACTGGATTCAAAAAAACACAAGAGAAATGTTACTTGCATGCAAAAGCCATTGTTCCAACATGAAACACTAGGTCTATATTTCTTGATCAACAAAAACTGCACATCTGTTTAATTTGGCTAACAGAAAGAAAATGCACATTAAAGAAAGATGTTAGTGTATCCTTCCAATAAACAAGCCTATATCAAAGGCACTTCAGCAGAGCACTAACTCTGGAACCTTTTCCAAGTCATTTTCATTTATGCCACTTTAATGCATCTTTCTGTAGACCAATAAGAAACCTCTTACTCAAAAAACCAAACCTAGGTATTACCCTAAATATTTCTCTCTTCTATGGATTGGGTAAAACATGGCAAACTTTTGCCTAGGCTTTTAAGTTCTTTGGGTTAATACAGAAAGAGTATTATCCAACAGGTTTGGTGTTATAGGAAAAGTTGAAGTAATTATAGAAAAAAACTGGCTGAAGTCGACTATCTTGGGGAATAAACAGTTGTCTTTCATTGACTATCCATCTATATATAATTTGACTACAGCTAATATACTAGGCTAGTTTTGCTTCTTTCAAATTGTTTATGTGCCTTGGGTCTCTCTGTTGCTCCCACGTTAGATAGAAGAGGATGAGAAATAAAGTAATTTAGTTTTCCTTTTCCCCCCAAGGGAAAGGGGAAGCTGCTTCAGACATTCGCCTTTGTGGAAATTTGAAGAAAACTGGGATGAGTTGATTTTAATTAACAAAGAGCTTTATTTTTAGGACATATGAATGATAATTTAGAGTTGAAGACAATTATAATTAAAACAGCTGTTGAATGTGTTCATACTGAATTCTTTGCTATGATGAAGAGAACATGGATATATTACTTCCAAAACTAGAAAAAAATGTTGCAAATGCTATAAGCAATTGAAAAAAACTTTTACTTCTCCATTAAACTGAAACATTTTCTAAAACACCTTTCACGAATGTCAAGAGAAAAGTATCTATAAAGATACTTAATATTCTGAAGGTATTTTTGAGTCAGAGAAATAGAATTTCTTTTCCTACTTATGAACATTTAAAAATTTAGTTTCACATATTGTTAATAAACTGAAAGTTTCTTATGAACACCTAAACATTAATTTTAAAATCAAGTTTAAAATGAATGAATTGGGGGGGAATAGAAAAAATATCTTAAAGCTGATTTTAGCCTATGTGTATCAGTGAGTCTTAAAGATAGAAATGGGTCTACGGCCATACTACCCTGAACGCGCCCGATCTCGTCTGATCTCGGAAGCTAAGCAGGGTCGGGCCTGGTTAGTACTTGGATGGGAAAGATAGAAATGGGCCTTTTTTTTTTTCAGATTGCTAAGTTTTTGACAGCTAAGCCCCTTTCACTACAGAATCAGGGAAAAAGAAAATTTACAATAAAAACAAAAGTATTGGAGCTTTCATTTTTCAGATTTCTAAATAATAAGTTAACACCTTATCATTTAGTCTGTGAAGTTATATCCAAAAACAACCAAAGAGCTGCTGTTTCCCTAACAACCAAGTAGCTTCTTGCCTATCTTACATGAGTAAGATTTATTTTGGGGTTCAGTACACGTCTTTTATTGCAAAAAAGGAAATATTGTTTGGCCTTGAAATTCTAGAGTAACATCAATTGAGAACATTTATCATTATTTTCACCTATAGGCAGAGGAGAACATAAGGGTACTATTTCACAAGACTATGATGCCCAAAGAATACTGTTTCATTTCTAAATGTTTCACAGGGGCAGGCATCAAAGCAGAGGCAACATTTTTGAAAGCAACTTTAGGAGTACACACTTCACTGTTATTCTTAAGAGAGGGCTAAATTGGCTGATTGAACAACATTTTCAGATAACTAACATCTTGAAACTATTTTACATTTTGAGCTCTTGGATACTTCAAATTCATCACCCAAAAATAAGTGAAAAGAATAGGCCAGAAAAAGCGTTTCTTGGTATCTTTCTCTTTCATTAGTGAATTGCCATTTTACTATTTACTCTGCTTGAGACATGTCCAGGGACCATGGGATTGCTCAGTCTCAACTTCTTAAAAAGTTCATACAGCAATTTACAAGAGGCAAGAATAAACAACACGAGACAGCACACACACAACCTCCCTCGGCGTTAATTTATGGGAATCAGTGGGCGTTCCTCTCGCTTCTTCCAGATATTAGTCTTGCTATCTTTTTTGGCTAGTGGTGGTCTGCCCCTTTTTTTCGTGGGGGATATGTTGGCTTCAAAATCTTCAACAGTGCTTTTTCTGCCCGGAAACTCTTCCCCAGGGTGTTCCATGATAGCTCCACTCCCTCCATCTAGGATGTGCCTTAAAGCTGAGTCCTCAGGGGAGCAGACAGTGGTTCCACTCTCACTACTGCTCAGGTCTAAATCTTCTAAGTAAAGGATCTTAGGCTGATGCATGCTTTTGATGAAAGTTTTCTCCCTCTCGAGTTTTCTACTTGAGTGGTGCTCATTCATGTCCACCCCAGAGTCCAAACTCGTGTCATTGCTCTGGGCTCTCTTGCCCTTTTTCAGGTCTATAAAGGAATGTCTCACTTGTGCAACTGGTTTTCCATCAAGAGACACGAACCATGCTCTGGGATGAGGGGAAGGCTTTCCTTTGGACAGCTCCAGGAGCGTCTGTTCTGAAATTCCTTGAAGCTCTGAGGAAAAGGGAGTCATTACGACAGCCTCATTTAGCGTTCCAGGAACAGAAACAGATTCTAGTAAGCTGTTTGAATATCGGCTCCAATCTGAACTTTGGGATGGCAAGCTCTGTTGACCTTCGAGGGGGATGTTCTCTTCCCTGGCATCTGGGGGCTGTGCATGAGAATGCACTGGCATTTTAGGCAATGTCTGTGTGAAGTTCTCTCTACTTACTGGTTCCATCAATTGACCGTAGACTAACTGTCCCTTTCTTGGCAAAGTAGCTGACTTAGCAGTATGTAACTGCTCTGGAGTGGAGAAAAGGTCAGATGTTTGAAGGATGGCAATGGGTTGGCTATAGATATGCATAAGCTGTTCAGGAATGTGGGAATGTCCATACACCTCCTCATTACCTGTGAGGTATCTCTTTTCCTCTTGCGCATCACTTAGAGACGAAGCTAGATTGTTGTTAATATGTTTAGGTTGTTTGGACCCTGCACTGAGCTCCAAAGACTGTGTTGGGTTTCTTGAGTAATTGTTTTGATTGGCTGATAGAAATGGGACATCTTCATTATAGATTTTAAAATTATCCCGAGTTTTTACCATGGTAACTCTTTCTTCTGCTTCTGCCTTTAATGGCTCCTTTTTCTGAGGGCTATATGAGGAGTTTTTGGCATTAAATAACTGTGACTTGTCCTCAGCTTTTAATGCAACTTTGACTGAACTGATGTGATTTATGTGTGTTGTTGAAGTTGTCTGGTCTCTCTTGAGAACTTCGAGTTTAGTGATATTTCTTTCTCTTTTCTGCGGAGTACCACACTTATCCCTAAAGTAGAGAAGATGGCAAAAAGTGTTTAAAACTTACGATTTAGAAGAGTAATAAAAAAAAACCTGTCCCATGTTATGGTATTATATATGCAATGCTACTATTAGAGTATATCCATTTTTATTTCAATCTACATATTATAAAGATCAAACTACTTATTTTTATAAAGAAACTTTGTAATACCCAGAACACACTGACATGATACTATGATAGTTTTTTGTATTTATACAGAATATTTTTCTTTTTTTTTTAAGATTTTATTTATTTGACAGAGAGAGAGAGATTACAAGTAGGCAGAGAGGCAGGCAGAGAGAGAGGAGGAAGCAGGCTCTCCGCCAAGCAGAGAGCCCGATGTGGGGCTCGATCCCAGGACCCTGAGATCATGACGTGAGCCGAAGGCAGAGGCTTTAACCCACTGAGCCACCCAGGCGCCCCAGAATATTTTTCTTACCTGCAATAACAAAGAAGTACAGCAAAAAATCCAATGACAATGACTATTGTTCCTCCTAATATGGCTGTGAGAAACACTGTGTGGTAGGCGGTTATGTCTCTTGAGTCTCCATTTATACCTGAACCTAAATAATTCAGTATAAACAGAGAAACTATATTATTGTAGATCAAATTTTCAACCATGTCCTGTTCTGGGTAAGGCAGATTAAGTATGTGTACACAGTTTTATCTGCTTGCTCCTGTCTCAATGGCAGGCTTCCCAGTGGGTGGAGCATATGTTCTGTACACCTTGGGCTTAATCAGTTGACTTGTTCTGCTCAATGAAATGTGAACACCTTAAATGAGGCTGCATGATATGATCCTGCCCTCTTGCTAAGATCCTCTAATATATGAACAGTGTATACCAAAGTGCTGCTATTCTTTCAACCTGGAATGTTCTGGAATGAGAACAAATGTCGAACTGAATGAAGCCAAGCCCAACAGCCATGACAGTGGCTTCCAGGCCAGACAGTGAGGAAATCTGCTTCAGGAGGCAGTAAGACTGACCCAAGTTGCATGGTAGCAAAATATTTGATGGAATAAACTAGGAGAAAATATTTCTGTGCCCAGAGGTTTGGGGATATTATGTTGGTAGTAAGACTTATTAGCTATATTCAATTTAAAAAGAAATTTTAAAGATAAGTTCAAAAAAGAATTTGCCGAAGTAAGTAGGTATGAAAGGTTTTTTTAGAAAGAATCCAAAAGTTGGGGGACTTGAAAGATTCAAAGTTGCCACTCTTTCAGTCTGGCCTCTAGATGAAGAAGATGCCACACAGAGGCACAAATGACCATCTTCCTATATGAGAACACATAGAAACAATGCTGTTGTAATCAGCTTAACTGCAGTAAAAATGGATTAATGCACTGCAATGATCAGTTGTAGTCTATGAAGATTCTGCATGAAAATAAATGCAACTAATGTTGAGGTAACCCATTTTAATATCACTAAGACTGTACTTTGTTCACAAATATATGTAACAAGTCTACTGATCATTATCAACTAGAGTCTAATATGTATTCAGGATGATAAGGTGATAAGACTGGTGAGACAACTGGTTTTCTGGCAAACTCTACCATGAGAAATGTCCAGAATGAGGCTTTTAGCTTCACCATGGACGTGAGAAAAGATTGAAGATCACAAGGTATTTAGATCCTTTAACTTTTGCATCATCTAATTTGATAAAAATAAAGTAATAATAATGGTAATAGTAAAGGTTTTGGGGAATCAGTATTGTGGTTATGCATACAAACTTTGGAGCTAGTAACTTGATTTTAATATCTTGCACTTATTTTCCAAGAAATTCTAGAATTCTATGTAAGATTTTCTTAAAAAAACAGATTTAGTTTGTTATTAGCCAAATTTTAAGTGAAGTAGCTCCAGCACACCAGACACTAGTCCATCAGAGGACCAAATTTGATTTTACAAAATGTGATTTTACTCACAATCTAAACTTTAGGGGGGACATTAGAGATCATCATATCCAACTCCTACAATTTAGAAATAAGGAAACTAATATTAAGATGGGTAAGTACCTATTTCAGGCTCAGCCAGATATTTACTGGCAAAGCCAGAGCTACAATCAAGCTCTCTATAGTTCTGGTATACTGTTCCTTTGACTGTGAAACACTTGCAGGTGGGTTTTTCAGAAGCCTCACTAGAAGCTATCTAATTCAAACTAAATGGGAATGCCACACTTCTATTTTAGTGCTCCGATTCACACAAAATCTTTCCCGACATATAAGCTAAAACAAAACTTCCACCTACTCTAGAAAATTATTTGACTTTTGTAATTCATAGTTATATAAATTGGTTTTAGGTATCTTTTTCCTGTAAAGCACATTTCTCTATAAAACTCAAGTGTTCCTTAGGTGATTTTTATTAGAAATGAAATAACTTGGATTTAGTTGAGTTGAAGTATTAAATATTAATTGTTCTTTTTCATCAAGATTTCATTATAGTTGCAAATCTAGAATGAAATAAAGCCAGACAGCTGGCAAGACTGCAGGATATTTTGCATCATGAAGAACAAAAGTAACCACCTTCTGGGCTCTGAATAAATAATCTCATAAGCACTGAAGTTCAAACAAAAATAGGGAGAACATGTCCCTGGATCATAATGGTTAATGGCTCATATTTCTTCTTTTGGAACACTAAATTTTGGTTGCATTGGGGGAAAAAAAGTCTTGTTACCTTGCAAGGTTTAAAATTCAAAGGTTGTCAATATAAAATGAAAAAAAAAAATTAAACTGTTAAAAAAGATACCTGCTGAAAGAATAGAGCCTTCAAATTATTACTAGACAGCCGTAACAAAGTTAGGTGATTGAATGCTGCAGAGAAATGTATGTAAAATGTCACCCACAACCTGAATCGGGATGTGCACTGGGACTGATCCTGACTAGCACGAAATAGCCAGATTTGCAGCTGCCTCTCAGCTGGGAGCCAAGATCTTCAATAAACCAAAGAATTCTCTGATACATGATGTAGGAATGACATATGCATTCAACCTTCACACTCCCCCCAAAACTTTGCTAAAATGACACTGAAAGCTTTGTTTTGTTTTTATAAATCAACCCACAGGTTAAAGGAGAAAAGAAGAACAGGATAAAAGAGCAAGAAGATGCTGAAGGCTGGAAAGTTGACTTAGCAAAGCTGGCAACAGGAAAAAGCCAAGAAGCAACTCAGTTGATACCAGTGAGCACCCAGGGGGCCCATAGAGTGGGAGCAGGCCGTGGCAACCAGTCTACACGACCACAGGTTAGAAGACTTCAATAAGATTTAATGGATAAAACATGCAATGTTTGAGTATGTTGAGAGATTTATACAACCCAAAATGCATGTGTGATTTCCTTACTACAAATCATATAATCTGATAGCATGTTAAATCTAGGAAAAATAAAATATTCGTTTGCCCTAGGAAAAATAAAATATTCGTTTGTCCTAGGATATGAAAAGATTATTACTAGTGGACAAGTCCTAGTTTTTGTCCACCTTCAGTTCCTATGTCAGGCCAACCTTCAATTTGAGCTATCACATGTCTTATCTTGGAAATAGAATGGGGACACTGTTTTTCAACAGCCCTTACCCCAGAAGTGTGCTCATGACCCAAGTATGGGCCAGCAAAATTCTTCACCCCTAGAATGAAGTAATGGCGTGAGGAAGATTGCAAAGGATTGGAGTCAGCCATATATGCAGCAGCAATCTTGCAAAGACAGTCAAATAGGCCTGCTAACTAGGTTCCCTAGGATTTCTGCCTTTTAGAATCTAGTTCTTTAGCCTTTCCTGGGATCCTGTGAACTCCCTATATCCTAATACATTTTAAGTATTATCCAGGATCTGTTCCTGTTGCTCACAACCCAAGGCTCTAAGTGATGAGGGTGGAATTTGTTCTTGAAAAGTAAACATTTGATCTGAACAAACTTTATACTTCAGAGATTCATCAGACATCATAGCTATAAAGGATCTTAGAGTTCATTGAGCTTAGTCTTGTACACGTGAAAAAATATTAAAGCTGAGATCAAGAGACTAGAAGCTTTTTCCAGCATTATACAGTCGGTAAGTGGCAATGTTTAAAATAAAATCAAGACCTAGCAATATCAATTCCAGTTTCACTATCTGGATTTTTTTCAAATTAATTTTTATTTTTACAATACCTCTAGTTCCTGGAAGTGGAGCTGCTATCCAGTAGCCCAAATGTGGTGCATCGTATGTCCAAATTAAGTGATTATTATATGCCTTGACTGTTCCCCGGCCATGATTTACCCAAGCACCTAAAAAGGCAAGTAAAAAAGTACCAGTTAGTTTATATATCTTTAATGCTGATAGGAATTTGCTGATAGTCATGCATAGAATACCTCACAGGACTCTCTCAAAGATTATGAAAACACTGGCAATATATTATCATGGCATAATATATATCATAATGTAGTTCATATTGGGGCACCTGGGGAGCTCAGTCAGTTGAGCGTCCAACTCTTGGTTTTGGCTCAGGATATGATCTCAGGTTCGTGAGATCAAGCCCCACGTTGGGCTCTGCACTCGGCATGGAGTCTCTCTCCCTCTCCTACCTCTCACGCCATTCACATGCATTCTCCCTCTTCCTAAATAAATAAAGTAAAATCTTTAAAATATATTTATAGTGCATATTATAATAGTATAATATATAGTGCATATTTTAATAATGTATACAATATTTGAATTGAATGCTTGTTATGACTAAAGGAAATAAAGTCATTATAAATAAGAAAGTACACATATTTAGGGAAATCATGACTCCAAATAATGTTTAAATTGTGCATATTGAGATCTTATGGATGTGAATAGTGAAATCCAAACTTATCAGCAGGTGGTTATTTGCCACCTGTTCTGGGATTCTGATTAAATACTTATGTATATTTTATGGCCTCATTAATTTTTTTATTAAATACTGTTTTGGCCTATTACTGGTGACATGGATGTTTTAGAACAAATTTTTTAAGAATATTTTTTAAAATGCTATCTCATCTGGGGCGCCTGGGTGACTGGATCAGATAAGCATCCTACTCTTGATCTAAGCTTACGATCTCAGGGTAGTGAGTTCAAGCCCTGTATAGGACCAGTGTGGAGCCTACTTAAAAAAATAGTAAAATAAAATGCTATCTGATCTATAAAACAAATAATTCAGTAAAACCCTTTTTATAAAGATCTTTTATAAAGTTCAGCATAACAGCTTTTTATAAATTCAGTGTATATTTGTACTTGGTTTGTTAATCCACTGTAATGATAGACCTACAACATGTAAAACAGTGTTGTTGTTTTTAGATTTTATTTGACAGAGTGTGTGTGCACAAGTAGGCAGAGCGGCAGGCAGAGGGAGAAACAGGCAGGGAGCCTGATGTAGGGCTCAGTCCCAGGACTTTGGGATCATGACCTGAGCCAAAGGCAGCCACTAACTGACTAAGCCACCCAGGTGCCCCTAAAACAGTGTTTTTAATAAGGTAGACCAACTTGATGGAAATGGATCAACTTACTGTTTTTTAAATAGTCACATTAAAATTAGGCATTACATATCCGATATATGAATTCAAAAATTTTGTTACTGGAAGGCACATTACAGACAAAGGTCTTTGTCAGGATGAACAATCAGAAATCAGAACTCAACACAGATATTCTCTGAAATGTTTTAAAACAACTCTTTTATTCAACAAATTAGGAAATCCAGGCCCAAATAAGTGATTTGTTCAAAATTCCAGAGCTGGTAAATGGACTAGATTCCAGGGCTTAGAGCTTTTATTTTTTTTTTATTTGACACAGAGAGGGAGAGAGATCACAAGTAGACAGAGAGGCAGGCAGAGAGGAGGAAGCAGGCTCCCTACTGAGCAGGGAGCCCAATGCGGGGCTGGATCCCAGGACCCTGAGGTCATGACCTGAGCTGAAGGCAGAGGCCTTAACCCACTGAGCGACCCAGGTGCCCCGGCTTAGAGCTTTTAATCCAATGATTACAATATACGATATTTGCTCTTAATCCCCAGTCCTGGCACAAAGCTTCTAAAATCTTTGGAGTTTCCTGTGTGATAAGAGGTTGAAAAAGTGCTTCTTGTTAAATTCTGGAAAGTCCCATGGAGGGCTGGTTGCCAGGAAAATCCACCATATGATTAGAGGGTTGGAACTTTCAGCTCCACCCTACACCCTCCTCTGGAAAGGGGAGATGGGCTGAAGATTAAGTTCAGTCACCAGTGGTCAATGACGATGAATCATGTCTACATAATGAAGCCTCCATAAAAATCCCTGAACTACGGGGTTCAGAAGGCAGAGCTGGTAAACACAATGGAGGTGGTAGGAGGGTGATGCAGCTAGAGGAGAGGATATCCTTTTATACTATACTGATAATCTAGTAAGGAGACTTTTCCTGTGCGCTGTTCTAGCAAATATCAAAGTTGAAGAGATGGGAATCTGCAATTTATAGCTAGCTGGTCAGAAGTACAGATGACAAACTGGACTTGCACTTGGCCTCTGAGGTGGAGGCGGGGGGTGAGGGCAGTCTTGTGGGACTGAGTCCTAACCTGTGGGATCTGATGCTAATTCCAGGTAGTGTCTAAACTGAATAGAATTTTAGGACACCCAGCTGGTAGAGAACTGCTTAGTGTGAGAAAAACACCTCCCTTCCCCCACATTTGGGGACCAGAAGTGAAATACTGAGTGTAGAATTGCACTGAGAGGAGACTTCTTTCCCTTACAACTATCTATCTTTTTTACTTATATAGTTTCCACTCTTTCTTAAAAACATGGATAGATTGTTTACTTTTTACAGTGACTTTTTTTTTTTTTTTTTGCCTAACTACCCTTCTAATTACAGTGAAATCTAATGCCAACTCTCCTTTGAAGGTTGATGGCTCCCTATTTTCAATCCACATGATTAGTTTGGGGCTCCAACACAGAACCTTAAGCTTAAAAAAAATCCATGCTTTGTTTTGTTTTGTTTTTTTTAATCTGTACGTTCTATTTGCAGACCACAAAGGTTGGTTCTGAAATGGGCACGAAAACTCCATTCTATAATTGCAGTTAATCCAAGAGCTTGTGCAATTGCTACTAGGAAAAAAAGTCTTTTCATTAGACTTTATACCTACCCTGGTTAAAAGTCTGAGTATCTATACCCTTCTTGCCACTCTGAAGGTAAAAACTACCACAGAAAGGTGTTAACAAACACAGAGGAAACAGATGAGAGAAATTAAGTCCTATGAAACTGTCTAGGCTCTGTATCCTGATTCACCCAAAACAATTATGGATCATATCCCTTTTTTTGTTTTGCTTATTTGGCAACTTAAAAGTCTCCCATCTTATTTATAATCTTATTTCTGTAGAAAGACAAGAACAAAACAAAGGGAAGCAGAGGAGGAAAACGGGTGTCTATTTAGGAGGCTAAACTCAGGGACCAAAATTGGTATCTGAGTTTTCTGTTTGGGGATTTTTTTTTAAATAATCTTTCTATATCTTAATACAATGTTATTTATTTTCATGAAGTTAACATACATTTCTCAATTGTTTAACCAACCTTTTAAATACAAGTTCATACTGCCTATCAAAACAAAAGTCTATGAGAGTAGAAATAAGTTTTTAAAAATGTATTTCTACTTTTCTATTCAAGATCTTGGGGGATATAAAAGAGGCATTGGAGAGGCTGACTGGCTCAGTAAGTAGAGCACACGACCTTTTTTTTTCTTTTTGAGAGAGAGACCACGAGGTGGGGGGAGGGAGGAGGTAGGGGGAGGGAGAAGCAGACTCCCTGCTGAGCAGGGAGCCCCATGCGGGACTCAACTCTTAACCAACAGCCACCCAGTCGCCGGAGTACATGACTCTTGATCTTGGGATTGTGAGTTTAAGCCCCATGTTGGGCATAGAGCTTTAAAAAAAAACAACAAAACCCACCATGGTAATGTGAGTAAATAATGCTATTTTTTTTAAACATGACTTTTTTTTAATGTATTTATTTGATAGAGAGAGAGAACACAAGTAGATAGAGCAGCAGGCAGAAGTAGGCTCTCTGCTGAGCAGGGAGCCCTATGTGGGACTTGATCCCAGGACCCTGGGATCATGACCTGAGCTGAAGGCAGCCATTTAACTGACTGAGCCACCCACATGTCCAAGAATGTATTTTTTTAATGTAATATATTGACATCATTTCCCCCACACTTGTATCATACTAATCAAAGTGGGGCCAATTTTAGTCATTTTAAAGTGCTTAAAATAGTAACATTACTGATTTAGTGCTCTACTAAAGATAAAACATTCAAATATAAATGATATAGTTCAATAGTGTTTTAAATAAAACTTAAATTTTAAGCTATAGTAAACATAAATTCCCAATCACACCTCAATAAAGCTGAAAAAATTTTAATAGTAATACAGAAACATTTCTAAGATCATTCAAAAGGGAAAGAGTCAAAATATCGTCACCTAGCTCACATACCTATGTCCATATCGAATGTCCAGGCAGGTATGTGATCCCCTGCACTTAGATCATTTGTATGTAGGAGAGGGAGAGAAACTTGAATAGAGCCATCCACCTTTAATTCTTTTCCTCCAGAATATATTTTCACACATATTGCAGCAAGAGGAGTCAATTCAAGACTTTCGAAACCTAAAAAAAGACAGTTTATTAAAATATGTAAAATACAGGTTGTAGTTACATATTAATAAAAATAATAGGGGCCTAAAATATTTAATTCCTTTATTGACCTAGAGTTATCCATTTAAATATCAAATAGGTTCTGGATCCTCATTAAAGAATTTTTTTTCCTCATTAAAGAATTTTAAAATATATCATAAATACAGGTTATACTTATATAACTTAACAAATCAATATGAGCCTAGAGATCTGTTTCAGAGTCAGGTGATTTTAAGGCCACTGGAATTGAATTCAGTGTTTTAAAAACCTATGAAACAACAAAAATACATCTCACCAGTGTCCTACGCAAATAAAGGTTCTACCGTATCACATCATCAATGCAGATATGGGTCTAAAATTTGTTCTCTCCTGTTCCCAAGAGCATCTCTTTCAAGTACTAGGACCAAGAGACTCAGTTATACTCCTTAAAGTTACCTTGTGTAAAAAACATCCTGACTCAAAATGCAAATTCTGATAGGTCTGACAAACATGAAAAAAATCAATATTATTAGCTGATAAAGGTAATAAGCTTTGATATACATTTGACTAATAGCATAATTGAAAGAATATAAACTTAGACTAAATATTAGTATTAAAATATCAGATTTGAAAGCTTGAAAAGGAGGGAAAGTGAGACTAATAGAATTGGTTATAGTGTTTGCCTAAGGTTTTAAAGTATGATTATACATATAATTTATAACATGCCCTCCTAAATATCTGGAGCTACCTATATTTCTCTATCACTGGTGGGAAAAGGGTAGAAAATCCACTTGTTCTGTTTTTAAATATTAGCAATGCCAAAGTAATAATAGACACCAGAACATTTTTAATGAATAGAGTAATATGGTTAAAGATGTTATAAATTTTCTATAAATAATTTCATAATTTTAGATTTCCCAAGTAAATTTACTAATACGTTGACTAAAGTATATTTATTACATATTATTTGCTCTTCATGGATAAACTTGAATCTTCAGCTTAAAAGCTAGAGTTTTGTTCATTCACTTAAATATTTATAACAGAGCACCTACTGGCACCACATACTTATCTTGGTTCCAGAGATGCAGTGGGTACAGGATCTCTTCCACTGGCTTGTAATATTTTTTTCACAATCCTCATTACTATCAAAAAGGCTTTTTTCCCCCATTTCTTTGCCCATTGTGTTTCTCCCCCATTTCAATATAAGTGTGTGGTAGAAGATAACCTTACCAGGGCTTTGAAGAAACTCTGGAAAGGCAATGTAATTGCAGGGTCATAAAAGCTGCCTCTCTGAGGAGGGGACATGTGAGCTGTGGCCAAATGATAAGGGGCCATCCATGCAAGACCAGAAAGTGAAAAGCCCCCAAATCAGAAGTGATCTTGGTATGTGCAAGAATGAAAGAAGGCTGAAGGGCAGAGAGGTAGAAATAGTAGAAAGCCTCTGAGTCCATGGAAAGGAATTCTCATTACCCCTTCTACTGTATCTGGTGTACATCTTCAGTTATCAGAGCAACTATTGGCTTAATGAAAAACTTCAATTAAATATAAGAGAATTAGCCACTGTAAACTTCCTGAAACACTAATCATACGATGAGCAAAATAATGCCATGTGTAATTTATAGACTAGTTACACTAGTAAAAATCCAATGTAAGCCCAAAGAAATTATCGTGTAATCTGTTAGTAATTATAATTTTGTATATAAAACTATTTGATAAAGCCTGCTGGCTTTCTGAGGTGACTGCTTTTAACTCCATCCCCAGTTCTATGCAGTCAGTGGCTTCACCTACTAAATGCAGCTGAAGCTGATGAGATCAATCCCACCACCACCACTTGGGATAAGCCCAACTCAAAGAAGGAAGAGAGAATGGTACAGGGACAAGGACTAAAAGGCAATAAGGAGGCAACTTTAAAAAACACTTCCATACTCCTAGAACTCTAGAACTAAGCAATCTAATACAGTAGCCACCAGCAACATGTGGCAACTTAAATTTACAGGAAATTAGTGCTTTAGTTCCTTAGTGCACTAGTCACACTTCAGGAGCTCAAAAGGCACAGGCGGCTAGTAGCTACCATACTGGATAGAGCAGAGGAACCTTCCCATTTGACAGCACTGCTCTAGAACTTTTAAAATGTTAGCAGCACTCTCAGGATAACTGAAACAGTAAATGAATACTCTCAAAAGCAGGTGGCAGGGGAATGCTGGAAGGGAGAGTGTATTATGGCCCCTTCTCACTGAACCTGTTGTCTCATCCATAAAAACTCTCCAGTGCAACATGAACTTCATCTGTGCTATGGTATACAGGTATCATTCCTGTAAATGTTTTATTTTGAGCATCCTATAACTTGCATCTGAAAAATTTTGGCAGGTGTCTTAGATTGGCTTCTCCAGGAAGCTGACCCTGAGATAACAATTTGGAAAGAAGTACCCATCACTGAGGGAATGGAGAAGTATAAAGAAGAAGGAAGGGAATCAAAAGAGGATATATTAAGGAACAGATCGGTCAAGAGCTTGCCCTTATGAGAGCCAACCCTGCTTGCGGGACTAGGGAGTGCCCTTAGGCAGAGCCACAGGTGTGCACAGTGGAAAACACAGGCCTGTAATAGAACAGTGAGGGTCATCTTGCTGGAGCATCACTACAGCAGATAAGAAAAACAAAAACCTCTAGATGTTTATTACTCTAATTTCTGGTTGTTCCCCAAATGAAATGGACCAAAATTGACAAAACTGAAGTCATCATAGTTATAGATTGTCTGAGGTGATTTTTAAAAATAGTGGCAAGTCAGTTATATGTTGCAACAGTGGCAGAACTGGTGGTACAAATGTGGATGTACAGAGGAAAGATTTTTATGGGGTTTATTCATGGGTGTATTAAATAAAATGTAAAATTCCATCATCCTCTTGCCTTTAGGTCATGACAGCCATATGTACATATATGCTGTTGAATTTGGGATACAGTTGACCCTTGAGCAACATGGACTTGAACTGAGCAGGCCCACTTATGTGGACTGTTTTTGATAAATACCATACTATAAATGCATTTTCTTACATGATTTTCTTAATATTTTCCTTCCTCTAGCTTATTGTAAGAATATAGTATATAACACATATACAAAATATGTTTTAATGGACTGGTACTGGTAAGGCTTCTGGTCAACAATAGGCTCTTAGTAAAGTTTTTGGAGAACCAAAAGTTATACAAGTTTTAACATGGGGGAGGGGACAATCCCTGCATTGTTCAAGGGTCATATTTTTAAAATATTTTATTTTAAATATTTAAAAATATTTATAATTTTACTCATAGGAAATATCAAGTATATTTGATAAGAAAAACTTCCAATTGCTTAATCTATAAACTTTGTCTGATAATTATTGATTTATAATTTGATAAGATTGAATAGCTTCTTTAAATCAAATTTTCATTTTTAAATATTTTTTAACTTGCAAAGTTATATAACATATTACTATTTCCTATATCTTGTTTACCTCCTTTAGATAGAAATACCCTTCAAATTAAACTTTCCATTAACTTGATATAATGTATGCAGAAGATTCTGGTGTAACCTTTCTTTCATTGGATAAAAGGGAATTTCCTATAAACATTTTAATAAATATTTACTATTTCTTAAATATATGATTATGTAAAATTCGATAGTACCTGATTTATTGAGAGTAATTCCAGTTGTATACAGGAAATTTTCCACTTTCAAAAATTGTTGTAGAACTGTAAGATAGCCTGTTACATTGCTAATGTGATGGTTGTTGGGTAGCTTAATTAAGGCTTTTGAAAACTGAACACTTGGTTGAGATTTGGCATCTGGAAAAGGGAAACCTCATTAACAAATAGACAAAACAAATGCATATTAAGCAGAGAATCATGGCTTAGGACACTTTAACATCTCATTATTTCAAATTCCAAACTGAAATAAATAAGAAATCTACCTTTCTTTAGATCACACAAGGCACCTTTACCCTAGAAACTGCTTGATTCATCTTTCCAGAATTTCTTCACCCTTTTTTGGGGTTTCACTCTAGGGAACCACATACCATTTTAATCCATACAGTTCACTTGGGGGTTCATTTCTGTAACTGGAGTAGAGTTATTGGCACATGCCAAAATGGGCTGGAGCCAATCAAAATGTTAGGCATTCAATTTATAAATATCATCTCATGTTAATAACTTTGATTTAACCTTTAATATAACTTAGGGAGTGAGAACTCAGAATATGGATACTTCTGTAATTAATGCATTTTTAATTTATGTATTTTTAACAATCCAAGGGTCAACTCTTAAGTCATTAAAACTTATCAAAAACATCAACTATTGCTTTGACTTTAAGGCTACTGATAAAGACAGAAGGAATCAGTTAAATTATTAGAATTTTAAAAGTACCAGCTTCTAAATAGTTACATGACAATACATGATAAATAAAATGTAATATAATTTTCAAAATCAGTGTATAGTTTACATATGAAGCTAGAAAAATGATGCCTGGGAAATACTGGGATATAGATAAAAACAACAGATTATATTCTTGTTTGGTTAAGTCATTAAATTTAATCATTAATCACTTAAATAATCTCATACCTTCTGTCTGCTCACTTAACAGATACTATCTACAACTTACTCTTTTAAAATATATGTCTTGAATTTCACATTAATGGAGGCTGAGACATGAAAACTAAATGCAATACCTGACCCTAAAACGGAGTGGGGAAAAAAAAATGTGTCAGTGGACAAAACGGGAATATGGATGGTAAGTTATCTTATCAAAATAATTTTGCTGAACTGTGCCATGGCCATTTAATATCACTATTCTTAGGAATTGCATGCTTAAGTATTTAGAGGTAAAAGGCCATGATACATGTAACTTACCTTCAAATGGTTCAGGAAGAAAGAAAAAAAAAAATAGGCATACCCAGAGCACAAATACACACAGTAAAGCAAACGGAAGAGTGTTATCAATAGATGAATCTGAGTAGAGGGTATATAGAAGTTATTTGTCTCTTATTCTTCCAACTTCTCTGTATTTTGAAATTATTTCTGAATTTGAAGTTATTTCCAAATACAAAGTTAAAAACTTTAAAAAATATATGTGCCTTAATTATGTCTAAGGCATTTTTTCTTACAATTGAAAACATGTACACTAAGTAAAATGTCTGGCGGAGCTTCTCTAAGGTTTTGTATATTCCTGAAGTTTCTAATTTCTCCCACTCCCTTTACCACAAATACACACAAACGTAACACATTTTCACTGTACAAACCATACACCTTTCTGATCAAATCGGTTATGGAAGTTGAGAAGTGAGGATGGGTATTCTCTAAGGAAGGATTTAACAACTGCAGAAACATCCATCCCTTCCTCATTACCCCTATCAATGTCTCAACTCTTAGGGAAATGAGGCAGCAAAAGGAAGTGATCTGAGACCTCAAGAGAGCTCCGTGTTCTTACGCAGATGCACCAAGACAGCCACTATTTTCCAGACAAATGAAAGTTCACTCTTCCTTGGTAAAATGCAAAGGAGTGGCACATGGACACGTTCACGCCAATGCCATTTCATATATTCTGGAGGAAATTACAATTTGTAATGTGGTTTGAAATTACAATTTGTAATGTGGTTTGAAAGAGGACAATAAGGACTAGGAAGGTGTCAAAACAAATTGCTGAAGAGGGATTGTTTTTAATAAAGTCCCAGCAACATAAAGTGGAGCCTCTCCGTAGTCAGTAGTCACTATTAACTTGTCATCCCTCTACGCACAATGCCACGTGCACCCATCTGGCCCTGCACCAGCAAACTCAGCAGCTCACAATTCCGTTAAATGCATTTGAGTTCAAGAGTTAAGAGATTCTGCTACTCTCTCAGTAAATGACTCCAAAATCAATCCTACCCTAGTTTAATTTTTTTTCCAAAAAATATTTTTAATACTTTAGAGATAAATAAGATAGCTTCTGAAAATGAACTTTCACAATTTCTTTTACCATGACTCTTATTGGACTCTACTTTGAAGATTTTCTGCTTCTACCAGTCAGTCCTAAACATTAATTCCCCAATATCAAAAAAAAAAAAAGGCAAATTGTTGTCATCCATAGAGGATCTATAGATTTTTTTATACAACATGCAGTAAAAGAGTGACAAAATGCTGGGGTTTCCCCCTAAGGACTATTAAGGAAGATGGGGCGGGGGGAGGTAAGGCTGAAACTGTCTTTCTCATGGTTGGTAAAGCAAAAGTGCAGGCCACAGCTTGAACCAAACCTAAAAGAAGGCTTCCGGTGGGTATGCACGGGGTGGGGGTAAATCCCCTCTGCTGAGGAAAGACCATATCCACTCTCAGTCCTCAGGCAGCAGGTTTAATGCCACAGGCAGGCATGAAGGTGCCTACAAGTCAGAAAATCCTAAAGTTCTCCCAATTTCACTAACCACTAAAAAATCCCAGTGAGAGATGTGATTTGGAAGAAGTTGAGAATCTATCTGCAGCATTTCCAGAAGTCAAATGTTCCTACTCGGGCAGGGGTGGAGGTAGTGGTAGTGCTAACATGGCAGAGAACGATTCCCACTCCACAAAACTCTATCCTGTAGTCTGACAGTGAAATAAGAACCAGTTCAGATCAACTAAGAGCCGCACTAATCATCCGTAAGCAATGTTGGGTTTTTTTTCCAAGTGATAACCAACATTGCGTCACTAGTGAAGTACAGTTACATAGTTAAAGTGATTGTCATTACTTTGTTTTTACTTACGAGCTGAGAAGTGGTGTACTTACCCGCTAATTTTCCAGTAATTAAAACAGTGTCTTCAAATAGCCATATATTTGCTTGGCTTTGCGGGAACAGTGAAAGTGTAACTGATGAGTAGACTGTGAAATATAGCACAATTAAAACATTTTATTAAATGGGGGAAACTAGGTAAATATAGTCTGTTCCAGCAGTCCCTAAAAAGTGAGGGGGGGGGGACTTCAGAAACAAGGAAAAATAAATGTAAAGTATGGTGGAGGGAGAAAATAGAGGCTACAATAAAATGGCAGGCGGGGGGAGGGGAAGGTCAGGCATCACTATTTTATTTTACTAAATCCTATTTCCAGTCGTTTGTACCAAAGTGACTAATGATGTTCTCTAAACCCAGATATACTTGGTCAGGTTAAATGCTTGAATAATCCTGAAGAGCCCTCTGCTATTTTCTCTACATAATAGTTACTTGTTACTTCTTTCTAATGATTTTTAAAAAATCTTGGCTCCACAATTCAGGGTTCTCTGACATAAAGACTACATCCACTGCTTGTTTTGTTAACCTTCCTGGATAAGGGTGCAGTGCTCTTCATCACACAGTATGGTCTGCCAGACTCGTGAGTCGGCAGAGCAGGAAAATGGTTGAACACATAATGGAACAAATGATCCACAGGCAGCCAGTGGCAGTAGTGCAGGAGGAGGCCAGATGTGCCTGCACGAGTAGGTGCCCTCAGTAACTGAGGGGACACGTGCAGAGGACCTGAAAGATAACCACATTATTTCAAGATCCGGAGAAGCAGGGATAAAAGACCACTTTATAAGCAAGAACAGATCAAATAAATTTACTAAAGTGAGTTCTCATTTGATAGCTCTCCTCTATCCAATATATGTATTTGAAATTAATAGAAATAATATAATATCCCTAAATCACTTAGGATAAAACAGATTTGCATGGGAATACTTTTCATGTTTTAATATATTTCAAAAAGCTGTAAAGGAAATAGAAAAAAGAGGGTAAAACACAAAAAGATATGAATGGATATAAAGTGAAATATACCTTTTTCCTACAATAGAAAAAGACTACCAGAGAAAAATGCCATTTCAATTCAGAATACATTAATAGACTAATTAATGGCTCTATTAGATTGAAGAGAAAGTGTTACGGTAGTAGCTTGGACCTTGAGATGATTATAATTCGGGCACTTTCCCATATTTGGCTGCTCTCAGTCACCGGTAGCTTAAAAGGGGGACAGCCCTGACAACTTAAGGTTATAACACCTGAGGAGAAACTTCTGAACTTCAATAAAACTTACATGTAGACTTCCTTTCACTGACAAAATGTATCTCATTATAAAAGGGATGAATAGCCACTCTGAGAAATGAAGAAAGTGATGGTCATCACAATCCCACCACAGAAGCAATAACTATTAATATTTCAGTATACTCTTCCTGGATTTTTTCCTGTGATTTTTTTAAAAATAGTATAATATTGTGATTTTTTAAAAAACAATATAATATTGTATATAGCATATTTTTACCCTGCTTTTTCATTTAAGGTAATATCAAAAGCATTTCTGTCCCTCAACAAACTTTTTCTAACATTTTCAAGGTCACATACTTCCTTTCTTGAAGTATCAAGACTTACTGAGCCACTATACCAATACATACTTAGATTGTTTTCATTTTCCCTATTATTGCAAAAAATAATATTTGAATCAACATCCTTATGTATGAATATCTGTCAGCTTTAGTTATTTGTCTATCTGTTTTTAGGACAGATTCCTAGCAGTGGAATACTGGGCAAAGCTTATGAAGATTTTGAAGACTTCTGACACACATATTTCAAAATTGTTTTGCTGACTTGAACTCCCACCAGCTGCGTTTGAGAAAACTCATCATAAACCTCACTTTGTCAACATTGAGAATGCACTTTTTCAAAACTTTTCTAAGGTGAAGAATCTAAGAAATGTGTATGTCTTTACAAATCTGAGACTATTAGGAAGATAAAACATTGTTCTATTTTGTGACAAATCATAAGTTTTTCTCATTTTTAAAATTGCTAGGTCATAATTTTGTCCGCTTACCTTATTTAGCCAGGACCTTGGTGTTTTCTTACTAATTTATATGAATTATTACCATACCAAGAATAGTCCTCATTGGGGCACCTGTGTGGCTCAGCTGGTTAAGCATGCGACTCTTGGTTTTGGCTCAGGTCAGAATCACACAGTCATGAGATCGAACCCTGCATTGGGCTCTGCTCAGTATGAGTCTGCTTGAGATTCTCTGCCTCTCCCTATGCCCCTCCCCCTTCTTGTGTGCTCTCTCTCGCTTCTCTCAAACAATTAGCAATAATCGCGCCTCGGATAAACCTCACTGGCTACAATACTGCCACTGCGCAAAGCTTGCTTCTCTCAAACAAATCTTTAAAAAATATATTACTTCTTATTGTCTCATATTTTTCCTATTTCTTGAGATATAGGACATACAATTTATTAGCTTCAGGTGTACAACATAATGATTCAATATTTGTATATATTGCAAAATGATCACCACAATAAGTCTATAGTTAACATCCACCACCATAGATAGTTACATTTTTCCCAGTGATAAGAACTTTTAAGATCTATTCTCTTAGCAACTTTCAAATATGCAATACAGTATTATTAAATATAGTCACCATGCTATATGGTACCTTTTTTAAAAATAGTGAAATCTACTTTTTATGACCTCTTTCATTACTTTTAAGTTTAAGCAGACCATCCTAATAAAAAAATCAGATAATTTTTAAAATTTTATTGTATTTAATGGATTTGATTTTCCACATTTGAACTCTGAGCAATATATTTGGAATATGAATCCAAATGCACTTACTCCAGATAGTTAACCAAAACATCCTAACACCACTTACTGGATATTCAGCCTTTTCTCACTGATTTATAATGGTACCTTATCATAGATAACATTCTCATATGCATGCTAGTATCTGATTTGTACCACAGTATCACAAGTGTTCATTGTGTAGCTATATTTTAGTTATTTGAAATGGCAGATTGCCTCTAATAAATATTCTTTTAAAATGATTTCCAGGTATTTTTACATATTTATTTCTTGAGGATTATTCTGACCATTTTTTTTAATGCATTAAATCTATAAATCAGGAAGAACTGAAACCTTTACAATATTCAGGCTTTCTGAAGAAATACAATGTTTTGCCATTTATCCAGGGTTTTAGTTTTTAGTTTTCCTTTTTTTAAGGTCTATCAGTAACATTTGGTAGTTTCATTTTCCCCAACACATGGTTGGTTTTTAGGTTTCCCTGCATATTTTGTTTGTCCTAGCTGTTCTGAGAAGGATCTCATTATTTTCCATAAACGCTGACTACTTCTGGTATATAAGAATATGTATTGATTTGTACCAATGCTTATTCCACACTCAGTAATTCTGTAAAATTCCACTAATTCCATTAATTTTGAACATTTTAAGATTCATGCTTTGTCATTTTTCCAGGGATATGATGATAACTGGAAATAGTAAATGTTTTGATTGTTTCTAATAGCTATTCTCCTTTTTTGGTCTGTTGATATATTTTTGCTCTGATAAGAACTTCTATAATGTAAAATAATATGGACATCAGTGTTCACTTATTTTAGTAGAACTTCTATAATGTAAAATAATATGGACATCAGTGTTCACTTATTTTAGTAGGATCACCTCTTATTTCTTATAGTTAGTATGATTTTGAGATATTTACCATGTTAAGGAGATCTTTGTGGTCCTAGTTTTTAATGGAGCTTGTTCTTAGTTAGGCACAGATGGTGAATCCATAAAATGCATTTTAGACAGTTGTCGATGTTATCAGCTGGTAGTTCTAATGTGTTCTAATATGATATGTAAAATTAATAGAGTGACACATTTGGCATCCTTCTAATCCTGCAAAGAAGAAAAATCCTACTTGGTCTTAACAGAAAGCTATATTTAAATAATGGTGAAATTCTTTTTTTACTATTCCATTTAGGATTTTTGTATTTAGAGTTATAAGTAAGATTGGTCTATAGAGGAGTATTTGTGTGTGTGAGAGAGAGAGCACATATGAGAGCATTTAACTTTGTATTACCTTTGTTAGGTCTCAGAATCAAGGCTGTACTGGTTTTATAAAATGATTTGGAGTACCTTTTTTTAATAGCCTTTGAATTAAGCTATTTTTATTCAGAACATTTTATTCGGGGCTATTATTCTACTTCATCTAAAATCAACATAGTCATTTATAGTAGCACAAAATTGTTTATTAGACTTTTTAAGACTATGGCCATCAAATTTGATCTAGAACATTTAAGATTTCATATATTTTTTTTCTTCTTTTACTTGCCTATTTAGATTAGGCAGATGCATTTGTAATTTTATTTCAAGGAACTAGCATTTTGTCAATTATCTCTTTACTTTTTCTAATTAATGTTCATCTACTTTCATCATTATTTCCTTTTTCCCATCTTTTTTTGGTTTCTTTCATTATTCTTCTAACTTTCATTTAGTGAATAATTGTGCTTGATTTGTCTTTTAAAAAAAACTAAAGCATGTAAGACCATGAAGTCACCTCAGACATATCCTTATTCAGATTTTTGAGTCATGATTTTATATTTCATTCACATGAATTTTTATCTAATTTTTCATTTTCTTTCTCATTCTAAACTTGAACAGTGGTTCAAGAATTCAAGTGTTTCCAACATGAAACCAAATAAAGTATCTAAATTCTAATAAGAACCATCACAATTAAAAAAAAAGAAAGAAAAAGACTGATTACCTAATGTATCACACTTGAAATCAGCAGGCTTGCATTCTGGTATCTTGTATGGCCTGTACTTCCCAATATCCAATTAGTCACACTAAGTCCTGTTGATTCTTTTTTTTTTGCCTCAGATTTACTGAGATGTAATTGTTCATGACAGTGTAAGTTTAAGGTGCACGTGATATGTGTGTATTGTGAAATGATTACACAGTAATTACCAGTTCTTTCCTCAGTATGCCTCTGGTACTCACCTTCTTTTCACCCCCTCTTTTGCATCAGGCTATTGTTACCACCACCAGGAGCACAACCACAGCTTGTTAGGGAGGCTCCCTGAATCCACTTTAGCCCTGCTTTTGGCCTAAACATTGTACACTGTTAAGTAAGTTCAGTTTCTAAACAAATTACAGTTATCCAAACAACTCAAGAATCTGTAGTAACCATCTTATTACTCGGCACATAAATCTAAACCTTTTGTTTCCTCTTGAGAGCATCCTTCTGGCTAACCCATGGGGCTGGCCAAGCCCCTCTCCACCCCTTGCAGCTCAGCTTTGCACCTGAGGGGAGCTCTTGCTCAGGATTCCTTCAAGCCTCTGTAGGAAAAATAAATAAATAAAAACCTGTTTTCTCCAAACTGGCGCTCTTTCTAACCTCTCTGTATTGACTTCAGATAGGTTTTCTCATTTTCAATTTACCAGAACAAAAGAGTCCCAAAGAAGAAAAAAACAAAAAACAAGCAAACAGACAAAAAAACATTTACATTTAATAAAGGCAAAAACTATGCAAGTGCTTACTTGGCATTTTTCTAGTCTTCCAAGGCAGAGGTGTCAACACGTAGCCATCTTTGTAAGCAATAATGGTTAAGCTGAGCCCTAATTTGTAGGGTACTTTAATCAACACTGCTCCATTGTTTTTAGTTACTGTGGAGTTTGTTTTCGTGTAGTTTACAAACACTTCTACAACTGCTTGACTCAGGTACTGACGACTGATGATGTCGTTCACCTGCACTTTCAGCATAAATACAGACACTGGAGGAGAAAAAAAAAAAAATCCAGAGATGGCAGCAGGTTAGATCCCAGAACATACATGTTGCTGTACCTTAAAATGTCATTCAAGACATCTGAATAACAGTACAAAACTGCTGATAAAATCTGGAAATACAGGGCGCCTGGGTGGCCCAGTTGGTTAAGCGACTGCCTTCAGCTCAGGTCATGATCCTGGAATGCCAGGATCAAGTCCCATGTCAGACTCCTTGCTCAACGGGGAGTCTGCTTCTCCCTCTGATCCTCCTCCTTCTCATGCTCTCTCAAATAAATAAAATCTTTAAAAAATATCTGGAAATACATATGTATAGAGGGATTGATAGAAAGAGTACAAAAACATTCCAACAAGTTAATTATTCTTTCTAAAACTGAATAAATTTGAATTTATTATTAATAAGACAGTATTATTCCAATATTTTCTGTCAATAGAAAAAAAGGAAGTAGTGAACAAGGGGAAGAGAGCAGTTCTCTGTTCAGAAAAATGCATTTTTACTTGGCCTCACTAGTTCTAATGCTATCAATTAACTAATTCAAAATGTAGTCAAAGTTCCTAGAATAAAATGCAATCTCATCAAACCTAGTACAAGGCTGGCTCCTTTATTTTGTTCTGTTGTCTGGAAAGCAAAGTATGTGTTTCAAATTACAAAATATCAAAACAACATCCTTAAAATATCAAAGTGTTTCTGTTAAGTATATAACAAAGCATAGTAAGATAATACATTGAGGAAAATCAAAATTAACTTGTTTCCTAACTTAAACCTCCAGCATTATAGATCTTGACAACATGTTCATGAATTTCCTAACGTTAATGTCTCGGTAAAAAAGAACTTGTATCACCATGGAAATGCCTTCGTAAAACCTGTATCACAACACCTTTACCAAAGATGCCTTCTTTTCCACTGGTAGTGGGCTTTGGAGTCAAAGTCAATCTCTGCCACTCCCTAGATATGTGACTTGGGGGAAATTACTTCTCAAAAGTCCATTTGCTCATCTGTAAAATCAGGAGAATAGTAACTACTTTGAGGTAATAAAGTGAAATAATGCAAATAATGTGCTCAGCACAGTGGTTGGTTGTCACTTAATATCATTATTAATAAAAATTATTACTCCATAATTGGAGACCATTTCACAAACAGAGTCGTCAGTGAAAATACCTCAAGAGGGAGCACCTGGGTGGCTTAGTCAGTTAAGTGTTTGACTCTTGGTTTCCTCTTAGGTCATGATCTCAGCGTCCGAGATGGGAGCCCCACACTGGGCTCCCAGCTCACCAAGGAGTCTGCTTAAAATAGAGATTCTCTGTCTCTCTGTCTGTCCCCAACCCCCACACACGTGCTCTCTCTAAAATAAGTAAATACGTCATTTAAAAAAATACCTCACAAGGACTAATTTTGTGGCCAGACATTTACAAAAACCCATTTTACTCAATATTTAGCAAGAACATCATGTCAGGTAAACAACCCTAGTCAAAACTGATTAATCGCACATTTCTGTTACACCTTATGTATTCTAACTTTATTAACAAAACTCGACTTTAAATTGCTTTTGGACCATAACGAAGACATTTAAATACAAATAGAACCACTGCAATAATCACCCAGTCCTAGGAAAGATACACTCTACCAAGCTCGAAAAGAGCTCTCGAGGGCGCCTGGGTGGCTCAGTGGGTTAAAGCCGCTGCCTTCGGCTCAGGTCATGATCCCAGGATCCTGGGATCGAGGCCCACGTCGGGCTCTCTGCTCAGCAGGGAGCCTGCTTCCTCCTCTCTCCTCTCTCTCTGCCTGCCTCTCTGCCTACTTGTGATCTCTCTCTCTGTCAAATGAATAAATTAAAAAAAAAAAAAAAGAAAAGAAAAGAGCTCTCGTCTTTTCAAGAACCTAAAATTGAAGTTGTTATCCAAACACTATTCGATATACAGTTAGACACAAACATTTTTTAGTATATTTCCTCTCAAGTATAAGAATAAAATATTAATATATATAATAATTATAACCGCAAGAACTAAAACATGTTGAGGATTAGCAAGCCAGGCATTGTGTTAATTTTTAAGTGCATCATTCCATTTACTCTTTAAAACCCTCATTACAGAAATGTTACTGTTTTCTTCACCATATATATTGGTAACTGTGGGTTAAAGAGGTTTGTTAATTAGTCATGGCCAACCCACAGCAGATGGAGGAAATAGGACACAGACTTGGGGCCATCTCTCCTCCAAGCTTGTGCTCTTAAGCCACTGCACCTGATTTAACTCTTAAAGCAACTCTAGCCAGTTTAGAGAGCAGAGATGGGAAGAATAAATTATATCCTGGAGAGTCATACCTTAAAAAGAGGTTCCATTAGTCTGTCTAAAAGACTGTTAATTTCCAGGACAACAATCTCATATATTCAAATATATATATGGAGAATAGATAACAAGGTAAAATAGAGATTACTGATGTTTATCCACAGCTCTGCTTTCTCAGCATTTTTAAGAATAGGCAGCATTGTGGGAGGTTAAGTTCTTTGTGAATAGTCATTACTGTCATTACTTTTAATAGATAAATTCAGGAGTATCAGGTACTAAAAAGTCAACTAAGCCTTGGGCTTTAGCACCTACTGTTCCTCAAACTATTAACTATTTTCCCATCATTTTATAAGTTCACCCAATTTCTCTAAAGTTAAAAAAGAAAAATCATGTTTGTAACACTTAAAATCAAAATATGAAGAAGGACTGGGGATAAACATGTTCCTAATGACATATAGGATATGTCCTATATATATTATCGCATATATAATCACAAAAATCTCAATACACCTTTGTAACATATGTGATATCAAGTCCACTTTACCAGTGAAAAAACGAGGATTCAGACAAGTAATGTGGACTGCCCCCAAGGCTCACATATATTAGGAAGCCTTGTCAGCCTTCAGTGTCCCCATGAATGATTCCAAAGCCAGCTTTACACTATATAACAGGGAGTCTTGGGATCACACTACTAAAATTAATTCAAGGAATATGGTATTGCAATTACTGAGAAATGCTTATATAACATCAATTTAAAAAGGGGGGGAGGTGTTTACTATCACACACACATGCTAAACTATGGCCTCAAACTCAAGTGGGAAATACAACTGGGATAAAAAAATAAATAAAAGGTTATAATATATGTGACTTGATGGCCACCTAAACCAAACATCCTTGAGTAGGTCTGCCAGGACAAACAGCTATTTATGTGTGGAGGACAAGCAACTGCCCCATTCAGAATAATTCCCCCAGCCTCCTAACTCCTAATGCCCTTAATGAAATTTACTGAGCCGCTGGCACAAAGCATCCAACTAATGGGGGCCAGAAAGATTCTGTCAGGACCTCAAAATGTGGCTGAAGTTACCCAGAAGCAAATGGTTGCTAGCGCGGAAGCATCTTAGAAAGTCTGAGTGCCCGCCCACTGCGCTTTCCCGTCTCCATTGCCCCCTCCTTCCTGAGGCTGGTCCTACCCCCCCCACCCACCCACCCCCCGCCCCTGATCTGTGAGCTATACCATAATCCTTCACCAAAGGCCCTTTATTCCTTGTAGCCAGAGTCAGGCCTGGCTGCTTGCTTCCAAAGCAAGCACCTTAAATGATACAGGGTACAACTGCAAACATAGGATGTTATTTAATGAGGTACACTATCTTTTATAAGAGAAGGTGAAAGGAAGGAAGGATAATGTTATGTACCAAAAATAGGATAAAGCATATGAGGAGACTGCACATAACTAAAAGGACACAAGATTCTCTCATAAAATTTGATAATGGGTCTTATTCCAATCAAATATACCCACAATGGCTCCTTCAACAGCATATTTAGGAATGGGAATTTGATTAATTCACTTGCTCCAAAGATTAATTTCAGAAATTCTCAGAGCCTTTGATTAATAGACAAATTCTAATGTGTAGTGAGATCTTGAGCTAAATTCATTAAAAAACCCCGCATATTCCATCTGTTTCATCCTGTAAAATACGGTTGCCAAAATAAAGCACGCTAAAGCCTCCTGACATTCTGAAGCTGGGTTTGATTAATAAATGTTTTCTAAAACATTTTCTAATTCAGAATGGATGATTTTATTTTTCCACATGTAATCGTTATGTTAAGGGCTAAATTTGATGAGAAAATGAATATCAAATTCAGGGGGAAAAAATGACTTGCAAAGGTCAAACCTTGGCTATGTGCACCTCAGATCTCATAGCCCCAGGACAGGATGTAACCCTGACCAGCAGACTCCTGTCTAGCTCCAACTGGAGAGAAACTAATGCTATTTGCGACACACATACATACACCAAGCTCAGTGCTAGAAATTTAAACATGTTGTCCAGTTTCTTCCTAATACAAACCTGCAAGACTTTTCCCATTTTAAGGCAAGGAAACTAAGGCTACAATTGCACGAATTAAGAAGGGTGGAGGCAGGATTCACAGACTGGTTCATCTAACTCCAAGTCCCATGCATTCTACTCCCCACATCTCTCACTGAAGAGCCTCAGATGTGGTTTTCAGCATATTCCGCAGCTTCCTTATCTCCGTCCAGCCAGTGCAGAGAAGAAAGTGCTTGATTTGCTGACCCTCTGAGCCTCTCCCCCCAGCCCTCTGCCTGGCTTGTCTGGCCCCAGCATAAATAGCAGCAAAACCAGCACTGAAAAAAACAAAAACCAAAAGTCTCAGCTGGAGGCCTGCTCACTGCAATTAAAAGAGCATGAACAATTCTTCTTCTTCCAAATAAAAGGAAAAGTGGGAAAGAATTGCTTGCTCATGACTTAAATAGGGCACTTCTGACTTCCATGATGTCAACAGCTGATCAGGCAAACAGGCCTGGCAACCAGAAGTTCTGTGTGTGTGTATATATATATCTCCATAACAATACCCCTTACTAGTTCTCTCCTCCAACAAAAATACTTTGGCATTTAGACGGGGCAGATTCTGTGATTAAATATGTAATTTTCAACCACAGGTGCTTTTGTCTCTATATAATCTATCTACTACCCTCCTCCACTGCATTTTTTCAGCTTTCCATGCACTTGGTATTTTCTCTGTCACTTAATTATAATCATTATGTCTTGCCTGCATAATCTTCTTATCAATATGTCACCCTTAGTTTCAAAATGGTTCAATATCAAATGATTTCAACTGAACCCTTAGAAAACACATAATCTAGATGTTGAGAGAAACAAAAACAAAATACACATCAATGAGCATGGTCCTGAGGTTGCTGGGGAAAATTTTAACTATCACATGATTAAAAGCATTGTTCAGTATTGAGAATCACTAAAATTCAAAAGATTAATCCATACAGAAGTGCTCCTGAAAAAGCAGGTTAGAACCAACACTATATTATGGTTTTGCTATAGGACAGAGACAGGTAATTCAAAGTCTAGGAAGGGTTTTAGGAAAGAAGAGCTAGCCATTTGTTTGGCTGTCAGCTAGAGCTTAAAGTGGAGTGGGCTGATAAATTATAACCCCACTTCTTTTCTCGAGAACTTGACATCACCTTATTATGTTGTTACCATTATGTAGGTTACAACTGTGCCCACAGAGAAGCCACCTTATTATCAGATTTCTCCAGTACAAAAATTAGCCTACCTCTTTTTCCATTATATTCCAAGCATCTACAATATTTATCATATAACAATTTTTTTCTCTAGGAATATAATGCTAAAAACATGCCAGGTTTATAAAGCTTTTATAGACAGATCAGAGATCAAATCGTTAAGTATATGACACTCTAACAACAAAATAAATTTTTAAAACTTTACTGAGGTTTATGCATTCTAATGAGAACTAGACTAAAAATGACGAGCATAAAAATAATAGTGGAATGAAATGGTTGGGAACAATTAGAAATGCTCTAATTTCTACAGGGGGGCCCGGGGAGCCCGGTCAGTTAAGCGTCTGCCTTCGGCTCAGGTCAACGAGTCCCATGGCTCTGCTTCTCCCTCTCACCTCACTTCCCCCTCCCCACTTGCATATTCTCTCTCTCAAATAAATAAATAAAATCTTTTTTTTTTGAGAAATAATCACCTACATTACTTCACCCATCAAATGTTTATTGACTGCCCACTTTGGCCCTAGCAGGCATTAGGAAGACACAATCTTTCCTTGAGGATTAATTTGGAATCTATGTGTATAACAATTCCTATAATAAGTATCCATCTGGAAGAGAGATACCTGCTCTCCCAGGTTCACTGCAGCATTATTCACAGTACCCAAGACATGGGAACAACCTAAATGCACAACAGTGGATGAATGGATAAAGAAAACGTATATATACATGTCCATGTACAATGGACTATTGCTCAGTCTTATTAGAAGGACATCCTGCCACTTGTTACAATACGGATGGACCTGGAGGACATTATGCTCAGTGAAATAAGCCTGAGACAGAAAGATACATAATGTTATGATCTCACTTATATGTGGCATCCAGAATAACCAAATTCATAGACACAGAGAGTAGAATGGTAATTGCCAGGGCTGAGGGGAGGGAGAAGTGATGGCCAAAGTGTACCAAGTTTCAGTTACATGAGATAAATAAGTTCTGAAGACCTACTGTACAGCATAGTGCCTATTGCTAATAATATTGTATTACATATTTAAAATTTGCTAAAAGGTAAATCTTTAAGTGTTCTCACCACAAAAAAAAGAATTGATGATGATGATGATGATGGGAGTGGGAAGAAACTTTGCAAGGTGATGAATATGCCTATGGCCTTGATGGTGGTGATGGTTTCATGGGTGTACTCCAAACTCATGGAGTGTATACATTAAATATATATAGCTTTTTACATGTCAATCATACCATGATAAAGTGGTTTTAAAAATATCAAAAAATGTGAATTTAATATTCACTTTAGAATCCATTCCCACTATCATTTTTTGAATAGGGAGAATGTCAACATTTTCAGTTCAGATTGCCAAAGCGCCTGCCCATTCATTCTCTCCTGTTTTCCATAATCTGACTTTTTGTCCATCATAATAGAGACTCTGTGGTGAGAACCCAAAAGATGACAAACTTCTGGCTATGACCCAAATCAGCCTTTATTCATTCTTCACCATTTTCATACAAGATATCTAGTCACAGAAATCGTAATTTAGAGCTAACTATACAAGTATCTTGTAACATAAACATAACGAAAATCTTGTAAACAGAAAGCATCTGGTCCCAAATTTAAATGTCTGTGTATTTAAAACCTTTAGTAGAGACATAAGAATCATGGTTTCACTAAAGAGAATATAAATTAATTCCCAACTCCTTAGCCTGGCATTCAAAATCTAAGATCTGGCCACCACCTTCCTTTCTAGCTTTTATCTATTCGGGGATTGACAAACTACAGGCCACGGCCAATTCTGATCCACCACTTACTGCTGTGAATGAAGTTTTATCATCATACTGCCGCAGCACTCATTTAAGTCTGGCCTGTGGCTGCTTTTGCTACAACACCGCAGAGTTGACAGTTGCATCAGAGGCCATATGGCCGGCAAAGATAAACAGTTACTATCTGGCACTTTTCTGGAAAAAGTTTGCTGATTCCTGCTCTATATTGTCACTTAAATGGGTCAAAGGTCACTCTTCGAGATTGACCCACTTTCCTGCTACATTATTCACTTCCTTCATCTGAAAACCCACCCCCTTTTTCATTTCTATCCCTCAAAATCCTACTCCATTCTTCAAAGTTTAGCTCAAATAAATTTGCTCTTACTTCAGTCAGATGGGACCTTGTCTTCTGTACCTACTAGTCTAATGGCACATGATACATTCTGGTGTATGCTGTGCTTTCCGTTTATTTGTCTTCTCTGTGAGAATAAGGTTCTTCACAGCCAATATTGTTTCAAACTCAGACTTGTGTTTTGCTGGAGTTTAGTAAGGGGTTCAGAATATGTATTCTAGATGAATGGAACAAGGGTCAGGAAGACAAGTGGGAAGAAGAGGAGGAGAAAGAGGAGAAATGCAGGGAGAGAGGTAGAAGAGGACAGAGAAGATCAGAAGCGGCTGAAGAATGATTCTGCAGGATTTCCACAGATGCCACCTGAAGTTACAGCCAGCTTTCCAGCCCCAGGATCGGGTAAAATTGAGTTTAATTCCACAGTTATCAGTGAGAAATATATTACTGCAACAATCACAACAACAAATATTAAGATTCCTTTTCCTTTCAGAAACTAATACTTTTCCTTCTTTTTCTTAAGAATATTTAACTTGGAAATTTTGACCAGAGAATAATGTATAAGTAGCAAGACTTGCTAAATAAATATAATGCAGCTGTATTACAGCAAAGATCAAAAGTTTTACTATTACAAAATAACACCAACACAGTTTACAAGTCCTTCTCCTAGGGTACCAGCACAATTTCCCTCTTTTAACTGGTAGGAGGGTTGAAAGTTTAGGAAAAAAGCAAGGACAACAGTGAAGCTTGTAAGAAGAAAGGACCACATTATTCACATTCGATAAAGCAGAGTGGAAAGGGCGGCAACGGTTTAATCTTTACAGCATTTCAAATACGGACGCATAGCCTTCTTCTTTTAAAGGAACAAAAGACTGCTGAATTAGAAACAAAAAACACCGAACCTCACTAGGGTAGAAAAGCCTCCTTTTCATTGCTTAAGTACCAGACTGGATCCAAAATTCTTACTGGCTCAGAATTTAACAACAACAACAAAAAAAACCTGTTCCTGTTTGAAGCAGAAACAAATTTATTTGCAGTAAATTAGTATTAGAGAAAATATCAAATCAAAGAAGAAACCAAAGAAATAGAATAAGGACATTATCTCCAAAGATGAAACATGTTACGAAGCAAGTAAAATACACACTTTCTCCATTATGACCAGAGGCTTCAATGAATATGATTCTCCAAAACCAATGACATGGATAACATAAAAGGAGTCCTTATAACTTAAGAATCAGCACATAGCAGAAGCACCTGGGTGACTCAGTCAGTTAAGTGTCTGACTCTTGATATTAGCTCAGGTCTTGATCTCAGAGTTGTGAGTTCAAGCCCATGTTGGGCTCCATGCTGCGGAGCCTACTTAAAAAGGAAAAAGAAGCACATTGCAAATGACTCAATAGGGAACAAGTGAAAGGTCTGAGCCATTAGCACTTGGACTCAGTTCCTTCTTGCTTACCCAAAAGGCCTTTTCCTCGATGGAAATAAATCAATCTGACTCTAGCTCCTAAAACATATTGTCCAAGCTCACTCCAGAGTCATTTCGCATCCTGACTTTTATCTTTTCTTCCCAGTTCTTCATCGTACCTCATAATCACTGATAATTTCTCCTTCGCTCACTCACAAATTCACTCAACCTTCTTTTATAAACTGTGCTATACATGGAGGCATTAAATGTGGAGCAACAGAAGAGCCTAGAGCCCAGAGAGGAAAAGTGAAGGATCAGTCTTTCACTTGTTTGAGAAAGCATTGGTCCTGGCTGCCACAGAAGTACTGGGTGCCTAACTCAGGCGAAGGCAGAGGAAAGGGCTTGACAGGCTCAAATGGCATGTCCCCCACTGTTCCAGGCATATACAGTAGCATTCATCAGTAACACAGAAAACATTCCAAGGGCCACATTCCCGGGTCTAGTCAAGGAGCAATCACAGGTCCAGGCCCCACTAGACACATGCAAGGACTGAGCAACCAAATCTGCTATGGTAACACTCTTCCCACACCCTACATTGCCATAATCCCTTCTTAATATACTAGATAATTTATTCATTATGTTCATTTTCTGTTTCCCCTACTAGAATGTTAGCTCTATGATGTCACGGACTTTTTGTCTTATTTGCTCCTGTATCCTCAAATAACAATCCTGAATTTTGAATGAGTGACTGAATTAGTGGATACTAATTTGCCTTACTTTGATACCAGTAAGTAAGACCACCAGCTCAGAAGGACTTAATAATTGCAAGGAAAGATCCAAATGTGTGAAATGAGGTAGATAAGTCTTGAAGTGGAGGGTGGGACAAGGAGATGTGTAAGCAACCGCTTCTGTGTATAGACTACTAGTAAGTTACATACTTCAAGGTAAGTACAAATCCTTTGATTCTTTACCACTTCTTCCTTTAGTTACTTCTGTCAACAGATATATTCCTTCTTGTGACACTGAGAAAGAACTTCAAGAAACAAGATTAGAGCAACCATCGTTGCTTTTCTTTCGGAAAGCAATTACAGGAGAACCTGGGTAGCTCAGTTGGTTAAACACCTGACTTGATTTCAGCTCAGTCTATGACCTCTGGGTCCTGAGATCAAGCCCCACACTGGGCTCCACACTCTGGGGAAGTCTACTTGAGGATTCTCTCTCTCTCCGCCTCTCCCCCTGCTTGCACTCTCTCTCTCAAATAAATAAATCTTGGAGAAAAAAAAAAGAAAAAGAAAAGCAATTACATGAAGATTAGGTTCCACCAATTATTACTCAACTTTAAGTAATTTGTTGAATAATACTCTAGTATAGCACCAAGAAACAAAAATTGAAGTTGGAAATAAAAATGGAAACAAGTAATATTGGTTGAAAACGAAAAGACTGCTCGAAGAGAAAAACCTCATTTGGGAAAATAACTAAAGAACATTTTTAATATAAAGTTTTTATAAAATCTATTTCACAAAGACTTATGTTTCTTAATAAATTGCTATTAAAAGGAATAACCATTAGGAATTTTTAACTAGTTCATATTTTCCCCTGGGTGTTTCAAATACATTGGTGATGGTATATGGGAGGAACAAGAAGAACTTTGGAGAACCATGACTCTTCCCTCTCATTAATGTAACAATGGAAAGCAGGTTAGATGTGTTAGCTAGGGTACAATACCCTGTTGGGGATGATTTAAGTATGTTACTTCATTTGGACACAGTACTATAGGCTCCTTCCCAATTTAATGACTCGGTGTTCTGAAGTATTCCCAATTAGTATAATTTATGAAGTCTAGAGAGGACTAGGTCATCCAGGCCAAAAAGAGAATCAAGTTATTGCTATTTATATACCATCCTAAAAAGGATTTAGCATACCAAACCAAAAATATCCCCCAAAAATTATCCCCCAGAAGTATTTCCCACCAAGTGTCTAGAAAGGATGTAAAATCTCCAAATGGCAAATAACTGCAGAGTGTGAATACTATTTTGAGCTGCACAATTCTAAGCCAGGGGATGTGGAGGAAGAGAGAACTTGCTGCTGAAGTCCACGTTAGCACATTTCTCTAGACTGGTCTTTACGGGAGGTCACCTGTCTGTACCAACCGGGATGGCCAGCAGCCTCCGCCTCCTGCCAGGAGATCTATCTAGCACCGCCCAAAGACCCGCATCTCTACAGCCTACGAAACAGGACAGCCTACTCTTTATCCTGCAGCAGAAAAGTTTTCTTTACCATTGTCGATAAGACGAATTCAAATTTTAAAGACAACTCAGAATAAAAAAAAACAGTACTGTAAAGTACTTACTAGTACAGCACTTTGAATCTAGTTAAGCACATTTTCTTAAGTATCTATTTTTACCATATCTTAATGCCACAAAGAAATAGTGTGACTAATCTCTTCTCTTGGAAGGCATGCCTAGGCTTAGCAGTTGAATATCTAAAGCCAATGACCTAATCAACGAATGTTTAGTAAACAAATCTTTTGTAATACCTAAAACAGAAAAACACCAAAAGCCTGAGATTTGGGGCCCCAGTTCCCACACTGTGCTCAAAGCCACCAAAGGGAACATAAGTTCAGAGGAGTAGATCTTCACGCAGGCACAATGATAACATCTGTTGGACATCACAAAAGCTGGGTTGAGTCCATAATTCAAGGTTCTAGCCTCAAATCAGTGGCATTACATCATTGTGAAGTTGGGTGTTCAGTGGTTGCTCTGACAAAAAGCAAATATTGCATGAAAGTGAATGTCGAGGAAGAAATAAAGACAGCAGTGTTCAACCTCATTCTGAAGACTGAGAAGTTGTGCCCTAACAAATAACAGCCCGTTAAGTAATTAGCAAGTATGCATTATTTTTTTTCAAATGACTACTGAGTTCTTGTTAGGTCACACACACAAAAATTACTGAGACACTAACGGGTCTGTGAGCCAAGTTTAGGAGCCTCTGTATCTGTTTGCTACACAAATTAAGTACCTACCATATGTAAGGTCTGTGCTAGTCACTGTGAGAGACAAAGACATGAGTTGCCTTCAAATACGTGCATGAAAGGGTCAAATGAAAAGAGATGGTACCAAGAAGAGAGCATGTAAAGTGCTTGAGCTCAGGGAAGTAGAGGCTTAAACTCCTGGATTAACAGTGTGAAGAAATGAGTCATATGTGAATTCTGAATGTATATCTTTCTACAGTGTGCCTGTTCACTTTGTCTTAGTATAAACATTCCAGGAAACAACTGTTTTTTGAAAACACATGTGTTATAAACACATATGAGTCTACTTAACTCTTTTTTGAATGCATGACTAATTGTTTGAATGAACAAATAAGTGAAATATTAAATGAACCTCTTATAAAACCTCAAGATTACCAGTTTGTAGAATGTGTTACTAATTGTTACCTTTTCCTGTACACTCAACTCCCTAGGACAGTGGTTCTCCACCCTGTGTAAACATTGCAATCATCTGGGGGATCTTTTGCTATGTTCCCAGCCCCCACTCCAGTCCAATTAAGTCACAATCACTGCAGCTGGGGTCCAGGGAATCACATTTTTAAAAGGTCCCAGATGATTCTAATGTACAGCCAAGGTTGAGAACCACTGACCTAGGGTAAAAAATAAGCATATCCCAAAGGGAGAGGATATGACCTAATGCCATCCTCTTCGGTTCAATTGTTCTGTTTCTTTTAATATAAAAGGATATAAATTACTTCTCTTGGATTGCAGTGGGCGTGCCCATTTAGTCGGGGGTTTGCTGGCGGCCCCTCTGCTCACGGCCCTAAAGGCCCGAGCACCCCAGGGAATCAGGGAATCGGGGAATCGGAGACGTGCGATACTGACATGAAAGACATCTGACCTTGGTGGCTACATCTCTTAGTAAGTATTGTTAGTCTTACCTCGGTGTCCTCATATTTAAGAGGGTTTGGCTTCACTCAATATTTTTCACTGTTTTTTTTTTAATGTTGTATTTAAAGAATACAGAAAAAATAGAGGAGAATAAAAGTTATTTCTTAATTCAATTTCTCAGAAGTCACTTGGATTTCATTCAGTACTTTGAAAAGCATCCTTAAAAAAAAAAAAACAAAAAAACAGGTTTACAAAATTAAGATTAATGTATATGTGCATAAATATGTCTATGGTTATATAAGTGTGAAGTAAGGTGAGAAGGAAACTCACCCAATTAATATCGACTGTATCAGCTGGGTCATGGGGGTGGGGGGAGCACGGTACCAACTCACTTGCTACAACGTGTGATGTGACTTACTATACAGCGAGTTTGCACCGCAGGTAGGAAAGAGTAAAGAAAGGAAGCCAATAAAGAATGTTAGGAGCTGTGTTCTTCAGTTAAGACTGTATCGTGACCATGTATCCGTGGTATTAAATCTTTTTTAAAATTACATTTTACTATTGAATAGTCTACGGGCTCCTATTCATTTAACTTTCTCCTATTTATGTATGCTTAGTCATTTCTATGTCCCACATTGGCAAACAATGCTTTACTTAAAAATCCATGTACATAAATGTTCCTCTGAATTCTCAACTATTTCCCTGGGAGGAGAAATAATAGGTCAAAAGTACAAACCGTTTAAAGCGTCTTGATTTGTATTACTAAAATGCTTTCTAGAGAGTGCTACCAATTTACACTGTAAACAGGAGAGCACTCATATTTTATTTTATTGCAGTCAATATATCAACATGACTGCTCCCATTTCCCCAGGGAGTTAATATGAAAAACAATATTCAGTAAAGTTTCAAAATCATTCTATTTTCCTATACATTTACCTTTTATTCCCAACATTATTAGTTGCTTTATTTTTTCTTCATACCTCTTGATGAGATGAGAGCATCTCCAATGAAGAAAATTAAATACACAGACAACAGCCTAACAAAGAGCAATAAGAGCCCAACCTATATACTCTTGGTTGTTTTGGGGCTGCACTCATGAATTCACAGTAAAATCGAGGGGAAAGGATTTAACAAAACATCCATTTTCTCTTTTACAGAGGCTTTCTTCCCTTGTCCGTTCTACATGCAAAGTATGTTTAAATCAATAAAGAGAAAATGGAATTTATTTAGAACCTGCCAGACACATGCTTCAGCATGTCTTTTAGAAAGGTTTTGAAACCTATGGTCAGCATTTCATTAAAGCAGATGAGACCCACCCTGCTGGGAGAGTGGTTAGATTTAAACAGAATGAGTCCCAGCATTTTCTCCAATGCTTCCCTCCTACCTTAGTACAATGTACCCTTTTCCCTGTCAGTAGATATCTGAAAGGAATACTGCCCAGTAAATAGAAATTCAGGTGCTACAAGAGCCGAAAGCATTAACACAGCATCAATTCCATGACACGTACAAGACACAGCTAGTATTAGTAGATAACTAGTATGTTGCCAGACTGGGAAATTGCAAGCAAAACGAATAATTCATCATTTCGGGGATGGAAAAATAACATGAAATTGAAAGATCTTAAAAGACAAAACAAATATGACAATGCATAGGAAGTGTACATTTTATATGAAAGAAAGGTTTGTAGGTAGCATTGTTCAGGTACCCATTAAATTCACACAAGTAAACATTCATTGAATACTGATCAGGCATCAGGTAAAGTGCCAGGTCCACAGGGAGCATGTGCAGAAACTGTGCTAAATTTTTACGTATGTTATTATGTTCAACATGACCCGCTTTCAAGTCTGAAGTAGTTGACAATCCAGTAGGAAAGGCATTCAAAAATAATATGAACAAAGTATTCTGGATATACAGAAAAAAGGAAAATGTGAATTCTAAGTGGGGGATATTTTCAAGTAAGAATGAATTGAGGCTGAACTCGAAGGAAGGAATAAATTTTAAAGTATGGGGTTGAAGTACGTATATGTAAGGAAGAAGGAACAGATGAGAAAGGGCACCAGAGTTGTAAAAAAAAAAAAAAAAGTAAATAAATGCAATGTTAAGGGAATGACAGTCAGTTGTAGCAAGCAAGAGAAAAGGAGTCTGAGAACAATAGGAGAGGACTGGCTCTCATTCCATTGTTTATGCAGTGAAAAGTTGAGCAGTGTGACAAGACCTTTCTTGTGAGCCGTGGACCATCTCACTGGGAGCTATTTGTAAAATGGACCTGGATAGTAAGAAATTGAAGGTAGCTATTGAAAGACTTTTGGATCAAGTAATGAAAATCAAAATTAGAGCAGAGGCAGTGTAAAGAAGGATCAGAAGCAAAAACATCATGTGGCAACTGATACAATATTGAAATTGAGGCCAACTTAAAATGCTAGGAAATTTTTGAGCCTCAATGATTAAGGGAACAGAAATCACATTCTTTAACAATGACTGAGTACCTGATACTTGTTGATCAAGGCGATAAGCACTGATGTTTAGCCAAACAGAACAGGATCCTTACAGGGAGCCAGGAAGTCTAGTGGGGGACTGCAGACCAGTTGATAGCCATCTCAGCTGAGCCCAAAGTGCCCCCAATACATCAAATGCTATGGAAACACAGAGCAGGAACACCAAACCACACCTGGAGGGTCCACAATGGTTCCTGACAGAGGCGAAAGTTAAGCTGATAGCAGAAAGCTCCTCTCACCTTAACAACAGAAGCTCTAGACAGGAGAAAATTCTAGGCAGACGGAGCCAAAATGCTGGGTGCTAAGCCAGCAGAGAGCAGGAAGTACCGACAAGACAGCACAGAATGGAAGGGAAAAGGAGACAGAGAAGAGTGGCATTTGAACAGAAGCACCAATTAATACTAGACTCACCTACTGTCCTTCTGGAAAGAAATAGGAATTAAATGAACTTTCAAATTTGCCCATCCTGATCATTAGGATAAAACTCCACTAAAGAGATTTCCCCTCTTTATACCAGAGCGAGATTTTTTTTAAATCCCTTTGACAATCTGATGGATCTATGACCTCTCGTCACCTCCACACCCCCCCATACACACATACATAAATGCATGTACCCATAAATATGCAAGAATTTTGCATGAAATTTCACCGAGCTCAAAGATTCCCATAAACTAAGTTTCTAAATATCGCTAAGGACATCAGCATGTTCCCAGTTTTGCATTTTTTAAAAACAAGAATGACTGTTGTAGGGGCGTCTGGGAGGCTCAGTCAGTTCAGCATCTGACTCTTGTTTTCAGCTCAAGGTCATGATCTCGGGATTTGAGGTCAAGCCTTGAGTTGGGCTCCAGGCTCAGCAGGGACTCTGCTTGAGATTCTCTCTCTCCCTCTCCCACTGCCCCTCCCTCCACCACGCATGCTCCCTCTCTAAAGTAAATCTTAAAAAGACTGTTGTAACTATACCGTTAATTTCAAAACTGCGTTTTAACTTTATGGGTATACATCTGTCATTTTCCCCCTGAGAGACAGTACAGTCTATTTTCAAAGCCGAACAGCCAGAGTTCCAATCCCAGCTCCATCTCTCACTATTTATGTGATTACGACAAGCTACCCAGCCAATCTGTGGCTCAATTTCATCTATGAAACGAGAACAATAATAGCACCTAAGAGATGTGCCTCATTGGGTTTATTGGGGGATTAAATGAAACAATATATAGTGCTTAAAGTAGCACTTGGACATGAACATTACACTAGTGTTTAGTATTATTTTTCTATACTTGCAAATATTTTTTTAGTCTTCTGAAAGTAAGTCTCTTCTGATAAGTTTTGAAGAAATGCTTTGACTTCAACAAACCTCCCCCATAAAGTGAGCACATATTCTATACATGTTTTACCTTGTATAATTTGGCCTTTCTGGAAATTTTTATCTTACTTTAAGAAGTTTATAAGAAAGCTGTTTATTTCTAGGAAACTAAACAATCTCATTAAGATACTTTTACATGAAAGACAAATTATATAAATATAATGGAACAGAGTAACTAATATTTACTAAAAAGTCTTGGAGCAAATTTTGATAAATGATCCATGCTTGTGAGTTGCCAAATAGGAAAAAGACTTCATTTGTTTTTATTACTTCTGTTAGGCAAAGATATTAATCATAAATTTTAACCTTCATTTAATTGATCTGGAATGAACTGGATAGAAAAGTAAGTCTAGTTCAAGTAAGAAATTTTATGTATTCAACAAACATCTACTAAGCAAGAAAGGCTAATGCTGGGTGCCATGGAGTTACATTGTTCTAAGTTTCTTGTATCTACTAATTCATCTTAAGTCTTACAAACCCATTTTAAGTATTTCTTCCCATTTTGAAAATGAGAAAACAGGATTCAGAAAGGAAACTACTCAACATCTCATTGCAAGAAAATCAGCCAATCAGGAGTGGACTCACCCCGATAACAGCAAGCCCCGAACAGCAAAAATCTCAGAGGAGTCAGCTTCTATGGTTAAGGTCATCCCATCACCACCTCTGAAAGTTCCCCAATCTCTGAACTCAGTACTTGCCCAGAAAAACTCTGTGTAAACTCGGTTTCTAGTTCTGCTGAGAAACGCTGTGTGTGCCTGGCCAGCCTGGCTCTCCCTCTCCTTAAGCACTAAATTCTGCACTTGGTTTTTTGTTTGTTTGTTTCAGATATCAAATGGTAGTCTCATCCCTTGATACACAGCATGCTGTTTCAGCCTTATCAGATATGAACACCGTATTTCCCACACTGAAAAGTAATTTCACTAACATTCTTCTAAGCCTAGTACTGCTGCATCCTTCACATCCTTACTATGTCTGTAAGGATCGTTTTCATTTTAAAAGCTTTGAAAGCAATATTACATCATAAATAAAGTAATTCAGGAGAAAAGACTACATATTTAAATAAATGTGATGCATCAAATACAAATAACTGAACATCTTGCAAAAGTATAGGTACTTTTTAAATGTACTAATTAGAATACTAATATTAGTAAAATAAAATTAGAACACTAATATTTCTTGAAGCTCACTGAGAACAGAAGAATGTAACGCATACAGGTTTTGAAGGACTTTTGAAAGATTTAAATTATTTCACCTATGTCTGTACCCCACTCCTTACACAAAAATAAATTCCAGATGGGTTAAACATTTGCATATGAGCAAAAAAACTTTTAGAATTAAATACAGAGGGTTTTTTCAATTACATCAGACTAGGGAAAGAACTTTTAAGATGGATAAAATGTGATGATTAAGAAATTTTGCTACATCGGGGCATCTGGGTGGCTCAGTGGGTTAAAGCCTCTGCCTTTGGCTCAGGTCATGATCTCAGGGTCCTGGGATAGAGCCCCGCATTGGGCTCTCTGCTCAGCAGGGAGGGTGCTTCCCTCTCTCTCTGCCTGCCTCTCTGCCTACTTGTGATCTCTCTCCTTCTCTGTGTCAAATAAATAAATAAATAAATAATCTTTAAAAAAAATTTTGCTACATCAAAATATTTAAAACTTTCCACAAAAACTCTAAAAAACATTGTTAAAAGACAAGCTAGACTCTGGAAAAAGGAATCTGCAAAAAATATAAACTACAAAGATTGTTATTCAAAAGATATGGACAACTAACAAATTAGTAAGAAAAAAAGAAAACAGACAACACATACAAAAAAGACAGCTCAGAGAGAAGAAAAGTAGAAGAAAAAAAATTTTTTAAATGTTGAACACCTATCTGTAACCAGGAAAATGCAAATTGTACAGCTACTTTTGAGAGCCACTTAGACCTTGATACATGAAAAATGCACATACCATACAATTTGGCAATTCCATTTCTCTGTATGAACACTGTATAAATTCTTAGACTCATCTAAAAGGAGACACCTGCTAGTTTGACCACTTGTACACTGCAGAATAGCAAATTTCTAAATAAAACCTAATTGTACATCAGCGTGCCTTATTTATATTATGGAATATTATGCAGCAATTAAACCCAATTAATGAAGTGTGAATGTATCAAGTCCCCCAAACATGCTGTTGAATGAAAAAAATCAAACTGCAAGAGGATATGTCTAATATGTACATACATCTATTACAGTGCTTCAAATCATAATTAAGATGAAAATGTCTTAAATAAAAACAGAATAGAAGGAAATTTTTTCCCTACAGTGAAGATAGGAGTAATTATAAAAGTACAAACCAAAATCTTAGTTTCTATTTCCTGCCTTAAGTTCTACCAGCTAACCTTCCTTTTAGACACAATAGGCAAAAAAGAAAAAAAAAAATTGATTCCTTTCCAACCATTCCCTGTTATGTAGGTTGTAAAACTGTGGTGATCAAAAAGCAGGTAATTAAGCTGTAAACAATCAGAAAATCAACCCCTTAATAATGAAAGTCTGTCTCATCTTACCTCCTCTTCCCACAGCACTTTAAAACTCTAATGGGAAGGGTGCCTGGATGGCTCAGTTGGTTGAGTGACTGCCTTTGGCTCAGGTCATGATCCTGGAGTCCCAGGATCGAGTCCCACATCAGGCTCCCAGCTCCATGGGGGAATCTGCTTCTCCCTCTGGCCTTCTCCCCTCCCATACTCTCTCTCAAATAAATAAATAAAATCTTAAAAAATAATAAAATAAAAAAACTCTAATGGGCATATATCCTGCCTTGTATCATATGTCTATGTCCTCTCCACTTATAAACAGTAGATATATTTGGAGTAGAAAACCTGCTCTTCAAAGTCTTTGCAAAAAGTCATACTGTAGCGTAAATGATCACCAGCACTTGTTATATTTAGTTGGAGGGTTATATTATATGCCCATCTCTATTTGATGGTTTGAATAATTTTCCATTTTAGAATCTCAGTATATATTTAATTTTTAATTACTAGACTATATAGACTAAGATATTACCATTTCTAAAGTTTTGTAATTCTCTTATGACAAAGCCTGAGGGAATAGCATAAGCTGCTTTATTTAGGTTAAAAGCTGAGTGACAGGGTGCCTGGGTGGTTCAGTCAGTTAAGTGCCTGCCTTCCACTGGGGTGGTGATCCCTGGGGTGATCCCCGGGTCCTGGCATCGACCCCCAGGATCTGCAGGGAACCTGCTTCTCCCTCTGCCTCTGCATCTCTTTCTCTCTCTCATGAATAAATACGTATAATCTTAAAAAAAAAAGATTAAAAAACTGAGTGATAGAGGTCAAATCTTATATTTAGCTAACAATCAATTTAGATTTATCTGTCTTATTAGCTTTTGTCACACCTGTCAATCAATTTCATCTAACCCATCAGGAAGCAAACATTTATCCATGGATCCAACCATTCAGGAAGCCAACCCAGCACAAGTCCGAGGTTCATACTGTGTTCCTGCCATTTGCCAGGCTCCGAGAGTAGGGAGAAAAAAGATCAGTTTGACATGGGTCATTCCTTTGTTTTCAGTTATATTCAAAGAGGACAAAAAATAATTCCCAAACTACTTGCTCTGATTTATTTTTGTCCTACCAACTTTCTAGACTTTATCTGGTTTATTATTTTAATTTGGACACAGCCCCTATCATGACTAGGAATTCTTAATAAATTCCTGATGAATTCTATTTGGCCTTTATAATTCATGACTTTCTCCTGCTTCCTACGTAGAGAAATCAGAATGGCAAATAATTTCTGAACACCTTTCTCATAACGTATAGTTTATAATTCTATTCCATTCTTTCATCCCATCTTTTAATGGAAACTGCTTAAATTTGTTTTGTGAATATTGTCAACATTAGAAAATTCTGAACTGGTTAGGTGCAATGCCATACCAATTTGAGAATTCAATCAGCCTGGAATTTCACAGAAGGCAGTCTTCTTAGATCTAATCAATATGTTAATCAATCCGCTGTCTCCATTAGGATATGAATGACCCTCTCTACTGTGGAGTAGTAACTGGTGATGCTAGAGAGAAACACGATTTACTACTCCTCTGAGTATGTATTCAAAATAGGTAAGATTTCATCTGCTTTGCAGCAGAATTCTTCTAAGGAGGGTGTTTCAAGACACACCATTTTAAGGGACAAAAAATACTTCCCAGCACAATGCCAAGGCTAGCAAAGAAAAGGAGAACTGCAAAACATTCTTGTTTTTTCCATAAAGAAAAAACACTATCCTTTGAATACAAAGTTTTCCAAAGGACCAGAGCCAGTATTCATTGGCTTATTTGAATGCTGAGAATATTCTAGCTCATGTTAAGATTTTCTGGACAGAAAAAAGAATAAAAACTACTGTTTGAATTCAGTCTGTCTTAAAAGCCAATTTGTCTTCTCAGTGAAACAAAAGGAATCAATAGAATAATGAAAACTTGAAGCTCACGGATGAATACCTCACTCTGATTTTTGGCTTTCAAATATGTTTTGCTTGCTTGCTTGCTTTAGGTAACATTCCAAAGACTGTTGTTTCTAGGTTGTTTTAAAAGAAAAACAGTAATTTTATTCCAGGTTATACGTCAATATTTCTTATTACAGAAACACATATGCACTTTTACAGTCTAATTTATGAAGAAACATAATAAAACAATGAAAACAAATCCAGCTTCATTTACTAGAAAGTTGTAAAACTGGCATTTTTACCTTCTCTGTGGGCCTACTCAACCCTTACAAACATACTATCAAGAATATAAATCAAAACAGAGTATTCGTACTTCTGAAATGTTTAATTTACTAAAAATAACCTATTAATAACAGAAATTGGGAAGTATCTGTTAAGTCCAGGTGTTTCACAGGTATCAACTTTAACAGTTAATACAGTTCTGCAAGGCACACCTACACCCAGGAGCACACCTAAGAAGGTGGAGCAGATTTTTGAACTCTAGCTGCCCGAACCCCCAAGCCCATGTTCTAACCACCAAACCACACAGCCCTAGAATGAAGCCTTTCTTGGAAAAGCCATCAGCCACAGAAAGTGTGAGTGTGCGAGTGCACAGAAGCCAGAAGCCGGCGTTCTGTCCTAACCAACGACACCTAAACCCTGCCTGTCTCATGCTCTCCAAGGCGGCCATACTAGCCTTCCTTTAGGTCTCAAATTCACTAAGGCCGTTCCTCTCCAACAGTACAATCATGAACTAATATCCAGCCAGTCACCCAGTTTTTTTAAGTGCCAATAAAAAGTTTAATGACTTCTCTGCGTAGCATACTTTGTGATAAAGAGGACTTTTGCTTGATAATTATTGAAGACACTAATTAAATGTACTTGTTTGCAATGTAGATTTAGAAACTTGTTTTTATAATTCAGAGGCCCTAGGGCAGTATTTCGAGAGATAAAAACGTTCTTTCTGCAATCCTACATCTAAATTAGCACCGGGAAGTGAAGGGAAATGAAGGTGGGAAAAGGAGAGGAGCAGGCATGAGAGGCATGAGCTTATCATCGTGGACCAAAAAGTGACAAAACCAAGCGTTAATGAGGGACAAAAAATAAAAGTAAAAATGGAAGGAAACAAAAATATAGGGCAGGGAAAGAAAAGGACTCTAAAAAGTGCTCCAGGCTTAAGCATTGAACTTTAGTATTTTTTTTAAAAGATTTTATTTATTTGACACACACACAGAGAGAGAGAGAGAGAGAGAGAGAGAGAGAGAGAGCGAGAGCGCACACAAGCAGAGGGACCAGTAAAGGGAGAAGCAGAGTCCCCGTGGAGCAGGAAGCCTGACGTGGGACTCAATCCCAGGATCCAGGGATCATGACCTGAGCCGCAGGCAGACACTTAATGACTGAGTCACCCAGGCGCCCCTATACTTTGGTATATTAATATCATGACTGACTGATGGTTCTCAATCTTAAAGCATTATGTAGTATTATTCAATTCATCATCTTCAAATTCATTTTAATACCATCAGCATTTGCCCCATACTCTTAAGTCGAAGGACAAACATATTTTTTAGTTACCATGAATTTTGGAGTACCAACTAGGTGTCCAGCACTGTAATATGCATGAGGAACAGATACATAAATAACAAAAGACAGAGTTCCTTACATCTCTCTCTTAATATACACAGTCATAAAATGTTACAAATCAACATGCTTTCATTGAGCAGTTACTGAGTGTTAGGCATTCCGGGATGTAAAACAGGTGAATGAATGTATCTATGCTCTGAACACATTCAGAAGCTCAAGAGAAAGACAAAATAAACACACCAGAAACAATTACAGGCTGATTTAAAACATGTCATCAAATACTGAATCACAAATAGAGACTGTAAGTGATCTAGTAAGAGAAAAATAACTATAGACTGGAAAAGCTTCATGGACAAAGTAGAAATGAGTTGGGGTTTGGAGGAATTACGGATAAGATAGAGGTAGGGCAGGGCCACTGGGGAGAGACAATGGCAACAAATTTAAAATTTGCTTGGAGTTAGGACTTAGCACAGGAGATCACATTTTGAGCCTGCTATGGCTTTTTAGTTAACAGAAATCCAACCAGAATTTGCTGAGGCAAAAATGGGAATTTATCAACTCATACAAGGAAAGGCTGTACAAGCAAAACACGAGGATAACAGTTATCTGGTACGATAGTGGGAATGACTGAAACCAGGTGCTCCATCTCTGTGTTACTGGCTTTGCCCTTTTCATTCACAGGCTACTAGCTCTGTCCACATAGATGAGAACTCTTAGGTTTTACATCTTACCATTTCCACCACCAAACATGGATGGATGAGGGCAGCAAAAAGAAAGGGGAAGAGAGGCACCAGACAACTCTATATACGACCACATAGAAGCTACATGTAAACAACTGACCTCGAATGGTAAGAAATGACCAAGGAACACAATAAATTGGAAGCCTGGCAGAACCTCCCATTTTGGAGAGTCCCATACCTGACTAAAATGCTTCCTGTATACAAAGCATCGTCCTACCACAACGTGGTGTACATGCAATATAAATAAAATGTTATTTGCACAAATATAACAAATCAAAGTGAACCCTTCTTAAGAATATGTCACATACAATCTATCATTTGTTACTTGAAACTCTACCTTTTCCTCATTAATTTTTATATAGTTCACTAAAAAGTTGTTAATTATTTTACCATTTCAAAAGAATGATTACTTGTCCCTCAGAAGTTACCTAGATGTTGAGGGAAGCACGCTGAAGCTTTCAGGGATGAAAAGTCGGGATGCCTACGACCAAGTTTCAATTGGTTCCACAATACTGAACACACCCACGCGTAGAGAGATAAAGCAAATTGTAAGAGATAAAGCAAAAAAGACAAAATTTTGACAACTGTTGCATCCTGGTGAAGGATATATGGATATTCATTATACTACTTCAATTTTTCAGTATATTTCAAAACACTCACGATAAAAAGTTGGAGGGAAGTAGAGGCCTGACAGAGAACTTCACATTTTAATGACGATATAATGAAAGCTTAAGAAAAGGAAGCAATATTGAAGGAAGATGCACGCAGTACGGGTATGGTCTGACTTAGAGCAAGGAAACCAATAGTGAGACCTACTCGGTTATTGTAACAGACCCAACGTAGGGAGCGGGGGCCTGGACAGAGCAAGTGGCTGCGAGAATGAATCTGAAGGAACGGACACTAACGACACTGTGCCGGGTACTTAAAAGAACGCATCGAGTGAGAGGTGAGTGCATGAGAAGGAGAAGACCGAGTCAATGGTGATGCCATGTTCTCCCTGTCAGAGGATTAGAGAAAGGACTGAAATGGACACAATGGGAGGGGTGGGGGTGCGGCAGATCTGCAGGGTTAAGACAACATCTTTCACTAAATAGATTTATATATTGGCTTTTCCATGTAAATACAGTTCACATTTCAAGTGGTGGGCAGGTGGTACAATGGGGAAGGGGAGCCCTGAGAGACAACGCACCACACAAGCAGCCTGAGAGGCGAACACACTGGGTCTGGAGCCCAAGGGAGAACAGCCCATATGCTCTCGCTGGTGAGCCACCTGTTTCAGTGTCTCAATCCCTCTAGCCTGGAAGATTAACAACACTTCCGGAGTTTGAAAAAAATTCAAAACTGCATGGTAAAACCCGTTAGATGGCAAGAGCAAGCTTCAGTTATATCCGCAAACATATATCACTGCGTCTAGCGTCAATAGATGTGATGCCCTTTCTCTTGCTTCAGCAATTTTCAGCTAACCAGCCTCTTGCTAGGGGTCCATCTCTAGCTTAACCTTAACGGAGGAAAACTTCAGGGATACATAAAATTCCTACTTATTAGGTGTCATAAACTTTCAGATTTAGCAAAAAACCAAGCAACTTCTTTGTGTAACTACATTTTTTTAAAGTCTCAGTTTGGATGGCCAACCACAATCATTAACAGGATGTAGTTTATTTCATTTCATTTTTAAATATTTTATTTATTTATTTGAGAGAGAGAGAGAGAGAGAAAGAAAGAGACAGTGAGAGAGGAAACACAAGCAGGGAGAGTGGGAGAGGGAGAAGCAGGCATCCCGCTGAGCAGGGAGCCCCATGCAGGGCTCGATCCCAGGACCCTGGGATCATGACCTGAGCTGAAGGCAGACGCTTAATGACTAAGCCACCCAGGTACTCTGAACAGGATATATTTCACATGGCTCACTTCTTTTGGTGAGGTGTGGAAACGAATTCGGAGTCATCGAAGGGGAAGGAAGAGGACCCAACTAGTTTCCACGACAGATTTGGGAAATGGCCCCCAGGATGGCACAGATGGGAGAGAAGGAGGTCCTAGGAGACATGGAGACACAACTGGTCTGTTGTGTTCATGTTAAGAACCTATTAAGAAAACAGCACAATGTGGTCAAGGTGGTGACAGCCCCGCTGTACTCATGGCAGAGTACGCCTGCCGAACATCAACGTAAAGGAAAGGACTGATTGCTGGGTCACAGCAGATCCACACTGAAAGAAACAGGCTTATGCTTGAATTCTCGATTCAATTCCTTTCTTTAAGAGAGGCGTGCATATCATCAGTCTGTCTTCAAGAAGTTAGTGGGCACTGTGAAAGAAGCGACATTTTTTTTTCTAAAAATCTCAAAATGAGCCATAGAAGTAGGAAATCAAATTCCAGAGAATAGAAAAGATAAAAGGGAATCAAGTTATTATATCGTTATCACAGAAAGAAATGGAAAAATGGAAAAAAAAAATCCAAATCAAAAATAAGAAAATAGTGTCCTTCTTTTGCTTTTTTACATCCCTTTGAAACTCACTTTAAGTGTGCTTTCTTCCAGGAAACAGGACAAATGATTTTCCTCAAACCTGTACCTCCACAGTATCCTCCACACTCCTGCAACACAGCACTCACCACATTCTATTATCACTTATGGTCTCTTTCTCTACAACCCCACCGGTGTATCCTGCAATCAGTGGTGATGGAGTGCCTGGCAAATGGTAGATACTCAGTGAGTTTCATTTAAAAAAAGAAAAAAAAAGATGAATGAAATCACTCACTGCAGGAATCTTGTATATCATCTCTGGCCCCAAATATAAACCAACATATCTTGTATTGAATTTGAGTAAATACATTCCTCTTCCCAGATATTTTTTTGAAACCAGGCATTCTCAGGGCACCTGAGTGGTTCAGTCGTTAAGTGTCTGCCTTCAGCTCAGGTCATGATCCCAAGGTCCTGGGATCGAGCCCCATGTTGAGGCTCCCTGCTCATCAGGAAGCCTGTTTCTCCCTCTCCCACTTCCCCTGCTTGTGCTACCTCTCTCGCTTTGTCTCTGATAAATAAATAAATAAATAAATAAGTAAATAAATAAATAAATAAATAAAATCTTAAAAAAAAAAAAGAAACCAGGCATTCTCTTGATCCTAAATATATACACTTTGTCCACTTCATTCTGAAAGTCCTACAGCTTTTTCCCTATATAATACCCTTTCCTATATATAGTCTCTAGAGAAGCCAACTCAAGCATGGGAATGAGAGAAGGTATCCAATTAAATATTTCTCTATATGGAGTCATTCACTTAAGCAATAAATATTTATATACAAGAATACAAACCCCAACCAAAAATAATTATTGCACCTGGCCTCATCTGACTTCTACTCTAGAGAAGGCAAATATGGAAACACAGAATGGGTGTCTAGCTACAAATCAACTACATGCTTTCAACAAGTAGGAGGTACTTAGGAGATCACATAACCTAGCTCAGTTTGGAAAGTCAAAGAAATCCTGTTTAAAAGAAGGAGCATTTAAGCTAACATCTGACATTTGAATGCAATTAGCCAAGTGAGCGTGTGTGTTTGTGTGTGTGTGTGTGTGTGTGTGTCAAAGTCCCTGGGGCGCAAAATCGATCACACTCAAGGCACAGAGAGCTGGAGCTGAGACTAGAATAGTCTATCCTGTAAAGCCTTGTAGGTCACTGTAAGACCTTTGACTTGGTTTTCAATGTCATAGGAAGCTTGATCAGATTTGTATTTAAAAATAAAATAACCACTACAGGGTGGGAGCAGATGGTCCCCATGGTTGCTCCGGGGAATATGGATTTTAGACTGGACACACAGAGGCTGTTAATATGCTAACCTGTAGAGCATGAGAATAACCCAAGCCAGAGCAGCGGCAGGGAAGATAGAGAAAAATTAACAGATGAGGACTACTTGGGAGACAGAGTCGGGATTTGGTGATTGACTGGAGGAAGAGTAAGGTGGAGGAAATGGCAGGACAGTACACTCAACTTCCCTTCCTTGGCCAGGTGAGGCATTTCACTGGTTTTCAAGATTTTTTTTTTATTTATTCATTTGACACAGAGAGAGAGATTACAAGTAGGCAGAGGGGCAGGCAGAGAGAGAGGAGAGAGGAGGAAGCAGGCTCCCAACTGAGCAGAGAGCCCGATGTGGGCCTGGATCCCAGGACCCTGGGATCATGACCTGAGCCAAAGGCAGCGGCTTTAACCCACTGAGCCACCCAGGCGCCCCACTGGTTTTCAATAACAAGGAAGGAAGGGAGGGAGGGAGGGAGGGAGGAAGTTTGGCTGGCAAAGGTGGTCAAAGTTAAAAACTTCCAGTTATAAAATACATAAATTCTGAAGATTATAGTTAAAGAAAAAAAGCAATAAAGAAGGAGATTTTTCTATTCTGAAAGGAGTGTGATAAAAATCATGGGTTGTTTTAGATACACTTAAACTGAAATACCTGTGATAGAGTCACATAAAGATGTCAAAATAATTGGTGGATATATTCAAGAGTAAGCTCTAAGGAGTCTGAGCATATAGATGGTATTTAAAGCAACTTAAGCGAAGGAGATCACCTCGTGAGAAGAGAGTCAGAGAATGTTAAAAAACATGAAAAAAATACACTATCTTTTCTATTTTTAGGTTGTAGACTATAAAGATACTTTAATTATCTATATTTTACAGTATCAAACACTTTATGGTTGTAATATTAGTACTTAATTGTTGCCTTTTAAAAAGTAATATAATTATTGCAAGGCTACAGACTTGATATTATATTATTGATAAGAAATGCCGATAGGGGGCGCCTGGGTGGCTCATTTGGTTAAGCGGCTGCCTTCGGTTCAGGTCATGATCCCAGGGTCCTGACATCGAGCCCCGCATCGGACTCCCTGCTCAGCAGAGACCCTGCTCTCTCTCTCCCTCTGCCTGCTGCTCTGCTTACTTGTGCTCTCTGTCTCTCTGTCAAATAAATAAATAAGATCTTAAAAAAAAAAAAAAGAAGAAAGAAAGAAAAAGAAATGCCGATGGGAGGAGAGGGGAGTAGACTGGGTGAGCTGATTTTCACGTACCTTTGTCAGACCTGCCTTCAAGCTGCTGGATCCGTGATGGGCCCCACATACAGTCCCTGCCAAGAGTTCCGGACCAGGAGCCGGTCCTTGTGTGCACGGGGCACAGCGGCCACAGGAAGACCCAGACTCGGCAGGGGTGCCTCTTTCTTCTTTGCCTCCATGTCTGTGCCCCGCTCTTCTCTGAAGCTACAACTTTCCAAGTCGCAACACATGCTATTATTTCTCTTTGGAACATAAGAATGTGTTGAAATACAAATCTCTCCATTTGGATTTTCAAATGAAAGAAAAATGCTGCAATGTAAAGTTCCTCAAGACAAAATTCTTCACTCTGCTATGCACTCTTCGTAGAATCTCACTTTTCCAATGTAATTAGTTATTAGTGAAACCAGGAAAGGCGTGAATCAAAAAAGTGAGTAGAAAAATATAGGTTTCAGTGAGTTTAGGAACAATATTAATTTTGAAAGCTCAGAACAGCACCGGTAATGAAAGTAGCAAGTTCAACTGCTGGCAGACTTAAGTCACTATAAGCCGAAAGGACTATTTCGACCCCAAAACTGTTTAAAGACCAAAGATTAATACATGTTTCACTGGGTGGGGAAAGGCTTGGGTTTTTATAAATGCCTTCTGAGGAATTAATAACAACCCGGGTAGGTCCTCATCTGCTAAAACTGATTGAGGTTTATGATCAGACCTGGAGGGATTAGATGACTCACAAAATCATCAGAGCCCTTATTAAGATTATTAACTTAATCTCAGTGACCCCATCCTTCTGTGGAATGGCCAAAAGCCAAGATGCAGAGTTTCTGGGTTGACTGCCAACGAATTCTGAACAGAGGGTTTTTTTCAGGTATAAGGTATCCCACCAGTTTATTATATAATGAAACCTGGATATAAAGCAATCCAGAGCCATGGGATTTAGCAAAAGAGATCCGTGGCATATTGGTAGCCATTCTACAGATGGGATGGGAAGCCAGAGGATGAAAGGCCCGACCAAGGCACAGGCACCCTAAGCCGCCAGTTCTTGCAAGGGTTAAAGCCTTCCGGAGGATTAGTTACACTGCTGTCACACTTACTAATTCTATCTATCACACGCGCACAACACAGAAACTTCGTATGTTAAGAACATACAAAACTGTTATTTGAGTCTGAATGTTACCTCTGCCTTCTTCTCACGGAGTCCTCTCACAGAAGCCTAATTAACGAGGGCTGGCTTTCTTAACATCTCTGGGGTCAAGGATTCCTTTGAAAATCTTGCAAACACTCTGAATACTAAATAACTGCAGATTGCATCATTAATTTCAGGCTCCCCATGAACCCCCTACACTCTTCCCCTCGCTTCTTAGTCCCTTATACACACGGTGGGGGGTGGGGGGCGGGGAGAAACAGCCACACCTTGTGAGTACTCTCCACACCCGTGAACTTACCTGACGCCCTCTCATACTCATCACAGTGAGTTACAGTACTTCTGATTCCTTTCTCTTCAGACGCCAAAGTCTTCACCTCCTACATTTTCACATCTCACACTTAACCAAGCTTTATTAATTCACAAGACCTTCCCTCTTTGAAATACCATGGTACAGACGGAATTTTAAAATACACATTCTTTTGATTCTTCTCATTCACAAACTTGAATCAGTTAACAGGGAAAGTTTAGATGACAAAAACACTCACTCATCTTAGTCATATTTACTGTGAAGGGAGGGAAATCATCAGGTTATCTTAATGCTCAGCTTCATCAGACTCTAACTGCCAGGGGCTGCCACAACATTTGTGCAGATACGGATGTGTTCTAGCTTATGTCAGATACTTTTCAAACAGTGCCCGACAAAGCACTCAGGGAAAGGTCATTTCTACCTCATTCTAGTTCCAAGAGCATAGGATTTCAAGAAGGCTTACTATAATCTGCAAAGTGAAAATTTCGTATTTTTAATTATTACCTATTTTCATTGATATTAGACACTGTTCCACTATTAATAGCATTGGAAGATCAGATTAGCTGTTTCATACATTACTAAAAAACATGTTTCTTGCTTAGGATTATAAATGAGAGTGTAACTCTGATTAATTTAAGAAGTATTAAATCATAGCTTCTCTGCTGAAAGTCCAAAATCTAATAGCACAGATATATTAGAAACTATATTTGGGGAAGTACTTATTTTATGAAGAGAAAGTATCTGTCTGTAAATGTAAATCTTTGGAATACACCAATTCATTTAAATATAAATAAGTAGGTAGATTTTTTTTTTCTAACTTCAGGTATACAAACTGAATTAATCATAATTTGTGTTTCGTGACATACTCTTATCGCTGATTCATGCATGGTTTATTTTACTTAGTGAAATATTTAAATAAATCCTACTATTCACATTACTTTTGGTGACATTTTTTCCCCTTACATAAAAAGTATGGCCTCCCTGTTTTCATTTTTACAAGAAATATTCTTTTGATATCTTTGGTAAACTTGTCTCAGTCACCCAGACATTTACGAACTCTACTCATACAAACATGAAAGAACATGTTCAAAGTTTTGAAGAACCATAATCCATTAACTATATTGAGCATATTTTGACAACTTAATTTCTATCCTTTCCAAAAGCAGGCGAATAAGCAAGGGTGGAATGGGCCACAAAATCCAGTAAGTCAGAAACTCCAAGACACTTCCAACTTCTATTCAACTCCTGGTTATAGTTAATCCATTAGGAAAAACAAATCACCCATCTATCCATCCTGTTTCTCTTTCTGTTACAATAAAGCAGAGAAGTAGTTAGGTGGGAATGAAACCATGGATACCAGATTTGGTTTACTTTAGAACAGTCAAGGGTATGGAATTGTACAATATCCCTAGCGTACCTTCCCCAGAGATAAGCCAGGGTCTTCACAACATGAGCTCTGGTTTGAGACTAGACATTTCTACCAGCTTCCAACTAACTGGTCACCTAAAACCCACTAGCATTTAGGGCCATAGATATGAATCGGTATTGCCTTACCCACGTAAGTGTTCTAAATGTCAACAGAGCTAACAAGTAAATTAAAACTATATGGTTTTTAAATAACATTTCTTTACTGAACAGAAAACTGAACTAGTAAGTACAATAACACAGTCCTAATGAACGTTTACTTTTGAATTATTTCCTAAATTATGATATAGAAACCTCCTTCAGAAAAATGCACATTATTCTATCTCACTCACATATAAATAAAATTCATTTTAAATCTTAATTTCTGTGCAAGACATAGAACCTTAACAGGCATGGAAACCTTAACAGGCATGGAAACCTTAACAGGCATTATCAACTAAAGGTTTCAGAGAAGCTTAATACAGTATTGGGGTGAGTGAGAGTCTGGGTTCACCAGATTCCAGCAGATTTGATATGTTAGTAAGGACGAAAAATGATTACCATTTCCTTAACACACTCTACCCTAAATGAAATGAAATACCCTACTCAGAATCACTCATTTTAGGCCCAAGTGAACTGGCCTTTATATTCACAGAACTCATCATCAAGTACTTAAGAATACTGCCTGGTCTTGATGACACAAAACAGTCCTAAGAGAATTTAAAAGGCAGACAATCGGCTATGTTTTAGGCATATGGATTGTGCTTACACAAAAGGTGAACTAAAGAGACATTTCCAAACAATCTTCAAAGGAAACAGAGGCTGTTTCTTAAGCTTATGATGTACTGCATCACAACTCTTAGCTATCAAAGTGTTAGAATTTTCCAGGTAAATACTACAAAGTCTACTTTTTACCAATAGTAGATGGAAAACATTGTTTCCATGTCCTAGCTGAGGTAATCTGGACAAAAGGAAAATAAGACATGTTACACTAAAAAAAAAAGACATTATACTAAGCCAAGTGAATGAATGAAAATGCTGCAGCTAACCTAGACGGAACATTGAAAGAGAATCAAGTTCAATATTTATATACTTGACTGCGGGGGGGAGAGAGGAGCTGTGTTTCAAAAAAAAATATTTGGTCGTTTCTGTTCAAATTAAAAACATTACAAAACCACCACCAAAACAAACTGAACTCAAATTCAACACAATGGCATGTGTTTTTCAACCAGTAATCAACACCAAGAAATAGCTCCCTTTGGTTACTAAAATCCTGGAAAGAAATCATAATTACCCCATCTGGGAATATGGCCGTTAAAGCAGGAGTACTTCAGATAGAACAGTCCATTTCTAATCCCACTTCTCCTACTGATTTTCAAATTCATTGAAATAGGAAAAAAGTAAATAAATAAATGCTTTCATGAATGGGAGATTTCAATCAGGTTTCTTTAAATCAACAAGTTTAAATCAAGTTATTTGAATTTAATAGAAAGTATAGTTAGGAGAAGGAAGGGAAAAATGAAGGGGGGGAAATCAGAGTGGGGGGAGTGGGGGAGACGAACCATGAGAGACTATGGACTCCAGGAAACAAACTGAGGGTTTTAGCGGGAGAGGGGTGGGGGATGGGTGAGCCTGGTGATGGGTATTAAGGAGGGAATGTATTTCATGGAGCCCTAAGTGATACAAACAATGAATCATGGAACAGTACATCGAAAACTAATGGTGACTAATAAAAAAAAGTATACAGTAATACTCTATATCAAATTTCATAATTTTTAAATTATATGTTATTAAGTGTGGTGGTTCCAGCTATATAGAATAGGGAAAAAATGTTTTAACTTCATAAGCATACCAGTTGGCCCAGCAATTTCGTAGGCATTTACTGACGAGATATGAAGACGTGCACACCAAATGATTTGTCCAGGAATGTAGCAGCTTCATTTACAATAGTCAAAACTGGAAATCACCCAAATAGCCATCAATAGAAGGAAAGGATAAACCAAATTGGAGTAATTTCTATGATGGGCAATGGCTCAGCAATAAAAAGAAACTACTGAACAGGCAATAACATGGACAAAACCTACGGAAATTAGACTGAGCTAAAGAAGTCAGACACAAGAGTACATGCTATATGATTCTATTTTATGAGACTCTAGAAAATGCACAAAATTAGTCTATGATAAAAATAATTAAAACAGTGTTTGTCTCTTGATAAGGGACAGGGATTGCCTGGGAAGGCAGCAAAAGGGAACATTCTACAGTGATGTAAAGTTCAATATCGTCATAGGGTTGATGTCACATGAGCCTATCCATTTGTCAAAAATACAAAATAGTACACCTAAGGTATGTACATTTCAATGTATGTACATTCACACACCCCCCCCCCAAAATCCCACACAGAGGAAATGGGTACATGTGTGTGTGAAACAACCGCAGCAGAATTCAGCCACTGCTACAGCGGGGAGACCGGTATATAAACGCCGCTGTGTTTACTTTCTATATACTTGACATTTTCCAAAATAAAAAGGCTAAAATGTCTATCAGCGGAATGTACAATCAAAAGCTTTATACCATGAATATATATCTCTCAAAGCTTTTTCTGTACGCAGAAGACATCTATAAAAATGCGTGAAGCTGCCCTGTGTCTGCACTTCACGTGGAGAATTCGAAATGGAGCTCATTATTTTCTCTGGCTCCCCCGCCCCACCCCCAGCAGGCCTCCCATCTAATGGGCCGACAGGGTGAATAGGATATGGTTTCTCAGCTACCACCAGCCCCCAAATTAAGTCTCCCCTGGTCTCTCAAATATTTATTTCTAATAAATACTGGTGCAGATGGAGAAATCTGAGCTGCTGCATACACTGGAGAAAACAACAGATTTGTCAGATCTCAACCTTAGTCTTTATTCTCTCTGCTCTCTAAAGATGGTGTTTTATAAGTTAATGAGAAAACGAAAATTCACTTTTTTTTACATCCTGATTATTTCAATCTCATATTCAACTTCTTTACCCTCACCTTCTAATTTCTCAGGAATACAAAGAGATATACATTTTCAGAATAATAATATCCAGAGAATACAAACCAGGTCAATTTGTCTACTATGGACTGACAAGGCTCAGTCACGTACCAGTCACTAAAAATGCCATATTAGTTTTCAAAGTTTTCCTTGTGACAAATACTATAGTTTTTCACATAACACGTCCAAAGAATCAGAAGCGCCAAACAGAGTCAAAGAATTAACTCAAGCTCCATAACAGCTATTTAAAGGTATATTAATACCTCCTGGGTCATAAGAGGATTATAAGTGCACTTGGGTGAAGAACCTTAACAGGATGTAGTAAGTGAAGATGTAATAAGTGGACTCAAGTATTGGCATCAGTCAGTTCTCTATAGTCGGAATAGGATAAACACTGAAATTAGCTAAAACTAAAGATCTAAACTTCATGTAACCTCTACTTACAAATATTTCTACCCAACATTCCTTTATTACATATCCCCCACTAAATTCCAGTGCAGAATTTCACAAGATGATGAAATAGCAAACACTCAGGATCAGAAAGATCCCTGATGCCAACATTCTTTTATTCATTTATTCATTCATTCACTCATTCAACAAATGTATCCATGCCTAGGTACAATGGATGCTCTTCTAGGTCTTCGAAATATATAGAGTAATTTAACATAATAGTGAACAGAACAAAGTTCATGTCCTCGTGGAGCTTACGTTCTAGGAGGAGGAGGCAGGCTTATAGAAAGGGCTGAGGGTAGTAAGTGCCAGAGAGAAGCAGCAATACAAAAGGGCGTGAAGATTACCATTTAATTGAGCTGGTCAGGAAAGGCTTCTTTGGGACAGTGACATTGAGCAAACCTGAGGAAAGTGAAGTTTCAGAATTCCAGGCAGAGAAGATGGCAAGGGCAAAGGCCCCATGCGGGAGCCCACCTCCAAAACGAAGACACCGGGAGCCAGTGTGGCGCGGATGCACTGGAGAGTCAGAGAAGTGAGAGATGGGAAGGGGAGGGGCGCACGGGGAGGATCTAAGCCTTGGTGGACCATTTTCAGCATCTGGGCATCGAGTGTGAAAGAAGGGCAGCCAACTGGAGGACTGGGGGCAGAAATGATCCTTTGGAATGTTATTCAAAAGATCATTAGCTGTGGCAGGAGAACAGACACTAAAGGAAGAAAGGTGGAAACGGGAAAAGGCCAGTTCAAACCATCACAATGTGTTTGAGGAAAATTTTAACTCATTTGTTTATTGGTTGTATTTTGTTAAAGGACACAATAGTCCAGTAACTAAAATGGCAATCAACTGAATTGCTCTCTTATTTGCCACTGGCTTTGGGGAGTTAGTTTTTGAGGGAAAGCAGGAGTCATAATCGGTTACTTTTCAGGCTCAGGTTTGATCTGCTTGATAGTAATTCCCTTATTTTGATTAACCTAATATGTAAATAAGACAAAAACTGTAAGTTTCCCAAACTCTTTAAAAAATATTTTCACAATATCAGAAAATAAGGATTTTAATTTGCAGCTTGATACAAAAGTTTTCCTATGATTGCAGTTTTTCATAACCTTCATCACAACATATACCACAGTAGTCAAAACTCAATTAACTAATTAATATTCCTGAAAGAAGATATATCAAAATAAAAATACATTGTAAACCACAGAAACCATCATCACTCAGAATTGTTTTGTCATTAATTTCTGAAATCCCTCTCACAATGAAGACAGGCTCTCAATTGCTCTTCTATCTTTAATTTCCTTAAGTTCAGCAAATAGCACATCTAACAGCAGCCTCGCCCAAACCATGTTGGTAGCACTTTCAGTTATAAAAGCTAGCTAGGAAAACCATCACATACTGCGTATCTTTCAGGACTTTTAACCACGCTTGAGTGTTATTAATTGGTTTAAGAGGGTGTCAGAAACACATGCTTTCCTGAACACTTTGGTGATTTCATCCTATGCTCAGAGCACTCAGATAAATTAAATCATCCTGTCTGTCATGAATCGCAGCTGGCATGCTTGAGTATTGCTCTTTGATGATGAGCAAGCAGTACAAAATAAGATGCTGATTCCACTCTTTAAAAATCTCACTTTCAACATTTTGTATATTACCGGGCAGGATTCTAAAACAAAAACAAATGTTAAAATATAATTCAGTTTGGTTGTGCAGGAAACTAAGCCCACTTGCCAAAAAAAAAAAAAAAGGATGGCTTTTTTCCTTTCTAAATAGCAGGCAGCCTCTATAGCAGGGAAGGGAACTGGGGTGGGGGTGGGGAGAGGCTATTAAAATGGATAGATGGATAGTCCAGCTTTCTGTTTACCCATAAGCTTTAATGGGGGGGGGAGGCGGAAGACGCAGGACCTGAGGTGCTGTTACAGCCACATATTCTGTAGTGTATTTCCTCACCCTCACTGAACAGCGTTGAGAATCCGCCTCATTAAGTTCTACTAACAAGAGGGAGATTCCCCTCTCTGGAGGCACGCTTTGCTGTACTAACATCACTACGGACTTTATCTTCTCTGTCCACCTCTCCTTTTCCCGTTCCCTTCAATTACAATTCCTGTTCCATTTTGTTTTATTTCAAATCTTATTATATTGAAGGAATTCTTGCAAACGGACTTAAACCCTTCCTGGGATAAGAAAAGCCAGAAATGAAAAATAAAATAAATCAAGCTTTCTCCAGATCTAAATTTAAATATAGCAGGCGGAGCGCGATGATGAAAAGGCGCGTGGGTGTCTATTGCAAGATTTTTCAGTCTCTAGGAAAGCAAAGGATAAAGAACAGAATGCTAAAGGGATTTGAGAAGCCAGTGTGTGTGCGTGTGCGTGTGCGTGTGTGCAGTCATTCCCAGGGCAGAGGGAAGAATTCAGAAGGAAGGAAGGGAAAAGAAAAAGATCAATCGAAGCAGTCGCTCACCCCTACTCCCCTCTCCTCCCGACCCCTCCCTCCCCGCCCCAACTGCAGTGCTCTGCGCTTCCCAGAAAGCTCACTACCCAAAGGGCAGTTTCCCGAAACCAGAGCACAGCCCGAGTCCTGGGCAGACAGTCTGGGGAGATCGGGGAGAAGGGAATGGGTAGGGACAAGAGGTGGGAAGCGAGCTGACCAAGGAAGGGGCCAGGAGGCCAGCGACGCCAGCTGAGATCCCCCGCGGTGATGGAAAGGCAGGGCCGGGCTGCCGGGACCTACCTGGAACAGTGACGGTGGAGGATGCCCCGGGCACCTCTGGCCTCTCCTCCTCAGCCTCCTCCCGCTGCCGTTGCTGCTGCTGCTGCTGCTGCTGCTGCTGCTGCTGCTGCTGCTGCTGCTGCTGAATGAGGCTGAGGTCGGAGCGGCTGAGCTCGGCTCTCGCGGCCGCGGGGACCAGCCGCGCCTTCAGCAGCACCGCGGCCAGGCCGAGCAGCAGGGTACAAGGGACGCGCCGGCTGAGCCTCGCCATGGCCGAGAGCCAGAGGGCCGCGGCGGCATATTGCGGGGCTCCCGGCGGCGGCGGACGCCCGGGCTGCGGGCTCCGGCAGCGCCCGCCCGCCCGCTCGCTCGCTCGCTCGCTCCCTCGCTCCCGCTCGCGCCGTCTGCCTCGCAAGCCCTCACCGGGAGGAGGAGGCAGGGGAGGCGGCGGAGGGGAAGGGGGCGGTGGAGGAGGGGGAAGTTAGCATCCAGGCGCACGTGACGCGCAGGGCGGGGCGAGTCCGGGGCCCGCGGCCGAGGCTCAGCTGTCACCCCTCGCGGAGCCGCTCCAGGGCTCCGGCTCCGCGCAGGGCTGGGGCGCTGTGCCGGGTGGCGGCCTCCGAGGGTGAATGAGAAAGAAGAGGCTTTCTGGGGGCTGGTCGGCGTTCAGATCCTCCAGCCCTGCGGAGACACCGGGAGATTTTGCAGAAATGTGAATAAAATTCCCACCACCTGACCCCAAAGTAGAGGAGAAGGTGGTGTACTGATTACTCTCTTAAAACACTTAACGCAGCACCCACCGGTTAGTCGGGACCTCTTAGCCATACAGGCTTTGCTGCATCACAGCCGTGACCGGTTAACAATTAAACGGCAGTTCTACCGACTTTAACTAAACTTCCTCTTTCTGCTCAAGTGGGACTTTCTATGCTCTCAAATATTCTTTTTATTATTATTATTAACATATAATGTATTATTTGCCCCAGGGGTACAGATCTCTGAATCTTACAAATTTCATTTTGTCTTTTCATTTGGTCAAAAAAACATTTCTTAAATGAGTACCAGGTGGTGACTATGTGCTGGCCTTTAGTCAGGCACTTGAAATAAGCAAGATAAATCCCCGCATTTTAGGAGCTCCTACCTGTTACGGCAGAGAAATACATGGGCCAATTATCATCCAGTGTGGTGGTTACCCCTGGAAACATACTACAATGTGCAAAGGTTGCCCTGAATTTGGGAGAAATTAACTATGGAGTGTATGAGAGCACACTGTGAAACACCAGGGAAGGCAGATTATGAAGAGTAACAGTTCCACACATAGACAGGTGCAACCAGGTGGTCTAAAAACTGGAGTAGGTGTGTGTGTATGTAGCCCAGAGGTGTGCAATAGCACTGTATGCTTGGAAAATTGTGAGCAATGATTGTGACAGTGTTTTAGATTGAAAAGGAGAATGAAAATGAGGCCATTAAAAAAATAATAATAGCAGGGTGCCTGGGTGGCTCAGTTGCTAAGCTTCTGGTTTTGGCTCAGGTCATGATCCCAGGATCCTGGGATCCAGCCCCCCATTGGGCTTCCTGCTCAGCGGGAAGCCTGGTTCTCCCTCTCCCACTCTCCCTGCTTGTGTTGCCTTTCTCACTGTCTCTCTCTCTGTGTCAAAAAATTAATAAAATCTTTAAAAAATTAAAAAAAATAATAGCAGACACTTCTATAGAGTTTACTATGTCCAGGCACTATTTAAGCATTTCATATACATTAACTCCTGTAATAGCTTCACTGGCTACATAAGGAAATTGAAATTTTCGCTGCTAGGGATTATGAAGTAGTAAAAGAAACCAATCAGGGAATGGACTTGGTACCATTCAGCCTAGCAGGATCACTTTGCTATCAGTATGGAAGATGGATTACAGAAGGATAGATTGGAGGAGAGGAGGTCAGTTTAGAGGTGTTCCCAAAAGCAGGGAGATGTTCAAGTCTTGTGACACTGAAAAGGAGAGAAAAGGCATGGGAGATTCAGTATTTAGGGCTAGAATCAACAGAGAGAGTTGATTGTTTGGGTGGAGTAGGAAAAAAGGAGAAAGACACTTATCAGAATGAGATCTTGGGTGGCTACTTATGGCATCATAAAGTTTAACTGGTCATACGGACTGCAGAATAGATGAGAAGTCATGCGTGTTCAGTTGTGGTCTCTGCATTTGGAGAGCCTGTGGGCACTTCAGACATCTCCTAGTATAATGTAAATGTGATCTGATTGTGACATCACATCATTTACCGTCATAGTTGATTTAGCTAATTTGGTTGTTTTGATTGTCCCATTCTACACTCACCATTTTTCTTTTCTTTTTTAAGATTTTATTTATTTATATGACAGAGAGAGAGAAGGAGAGAACGGGGGGAGCAGCAGGGGGAGCGGCAGGGGGAGCGGCAGAAGGAGAAGGAGAAGCAGGCTCCCCATCAACCAGGGAGCCCGTCTCGGGGCTTGATCCCAGAGACCCTGGGAACATGACTGAGCCAAAGGCAGCCCCTTAACCAACAGAACCACCCAGGCACCCCGACACTCACCATTTTTCTGCATGGTCCTCCCAGTGTTCCCAACTTCCTGGAAAAAAACAAAATTCTCAGTAGTGGAAATTTATTCTTTGCTCAACGATATGAAAATAGTACCTATATAACCACAAAGAAAATAATAATAGTAATAATAATAAAAATAATAGGCATTTTATATATATTATCTCACTGTACCCTTAGAGAAATCCTACAAAAAAAGCTTTCATTATCCTGCTTAGCAATGGAAACACTGACAATCAGAGAGGCTAGCTACTGTCTTGCCCAAGGCTGAGCTAGTAATACGTGACTTCATCTTTCTGCACCATTGAAAACTTTTACACGAGTTTGCATTGTTTTTTAGTGATTTTTAGACAAAAAGAAACTATGTGAGCTACTTAAGTTTTGGAAAATAGATGCCAAAGTGAGGCCCATCACACTAAACACCATTGTTCCATCATGGCTTTGCCCTGCCTATGTGAGCAGGAGCTACTGTGTGGGAGGCTGAATGCAGAGAGCCTTTATTAGCCCCATCAAGCTGTTTTTGTTGCATTTCCTTCCAAGTTACCTCTGCTCCTGGAGAGAGGAAAAGAGAAAATGGAAATAGCTCCAAAAACCTGACTGGCAGATCAGAAGGAAAGGAATGTGGCCAGGATTTCTATCATCTGTCCTATGGTGGCCAAGTCTTCTTTAATATGTTAGAAACTGATCTTCCAGAGGCAAAGCCACTGATTTCATAGAGTGAATATCAAATCCTTCAATACTATGGACTGTTTAAAGAAATAAGCTTTGTCTATCAAGATGATTTTAGGTGATTTTAAATGCTCTATTACTCATATCGCTTATGTCTAACTTCTGTGCAATGTACAAAAGCTATATTATCTGATGCAACCAGGGCTAGTAGTGAATTTAAAAAGTTGGCCAAGAGACCAAAAAAGAAAGATCAATATATCTTAAATATGTTTTAAACTGCTTATTTTACTTTAAAATAAGCAAATTTACATTTATTTACCCATCTTCTGATGTAGGACCAAGATTGTTTTTAAGTATCTAACCACATCCTACGGTTTGAAGTCATGAACCACAATTATAATACATCTCTATTACTTGCAGTTTATGTGAAAAGGGTTCTTAAACACTGTTTTTCTTTTAAGATTTTATTTATTTAATTGACAGAGAGAGAGACAGAGAGAGAGAGAGAGAGGGAGCACAAGCAGCACAAACAGGGGAGTGAGAGAGGGAGAAGCAAGCTTCCCCCTGAGCAGGGAGCCAGATGGAGGGCTCTGTCCCAGGACCCTGAGATCATGATCTGAGACGAAGGCAGATGCTTAACCAACTGAGCCACCCGGGCACCCCAAGAGTTCTTAAACACTCTTGACAAGCAATCTGAGTTCCAAATCTTTCTATTTAGATTTTCCCCAAATTTTACAATTTTTTCACCTGTTTAGTATTAAACTCTGTTTTCATAGAAAAATACGCTTTGTTCAAATTTATATTTCATCCATTCCTTAAAATAGATAGCACTGGCAAAAGCAAGTTTAGGAACAAATACAACTGACTTTTTGCACACACACAAACCAAGTGGGGGAGCCAAACCAAGCAAACATTCAGGAAGCTGTACCCTGCTAACTGCGTGTGCATTACCTGTCAGTCAGTGTGTTTTACAAAGGAATGGAAGATGCCAGTGCCATCAGAAAGCAAAGTATGCTAATATATATCATGTATATATAAAATAAATATATAACTATAAATATATACATAATTTTTCCCTAACATCTAATAGTACCTCCCAATTGCTCTTTTTTTTTTCCTCCCAATTGCTCTTAACATGAGGTCCACAATCCCTAATAGACCTACAAAGTCATTTACAATCCATCTTCCAATGACTCAGGCTCATCTTTTAATATTTTCTACATAAATACACACACACACACACACACACACACACACACACACACACACACACACTACTCTGGAAGAAAACCAGAGAGAGAGAGAGAAAAGCTATTTCTTTCATTACCTTGAACTAGACTTTTTTGGGTTGCCCCTAGACCTTCACAAATTGATTTCCTCTGCCTAGAACTCTACTCCCTCACCTCTTTAACTGATAAGCTTCCATGGAATGTGAAAGGTTAGTTTAGATATTACTTCCTTCAGAATACACTTCCTGACACACTTAGCTTTGATTCGGTGCCCCTCCTATGAGCTTTCATATCACCTATTTCTCGTTTTCTGAATAATAGAACTCTGGTATTTAAAATGGATACTAACTTGCCTGTATCCTCACTAGTGTATGTAAGGCTAGGACAGGCCACAGGATCATGGCCCTCATGTTCGCAGTTCCATCTCCAGCTCCTACCCCAATGCCTAACACTGGTTGTCGATTGCCTGCATCATCAAATCAATAAATCAATGTTAAGAGGCAAAATTGTTGGTTATTGTAGGAAGGCCCTGAAATCAGACTGCTCTGGTATCCACCACTCACTGGTATATGATTTACACAGTATTCTAGGCCTCAATTTCCTCAGCTGTATAATGGGACAAATAACAGAGCCTCAAGGAGGTTAACAAAATGAAATCATATAAAAAATACTTAGGTTCTTGCTATAGAAACTGTTTAGTAAACATCAGACACTACTTCTTTTGTTAACATTAGGTATGGTCTGTTTTATTTATATATATTTTATAGTGCATGTAAAATTTCATGTTATATGTAGTCGATTCTCATTTTTCTTGGTAGTTCTATAAAGTGACTGCAAATAGTGAATCAACAACTGCTGAACCATAGCTCCTAAAAGGAATACAGAATTACATCCCTGTGAGTCTCTGGTCACAACATTTCCATCAACTAATTAATGCATAACTTGTTTTATGTGTGTTTCTGTTTAAGGACACCTTATTTATTATGTGCTGTTAGTTTGTCAACATTGAGCTCACAGCCAACAATACTATAATTCATGCCTGAAAGAAGCTTATCTCACACATGTACTTCTTCTGTAAGGAACATCAGAGACTTCTTGGGCTTAGGAACACGACAGAGCACTTCAGCACTGTAATCAGGGGCCGTTTGAAACAATAAAATAACAAACAGAAAGTATGAAGCTGAAAAAAAATTGACACTAAGTAGACGACCAAAAGGACATTTAATATGAAAGCTGAAAGAAGGAAGAGCATCACCTTGTTTGACTTCAGCTGGGAATGTGAATGTTGTGTAACTCAAATTTTTCACTGCTCTGCACATTTCCATGAATAACCATGAAAGTACTGATTTGGGGGTTACAAATACATTTCAGCAAAAGACTAATTCAGAAATATGGTATCATGAATAACAAGGAATTATTGCCTATGTGTGTGTGACCTATATATAATACATTTCTTTTGATGTAAGTAAGAAAGATTGAATAAAAGAAGTTATAGGGAAGCCAAATAATTTTGGGGGGAAAAAACCATGAATGCTATCAAGAATTAAGAAAGAATCTACTCCTGCAGTCCCACAACCCAGGCTTGCACTAGTGCAAGGCTAGCTTCCTGGGCACCAGGCCAGCACTTTCAGACTTAGCCTCCAGTTTAGCCCTTATGGGCCCAAATTCCAGGCCTACTCCAGTGCCAGACTGGCCCCTGTGGTCCCAGTCTCTAGGCCCACCACAGCATGAGGCCAGCACCCATGGACTCAGGCTTGAGTGGACCCAGGGTCCAGGACTGGCTCCCTGGTCTCATGCACCAACACCCATCAACATCCACAAATCAGTCATAATCAGTCACTTATCAGTGATAAACCACATTAACAAAATGAAGGATAAAAATCATATGATCATCTCAATAGATGCAGAAAAAGCATTTGACAAAATTTGACACCTTTCATGATAAAAAAAATGCTCTCAATGAATCAGGTATTGAAGAAATATACCTCAATATGATACAGGCATATTGACAAGCCCACAGCTAACATCATACTCAAGAGTAAAGCTGAAAGCTTTTCCTCCAAGATTAGGAACAAAATAAAGATGTCCACTCTTACCACTTTTAATAAATACAGTACTGGAAGTTCTAGCCAAAGTAATTAGATAAGAAAAAGAAATAAAAACAATCCAAGCCAGAGAGGAAGAGTAAAATTGTTTGCAGATGACATGATCTTATATATAGAAAATCCTGAAGACTCCACCAAAACTGTTAGAAGTATTAAACAAATTTAGTAAAGTTGTAGGACACAAAATTAACATAAAAATCAGTTGTATATCTATATACTAATAATACACTATTCAAAAAAGAAATTAAGAAAACATTTCCATTTACAATAGCCTCAAAAACATACAAAAAGAGCCTTAGGAATAAATTTAACCAAGGAGGTGAAAGATCTGTATGCTGAGAACTGTAAAACATTGGTGAAAGAAATTAAGACACAAAAATGATGGGTAGATATCCCTCGTTCATTGATGAAAAAATTAATATTGTTTAAATGTCTATACTCCCTACAGCCATCTATAGATTCAATATAATACCTATCAAAATTCTACTGGCATTTTCATAGAAATAGAAAAAAATAATCCTATAATTCATATGGAACCTCAAAAGAATGTGAATTAACCAAAGCAATCTTGAGGAAAAAAAAAATCCTGGAGACACTATACTACCTGATTTCAAAATATGCTATGAAGCTATAGAAGTCAGAACAGCATGATACTGGTGTAAAAACAGATATTAGACAAATGGAACAGAATGAAGAGCCCAGAAATAAATCCAAACACTTATGGTCAGTTGATCTTTAACAAGTTGCCAAGAACACACAATGAGAAGGACAGTTTCTTCAATAAATGCTGTTGGGAAAACCAGTTAGCCACATACAGAATAACGAAATCAGACCCTATCTCACTCTATAAACAAAAAATCAACTCAAAATGGGTTAAAGATGGGGCACATGGGTGACTCAGTCAATTAAGTGGCTCATGATCAGGTCATGATCTTGGGGTTCTGGAATGTAGCCCTGAGTTAGGTTCCCTGCTCAGTGGGAAATCTGCTTCTCCTTCTCCCTCTGTCCCTCTGCACCATTCATGCTCTCTCTTTCTCATGCTCTCTCTCTCAAATAAAAAAGTAAATAAAATCCAAAATATGTTAAAGACTTAGCTATACTACCTGAAACTATAAAATTGGAAGAAAACATAGGGGAAAACTTGATATCCTTCTTGTCAGTGATTTTTTTGGACATGACACAAAAGCACCAGCACTAGAAGCAAAAAACAAATGAGACTACATCCAACCAAAATGCTTCTGCACAGCAAAGGAAACAATTGCCAGAATGAAGAGACAATATTTGCAAACCACACATCTTATAAAAGGTTAACATCCAAAATACACAAGGAATTTAAACAACTCAATAGCAAGAAAACAAATAATCCAATTTTAAAATGGATAAATAAGATAGAGAGCCCAGAAATAGACCATACAAAAATTGGCAATTAACTTATGACAAAGAGGCAAGAGTATACAATGGGGAAAGGACAGTCTCTTCAATAAGTGGTGTTGGAAAAACTGAACAACCACATGCAAAAAATGAAATGACTACTGTTTGACACCATATATAAAAATTAACTCAAAATGGATTGTAGACATGGGGAGTGACTGGCTGGCTCAGTTGGTGGAGCATGTGACTCTTGTCTCAGGGTTGTGATTTTGGGCCACATATTGGGTGTAGAGATTACTAAAAAAACAAAATCTAAAGAAATGGATTAAAGACTTGAATGTAAGACTTAAAACTGTAAAACTCCTAGGAAAAAAACATAGGCAATAAGCTTCTTGACATGCACCTCAACAGTGACAACAAAAGCAAAAATAAAGAAGTGTGAGTACATCGAACTAAAAAGCTTCTGCACATCTATGGAATGGGAGAAAATATTTGTAAGTAATATATCCGATAAGGGGTTAATATTCCAAAATATATAAAGAACACACACAAATTAATAGCAAGAAAAATCAAACTATATGATTTAAAAATGGGTAGAGGATCTGAATAGACATTTTCCAAAGAAGACACACCGTTGGCCAACGGGTACATGAAAAGAAGCTCAACATCACTAGTCATCAGGGAAATGCAAATCAAAACGACAATGAGATCTTACCTCACATCCATGAGAATGGCTATTACCAAAAAAGACAAGAAATGACAAGTGTTGGCAGGATGTGGAGAAAAGGGAACTCTTGTGTCCTGTTAGTGGGGATGTAAGTTGGTGCAGCCACCTTGGAAAACAGTATGGAGGTTCCTCAAAAACTAAAACATAGAACTATCCTACAATCCAGCCATTCTTCTTTTGGATATTTATCCAAAGAAAATGAAAACACTACTTCAAAAAGATAACTGCACTTCTGCATTCTTTGCAGCATTTTTTCAATGGCTAAGATATGGAAACAATGTAAGTGTTCTTCAGTGACTGAATGGACAAAGAAAATGTGTTACAAACACACACACAAATACTATCTAGCCTTAAGAAAGAATGAAATCTTACCATTAGTGACAACATGGATGGACCTTGAGGGTGTTATGCTAAATGAAATAAGTCAGAAAAAGAAATACCTTATGATCTCATTTACATGTGGAATTAAATAACAACAAACCAAGATTATAGATACAGAGAATGGATTGGTGGTTGCCACATGCAGGGGGTGGAGGGTGAGAGAAATGGGTGAAAAGGGTCAAAAGTTAAAAATTCCAGTTATAAAATAAATAAGTTATGGGGATATAATGTACAGCATGTTGACTATAGTGAAATACTGTATTGCATATTTTAAAGTTGCTAAGAGTCTTTAAATATATATATATATGTAGAATATATATATAGTAACTACGCATGCTGACAGATCTTCACTAGACTTAGTGGGATGATCATTTTGCAATATATACAAATATCCAGTCATTATGTTGTACAGCTGGAACTAATATAATGTTAAATGTCAATTATACCTTATTTTTAAAAAAAGCAAAAAAAAAGAAAAAAGAAAACCAAAATTATCTATAGAATCAACACAATCCTTACCAGAATCTGAGATGACTTCTTTGCAGAAATTGACAAACTGATTCTAAAATTCACATGGAGTTGCTTGGGACCCCATATAGCCAAAACAGTCTTGACAAATAAGAATAAAGTAAGTAGATAGCCTCACTGGCATCCCAGCTGACTACTGCTCTGTAGAATGCATAGATTTGGCCACAGCTGAAAAGAGTTTGCATAAAATTGATGGGAAACATCTTCCAGGAGCCACACCTGCAAAACATTTTAAACTAAACGCTGCCACTTACGAGAAATAACCAGATAATAGCCCTGTGTGCTCCCATTTTGGGGGAGGGGGCTTACTCGAGATGTGGATGGTGGTATGTCGTATGGTTGATTGCCAGCATCCACCCCTCCTGTTACAGAGACAAGGTGTTTTTTTTTTTTTTAATTCTTTGCCCCAGGGGTACAGGTCTGTGAATCATCAGGCTTAATAAGTCAATCAGAGAAAGACAATTATCACATGATTTCTCTGATATGACAAGGTGGTTTTGAATCAAACAGGTATGTCTATGGGGTTTGGTTTTATGGAATTCATGGATGAATCGGAACAGACACAAACCCCGACAGAATGCCCGAGAACAGTGGGACTGGGGTCTAAACCAGTGCTTCTGAGCACGGCAATCACTAAAGTGAGCCATATGAAGCCAGTGGAATAGAGTCAGATGTGCAGTTATAGCTACACGAGTGTTGCCAGCAGTACCAGACTACCATATCTAGTGGAGGTATGACTAGAGCTCAGGCAACAACAGCTATAGTTACTCCCAAAACGGCTATCCCCAGAGCACGACGTGGACGTAAATGGACGTTTGAAGAAGTTGGAGGTAATGCACCCAAGGACCCCAGGCCACAGCTGGGTGTGGCTGAGGCCAACAAGGAGTTCATGGAGCAGAGTAAGGAGCTGTATGTTCACTGGTAGTCTCTGTACATTGTCTTCAGAGACCCCACCGTGACATAGCCAGGACAAAAGACTAGCCAGAATGAATGATGTAAGGGAGAGACAGAATCCTTTTTAAGCAAATTATTACAAGAGCTTTTAACTTTTTGGAAATATGATTTTTAAGATGTCAGTAATCAATTATTCCTTAAATTATGACCATACCTGCAATACTGCTGTTTTCATTTGATAATGAACCTTTTGAGTTTGAAAGCCAAGGGACCAACTATCAAAGAGGGTTCAACAAGGTTGACATTTGTATTTTTTGAAACAAGTATCATTTACCCAGGTAGGGCTACCCACACTCCTGGGGATACAAATTTGGGATTATTAACCAAAGTGAATCGTACTATTCAAACAATTACTAAGCTCAGGTTTAGAGGACGTCTCAGGTGACAGGCATCATAAGTCATTAAGATTACACTCAGAGTAGCTGGATTACATGCCATATGTCAAAGAGTGGGCAATTTCATCTGTGGTATTTCAGGTAACCATCCAACCCCACTCTTGTGTTTCTTGTCCTTAATTATATAAATTCATTAAATAAGTATAAATTTATAAAAGGAGAACTCAGGAAACCAGGACTTTATGATTTGGAAAATTCTCAACATATCTAGATTCTAAAAGATGCTAAAATTAAGAGATTCACTGTCAAGAAAATTTGCTGTACAGAGAACACAAAGACTGCACAAACTTTTGCTAACATCTCAAAATTTTCTTTGAAGAGGTTAAATGTGTGACTCATAGGTCTCTTCAAACATCCCAAAAGAAGCCAAAGATAGAGATGGGATTATTTAGGAAAGATCTGTGGAGTGGCGTCTGGTGTGATAGAATGAGTCTTCTTGACATACACAGGAGATCCATGAGGTTCCTGCAAGTTTTATATCAGCAGAGGCACTGTCAGCTTTATCTAAAAGGAATAGAGTACAACATGAAAAAGGATATTGTGCCCCCAAAATGTTCCCAGTGGAAATAAGCTGATAACAAAACTCAACTGCAAACATGTGCTATATTTCATGGTGGGAGCTGGTGGGGGTAAAGGGGTAAGGACAACTCAGATGGTGGACCCATGAGCCACAGAGAATTATCCACAGACTTTGAAACCACGTGGAGTTTTCCCAGCAGGATTTTGAAGTTGCTTGGGACCATGACTTCTTTCTTTTTCCTTTTCCATTTTCCTTTTTTTGAACCAGAATGTCTATAATTGTTATGTGCCTGCACCACCATGGTATGTTGGGAAAAGATAACTTTGTTTCTTTGGTTTCACAGGTCCACATATAGAAATTGTATCCCAGGATGGATCATAACCCTGGCCTTACTCATACCTAATCTAGATGATTTAGATGAGAGATTCAGAACATTCAAACTAAAGGATTAAGGAGGGCTTTGGGACTTTGAGTTGATGCTGTAATGGTTTGACTTTTGAGAACTTTGGCATGGGTTTAATGTATTTTGTATGAGACTGAAGTGAATCTTTGAGGGCCAGAGGTGGACTGTGGTGGACCTAATGCAGTAACCCCCCCAAAGGATGTCCATGACCTAATCCCTGGATTCTGTAAATATATTACCCTTCATGGCAAAAGGACTACATGGTCATTTAAAACTAATTTATCGTCTAGGACATGATAAATAACAAGGATCATCCAATGACTAAGACTGAATGGATCTAGGAGAGGATGTGTAGTGGGTAAGGTGAAGAACTGGATTTGGAATATTAGAGGTGAGAAGAAGAGACCATCTCTGTAGGGTGGGCAAACCACATTCTTAGGTCTGTTACTGAACCACTGCTCCACTGCAGCTGCTTTAGGGTTCCCTTGGGAGGCTAGAGCTCTCCAATGGGAATAAGGTGAACTTAGTTACCACTATGTCATCTCTGTTACTTGGGGATCACTGAGTACCTGTGGGATGATCAAGCAAAGACCCTTGAGGTTCAATCTGTGCCAGTAATTTAATACCACATGGTGGTGAAATGCTTGGCTTTGGTTTAGTATTAACGGTTCAAGTCAAAGTCAACACTGGCACTACTAAGAAGTAGGAAATTCATTATTCTTTAATAAAGTCTTCCCTTTCGTTTCCTCACTAAAAAGTACACTGAGAAATTCAAAATCATTCACTTGTCTGCCAGTTAGGTGATAATATCTCTGAATTTTGAAAGTGCTTATGTCACTTATAATCTCAAAAACAATTTTGACTGCAGTGTTCAAAGATGAGAAAATTTATGATTCCAACTTTCTTGTCTCCCATGGGAAATTTACCATGTATCTTACACAAGATCAAGAATAATTTCTATTACTCAGGTGGAGAGCATAATTCTCCAAGTTAAGTACTACAAGTATATATGACTTAGTACTTTTTGTGAATAACTTTGTAGTAATTAATATTTCTGAATACAAAATTGGCTAAAAAGCAATCCCTAAAGATTCCATTTTGATACTCTAATACCTGAAGAATGGTATAGAAGAACTTTGAAATTACTTTGAAACAAATTAGGCTTTTTCAATAACATGAAGGTAAATTAATGTGTAAAGTTCAAGTTCAAAATCTAAATGCCCCTTTTATTAAAACAACACCAATTTATGTATTTGTTACATTTCAGGAAATAGGCCTGACAAGGGAAATGAACCAGGGTGCAAAAGGAAATTAAACCATGTAACTCTAGGCAATTCAGAACAGTTCAGAAAGAGAATAAAAATATCACTTGGAAACATATTGGTGTTGCACCAACTAATATTCAGGCATCCCAGCCTATCCACTAGTTAGTAACACATCTATTCTATATAAAGGGTCACTAGGAATCTAGGCAGTCTTGCACAGCAGAAAGCACATGGGACTAGGAATTTAAATATATAAGCTTTAGTTCCAATCCTGCCAGTACGAATTTGGACAAGAAATGATTTCATTACCAGTATGTAGGGGTGAGGTAAACCCTTTCTAACTTGTGGTTTTTAGCTATTGGACCATGGTGCACATAGATGGTGTTTTTTGTGATTGTCTTGTTTGGGGTTCACTGAGCTTCCACAACTGTATGGTTGCTACATTTTACCAAATTTGGCAACTTTTTGGTTTCAAGTTAGTCTGCATTTTCTCTCTCCTCTCTGACTCCTTTTCTTTTACAGCTAGATCAACCCAGTCACTGAGGCTGTTTATTTTGTAATCCACACCACCACCCTGCTCCACCCCCGTGTGGTACTTCAGTTTAGATGCTTTCTCTAAATTCACAGATTCTTCCTTCTCTTGGTCTACCTTTGATCCCCCTCCAATGAGTTTCTGATTTCAGAGACTGCACTTTGTAGTCCTAGAATTTCTGCATGAGTCTTTAATTTCCAATCTCTTCTGAAATGCCCATAATTTCCATGTTTTTCTAGAGTTTTTAACGTATTTATATTTTCACTTAAAGTTACACCTGCTAAATTGCTTGTGGGTCTGTTCCTATTGACTATTTTCTTCCCCTTCAAACTATGGGTAACATTTTCTTTTCTACATACACACACAGACAGACACACACACACACACAACATTGCAGATGGAACACTGCCGTCTCTATAAGTGGTCTTCCACTCAAAGTAACTGCCTAAAGGAGCAAATAAATTACACGTGGACCACCTTAAATTTGTGGGATCTTGGTATTATGCTTTGTTAGAGTGGGCCAATGGCTTTGCTCTTCATCCTAGTGCTAATCAATTAATCTTGGTATGTAGTATTTATTCCTAAGGCATAGATCCTCCAAGGTTTCAATGGGAATCTGGGTGTTTCCAAGCTCCTGTCACTGGGTAATACTCAAACTCCAATCCCATTTTTCCTACAGTAGACAGTAGCTGAAGTAACTTCAGCTCTTCCAAACTTCCATCTGATGTTTTCCTTTTGGGCCCCTTGGAGTCTCACTAGAGTAGGGTGATGGACAGGGTCAGAAACGTATTTGAGGGGAAAACATTCCTCCCACCCACAATGCGGCTCCTTTCTTTCCTCAGTTTTTATCCATGATGGCAGTCCCGTCAGGAAATGAGGGCCCTTTTCTGCTTGCCTTCTATCCAACAACAGAAAGTAACTTCCAGGAAAGAGGTGGTTCCCCTTTTTAGTAAGAGTCAAATCCCCTCCAGTTTCTGCCTGCTTTTACTAACTGACGTTTTCAAAAAGTTTTTTTTTCCCCCTTCTTATTATATTCATTGCTTACCATTTTCATCTGATAAAAGCTACCCTGCCACTATTGAAAATGGAAACTCCTTTTAAATTTTAAAATGTCTACGATTCCGTGATTTATAATTGGTGTATTTTAACATTAGGTTCCTTTTGCTCTTTTTGTGTTACCTTTTTTCAAATAACTAACACTCTTAAGGAATTCAGACTTTCAGAGAGGCAACTCTTTGAGGTCATCCTCTTAGTCCATTATTGCTGGTTCCTGTGATTAAAAAACAAAACTGTGATCACAAAGGAAAATATAAGGTCCATACACAAAAGTGGCACCATATGCTCAAGTTTATTGAACAGACACAAGTTACACATTGGAAACTAAGCAAAACACTGTACCAGTTTTCACTAACTCAAGTCAGCAAATGACAAATTTTAGAAGACACGTGTTTTATGTCTCACCCAATGTGGGTGATCATAAGAGAAGCTAAACAAAGAAAATCACTGTTATTAGGTAGCAAATTAACTTGATATATAGTTCCAAGTTAGTTTAAGATATTTCAAAATGTTTCAAAACTAGTAGGGAATAGGACATGTCCAGCCTGAAACAAAATGTAGAATGTACCTTTTAGGGGTAAATAACTTCATTTGTATATCCATAGCAGAATCCCTCCTTCCTACTAACCAAAATTCCAATAAATTTAAATCTCTGTTTAAATTAGGTTTACTAAATTAACAATGACTCTGAAAATTATCTAGGTTTGGTTACATTGTTATATTGCACTTGAGAAAATGACAACAAAAATCAAGGATTTGGTACCTCTCCCAAGAAGCTCATCACGTATCAGAAATTACAATGAAATACCAGCATGTATGCCTGGGGTTCATTGTTCAAACTAGCGTACCAACAAGTTAAAAGGGCTAGTCTCCAAAACACTGAGTATTAAGTTATTTTACTTGCTGTTTTTGATCTTATATTCAATTTCCGAATTTTACATTTTTTAATTTAACAAACTACCACATATACAAACTATCGAAGAGTACATACAAAGTGACATTAAGATAGGCAATGATCATACACATATATTTCAAAAATTACTTACTCTTCTCCAAGCTTGGCACCATGTTTTGCAACAAAGAAGTGTCTTATCAACTTACCGTTTATTTGCCTTATAAAAAGCAGCTGATCTATTATATACTGTACTTTTGCCACTTAAATCTCTCTTGGGGTCATCAATAACTATCACAAGTCTTTCACAGCCCTCTTAAGGAAGTTGGTATAAATATAGTCTCTTTTACTAATACTTTTTCTTGGTATATGAAGTATTGATGAGAATTTATTATGGAGTAGTAGTTTCAAAATACAGGTAAAATTGTGGCACTAAAGTTTTCATTGTTTTATACTTTAGAATTACGACCTATATCATAATAATAATAAAAATAATAATTCATCACAAGAGAAAGGTAAAGGGGGGGGAAGAAAAAATATCCCTCACACAAATGTTTCTCAAAATATCAATTCTGAAATAAATGCTTACATAAGAAATCAACAACAGAATCAATATTTCTTACCAATATTAAATGCTTTAAATACTCTCTATCTCACTCATGTTTTTTTAAAACTGATCAGGTTATTAAAATTTTACATTCAAAATGGATTTTAATTCTCAATAAATCATAAACACAGTAGTATTTAAAATGTTTCAAAATTAAGTTTTCATAGAACTATTATTTGACATTTGAACCAAATACATTCACGTGCTGCTTCAGGGTAAAAAGAATCCCAACATTTTCTCAAATATTTTCCTCAAAGAGTAAGCTTCCAAATCATTCTTTTACCATATTTTTGTAGAGATATACATTTTCATTTTTTAAAAGAAAATACTACTGCTTTAAACTACATTTCATAAAAGGGAACTTAAAACATCATGTTTCCAATAACAACAACATGCTTCAGTCTCCCATACAAGATTACACCTTGAGATAGAGGCCATAAAAGGAACAGACTGTGCAAAAGCAAACAGTAACATTTTTTTTAAAAGCATGAATTTCTATCCAACATATACTTTCAGGGATGACTACTATTAGGTGGGAAAATGGGTAGTGAAAGTTGTCAACTTAGTGACTGTTTGGTGGCAGACCCTAGGATAAAAATATTTTTTCTTAAAAATCTTTAGACTTACTGGTAGTAAAAATACTTATTGCATAAGACTAAGATCTTTTAAGCTACTAATAAAATCTGTACTACAAACCTATTAATTTTAAGATTCATTAAAGCTAAATACAGGGTCTCATCATGTTCTAACGTATATAAATCACATTCCTCTCTTTTATGAATACATTCTAGTTTAGCCACTCGTGTAAGGAATTAGAACACAAGACATGGCAAGGTAAATTTCAATTATTTTTAAAACACAGAAAAATATTCAATTATTTGAGGGAAATATTTATCATTGCCTAATGAGGACAGCAGTTAAAAACCTATGAAACTCTCAATTTCTAAAGGATAACATGATATAATTACACAAAAATAGGTATAATTAAGAGTCATTCCCAGACCTGAGGAACTATGAATAAATCACATATTCCTCTAGAAGAATCATCACCCTATAGGCATATAAAACTACAATGTGCCACCTGTGCAGTTTTTATATAAAAATCCTAAAAAAGTAATTTATGTTAATAAAACTACAAAAGTTTTAAAAGGCTCCCAATAACTTGAATTGCTTATAAAAGTAACTTTTTATAGTTATTTTGATAGCTGAGACAGGTTTTACACATGATACCTTGTTTAAACTAAGGTAATATCCATGTGAGTAGCATCATGCTATTGCTAGAAGGAAACCAGCAAGCTTAATTTAAGAATTTTGATTCCAAGCATTTCTTATGGGGTTGGGAAGTTAGATGCAGGTTCCTGCAATTTGTAAAGATTCCTCGTTGATCTTAGCCCATTCTCAATAAAGTTTTGGAAATATAAGGAAGAATACATATATAGGAAGAAAATAAATTAACCCCAACTAAAAATTCTTGCTCTAAGAGCATACTATTAATAAGCAACTCTATCAAAGAACTATAGTCTTTTAATTTAAATGCTTTTTTTTTTGTATTGTAAATAGCCAGACTAATACAATGGAATACATGTACTTTGGAAATGATTCCCAAGTGCATATGGCTTTAAGCATGATGATGATGCAGTAATTAAACTATTACACAAAAGAGGCATTTTTGATCATAGAATTTTTAGTATAGGTTGGCTTAAAGGATTTGAAATAGAACCTAAACAAATTAAAATGTAAGGAAATGGACTGTGGATTAAACAAAAATTAAAATGTAATAGCATGTACCCAATTTTTATATTAAAAAATACTGTATCTTTCCTATTACAGGAAAGAATTTGGATGGACCATGCTTTTTTTTTTTTAAAGTTCTACCACATAGGCAATATTAAAATCCAAGTTCATGCAGTTATAAAGTTAGTAGCTTAAAAACTCAACTGTAGTGTAATGTATATTAACAATAAATTCCTGTACAAAAGATGTGGATCCTAAGGTCCAAATATGGATTACTTTAAACAACAAAAGCAACAACAAACAAAATCAACATACAAAATCAGAAACAATAATTGTAGGAGGCACTATTTTATATAAAGTGGTAACTCGGGCACTACCTGTCTTATGTACATTGAAGAACTATCCCTTGAAATTGTATTATTTAAATACCTAAAAACACAAGTCAGTGGGTGTGTATTACACGTACGTCTGAACTTAATTATCACAAGAAGGTTGACAAATATTGCTCTTGTTTTGTGGTTAATACCAACGGGCACCATCAGCATTACAGTCTTGGAATTTTATTCCTCATGAAAGAAACTGAAACCTATAATGAAGTTGGTGATTCTAATGGGTCAGGATTTAGCATAACTTAAAAATCACAGTTAAGTTTCTGAGTTTCCTTCACCATTTTCATGAGGTTGAAGCTGTTCCCTTTCTTGTTCTTCTTGAGGTGGCCGGACACGTTTAAAAAAGCCCATCTGTTAGTTGAAGAAAAACTAACATTACTACCACATCAGTGAAGAAAATTAAAAGTACTAAGTGACTGTATTATCACCAAGGAAATTTGAGCGGCACCTCATACAACTTTTCTCCCTTCAGATATATGGTGCTCATCATGAATCATTAAAGTTCCCTTTCTTCCTTCCCTTCTTTTCTGTTCTTCCTTCTTTCCCTTCATCCCTTACCCTTTTCTTCTGCTTCTTCTCCCCGCTGCTCTTCCTAAGTCCACTACTTACCCTGTACATTACAAATACCAAAACAGCCAGTAACAGCAATCCTGCTAGCACTGCTAAAATGATCACCCACACAGGCACAGGCATGGGTGCGGGCTGAATGCCCCAGGTAACATTAGTGGTAACCTGTTGGGGGAAAAAAGATTTTGAGTTTTAAAAACAGTTCACTGAATCACTCAACAAATGTCTGAATGCCTATTACATTTTGTTTTAATGGTATTCACATTCCCTTTTCTTGTATATGATAATCTGTGCTTATATATTTGGTACTGAAGCATGCATGTATGCACATAAAATTCCCAACAGCAGGTTAACTTCAAGGTACCTCTGAAGTTATTTTTAAATGATCAAATCCAGCTTTGATGTATTGGTCCCATTTTTAATCCTCAAATTATAGATCTTTAAAATTTTTAGACTTTACCTTTTATAGTTAATTTGCAACTTTCTAACTTCATGGGGGAAAACTCCCCAAATTCCCTCCCATGAAATCTCTTCCATAGGAATGCTAAAGTAAAACGTCTACCTTTAATAATTCTGAGGTGAGGGAGTAAAATAATACTAAACTAGGTTACAAGCCTATCAAATAACTTTTACAACAGTTAAGATGTCATTATTTAAAGTAAAATAAAAAAATAACTATGGCATTGAACTGAGTATATATATTCCATTTCCCCAAATCAATGACTTACTAATGTGGAGTTGAAGATATCCTCAATTGGAAGGTTCTTATAAGGAAATTCAATGACGTTAAAAGAAGCAGATGACTTCAGAGAGTATGAATGATTCTGGTTTTCTTTCTGTATGGAAATAACAATGAAACGATTTCCGAGATGTGTGGCCTTTATCATGTCTTGGAGAGAAAGGATAGACTGGTAAATGCTGTTATCTGTCTACTTACATTCATAAAGGTCTCAGTCCACAGCAGGGACTTTACATACAGTATGGCACTCTTTCCTCTGTCTAGTCGTCCAACTTGGCAGACAATCTTCAAGCACTCAGCAATTCCACAACCCTGCCGAAACAAACTCCACTTACAAGAAAAAGTCTAATATCTCTTTAACATATGAAAATTAGACATTTTAGTTGTTTTATGTGAGGGCTAAAGAGATGGTCCAGATTCTTTTGGCTTATAAGAATAATGTTTAAAATGATAGGCTAATAATGGAGTCTATGAATGCTTTTTGTTAAAAGGGGTTGGTTTTAAGGGGCCTCTGGGTGGCTTAGTTGGTTAGGGATCTGACTTGATCTCAGCTCAGGTCTTGATCTCAGGGTTGTAAGGTCAAGCCCCATGGTGGGCTCCACACTGGGCATGGACCCTAACTTAAAAAAAATAAAAAATAAAGGGGTTGGTTTTAATGTGATTTGTTATATAAGGATAAGATCTATAATATTAAAAGATGTATCTTTATGGGCAGAAGTCAACATTCTTCTAGAACATTCTAGGATTCTAGAAATAGACATTCTTCTAGAAGTTAATATTCTTAGGTAAACCCTGAGCATGATGATTATAGTAAGACATAAAAATCAGATCATACTATGCCTATGGAAAAGAAAAAGGAACAGAATGAATCTTGAACAGCAATTCCATGTCAGACCTGTAGAAATCAAGTGGCATGCTCATGGTCTTTGCTACATCCAGTGTTTTTATCAGTAACTGACAGACAGACAGTCAAAGATAGGAAATAATGACCACCTTGCATGTCCTGGTCAAACTGCATTAGACCTGTCACATGTATAGTTACAACAATGCTATCTAGTAAGTAGTACTTCCAGTCGGTGATGAGGAATAACCAAGTTTCCATGACTTGAGGAAGGGCATCTGTGAAAAGCTGGTAACTAATATCATACTTAATGGTGAAAGAACAAATGCTTTCCCCCTAAGATCAGAAACAAGTCGACAATGCCCGCTCATGACACTTTTATTTAAATTGTTCAGAAGGTCCTAGCCAGTACAATTAAGCAAGAAAAAAATTAAATAAAAGGTATCCAAATTGGAACAGAAGAAATAAAGCTATCTCTGTTCACAGATGACAGGATCTTATAAACAAAAACACTGAAGGATCCACAATAAAACTATTAGAGCTAATAAACAAGTACAGAAAAGGTACAGAATACAAGACCGATATACAAATAACTTGTATTTCTATATACCAATAATGAAAATTCTGAAGATGAAATTAAGAAAACAATTCTACTTAAAAGAGCATCCCAAAGGAATAAAATACATAGAAGTAATTTAACCAAGAAAGTGCAAGACATCCATACACTTACAAGTACAAAATATTTTTGAAAGAAATTAAAGACCTAAATAAATGGAAAGATATCTCATGTTCAAGAACTGAAAGTCTTACTATTATTAAGATAACAACACACCTAAATAGTTACAGAGCCAATAAAATTGCTACCAAATTTCCAACTACCTTTTCTGTAGAAATGATCAAGCGGATCCTAAAATTCATATGGAATTACAAAGAACCCCAAATAATCTTGAACAATCTTGAAGCAATCTTGAAAAGAAAGGAAATGTTCAAGGACTCATACTTGTCAAATTCAAAACTTACTGCAAAGCTATAAACACAAAAACAATTTGGTACTTGCATAAAGATACATGTATAGGTCAAAATAAGACTTAAAAGTATAAAATTTAGAAAACCAAAAAACTTAGCTGTAAATTTTCAGGATCTCGGGTTAGGCAATGGTTTCTTAACTGTGATAGCAAAAGCAGAAACAACAAAAGAAAAAGACCTGACAAATCAGATCTTCAAATTTGAAAACTTTTTGCATCAAAGGGATACTATCAAGAAAGTGAAAAGACGGGGCGCCTGGGTGGCTCAGTGGGTTAAAGCCTTTGCCTTCGGCTCAGGTCATGATCTCAGGGTCCTGGGATGGAGCCCTGCATCAGACTGCCTGCTCAGCAGGGAGCCTGCTTCCTCCTCTCTCTGCCTGCCTCTCTGCCTGATTGTGTTCTTTCTCTCTCTCTGTCAAATAAATAAATAAAATCTTAAAAAAAAAAAAAGTGAAAAGACAACTTAAAGAATGAGAGAAAATATGTGCAATAATAGCTTTGAAAAGGAAGTATCCAGAATATATAAAGAACTCTTTATGACTTAACAACAAAAGCAAACAACCCAATTTAAAAATGGGCAAAATGGGGTGACTGGGTGGCTCAGTTGGATAAGTAACTGACTCTTGGCTTCAGCTCAGGTCATGATCTCAGAGTCATGGCATTGCACCATGTGTTGGGCTCCATATTCAGTGTAGAGTCTGCTTGGGATTTTTTTCCTCCCTCTGCTCCTCCCCCAGCTCTCTAAAATAAATACATTTAAATAAAAAAACAAAAATGGGCAGAGGATTTGAAAAGACATTTCTGAAAAGAAGACATACAATTCAAAAGATGTTCAACAGCATTAGTCATCAAGGAAATACAAATGAAACCACAGATACCTCTTCACACTGACAAGGATGACCATAAAACAAAATAAAAAGAATTTTTTTTAAGGCAAGAGCAAGTGATGGCAAATGTGGAAAAACTGAAATACTCATATATTGCTGGTTAAGAATGTAAAATGGTGCAACCACTTTGGAAAAGTTTGGTAGATTCTCAAAAGTTAAAGAGAGTTCCCATACAACCCGCCAATAGCAGTCCTAGATTTACTTCCAAGAGAACTGAAAACATGTCCACACAAAAACATGTACATGAATGCTCATAATGGCACTATTCAAGATAAACAAAAAGTAGAAACAATCTTAATGTTCATAAGCCAATGAATGGACGAACAAAATATCATATATCCACAGAATAGAGTATTATTCGGCCATAAAAAATGACTTAAGTACTACTATATGCTATAACATGGTGAACCTTAAAAACATTACACTGAGTGAAAGAAGCCAAACACAAAAGGCCACGTATTATATGATTTCATTTATATGAAATGTCCAGAACAGACAAATACTTAGAGACAGAAAGCAGATTGGTGGTTGCCTGGGACTGGTAACAGGGAAGAATGGGTAGTGACTACGTAATGGGTGCAGTATTTCTCATTGAAGCAATGAAAATGTTCTGGAATTAGATAATGGTGGTGGTTGTACAATGTTGTGAATATACTAAAAATCACTCAATTGTATACTTTAAAATGGTTAAAATGGTGAATTATGTAAGTTTTATCTCAATTTTTTTAAAATGTAGTTCTGTAGAAAGGTAGCATACAGAATCAAAAGTGGGGTGGGGGTTAAAAGTAATTTCTATTTCACATGGGTTGGTGAGGGAAGTCCTGTCATGATCTGCCATTTAAGGACACTGGAAGGAGATGGGAAAATAAGCCACAGGGTTATCTGGACAAAGAGTATTCCACTTAAAGAGCACTCCAGGCAGATGGGAGGAAAATTTTCAAAGTCTGGATGTAGAAACATGTTTGGGGATGTCTATTCAATGAAAAGTAAGGTGGCCAAAATATGAGGAGCAGAGTAAGGAGAAGAAACGCAGCCAGCAAGTTCTAAGGACCTAGATCTTGTTGGGCTTAAAGGCTTTGCATGCTCTGCCCTCCTCTCTGACTTAGATGGGAAGGCACTGGATTAACATGACCTCTTCTCCATCTAAAAGGATCACTATGGGGGCACCTGGGTGGCTCAGTGGGTTAAAGCCGCTGCCTTCGGCTCAGGTCATGATCTCAGGGTCCTGGGATCGAGCCCCGCATCGGGCTCTCTGCTCAGCAGGGAGCCTGCTTCCTCCTCTCCCTGCCTCCCTCTCTGCCTACTTGTAATTTCTCTCTCTCTCTCTGTCAAATAAATAAATAAAATCTTAAAAAAAAAAAAAAGGATCACTATGGCTCCTATTCAGCAAATAAACTGTAGTGGGGGAAAGACAAATGTGGAATCCAACTAGAAGTCTGGCAATAACCCAAGTGAGAGAGGAAAGTAGCCTGGGTGAGGCTGTAACAGTGGTATAGCTGCTGAGAAGGGGCCAGATTCAGGGTAATCTGAAAGTAGATATTGATAGAATTTGCTAATATATAGCATGTGAGGTTTGAGAGAAAAAGAGGAGTCAAGCACAATTCCCAGGTTTTGGACAGAGAATTACTAAACCAGATCACTGCAGAAAGAGCAGAGTTGGGAAAACTCAGGGGTACATTCTTAGGATTAAATTTAAGATTACTATTAAATATTTAAGAGGAGTTCCAGTAGGCAGTTGGATAATGGAGTCTGGAGTTCAATGCCCAGGATCGGGTTAGGAATATAAATTGAAGTCATCCACTCAGAGATAGTATTTACAGCCATGAGAGTGAATAACGTCCTCTAGTATAGCATTGCCTGATTAGAAATCATCATAGAAATCATCAGTATGGAGTTATCTCTGCTTCCCAAAGTAGGAGCCACATGTGGCTACTTGAACTGTGTCTGGTGTCTATAGTATTGATGGCACAGATCTAATGAATGAATGTATGTGGAGCAGGTAAGAAATCTGAGATGTGAGCCCTGGAACACTCCATAGAATTAAAGGTCTGGAATGAAGAATAAGAAGTAGCTAGTTGTGATAGGTGAAGAACCAAGAGTCTTAGAAGTGAATGAGGAGTGATGGCACAAAGGAAGAAGTGATGAACGATGCCAAAGTCACTGAGAGTTGAGATAGATGAAAACTAAGAAGACCTATGGAATTTGGTGATGTGAATGTAACTGGTGCTTGCTAATGAATATAAACACTATTCTGATTCCCCACTAGCTGATGGTTTGCAGATCTGTTAAATTTCAAAAACTTAAATGATAAGCCATTTTATAACATTGTAGTCATTACACATACTGACTCAACAAAAGTTGATCATAGTGCTAATTATTCTTATAATATATTTTTGTTGAGGCCTCCTGGGTTTTTCTCGCAATATTGCACTAAAGCCTCCAAGATTAGGATGAGGTCAAGAAAGAGGTCAGTTAGAGTACAGCCAGAAAAATAAATTGGAATATAAAATACTTTTATTAGCAATCTACAAAGATAGATCATTTGAAGAAAATCTGGTGTTAATTTGACTAGGAACAAGGAAAGTAAGAGGAATGAATAGTATAAAAATATATGTAGTTCTTCCAAGCACAGCTGTTGTTATTTTTGAAATGTTCTTTGGCATCAGTTCTATAATCACATATTTTTAAATGTTTAAAGTGCTTGTTGTTGAAGTGGCACTTACCAAAGTGTGAACATCTCCTTCGCTGAGGGTGAGATCCCGCTTGGTGATGAGATGGTTCCGGTCACCTTGCCCAGGAACTGTGTCATTCTTTTCAGTTTGCGAATTTGAGATCTAGGGTTACAGAGAAACTGGTGGTATATAATAGTGGAAAACATTTTGCATTGACATTTTGGCATAAACTGTTATATGTGATTAAAACATGGTGACTGAAAATATGTTAGGACAGATTTACCACTTAATATATGGTAGAAAGCAAGCACAGAGAATCCTTAATATGTGGAAAGTTACCTCTGCCTAGCCATGATTTTCTTCTTCCCTTGAACAGCTAGAGGGGACACTGATAAAACACAGGGAAACAGCCTGAAATTTCATGGAGTGTCAATCACGAGTATGTATCATTTCACAAGAGCCTTTTGTTCTGTTTTCTTAACTTTCCTTAGCGCAAATTGGGCAATAGCTTCTTATCCAAATACATGTGCTAAGATGGAGAGCACTATGTCCAAAAGTACAGAATTCCACAAAATGACATTTTTCTAAGTCATGGAAGTCAAAAGAGCCAGGTTAACTTTTTCCGAAGACAAAAATTTCAACAACAAAGCACCCCTGCCACAATATCATATGTGGATAAACCAAAACACAATGGAACCAAAGTCAAACTGGCTCTCTCCATAAATAAGTGATTCATTAGGACTTCTCGGCGTAAGGAATTAATCCTTACTCGTTATACAAATAAACAATTTAGTCCTTAGTGTACTGGTTATGAAGTAAAATATTTTTGTAGAGTGGGTTTGTGTATTAAAATAATTGTTTTATTTTGGGCACCAGGGTGGCTCAGTACCTTTGGCTCTGGTCATTGATCCCAGGGGTCCTGGGATCGAAATCCTGCATTGGGATCCCTGCTTTGCAGGGAGTCTGCTTCTCCCTCTACCCCTCCCCCCTGCTCATCTCTTTCTCTCTCAAATAAATAAAATCTTTAAAAACAAATAAATAATTGTTTTATTTCATGTATTTCTCTCATAGATCTAGAAAGAAGAACATTAAATATCATCATAATAAAAGTTTCTATTAAGCACATTACCTTAATTCTCAAAGGGTTGATCTCCATATCTGAAGTGCAGTTCATTGGCCCGTCAATTTCATATTGAAGGATGTATAACAAAGTGTTATTGTTATATTTGTAAGGCCACTGAAGATTTAGCATTGCCTTGCTGAATGAACTTGGACCGTTGTTTCTCAGCTAATGGGGAAAAGAAATTGTATATACTTTGAGCAAAAATCTGTTCCATAATCCTCCCCCTACAGCAACTTTAGCAAAGGATCTGAATAACAGCAGAGGTTCCATAGTTACTCGGACATTATAACATGATCATTACTAGGCAGAGATCAAACTCAACATTTGTCTCTAGTATACAGCAGTATATGACAGGATGAAAATATAAACAAGAGGAAAATATGAAAAAGTTTTCAAATGAAAGATGGCATAGAAAATTTTCTTTCTGTAGGAAGAAAATTTTGATGATCTGCTATAGGCACTTTCAATTTTTAGTTAGAACTGCAAAACAGGGCACCTGGGTGGTTCAGTGGGTTAAAGCCTCTGCCTTCAGCTCAGGTCATGATCTCAGGGTCCTGGGATCAAGCCCCACATCAGGCTCTCTGTTCAGCAGGGAGCCTGCTTCCTCATCTCTCTCTGCCTGCCTCTCTGCCTACTTGTGATCTCTCTGTGTCAAATAAATAAATAAAATCTTTAAAAAAAAAAAAAGAAAGAACTGTAAAACATCCATATGAAAAAACTCAATGACCTGTTGCTTTTATTCAAGTAGAACTAATTGGTTTTAGACAGCAATTTGTATAAAGTGCATTCTTTAACCACTTGAAGTTATTTGTCTTAAAAAAAGGAACTTCTGAATAGGGAAAAAAATTCAAAGAAATTTCTGATACATCCTTAAACAATGCAGAGTGTACATAATCATTAAACAGACTTGTTTTTTATAAGTAGCCTATCTGTTCCTCTCTTTAAAGGCTCTCTACCATGTATCAGTTAAAACTAACAACTGCAAACCTCATAGATGTGCTGAACGACTGGCCCGACATCTTCTTCAGTCTCAGGATTCTCCTTATGCTCCCAGTTTGGAATTGGAAGAAAGATATGATCAGGACTTGAGACTCTAAACAATGACCAAAGAAAACCTACCATGAATACCAAAATGATATGCTCAGTTCATTTTCAAAGGTACCCTATATCCAAATGAATCAAATCAGAACTAATTAAAAATATATTTAAAAGAAAAAAAAACCATATGTATGTGTGAACATGCACATATACCTGCACACAAACTACTCTTTATTGAATCTAATGTAACAGGTGAATTAGTAAATGAAGTTGCATAAAAGTTCAACACACTTATTTTGTGCTGCTGTTGCCACATCTGGTTTATTTCCAGAGGGTTACCAAATAAATATTTGGGGTTTTGGAATACACCTATGACCTTATTTCTACAGAAGCTATAGCTCTAATAAAACTACCATGAAACTTGGCAGGATACTTCCCAAAAGAAGCTACTGAGCCTTGTGGTTGCTTCAAAAAAGTAATTGCATTTTAAAGCAGTTTAAAACTGATAAGAATGAGACACTCAACTCAGTAATCATACTGACCCTCTTATCTCAACAGCAGCTAAGACAGCGAGGTCAGCTCTGTAAGAAACAACTGGGCTTACTTTGTCAAAGAGATTGGAGCTGAAAAAGAAAAAATATATATTTAAGCCTGAACTGAGCATGATCATCATCAAAGACATACAGAGGCAAATGCAGTGAAACTAAAAATGAACAAATTAAAAGCAAGAAGAAAGGAAAAACTTACTAAAATGATTTTCATTGGCATTTAATTCCAAGATGACCAAATTTTACTGCTTTTACTTTTGTTTTACAAGCTCAAAACTAATAATAAGTTATTCTTAGGATAGAAATATTGATTTTAAAAAGGGTATAATAAAAAATGAAAAACATATTTTCCACAAAGATATTCATCACAGTTTGAAAGAAAATTAGAGGCAGGGGTGCCTGGGTAGCTTAAGTGTCTAACTCTTTGATTTCAGCTCAGGTCAAGATCTCATGGTCATGAGATGGAGCCCAGCATTTGGCTCTGTGCTCAGCACAGAGTCTGCTTGAGATTCTTTCTCTCCTTTTGCCCCTCTGCCTGCTTGCTTGCTCTTTCTCTCTCTCAAAATAAATAAAATCTTAAAAAAAAAAATTAAGAGGCAATTTAAATGTCCACCAATAAGGAAATGGTTAAACATATAGAGCTGTGTTTGGGTAAAAAAAGAATCTTATTCTGTAAAAGAAATATGATATGATATATAACAAAATGTTCACAAGAGTATCTATGGGTAATTATTTTTTTTCTATATGTTTCCAGATTTTCCATATTTTTAGTATTTACTATAGTATTTAATATATTTATACAAAACAATGAATACTATTTTATTTTAAAAAACAGTAATCAACCTTGAAAACATTGTAAGTGAAATTTTAAAAATAAAATTAAAAAATAATAAAAATGATACAGTCAAGTATTGAAATTTCAGCCTATTCTATTCCATAACATTTAGAATATATTACATAATATATATATAACAAGTAACATTTCCTCAATAGTTATTACAAACTGAAAAAAGTTGTTTCCATACCTTTGGATCTGTAAATCGAATTTCACAGAAGTATCCATCTCTGATTGCTGGTGCACACTGAAACGAAGACCAGCTAGGAGCTGAAGGAGGAGGAGGAAGTAATGTTAATTAAAACATGTGTAATCAGTAAAATTTAAATTCCAATGTCCAAATAAAAAAGAGTTGTTCCAAAATAAGGTTTTTCTAAGCTTATAATAAAACTGAAAACACTCTAACAAAGATAATTAAATCTGATCTTCTATTGAATCTCTTTTATTTAAGATACATGGCCCAATCATAAAGGAGCCTACTTACTAATTATTAACATAATTCTATCTCCTTGTAATAATACCTAATATTAACTTTATAAAAAATGCAAAGGTGAGTATCTGTTGATTCACTGAAGGTACAGCAATTCTGCACACTGATTTGGTGACAGGAAATTAACGGAACTTGTGTTAATGGAGCAGGAAGGAAGAATGAATGGGTTTAAAAAGCGAGAGAACCTGGCCTACACAAGGCATGAGAGGTAGGGCTCAAGCCAGAACTACTCTATGCCTATGACAACTCCACTAACAATCATCCTAATTCCTCCAGGGGAAAATTGTTCTTAAAATAACTGGGGGTGCCTGGGTGGCTCAGTCGTTAGGCATCTGCCTTCAGCTCAGGTCATGATCCCAGGGTTCTGGGATCAAGCGCTGCATGGGGCACCCCACTCAGCGGGAAGCCTGCTTCTCCCTCTCCCACTCCCCCTGCTTGAGTTCCCTCTCTCACTGTCTCACTCTCTGTCAAGTAAATAAACAAAATCTTTTTAAAGAAAGAACTGAGCTAACAGGATAAGAGAAAGCAGGCTTCTTGGGGATCATTCATGATACACAAAAATGAAACTTCTGGGGGGGATTTCATCAAACCACCTCTCACTTTATAAAGCCTGGAGCAGGCCACTTGAAATAACTTGAAATTATCTACACTGGATGAGCTAGCTGTAAGTGAGAAGGCTAGAGAGAATGAGAACATACAAAAATATGTTCACTTGTTAATGAAACATTGTTAAACACATGTGGAAAAATTCAACTCAGGGTACTTTGTTCAGGTACTCCTTCCTAAAAGGCCATGCATTTAGAAATAATAATGACTTTTAATAGAAAATATACCTGAATATGGAACTTTTATTGAAATATATTTGACATATAACATTGTATAAATATAAGCCATAAAACATGTTGATTGATTTGATACATTTATAAATTATAAAATGATTGCCATTGTAGCTAAATTTAGCATCTCTAATGTCACATAATTATCATTTCTATTTTATGGTTGGAATAAAGATCTAATCTCTTAGTAAGGTTAAATATTTTTTTTTAAATATTTTTATTTACTTATTTATTTGAGACACAGAGAGAGAGCATGGGTAGGGGGTAGAGGGAGAGGGATAAGCAGACCCCACGAGGAGTACAGAACCCAATGCAGGACTTGATCTCATGACCCTGAGATCATGACCTAAGCCAAAACCAGTAGTCAGAGACTTAACTGACTGAGCCACCCAGGCACCACCACAAGTTTGATGATTATAATACAATATTGTTCATATTCACTATGCTGTACATTATATCTCTAAGGCTTATTTACTATTAGTTGCCAAGTCTATACCTTTAAATAATGTCTAACAGGAAAGATAAATATGGACTAAGTTACCCCATATTATCACAGATCTTCAATTACCAACATCTTTATACTATAATTAAATTTTATAGGGCGCCTGGGTGGCTCAGTGGGTTAAAGCCTCTGCTTTCGGCTCAGGTCATGATCTCAGCGTCCTGGGATCGAGGCCCGCATCGGGCTCTCTGCTCGGCAGGGAGCCTGCTTCCTCCTCTCCCTGTCTCTCTGCCTGCCTCTCCGCCTACTTGTGATCTCTCTCTGTGTATCAAATAAATAAATAAAATCTTTAAAAAAAAAAAAAATTTTACAGAAAAAGTAGCAAGAAAAAAAACATAAAATGAAATATACTCCAATTTTTCCTTGACACTAAGAGTTCTCCAGCTATATGTTTGTTTACTTTTTAGAGCATTTCAGAAGCAGACCCACTGAATGCATTTTCTCAAGCTCTTAGGCTCTTCTTCACCTCAAGGGGAGCCTGATCCAACTAAGATGCTCTTTGATTCTATTTGGGATGACGATAGAGGGTTTCAAATTCATAAGATAATTCTATCACACTTAATAATGACAGTCTTGGTATTTGTCAGAATAGCTTCAAGGATTCATTAAAGCATTAGGTAAAAATATCAGAGTTACAATTTTAGTCCTTTGTTTAACCCATGTTCTCAATCCATTTAGCAAAATGAAGGCAGTGTAAACACTGCTTATTGAATACAGTGTAATAGCACAATCCATTATTTTATTATCTTAGTCACAATCAAACTTTGCTAATCATTCCATTCTAAATCAAAACCAACTTAAAGAGACTATTCTGAATTACTTATAAAAAAATTTCTGTGGAAAAAACCCACAAAAATATGCTTTTCTCTTTAAAAGAAAAAAAAAATCCATTTAGTTAAAATATCTTACTTGAGTTCCAGCCTTCATTGGGTTTCCAAGATCACATACCACCTGGCGGGTTTGGTTTTCTGTCTTAAATGCACAGGAAAGTCTCGCTAAGGCCTATGATAGGAAAAAAAAAAAAAGATTGAAAGGAAAATAAATTAATGACCCCAAAAAAACACTATAAAATTCTTAGACAATATGATGCAGTTGGATAGTTAAGTTTCTTATTTTAAAAATATACCCGTGCATTTGAGCAAATGGGGGTGATCTGGGAGAAGCCAGAATTGTGTACAATTGCCACATATAAATGTAAAGGTGTTTTTGAAAGATCCCTAGAGAATTTAGACACAGATTATTTAACGAACAGGCTAAGACATTTTATCTGACCTTGTTTCAGGCACTTAGCTAGCAATTCTAAAAATGTCCTATCAATGCATTATGCAAAGTATGAGGCTTGAAAGGAATTATGTAAGATAGGCAATCTATTGCCTAGCAATTTAGCCTTAAGTAGAATAGCTAAGTTTGCACTACACTTAATAGGGGAGTAGTAACTCATTAATGTTGATGGCATCTATGAGTGCGTTTCGATTTTTAAAGAGGCAGTTTGCTTACTTCACTATTGCGCACAACCCCGATGAAATCAGCCTGAGGGGGGATGGAAACGATGAGCTCAGCTTCATAGGCACCTTCTCCTTGATTCTGAGCCTTAACAATCAATGTCAGAGGATTGTCGTCCCCAATATAGATCTTCTTTTGATCACTACAAGTTAATAAAAATCTAGACAATGAAAAAAAAACTGCACGGGCAGAGCATGGTTATTCAAAGAAACAAGAGAAACAAATAGCACTGACATGTTCAACAGTGTCTCAAGATATTTTAAGCCTATTTCACAGCTCAACAGAAAACTGGAAATAGCACACTGGGTGCAAATCCGATGCTTCTCTCGGCGAAAAAAAGAATTAATGCCACTAATATATCACTACCAGTCATATCTATTACTGAAGTAATTTTCTATCTCTTTGTAGGTACTTACTAATTCCCTAAATTTTTTTCTAAAAGCTGAATTAATCACTGTCATGATTCTCAAAATATTCTTTAAAATTTATATATCATAAAATACTAATCAGATTCCTTTAGTTAACAGGGTGTCTACAGTGAAATATATCTTTAAGAGATATTACTTTGTGACACAACTCATCCTGCATGGAAATAGTTCTGTCAACCTAGGCAAGTAGTGAAAACAGCACTTATTTTTTTAAAGTTCAATACTGATAGTTTTACTAATACAGAAAATCATGAATTATCATCCAGTATAACTAGTTCACATTAAAATATACTATTGCTTTGAACATAAAAGTGTGTTCTTCCATTTAAATTTCTTGTTATACTGTTTATTGTTTGGAACAAAACTCACCTATCTACAGAAACTTCCAATTTGGGTTTGCAGACATTGTCTTCACCACAGTCAAGCAGAATATGGGCCTAGAAAAAAGTATTTTATTTTTCTACAGGAAAAAATACCAAGGTAGGACACATATGCAGTGTAAATCAATATAAATCAATGTATATGTATATGTATGTGAATATACATAAACACACATATATTTATATACACTGATCAACTTGTTTGCATACCTGAATGTAAAAAGTATCATGGATGCTTTTTTTTTAAAGATGTATTTATTTTAGGGAGAGAGAGTCCTCACGCATGTGTGCACGTGAAAGCAAGTGGGGGGAGGGACAAAGGGAGAGGGAGAGAAAGAATCCTCAAGCAGACTCCTCACTGAGCACAGAGCCCAACACAGTGCTCCATCCCAGGACCCTAAAATCATGACTTGAGCTGAAATCAAGAGTCAAATGCTCAACCCACTGAGCCAGTCAGGAGCCCCATGGCTGTTTTATTCTTAAATAGGTCAGTGTAGCTAGTCAAGAACGAAAAACAAGAAAAACACTCCTAGCATAAATACAATTAGTTGGAACCTTTTAGTTCTATCTCAAATTAAGTTGTTATGATTCTGGAATGAAGTATCATATAGAAGAGAAAGTACAGTCAAGAAACGAAGATTTAAAAGAAGAAGAAGAAAAGAAATGAGGATTCAGCATGAACCTGCTGCTAAAAAGGAAACAAATTTCCTTTTTAGAATTTCTTGTTGCAGACTAGGCCTCTGCCAACATCATGGAAATACGGCTGCAGAGCGTAAAAGAGTTAAGGAGCTATGGGCACATGGAAGCAATTCCAACAGGAATACCAAAGGAATGGAAACTGGACTAAATGAGTCCAGGATATGCATGGCCATTTGGAAAGAGATGAAGGAAAAGGGACTAGAAGCACTGAAGTTAACCAATCCAGAATGAGTGAAATAAGCAAAAAACCTGAATTTTCTCCCTTTAGATCTGGAGGCTAGAGCGGTATGGAAAAATCCAAAAAAGAGAAATAGTGGCAAGTAGCACAAGAGGTTGGGCAGAATGTGAAAGAAGGAATCTAAAAATTTTTAAAAGAAGAAAGAAGAAAAAGAGGAAGCCATTCTTGGTTTGTCTATTGTTAATATTCAAAAAGCTTCAAGCCCAGGGCAGACAAAAAGAGAGAAAATGATTTAAAGGGGGATTTAAATAATGAAAGGATTCCTCTTCCAAGTCACAAGTGATATGCAACTACACAGAATAAAGTTACATGATATAGATCTTAACTGTCAATTTAAGTGGAATGAAACAACAATATATGTGAATTAATTAAATGACGTAGATGTAAGAGGTTGCGTATGTGTACATATATACTATTTTTTACAATTAAAATGTAAATCAAAGAAAACTTGTTTAGCAAAATAGTTAAATACTATGTAAATTCACTGGCACTTTGTTTTCCTTGAACTATTTTACTGCTTTATGTGCATGAAATATGAGCCTGTCTTTCTCTGCATATAACTAAATTCTGAGTGACTCCATATATCTCTGACCTGAAAATTCAAATTCCTTCCTCTGACTTCTTTGACTAGAAACCCAACATTTTAAAAGCAAGCCCATATATTTAAAAAGATGAAGCCTAAGACTTTAAAAAATTAAAGTATAAAATTGTGATAAGTGGAGATAGTACAGTACCTGTCGACTAACGTTGGCAGGAGTGAACTGGTTGAGAATGGGTTGCAAGCCTGTTGCATCAGCAGCTGTTCTGTAATCCAACCGATATTCCATAAAAACAGTAATTGGAGTGAGTTTATCTCTAAATTCAGATTCATCCTAGAAACAGAAAAGCTTCTAATTAATGATAACATCCATCTCTAGATAGTTTTATCTAGAGAAATCTGTAAGTGTACAAAGCCAGCCATATTCAACCCTGATCTAATTCTACCAGAATTCTGAAAAACTACACTTATATAAGAATAAGAGTATCCAAAAGATTATTCAGTGAGAACACTTAATTTTTGTTTATAATAGAATACGTGATTCATATAAAAATATATGAGGCATGTTAATAAAACAGGCACTCCACACCCAAAATAACTAGAACATTACCAATAATGCTTAAGGTACCTATGTGTTCCCATATTGTTTCTTCTCAGATGTAACCACCATCCTAAATTTTAAGGACACCATTCCCTTGTTTTCAGTATTTCACAATATTGTATATTTGTCCTTAAACAATGTATTTTTCAGTTTGCTTTTCCTTTTTCCAGGTTACTTCAAACAGAAGTCCTATGTATTCTTCTGTGATTTGCCTTCTGTTCAACACTCTCGTTGAGATTCTTCCATGCTGTTGGAAATAGCTGAAATTGCTTTTCACTATTGAATAGTATCTCATCATATTAAACCGATAGTATATTTATCCATTCTCCTGTCAAAGGTTATCTGGATTCTTTGGGGCTTTTTATTTGTTTTTGCTATTACAAAAAACAAAACAGAAACAAACAAAAAAAACCAATTCTGCATAGAGGCAAGTAGATTTCTGACCTCTAGAAAATCATCCCGTATTATTTTCCTAAGTCTTTACAACTTACACTGCCAACAGCAATGTATAAGAATTCCATTAATTCACATGACCAATAAAAAAGTACTGGCAGACTTTGGGTATAAGATGATGGTATTTGTTCCTAGTTACAACCTGAAGCTTATTTATTTATTTTTATTTTTGTGTTTTACATTTTTTAAATTTAAATTAATTAACATAGATTATATTATTAGTTTCAGAGGTAGAGTTTGGTGATTCATTAGTCTTATATAATAAGAGACCCAGTGCTCATTACTTCACCTCCCCTCCTTAATGTCCATCACCCAGTTACCATCCCCTCCAGAAAACCCCAGTTTGTTTCCTATGATTTAAACTCTTTTATGGTTTTTCTCCCTCTGATTTCATCTTGTTTTACTCCCCCCCTTCCACTCTGTTTTGTTTCTTAAATTCCACAAGAGCATATAATTGTCTTTCTCTGATTGACTTATTTCACTTAGCATACCATTTAGATCCACCCATGTCATTGCAAATGGCAAGATTTCATTTTTTTGATGGCTGAGTAGTATTCAGATGGATATATATACCACATCTTTATCCATGCATCTGTCGATTAGTATTGGGATAGTTTGGCTATTGAGAACACTGCTGCTATAAAACACTGGGGTGCAGGTACCCCTTCGATCACTATATTTGCATCTTCAGGGTAAATATCCAGTAGTCCGATTGCTGGGTTGTACGGCAGCACTATTTTCAACTTTTTGAGGAACTTCCATACTGTTTTCCAGAGTGGCTGCACAAGCTTACATTCCCACCAACAGTGTAAGAGGGTTCCCCTTTCTCTGCATCCTCACCAACATCTATCATTTCCTGACTTGTTAATTTTAGCCATTCTGACCTGTGTGAGGTGGTATCTAACTGTGGTTTTGATTTTTATTTCCCTGACACCAAGTGATGTGGAGTACTTTTTCATGTGTCGGTTGGCCATTTGGAGGTTTTCTTTGCAGAAATGTCTGTTCATGTCTTCTGCCCATTTCTTGATCAGATTATTTGGTTTTCGGGTGCTGAGTCTGATTAAGTTCTTTATGATTCTGGATATTAGCTCTTTATCTGATAAGACATTTGCAAATATCTCTTCCCATTCAGTGGGTTGTCTTTTGGTTTTCTCAACTGTTTCCTTTGCTATGCAAAAGGTTTTTATCTTAATCCAGTCCCAACAGTTGATTTTTGCCTTTGTTTCCCTTGCCTTTGGAGTCATATCCAGCAAGAAATTGCTGGGACAAGGTCACAGAGGTTGCTGCTTGTGTTCTCCTCGAGGATTTTGATGGATTCCTTTCTCACATTGAGGTCTTTTATCCATTTTGAGTCTATTTTTGTGTGTGGTGTAATGAAACGGTCCAGTTTCATTCTTCCACATGTGGCTGTCCAATTTTCCCAACACCATTTGTAGAAGAGACAGTCTTTTTTCCATTGGATATTCTTTCCTGCTTTGTCAAAGATTAGTTGACCATAGAGTTGAGGGTCCATTTCTGGGTTCTCTATTCTGTTCCATTCATCTAGTTGTCTGTTTTTGTGCCAGTACCATACTGTCTTAATGATTACACCTTTGTAATAGAGCTTGAAGTCCAGATTATGATGACACCAACTTTGGTTTTCCTTTTCAACATTCCTTTGGCTATTCAGGATCTTTTCTGGTTCCATACAAATTTTAGGATTATTTATTCCAGCTCTGTGAAAAAAAGTTGATGGTATTTTTATAGCAATTCCACTGAATGTGTAGATTGCTCTAGGCAGCATAGACATTTTAACAATATCTGTTCTTCTAATCCATAAGCATGGAATGTTTTTCCATTTCTTTGTGTCTTCCTCAATTTCTTTCATGAGTGTTCTATATTTTTCTGAGTACAGATCCTTTGCCTCTTTGGGTAGGTTTATTCCTGGGTATCTTATGGTTTCTGTTCCAACTGTAAATGGGATCAACTCCTTAAATTTTCTTTCATCTGGCTAATCGTTAGTATATACAAATGCAACTGATTTCTGTGCATTGATTTTATATCTTGCCACTATGCTGAATTCTTGAATGCGTTCTAGCAATTTTGGGGTGGAATCTTTTGAGTTTTCCACATAGAGTACCATGTCATCTGCGAAGACTGAGAGTTCAACTTTTTCTCCGCCAATCTGAATGCCTTTTATTTCTTTTTATTGTCTGATTGTTGATGCTAGGACTTCTAGTACTCTGTTAATCAACAGTGGTAAAAGTACACATCCTTGCCATGTTCCTGACCTTAGGGGACAAACTGTCAGTTTTTCCCCATTTAGAATGATATTCTCTGTGGGCTTTTTGTATATGGCCTTTATGATATTGAGACATGTTCCCTCTATCCCTACACTGTGAAGAGTTTTGATCAGGAAAGGAAGCTATATTTTGTCAAATGCTTTTTCTGCATCTATTGAGAAGATCACATGGTTCTTGTCCTTTCTTGTATTTATGTAGTGTATCACGCTGATTGATTTGTGGATGCAGAACCACCCCTGCAGCTCAGCAATAAATCCCACTTGGTCGAGATGAATAATCCTTTTAATGTACTGTTGGATCCTATTGGCTAGTATCTTGGTGAGAACTTTGGCATCCATGTTCATCAGGGATATTGGTCTGTAATTCTTTTTGCTGGAGTCTGGTTTAAGGATCAAGGTAATGCTGGCTCACAGAAAGAGTTTGGAAGTTTTCTTTACATTTCTATTTTTTGCAACAGCTTCAGAAGAATGGGTACTAATTCTTTAAATGTTTGGTAGAATTCCCTGAGGAAGCCATCTGACCCTGGAATCTTGTTTGTTAGGAGATTGATTACGGCTTCAATTTCCTGATTATGCGTCTGTTCAGGTTTTCTATTTCTTCTTGTTTCAGTTTTGGTAGTTTCTATGTTTCTGGAAATGCACCCATTTCTTCCAGATTGCCTAATTTGTTGGCATATGGTTGCTCATGATATGTTCTTTTTTTTTTTTTTTAAGATTTTTATTTTTGACAGAGAGAGAAAGATCACAAGTAGGCAGAGAGGCAGGCAGAGAGAGAGGAGGAGGCAGGCTCCCCGCTGAGCAGAGAGCCCGATGCGGGCCTCGATCCCAGGACCCTGGGATCATGACCTGAGCCGAAGGCAGAGGCTTTAACCCACTGAGCCACCCAGGCGCCCACTCATGATATGTTCTTATAACTGTTTTATTTCTTTGGTGTTGGTTGTGGTCTCTCGTCCTTCATTCATGACTTTATTTGCATCCTTTATCTTTTCATTTTGATAAGTGTGGCCAAGGGGTTATCAATCTTATTTATTCCTTCAAAGAACCAGCTCCTAGTTGCCTTGATCTGTCCCACTGTTCTTTTGTTTTCTATTTCATTGATTTCTGCTCTAACCTTTATTAATTCTCTTCTTCTGCTGGGTTTAGGCTTAATGTGCTGCTCTTTCTCCCGCTCCTATAGGTGTAAGGTTAGGTTGTATATTTGAGACCTTTCTTGTTTCTTGAAAGGCTCGTATTGCTATTTACTTGCCTCTTAGGATTGCTTTTGCTGCAACCCAAAGATTTTGAAGAGCTATGTTTTCATTTTCATTTGTTTCCTTTTTTTTAATTCCATAATTTTTTTAATTCTTCTTTAATTTCCTGGTTGACCCATTCATTCTTCAATAGGATGCTCTTACACCTCCATGCATTTGAGTTCTTTCCAAATTCCCTCTTGTGAATGAGTTCAAGTTTCAAAGCACTGGGGTTTGAAACTATGTGGGGAATGATCCCAATCTTTTGGTACCAGTTGTGACTCATATTCTGGAGAATGTTCCATGTGCACTCAAAGAGAATGTGTATTCTGATGCTTTAGGATGGAATGCTCTGAATATATCTGTGAAGTCCATGTGGTCCAGTGTGTCATCTGAAGCTCTTGTTTCCTTATTGATCTTCTGCTTAGATGATTTATCCATTGCAGTGAGTGGGGTATTAAAGTCTCCTACTATTATTGTAATATTATCAATGTGTTTCTTTAATTTTGTTATTAATTGGTTTATATAATTGGCTGCTCCCATGGTAGGGGCATCAATATTTATAATTCTTAGATCTTCTTATTGGATAGACCTTTTAATTATAATATAGTGTTTTTTCCTCATCTCTTATTACAGTCTTGGTTTAAAATTTAATTTGCCTGATATAAGGATTGCTCCCCTAGCTTTCTCTTGATGTCCATTAGCATGATAAAGGGTTCTCCACCCCTTCACTTTCAATCTGGAGGTGTATTTGGGTCTAAAATGCATCTCTTGCAGACAGCATATGGATGGGTCTTGCTTATTTAGCCAGTCTGATGCACTGTGTCTTTTGATTGGGGCATTAGCCCATCTACATTCAGAGTAACTATGGACAGATATGAATTTAGTGCCATTGTATTCCCTGTAAAGTCACTGTTTCTGTATATTCTCTCAGTTTCTTTCTGGTCTATGTTACTTTGGGCTCTCTCTTCATTTAGAGGATCCCCTTTAGTATTTCTTGCAGGGCTGGTTTAGTGATCACAAATTCTTTTAATTGCTATTTGTCCTGGAAGCTTTTTCTCTCTCCTCCTATTTTGAATGACAGCCTCCTGGATAAAGTATTCTTGGCTGGATCTTTTTCTCATTTAGCACCCTGAATAGGTCATGCCAGTCCTTTCTGGCCTGCCAGGTCTCTGTGGATTGGTCAGCTGCCAATTTAATGTTTCTACCATTGTAGGTTAAGGTTGTCCTGAGCTGCTTTCAGGATTTTCTCTGAGTGTCTGAGACTTGCAAGCTTCACTATTATGAGTCAAGGTGTTGACCTATTTTTATTGATTTTGAGGATGGTTCTTTGTACCTCCTGGACTTGAATGCCTGTTTCCTTCCCCAGATTAGACAGGTTCTCAGCTAGAATTTGCTCCAAAATACGTTCTGCCCCTCTCTCCTTCCCTCTTCTTCTGGGATCCCAATTATTCTAATATTGTTTCACTTTATGGTATCACTTATCTCTCAAATTTTCTCCTCATGATCCAATAACTGTTTATCTCTCTTTTTCTCAGCTTCTTTGCTCTCCATCATTTTGTCTTCTATATCACTAATTCTCTCTTCTGCCTCATTTATCCTAGTAGTTAGAGCCTCCGTTTTTTATTGCATCTCAGTGGCCTTTTTTATTTCGACTTGATTAGATTTTAATTATTTTATTTCTCCAGAAAGGGATTCTCTAGTGCCTTCTGTGATTTTTTCAAGCCCAGCTAGTATCTTTATAATTGTTATTCTGAACTCTAGTTCTGACATCTTACTTATATCCATACTGATTACATCCCTGGCAGTCAGTACTCCCTTGTTTTCTTTTTTCGAGGTCGGTTTTCCATCTTGTCATTCTGTCTAATGAAGAATAGATGAACGGAAGAACAAAATACTAAAATGGCAACAACGACTCCAGAGGAATATATACTAAACAAATAAGAAGTGACCTGAATCTGAAAAAAAAATTAAAAAGAGAGAGAGAAAGAGAAAATATAAACAGAGAGGTGAACAGAAGAAAAAAGCAACACACTGGATCCTATATGTGTTTTGGTCTGTTTGTTAGGAAACTAGATTCTGAAATTGTAAAGAAAGAAAACCTTATATGTATACAAAAGTAAAATTAAATACAATGAAAATTAAATACAATGTAAATGTAAAAATGAAAATTGAAAAAGACTTAAAAAATGAAATCCTGCCATTTGCAATGATATAGAAGGAACTAGAGGGTATTATGCTAAGTGAAATAAGTCAAGAGGCGCCTGGGTGGCTCAGATGGTTAAGCATCTGCCTTCAGCTCAGGTCATGATCTCAGGGTCCTGGGATCGAGCGCTGCATCGGGTTCTCTGCTCTGCAGGGAGACCACTTGCCCCTCTCTCTCTGCCTGCCTCTCTGCCTCCTTGTGATCTCTGTCAAATAAATAAATAAAATCAAGGAAGGAAGGAAGGAAGGAAGGAAGGAAGGAAAAGAAAGTCAGTCAATCAGAGAAAGACAACTATCATATGATCTCACTGATATGAGGAATTTGAGAAACAAGACAGAGGATTATAGGTAAAGGAAGGGAAAAATGGAACAAGATGAAACCAGAGAGGGAGAAAAACCATAAGAGACTCTTAATCTCAGGAAACAAGGTGAGGGCTGCTGGAGGGGAGAGGGGTATTTGGAATCACTTCTCTGCACCTCCTACCTTACAGAAAGTTGTTTATTTTCTACTTGTAGAGTTGCAACTATTCTTTACTTAGATCTCTGGTTGAGTTCACAGGTATTCAGAATGATATGATAGCTATCTAACTGAATTCCTGGGACCAGACAAAATTCAGGTCTTCTACTCCTCCACAATCCTGGAAAACCTCCAGCTTGAAGCTTGTTTAAATCATGAAGAGTTATTTAATTTAATCAAAAGCTTTTCCTATATTTGAGACATTCATGTTTTTTCTTCAGTCTATTCATGTCTTAAGTTATATTTCTATATTTTTAAGTTAACTCACCCTAGAACAAATCAAAATTGGTCTCCTTATTTTATCTTTTTTTATAAACTGCTAGGATTTAGTTTGCTTATATTTAATTAGTAATTTTACATCTATGTCTTTCTGAAAGACTAGCACGAAATTCTTGCTGGGACTATCCTCTACCATTCTGGGTATCAATTATACTGGCTTGACAGAATTAAGCTGGACATATTTTCTATTCTTCTATTCCTTCAGAGAGCTTAATATTGGAATGTCTTGTTCTACACAGTTTGGTAGATATCGCCTATAAAACCATCTGGGATTTGTGTTTCCTTTTCCTTTGTGTAAAGGTTTTTAATTGTCAACTCGATTTTCAGAATGATTTATAAGGTTAAATGGCTTATTCAGATTTTCTATTTCTTCTTCTGGAAGTTGTGTTATGATTTTCTAAGAATATCCTTGTTTTGTCTAAGTTTTTCTATGTCTTAGCACAAGTTTATTATAATATTCTATTACTATAATCTCTTCTTTACCTGTAGCTCTGTCCCTTTTTAATTCCTTATTTTGTGGAGTTAAATTTTTTTGGTTTTGTTTTCCCTCAAATTTTTCTTAATTAATATTTCATTTAAATTAAATAGTATTTAAGGAGATACATTTACTTTATCTTCTGCTTCTGTGACACCCCACACATTTTGATAAGCAGAATTTTCATTATGATTCATTTCTAAGTAAATTTCCATCATGATCTTTTTGATCCATAAGTTATTTAAGATCACAATTCCTAATTCACAATTTATTTTTTGTTACTGCTTTCTAAAAATTGTACCATGGTCAAACAGTGTATTTTCTATGATTCCAACTTTTTGAAATTTGTTTAGACTTCCTTTGTGACCCAATATAGTTAATTTTTGTATTCTATATAGGTCTGTTAAATTGAGGTTGTTAATTATGTTGTCTTCCAAATCTTCACTGATGTTTCTGTATTCTTTTTAAAAGTTTTATCCTTTCTTTAAACATTTTATAAAAATTCATATTTTGCAACTGATAATTCCAACACCTCAAGCCTTTGCAGGTTTAAAATTTGTTTCTTCTGGGGCAATTACTGCTCATCCTTTCCCCAGCCACTCTGGCTCACATATTTGCATACAACTCACAAGTCAAATTTTCCCAATGTAGTTTTTTAACTGAGTGCTTATTTTTTTGGACCCTGGAGAATTCTTTTATGTTTTGAGAATCTAGTGATATTTAAGAAATATGTTTATTATAATTTATTCAGTAGCATTACTGTAGAACAGCCATTTGGAATATCCAGTTTGCCAGGAGCAAAAATCCATTACTCAGGTTTGATACTTTAAAAAGCAAATACAAAGTGTATTCTTTGGTGTTTTCTTTTTGATTTAATACCAAAAACTTTATACAAAGTGAAAATCACTTACAGTAAAAAAAATTAGTAAAAGATAATGAAGCAAAAAAGTATCTCTTACCCGCAGATATGCTATTAGTTCCTCACACTGCATCTGTCCCCCCCTTGAAATGGTCATGTTCTTAGAGTGACCTGGCGACCGGTTATGGAGAAATAGTGCTCGTCGAATTGCTCCTTTTTGCTTGAGCTTATCCAAAAGAAGCTCCACCTGGAAGTCTATACAAGCCAAAGGATTTATAACTAACATAATTTTTACGGACACCTATCTGTCCTAGATACCTAGAGTTATCATGTAAACAGAGACATTTTCTTCTTAAGAAGTAATTTCCCTATAATTCATTAAAAATGTCTATACAATGTAGTGAGACTATATTAATTCTGAATAAATATTTAAGAGTAAATAATGAATCCAATGATCTCCAAAGTAATGCCATATATTAATCCAGATAATAGATAATGATAGTAGCAAAATAACTATCAGATGAAAAGGACATTTTTTTTCTTTTAATTTAAGCTGAGAGGAAGAAGTTCAGAGCATGAAATATATGTGAACTGAGACTTCCACCATGAATGCAAGTAGCAGCATTTTCTTGCTGACTCCGATTAAGAAATATTTACTAATATGTACCCATAGCATTTTATTAAACACTATGATGACTAAACAGTTTGCATCACCTGCAACTACTACTTCTAATGAAGCTGCCATATCAGATTGTCAGACAAATATGTCCCTTATGAAGCAGGTGACCAAAGTGGACTGGATCAAGAATTATCTTAAAACGAAATGTACAACCAGTAGTCTGAAGCACACTGTTAGGGTGACTTCCTGCTAAGATTCAAGTTCTTCAAGTAGATTTTTCAAAGTGGGTAAGAGTGCAGACCTTTAAACCAACTTTCTAAGTTTCTCTAAATGTTAAACTTCACGTCAAACTGGGTGAGAATGCAAGGTGATTTGCTTCTAATTCTGTTCCACCCACCCAAAACTGCCCTCCATGTGTTTCTCAAACACACTAAGCATACTCCTGTCTCAGACCTATTGAAATCGCCACTTCCCCTGTGCAAAAAACTCCTCCAGACATCCCCTAGCTCCTTCATTTCCTTCAGGTCTCTACTGAACAGTCATCTTCCAGTGATGCCTTGCCTTGCTCCTATATGAGAATTTTCATGCACAAACACATATCCAAAAGATTCAGTCCTCTTTCCCTGCTTTATTGTTACTTCTCAGCACTGTCACTAACATAATGACAAATCTTGGCAACAATCACTTAGCTCTCCTACCTTGCTCTCTGGACCACATAAACCATTTTTTGGAATGGAAGAGTCAAGTTAGAGGAGTTTGCCATGTGGGTTAAATTTAGTGACCCAGACTTCTTCCACCATTTCTAAAGCACCCTTACTCCTGAGATTGCTGGTGGCTTCTCTAAGTCATAAAATATCAACTCTTCTATAGATCATCTATTTATAAACAGTGATAACCATTTCCCCTAGAGTTCATTTATCTCTCATTGGTAATTCTTTAACTTTCTGAAGTCCGTATTTACCATTCAGTGGGCTACTCTGTTCACAATGTCAATTAATAAATATGTATTTTATCTGAATTAACTTAAAAGTCAACAAGATAATTAAGTTGCAATGTTAAGTGTCTTTAAGCATAAAAAGCAAACAAAGAACAACAATAATAAACATTTGTGCTAACTATTCAAATATCTTAAAATACTTTCTGAGCGCGATAGGTATAGAATCATTATATAATTTTTCCATAGAACACTTACTAAGTTTCGTGGGAAGTGCTCCTTTGCCATCTGCCTTTAAGCAGAACTTGACATTAAAACTGTAGAAAAATAAAAATATATGCAAATCCTATAATCCAGTTTAGACATATTTTTTAATATCACCCCCAAGTATCACATTTCTAAAACACAGTTTATATACATATAGTGAAGCCTTTTATTTCTTTCCTCATGTCTTAATATTATTCCTGAAACTCGAAACTACACAGAATAACCTAACTCATGCTTCAGTAATTTAAGCACATTTTTCATGGTACCTTGGGAAAAAAAAAAAAGGAAGAAAAAGAAAAGAATCTCCTAACTTCCTCTCACATTTAGAGAACCTATTGATAAATCTCAGTAAGGGAAACGACTGACAAGAATTAAAATAACATCTCATTTACTAAAAAGCCCCACCAAAGCTTCTTTCAATTAGAAAGCTCCTATAAAACAGTGTTTTTCACGATTTACTAATGGTTCGTGAATAGATTTTTTAATGGTAATGAAATTAATTTAATGGGATGGGTTAGCCACCATCTTAAAAAAGTAAATCAAATAAATAAAATTGAAGGGTAAGACTTAATGGAACTTTTGTTTTAATTACATACATGTCTTTGGTGGATTATGATACAAAATATACTTCATACTATGAGCCATAATCAAAAACATATGAAAGCTACTGCTTAGTGTACTCAAAGGCTTTGGATTATTTGCATAATTTAAAATATATTATTAGCAATTTCACAGGGGCATGCAGAGTAAGTGAAGGGAAGAAAGACAGTAAAACTTAAAGCCAAAATCTGAAAACAACTTCACTGCTCATCAGTATAAATTAAGACAAAATATTACTAAATTTTTAATCTAATCCAATGAAAGAAATAAAATTTTGAAAAGTGTTTTTAAGAACTGTAATAATTCAAAAACAAAATCAGGAAAAATATTTTTTCACTAGCTCTTCTGAAGTAAAATTTTCCCAGCTTCCAATCATTCTTCCCTGAATTTGTCAGAAGTTCTCTGATTTTCCTGTGTAACCAAGGAACATAAAGAACACTGTCCTCCAAAGTAGGGTACTCATGGTAATTTTAGTAGTAAATGGGTCAAGATTTTTCTTAATTTAATACTTATTTTGACATGTATGAGAAAGGTACTAGGTTTATCTTATTTTTAATTTTTATTAAGTAAAACATGAATCAATTTAAAGAAAAAAAGCTTTAGGGGTGCCTAGGTGGCTTAGTCAGGCGTCCAACTTTTGATCTCAGCTCAGGTCTTGATCTCAGGGTCATGAGTATAAGCCCCACGTTGGGCTCCACGCAGGGCATGGAAGCTATTTTAAAAAAAAAAAGCTTAAAAAATTATAAATACAGGTGGAATGAAAATATAGCAAAAATCATATAATGTAGCAAAAAATAGGATACAGATAACAGAGACTTGAGGAACACTGGGCTAGAGAAGAATTCAGACATTAAAATTACCAAAAAAATTATAGTTTTCTTTAGAAACTAGTAAGGGAACAAGTAGAAGAACAAGTATATTATACTAGTAGCATATTACTTATAATATATATAATATATAATATTTTTCATACAACTATTCTCAGATATTAAATCTGGAAAAAATCATATCTTTTGAAAATTAAAATGTTCATGGGCCTGTTTAAAAGTATATATGAGTTTTGCGATCTTATTAGCTTTTTCTCCTTTTTTGAATATACTGATTGAACATACATCATTTATTTAAAATGAAGTTCATACTAGCATATTTGTAGCATATTTCTAGAGCATCTTACCTATCTACTTTGGAAAAATATTTCCATAATTCAATCTGTGAAAGAGAGTATACTCACAGAAACTGTTTTAGCAATATTTTTAGCTCCCCCACTCATTTTCTATTGTTTTCATAATGACTGCACCAATAATCACAATACTAACTATTATTAAACTAATGCCCTTACCAGGAAACTTTGAGATCCGTCCCAGGCAGGGGGCAAGTTTTATTGTCTTGATTTAAAATGCTAGGATATACTTCAAGGCCAGCATTTACAGTTATAACTGGTCTGGCCCTGGTTAAAAACAAAGAAAAAGAAAGTTACTTGAAATGTTAGACTGACCTAAGCATTTTAGGTTTACATTCGCAGTATATATAAGTACAATGTTCACTAAAGCATTGTTCATAATAGCAAAAAGAATAAAAACAACCTAAACACAGAACGACAAACTATTCCTGTTTGCCAGGGACTGTGCTGATTTTAGCACTGAAAGTCCCATGACCTGGTAATTCCCTCAGTTCCAGGCAAAGACAGACAACTGGCCAACCTATCTGAACTGAGTCCACCACAGCAGAATGGTTAAAACATCATGGGGCATCTACCTAATGCAATGCAATACAGTAGAGGAAATGAGCGACACAAATCCATCTGTGTGGATATGAGATGATCTCTAAAATATATCCAAGATATAAATTTTACATGAGAGAGAAAAAAAACAAAGGATGCATGCATACACACACACACACACTTTTTTAATGCACAGAATATTTCTAGTAGGGTATACTTATAAACAAGTAACTGATGAGATAAAGAATTTTTTTTTGTTTATACCCTTTCTGTACTATTTGAGCTTTTACTACATGCATAATTAATTCTTTGATAACAAGTTTAAAAACTGAAATAATAAAATAAATAGTTTTCCAAAGTTCAGATGCACAGATTTAAACCCTGTATAAAAATCTGCTAGGCTCAGGTCAGCATGCCAATCTCAATCATGATAAATCCTGGAATCTATATGAACACACAGGTGGCACCAAGTTGGCCAACATAAACTCCATTACACAGAACTAATGTTCGTTATCCTGGCATATATAAACACGTCCCATGGAAGTGTAAACACCTTAATCTACTTGGGATGACAGATGGTAGCCTAAAGCATGGGGAATTGATTAAATATAGAGAATAACCAGGAACATGGATGAAGCTGAGAAATACAAGTATGTGGATTTATAGGTATTGCTCTAATAATAAAAATACTGATTTGGGGAGTCATTACACACCGCCCTTGTGGTCACAGAATGCTGTAGCATAAACATCAAGTTAATTTCTTGCCTCTTTTGAAGAAAATTAAACTCATATAAATTTTAAAGAGATTTAAAATACAGGAGAATATTTTTAAACACAATTTAAAGAACAAAGAGGGAAAAATCTGAATGCTTTTCTAAATTAAAAAATCTACATCTTTATCTACTTTGGAATTTCCTTGTATAAATGCTACTTGCCTGCAGCAAAACTTGACTAGAAAGAACAAATTTTATCATTACTTCAAGAAAATTAAACTGAAATTCAAACACTGGACTTAACTATAAAACTGTCAAATAATTCAGAATATTTCTATATTACAGGATATGGAAACATGCTCACCTGTATAATACAGCTCTATCTACACCAAAAGCTCCTACAATTAAGTCTTAAAAGAGAGTAGAAAACATGTAAATAATAATAATGTTTTTTTAATTCACATACCATTCTATAAAACTTTCAGTGCGTATAATAAAGATTTAGACAGAGTTTCAAAACTATTTTTTCATTAAGTGGTTGTAAGATAATATTTAAAAGGCAAAAACATATCAAAACTCTAAGTAGGCTATCAAAAGTGGCAAACACTCATCATTAAACTAATCTTTCATCTGGATAGATGAGTATCTTTTTAATGGATACTTCATAAACATTAGCAACAATAAGGAAGTACATATCACCTAAATACATATACCTCTCAGAGGAAAAAGTTTTATAGGTGCCTGTTGATTGTACAATTTCATTATAAAATTCATTATAAATATAAATTTCATTATAAATGTTTTTACTGTTTCAAAAACAAAACCAAAAAAGCACATTACATATATGTAAAATACTTAGAATAATAGCAGATAGCATTCAAATTAACAAGGATAGAATGCATTAATTTTTAAATGCAGCTAGTAACAACAGGTTCACGACTACACAAAAATGAAATAAGAGCCCTATCTCAAAGTATACCCAAGGTAAATCAGAGGAAACCCGTTCTAAGCAAAAAATACATGAGAAACCATAAAGATCGGTAGACTGGATTACATAAAAATTAAGAACTTTTTATGCGCAAAAACCAAATGTGACAAACTGAAAAATATATACATGTTAAGGAGTTAGAATCTTCAATATTGAAGGCACTGCCACAAATTAAAAGAAAAAGAAAAAGAAATCCCAATAGAAACAAAGCAAAAAGAAGTAAAAAGAAATTCACTAAAGTAAATATACATACAAATAAATAAAAATGCTTACCCTCCCTAATAATTAAAAATGATAAAGTAGAACTAAGTAACATTTTCCACCTATCATACAGTTTAAAGTTATTTTAAAAGAAACAACAGATGACCCTCAGCGTAGGCACAAATGTGGGGAAATGATCACTCACTCTGGTGAATGCTTAAAAAAGTTGTAAAACCACCTTTTGGAGGGAGTGGGATTGTAATTTGACAATATGTTTCAACAGACTTTTTAAAAAATGCGTTATCTTTGACACAGCAATTCTAGAATTTTGTCCTAAGGAAGTAATGCCCTGGAATTACATGCAAGGATAAAAATACCCAAACATAAAGTTAAATAAGATATGACACTGACATTAGATAGAATAGGAAACATAAAATTCATGTTTAGAAGAAGAATTAATAATACAAGGAAACATTCCTGATTTTAAGTAAATAAAACATGCTATTAACAGTGCCTAAGGCATACTTCTATTTCGTTAAAAAACTGTATGAATGCACTGGAAAAAATGACTGAAGGATGTGTTTTGCTGTATTTTCTAAAAGTTCTACAACAAATATATTACATTAATAACCAAAAATCTCCTGAAATAACACTAACAGGTAAAAATCAACTTCCTATCCTACTTCTAAAAGCACATCAACTTACCTGTATATTGGGCTCATATGAACTGTTTCAACAATAAACGTAACCAATTCTTCTGCATTACTCTTTCATTTAAAGAATGGACCCATTATGATCCAGATCCATTATAATACTCCAAAGTAAGTAAGAGCTAGAAAAAGGCCTCCCTTCCTGTCCTGGTTCAAACCAACAGACAAACCTCAGGCAAATCACTTTTTTCAGTCTCTTCTCTCATCCATAAAATGGTATAATAAAGAGATGTGCTAGCTTATATTTCTCACCAGCATTACTAGGAGTATTAAATGAGATAATGTATTTTTTTTAAAAAAATCACAATGATTAGTCAAGTCCATAAAAATGCTAGACCATTAAAAACAAACAAACAAACAAAAAAGACATTTAGAAAGTTAGAATGAACATTCAGCTTTTGTTTCTAGTTTCTTCAACATTTTTCTCTGACATTTCATGACAGACTTCAGGACAACAAGAAAAGATGAAACTTAGAGTATGTGTTTTATATTGGAAGCTCCAAGGAAATAGAGCTGTCTTTGCTTCATACCCCCTTCAGTGGGGAGAAGAGTGCCTTCAGTACAGCAGGGGTATGAACAATACTTGAAGTATTTAATTGAAATGACTCATAACATAAATCAAGAGAGCAGTAACTAAAACTATTTCTATTAGGACTGAAAAATCTAAGAAACTCTATGTATTTCTAGGAAAGCACCTGGATATCCATTTCTGTCTATATCCGTGGCTCCTTTCATTGAATAGCCAAAGCTTGGTGGCATGCTCCTGGCAGCCCACTTCCCTTCGAGAATTTGAGACGGTGCCGCATTCAAGCCTGTTAATCTTCCATTGAAAATATAAACAATTCCTTTTTTATCTTCACCCCCATATGGTGCAGCAATTGCAATATCTGTAGAGGAAAAAAGAGGGGAGAGGGGATTTGGAGAGAAGTAAGAAGAAGGAAAAGGAAGAAAGATGGAGAGTGGGAGGCCAAGGACAGAGAAAGGAAGTCTTAGTACTTATTATTTACATGGTGAAGATCTTAATACAGATATCTTCTGCTCTCCAAACATACCACCACTTTGCTTTTAGGTAAGACCTATATTAGTACCTGTTTTGCTAATTGAAAGAAATCTGAAGAGGACTCGCTTTTACAAAGAAAAGCCAAAACAGTCCTCAGCATTTGTTTTGCAATGAATGCTTCTGGAGGCTGCGTGCACCCTGAGCAGCAACTGTGGCACTCCTCAGCTCTTTCCCAGGAAATTACATCCAGCATCTTAGCATCAAACCACCACAGCACTGAACTGTGTGAGCGTCTGTACTTTATCTCAACTTTTTTTTGCATCCATTAGCACGATGTGTCCCAAGGTATCACAAAAGCCTGAGAGAGGTTACTTTTTGTGTCTGGGAAATTTTCTGGGTCTGGAAAAATTTTCCATATAAATTAATGATAGCTGCTTCTTTACTTTAAATCACTTCTGTTTATTAAAGTTTTTTTTTTTAAGATTTTTGTTTATTTATTTGAGGGCAAGAGCACACATGAGCAAGGCAGAGGGACAGAGGGAGAAGGAGAAGCAGACTCCCGCTGAGCAGGGAGCCATACTTGGAACTCAATCCCAGCACCCACGGATCATAACCTGAGCTAAAGACAGATGCCTAACCAAATGAGCCACCAAGGAACCCCTCTGTTTATAAAAGTTCTCTTAGGAAGGCTCTACACTTCCAGATAGCAGGGAGAAACTTGCATTCATACAACCCATTAATCACAATAAACACTGATTCAAAGTTTAGTAGCATATTTTTTATTCAAAAGCAACAACCTGGGTGCCTGGGTGGCTCAGTGGGTTAAAGCCTCTGCTTTCGGCTCAGGTCATGATCTCAGGGTCCTGGGATCGAGGCCCGCATCGGGCTCCCTGCTCAGCGGGGAGTCTGCTTCCCCCCTCTCTCTCTCTCTGCCTGCCTCTCTGCCTCCTTGTGATCTCTCTCCCTCTGTGAAATAAATAAATAAAATCTCAAAAGCAACAACCTAATTTGAAGAGATTCAAGCAAAACTGTGTGGAAATGATATTAACTTGGAGTCAGATATTCTGGGTCTAACCTTGGATAAATCACTTAACCTTTCTGGACCTCAAAATACCTTATCCTTAAAATGGAAAGAAGGGGACATCTCAAAAGGTTCATATAAGGTTCATTCCAGTTCTCAAAATTCTAGTTAATTCAGATGTACATGGTTTTTGTTTTTTGGAGTAGAAGTCAGTCTGGCTAGGAAATTTGAAAGTTATGACTTCATCTCAATCTTGTTCAACTTGTATTAAGATAACACAAACAAATTAGAAGTTTGAAATTCTTACTCAAAACAAAACGAAACGAATGGTCATTATGACCTTCTCTAACTCTGAAATATATTGTAAATATGTCCACTTCCCTGTCTCTGCTGGTACCATCCTAGACAAGCCATTCTCATCCTTTCCCTGGATCCCTAAAGCAACTTACGTGGCTCCCACTTCTGTTCTTGCCCCTAAAATCCACTCTCCTCAAAGCCGCCAAAGGTTAAGATCATGTCACCTTCCTTCTGAAAATCCTTCAATTATTTCCCAAAGCATTTAAACATTACCTGATTTGTCTATTCATTCCACCCCCAGTTCTATCCCTCACTCACTCTTCCTGTCTCAATCCTGGCCCTTTCCTCTGTTCCTTCAACATGCCAAGCTAGTTCCTATCTTCGGATTTATACTTGCTGCTCCCTCTGCCTTAACAGCTCTTGCTCCAAGGCTTTTCAAGCTTTGCTACTTTTGTTTATCCAAATCATAGATGAAATGTCATCTTATCAGAGAAGTTTTTCCCTGATAATGAACCCATGCACTCTCCCCTCTCACTTACTCTGTCTAGGCACTATCATATTAACCTGCTTTTTTTTTCTTGTTTGTTTCAACCTTTATCACTGTCTGAATTTCCCCATTATGTGTTTACTCTATGGCTCCTCCATAAAACACAGCCTTTGTAAGAGCAAGGATGTGTCCATCTTGTCTGTGACAACCCCCAGGTCACAGCCATTCCAAACTGCCTTAATTATATCTTAACATACAAACTGCTTTCAGCCTCCTTGACGCTGCATCCTCTGAGACACCAAAGACACCTTGATCTCTCGTCTTTTATGGAAGACCATTATGCCCAGGAATATCTCAAACACTGTGATGACTTGCATTCTAATATTTAGTTATTTACATAAAAGTTGCCCCTAGTGATACTAAATTCCTTAAGGGCATGAATGAGTTCTAATTTATCCTCTCATTTTTAGCCCTTAAAACAAGGCATGGCCTGCAGTAAACACCAACTAAGAATTTGTTATTCTTTTAAAAAAATTAGTATTTAAATTATGTAAGACTCCTTTTACATTTCTTAAGTTTTAAAGGTAAGCATAACTTCTAACGTGACATATGCGTTAAGAATGTATTTATCAAAATATAATTTCCCAACAGAAGACAACTTGAGTGTTGAGAAATGATTTAATAAAAATTATCTTTAACTTTTCTAAACTTCTCATTATTTTATATATTTTAACCATCATTTCTCTTGGCTGACGTCTGTTCAGTCTGGAAAGTCCTACTTTTTCACTCAACTGATTTCTTCCTTTGATCATTTCAGTTTTTATTTTCTGTGTTTTTTCCCTCTTTCTGGAGGGGTATTGATAAAAACTGCACATTATTATAGAACACAACTTTACTGTTTTGTTTTCAGTATCCCTCTTGATGATACTGAGGGTTTTCTAGGGGGTGTCAGTAGAAAGGGAGGAAAAGAAGATGAACGGCATAACAAAGGGTTAATGTCATCAGGTTTGAACAAAGAAAAGATCCAGGTTATAACTAATAGTTCATTATATATATATGAACTATATAGACATAAAATCTGTAAGTATATATAAATAGTTACATAAGCACAGATCATTATCATTCACAATCTACTATTTGGGACAGTAAAACTCCAGGAGAAACTTGGAAAGAACAAAATCGTCCTCTATGGTATCCATCTCTAGAAGTAAAATCTGTAAGTAAATCGTTTGTAAAATCTTTGTAAAAGTGTAAAACTTCAGTATTATCTGTTGTTTATAATTATTATATTCACAGATAACACATTTGATAAAAATACAGAAAGCAGAATGAGATGTTGGCCAGATCATGACATTGAGGGAACTTTCTTTAAAGTGGCTGGAATACCCTTAAGACAAAGTGGCAGCAAACGTGCCCAGGATTTATTCAAGATAGAACCTTAAATTTGGCCCTGTGTTTTCCAGGTAGTTTTGTTATCAATAAGTGATAGCTTAATCTGTTCTATGCTATTCTTTTCAAGTTCTATTTTAAATTTTACATCAGAGTTCCATTTGATTTATGTTCTCTTAGTAGTAAAGATCTTTAGGACTCTATTTTAGGAAGCAAGATGTCTCTGTGAGTAGTTCTCACTAACACTAAAAACATCTAGGGTTAATCTCAGAAATGACATGAAACTATCCGAGAGGCAGGAGTGGAGTGGTCTTGAAGCGTAGAAAATGTTTTCCTTTTCCACTACTACTTGGAAGATACGAGTTAACTGTATTTTTGAATTTTTCTCTTTAATTTATAACTTTGTTTAAATTTTGAGGGGCATATTCTTATACATTGATTACTCAAAAAACCAACAGCTCAACTCTATTCTGTGATCTCCAGAGAGCTTTGTAACAGTATTTATTTTTTTTAAAAGTCTTGATATTTGTAATCTAGATTTTATTCTAAAATAAAAGCCAACTTTGGTTTTTAAAGATACCTATAGATAATAAATTATTAAATGGGAATATCATAAAACAATGAGCTATATTTATATTCTTCATTGCCCCCACGAGGGAAGTTATAACCACCTTCAGAATTTCTTAGACAGCCACAACAAAGTTATGGCTTTAAAAATATGAATGTTGGGCGCCTGGGTGGCTCAGTGGGTTAAAGCCTCTGCTTTCAGCTCAGGTCATGATCTCAGGGTCCTGGGATCGAGGCCCACATCGGGCTCTCTGCTCAGCAGGGAGCCTGCTTCCCCCTCTCTCTCTGCCTGCCTCTCTGCCTCCTTGTGATCTCTCTCCCTCTGTGAAATAAAATAAAATCTTTAAAAATAAATAAATAAAAATATGAATGTCAAATCATACCTTTGAGGGATTCAATTATAGTCAACATGGCCTTGACAATGTACCTGGGTGCATTTTTTACATTTGCATCCAAAGGGGACAGTAGAGGGCGCTGCTGCTAAGCAGGACAGAGAAAATCCCCACCTTACACTGGGCTCCCTGGGAAGGCAGATTTTCTTTCAGAAATTAACTATTGCAAAATTCTAATTTGAGGCTATATGAATAATAACTCATGAGAATCCTTTTTCTTTTTTTAATTCTCTCTGCTTTTTAACAAAAAAGAGTAATTCGTTTAACCTGGTGTGTCACTGTCAATCAAACGCTTCTTTCCAGGAAGATTTACTAGTATGAACTTCAAAAAGGGAGGGTAGACACAAAATCAGGAACCCACCGTTGCTGAACTTTGATCTTACCATTGAAGCCATCCTGGTCCAGATCTCCCAAAGGTGCTATGGCACTGCCGAACCTTGCAAAGACCTCAAACCCATTCAGCTTGGTTGTCTGGAAGTCTCCTGAGGCTCTTTGCAGAGATACGGACACCTGCCCCACCTCTTGGAGTTTGCCATCAGAACCACGATCCATGAAGAGAGGCGCTCCAATAAACACATCTGCATAACTAAAAGAACAGAATCATCGTCACCAAAGCAAGATCAAATTCCATCTATTAACAGTATTTTTTCTTATAAAAATTCAGCTTCCCTTTCTATTATCTCTCATAACCAAACTGAAGCATAGAATCATTTCAAATTTGAACCTTCCTCCAACTCTTATAAGAAAGCAGGAGTAATTCATAAAAATTACTTTATTCCTTTACATTATAAAAGCTTCTGAAAGAAATTATGAACAACATAGAAGTTTTCTCATATTCATGACAAGGCTGCTTCAAACTGGTTCCTTAAATAGAAAGATTAGCAGGAAGGGGACAAAGAAACAGAAGAAAAAATGTTTAGTTTTAGTAAAGCACTCATAAACATGAGAGGAAAACTGTTCCTGGAAACATCTTTTTAAACTTACTCATCCCCATTAATGTCGGTGGCAGCAACAGAAAATCCAAAATATGCAGCCATCTGGATAACAAAAAGAAAATGAAATGTTTACCTTTCATCCAATTAGTTTGGACAGTTAATATTTGTGGTATATTTATCAGACAGAAAGGGTTTTTTTTTTTTTTCTCTCTGCACATTGTTTTGCGATCTTAATTTCTTTCTTTTGTTTATACTACCAACACAATCAGGTAATGAGGCTTTTTTATGTTCCTAGATTTATGGGCAAACCATATCCCATGTATATTATTTCAGTGTCTTCAACACATCCCACTTAAGTCCAAGTAATCAATGCTCCTTCCCAGGCCTAATCTCCTATCTCCCTTCATCTCCACTACCCAACAGGTGCCAGATACAGACACACTATCAGAAAGACATACAGTCACAGAGAGAAGTTTTAAATGAGCCCAAGAAGTTATCAGCGGGAGTTTATACAGTAAAGATAAAAGATAATAATTATTAATGGATCATAATTGGTTCTCCCTATGTGAAAACACGGCTACTCTCAAGAAATCACTGCAGAGAGAGATACTGGAATGGCTTTGTTCTTGTCTCATGTCTCAACTGATTATTTTCCTAGTGGCTTTGCTTTTGAATTACACACAGTACAAATGTTTTTGGATTTATTACAGGATTACGTGGAGAGTGAAGGAATGTCCTTTCCCCCACTTATAGGAGACTGCTGGCCATCATGGACAGAACAGCCTGGCTGGAAATAAACGTGAAAAGAAAAGTTCTAAAGACAGCCCAGCATGCAAAGCAAAACTAAGAGACATGACAGTTTAAAAGATGAACTAAAGTGAGGAATGAGTCAACAAACCAAAAAAGGAAAGTTAGCAAAGCTTCCAAAATTTGATTAATGGAGCTATCAGGAGGGAATGATACAGGAGATTCCCACATTATCTATTCTGGGTTGATTCAGTGTAATTGAAGACAATGAAAGGGGCAGTCTGCATTCAATTACGAGATCAGAGCATGTGTATAAAGTATATTGTATTTGCTGTGCAATTTAACAGAATACTATTTTCGGGTCCTAGTCATGCAGAGTGTTCTGCTTGAAAGTGTACAGAAAGGAGGGCATTTACTGAGACACTTTTAACCTAAGCACCAGGATCGAAATGTTTTCATTTGATTATTACTACAACCCCATAAGGAAGTTACCCCCATAAGGGGTTACAAATGATCCACCAGATTTACAGTGGCATATACCTTGTCCAATGCAGTAAGGCCGAGAATTTAGAGTCTAGCTCTGTCCTAAAGCAAAGCCTGTATTTTCCCTCCACCACAAAATGGCTGAGGAGAAATAAAGAAATCGTCGTGGACTGTGTACAACATGCTCCAGAGACATGCATGGCTATGAGATCTACAATGCAAAATGTTACAAAATGCCTGTACCTGCAGAGAATGCTTTGTACCTAGAAGTATACTTTTTTAAAACTATTTTTAATTCAATTAATTAACATATAATGTATTATTAGTTTCAGAGATAGAGGTCAGTGGTTCATCAGTCTCATATAATTAAAAGTACTACTTTTTAACTGAAGAATGTTTTATTTCATGTACTACATATGAAATTTACTCTTAATATATATAATGTACATGTCTATGCCAGGCTTTGTTTTGCATCTAATAAAATTAAAAGGTATAGATCATTTCTTAAAGGAGAATTTAATGTCATCAGCAAAGAAAAAGGAAGTTTTTGTGGTTCTGTGTGTATAACATGTATGAGTGCAATTTCTATATTTCCTTAAAAAACAAGCCATAATGAGCAATTACAAAAGGGTCTGCTTACACAAATTACTTTGGTTAAAGGTGAATTCTTTAAAGCCTATTTTATATTTACAATACTGAATATTAAGCCAATATTTATTACACATTCAATGTAAACCATTATGATATTATGAAGAAAAATTTTAAAACATTAGGAATGTTGATGTTAAAATGTTAAATGAACAATACACTTTAAAAGCATACCTGCTCACCAGTAAAATTGTGTAAGGAGGACATGTTTTTCCCATCATAAATATAAACCTGTGGAGGAAAAACAAAAGCATATGAAATACAGTAAAATATAAGCTAACCCAGAGATTTTTTTTTTTTAGATTCCTTTTAATTTTCCTACCATTCCCAAAGTCCTCGCCGCTCTTGGGACACCTGAAACAAAGTCTGAAAAAAAGAACATAATTACTCACTTTCGAGACCAATATTGAAAACTGCAGGAGGAAATGGATATATCAGAAAACTTTAAGTTCTATTATTTCAGCAGAAAACAAATTTAAAAATATTAAAAATTGATACTCCAGAATAAATGACCATAATATTTTTTAAGTACAAAAATCAAATCTTTACAAAATACAGAAAGATTCTTGAGAACCCTCAAATAAATGCATGTGTGCCCTCAGGCATTTGTAATCTTATTAAAAAGAGAATGGCTAAGATGACATGACCTAGGAACAAAAGAAAGCTGTATGTACAGTAACGACAAATAATACAGAACAAATTGAAATAGAGTAGAGGTGGTAGTGACACAGGAATGTGGTCAAAATCAGGTAGTCTCTGATTCCTAAACTGAGCTCTGAAGGAAGATGGATGAACAGAGGATGAGGTAACAATCTTACAGGCAGAGCCCAGAAAGTTACAAATTACATCTACAGAAAGAAGAAACTAAGCCCTTCCAAGAGGACTTAAACTACTGAAAGCAAGAAGGAAGAAGCTGAAGAAAAACTACAATGCTAGGGGCTGGAAAGGAGCAGACGGGGAAGATACAGGCGCCCCCAGCAACCTGCTGGCTCAACCTTCACCAGCTGCTAGAGAAAGTTTAACACAGACCAAGCTCAAGTCAATGTACTAACATCTCCATCATTTCTCTTGTTATATTATATAGCAATGTTTTCAAACTCTTTAACTGCTGAGGTTTTTCAATGGTACCTGTTTCAAATGCTTAGTCTATGTTTTTAGAAAAGAATTAAATATAGTTTAAGTGGATCATACCATCTATGCCATCACCATTAAAATCTCCAACAGCCACAGAATAACCTAAAGGAGGAACAAAATGTGAAATACCATCAGGGCACAAACAGTTACCTACAGCATACTTGCTGAGTAGGCTTTCCTTGAAAATATTTTCAAGTACGACTGACTCTTGAACAAGGGGTTTGACCTGCACAGATCTACTTAGACATGGGGTTTTTTTTCAATAAATATAGTACAGTACTATAAATGTATGTTCTCTTCCTTATGGTTTTCTTAACATTTTCTTTTATTCTAGCTTACTTTATTGTAGGAATACAATATATATATAATACAGATGACATACAAAATATGTGTTAATTGACTGTTTATGCTTTTGCTAAGGCTTCTGGTCAACAACAGGCAATTAGTTAGGATGTGGAGGGGTCAAAAATTACATGCAGATTTTTGACTGTTCAGGGGTTGATGCACCTAAGCCCTGCATTGTTCAAGGGTCAAAATAACTCCCTTAGTAATGTAATATTTTGTTCTCTAGGGTAATAGATTAATATGTATATGGTAAGTGAATCTAAAGGAAATACTTAAACATTCAAATAATATATCTCTATTAGAAAAATAAGACTATTTTACCAATTTTACAAAGGAGTCAGTTAAGAACAGTAAATTTCTTATAGATATGGAGAAGAGATAGAAGATTGCCAGAGGCAGGGGGTAATGGATGGGCAAAATGCATGAAGGTGGTCAAAAGGTACAGATAAACCTGCTTATAAATAAGTCATAAGCTGTAATGAGAACATGGTGACTATAATAAATAATACTGCATTGTATATTGAAAGTTGTAACAGAGTAGAATTTAAAAGTTCTCATTACCAAAAAAAAAAAATCCGTATCTGTGTGCAGTGATAAATGTTAACTAGACTAACTGTGATGATTATTTCACAATATATAAAAATACCAAATCATTATGTTATATACCTAAGAGTAATATAATATTCCAAGTCAATTATATCTCAATTTTTTAAAAATAGTAAATCTGTAATTCATCTTAAAGGAGCAATAAATAACATATTTCCTCAATCGGCAAAGTACTACTTCTGTCATATGTACTTGGTTTAATAAGAGAAGTTTAAAGGGAGGTAACAAAACTTAATAAATCTTAAAAACCATAGTTTAACACCATGAATAATATAGTAACAGAAGCCTAAGAGTTAGACTGTCTGGGTTTGAATCTTAGAACAGCAAGTTATTAAATGAGTTACTTTAGGCAAATTATTTTGCCTCTCTGTGCCTCAGTTTCTTTACCTATAAAATGGGAATAATAGCAGTATACTTTCACAGATTTGTTGTAAAGATTAAGTACATTAATATAAATGAAGCATTTAGAACAATGCTCAGAATATGTAACCACACTTTAAAACTTATCTATTATTATTGGAGTGCCTGGGTGGCTCAGTTGGTTGAGCACCCAAGTCTGGATTTTGGCTCACATGATCTCAAGACCGACTGAGCCCCAAGTTAGGCTCTGTGCTGGGCCTGGAGCCTGTTTAAGACTCTCTCTCTCTCTCTCTTTCTCTCTTTGCCTTGTCCCACCCCCCCATTCACTCATTCTTTCTCTCAAAAAAAAATTAAAAAATAAATTTTTAAAAATAAGTTATCTATTATTATTAATCATTGTATAAATAACCACTCTTAAATTTCAACTACTGAAATATAACATAACCTGAGTACTCAATAACAATTTGAAACTTATGTTTCTGTTCTTTATATTTAAAAAAAAAATTTAATCTATTTCAACATGAAAGATTTTCCTGCTTAAAGGAGCATATGCGAATACAGGAAAAAGAACATTGCAACTTCATAAAATGAATCCATATTTTGGTTTTACTCACCCAAATAACTGTCATCAAAAATAGCTTGAGCAGTCCGAGTTGCTAACTGGTTATTATACCTGATGCTGTAAACTTTGGGGTCATATTTAGATACGATTTCAGTCACTTGATCTGAAATGAGCTGACCTGAAAAATATATACAAAATAAGTTTCTAGTGGGAATCTGTGATGCAGATGATAGACGGCACCCGCACACACAGCACTGGAGACAAGTATTTCTAAATCTAAGCCTTAAACAACTCTCCATAGTATTAAATCTGAAATTTAATATTTTTAAAGTCATAATTACTTCTATTCAAGTGAGTTCTTAAAATTAGTCACTGCTAGTAAACAAAAATTATGAGTACAGGATTTGTCTTAATTCACAAAAAAATCGATGTTAAAAGAACTGGAATAATAAAATCAAGGGCTGTTTCTCAAAGAAATCCATTAGAATTTGAAAAATCTACAGAAATAATTAAATACTTTTACTTCTATAATAAGAATAATTGGTTCAGGGCGCCTGGGTGGCTCAGTGGGTTAAAGCCTCTGCCTTCGGCTCAGATCATGATCTCAGGGTCCTGGGATCCCGCCCTGCATCAGACTCTCCGCTCAGCAGAGAGCCTGCTTCCTTCTCTCTCTCTGCCTGCTTCTCTGCCTATTTGTGATCTCGCTCGCTCTCTCTGTCAAATAAATAAATAAAATCTTAAAAAAAAAAAAAAGAATAATTGGTTCGACTGTTTTTCTTCTTTTCCACAAATTATTTGGATACCTTTATGAAGAGGCCTGAATGGGTGAGTTCACTTTTCTTCACAACCTTAAGTTAAGAGATCAACAAGAAATCTAGAGCACTACACAAAAATCAGTTGTTGCCTACCCCAAGAAAGGCTAGCTAATTTATCAAATGTCATCTCCATACATGAAGAAAATAATCTCCTCATTTCTGCTGTTTTGGAAAAAAATTCATAGCTAATGTTTATCAGTCTGTTCTGATCTGTCCAGTCACAAAGGTTGAGTAGTCCATAGGGTAGGAACACCTTCTGTTTGGGTCACTACTTTATCCTCTGTGCCTAAACAGTACCTAACACATAGCAAGAACTCAACAACTATTCTTGAATCAGAGAACACAGGAAAATGCCATCATCTCTTCTGAATAAAACATTATAATTTATCTATTTGTACAGAGGTAATTCTGAGATCTATGGAAAAATTCATTCTGACATAGTTATTAATTCAGAGTAAAACCTGCTGATTTTAATCTTATTAGAACAAAATATTCTCTGCCCAGCTACTGAATCTTTAAGTTACATATCCTAGACCATTTATAATAAAATACCTATCAACACAGTAACAATTGTCTTTATCGATCCTAATTTTTAAATAGGAATGAATAGACACTGTATAATACTCAAAGGTATTACAAGAACGAGTCATCTAGTTCAGCTGGTTAAGCGGCTCAGGTCAAGATCCCAAGGTCCTAGGATCAAATCCTGCCTCCCTGCCTCAACCTCCCTGCCTGATCAGCGGGGAGCCTGCTTCTCCCTCTCCCTCTGCCACTTCTCCTGTTTGTGTTCTCTCCCTCACTCTCTCAAATAAATAAATAAAATCTTTTTAAAAAGGAAAAAAAAAAAGAACTAGTCATCTAAACATGTTCACAGCTGTGTCTCTTAAAATGGCAGAGGTAACAAGCGGTCCTGACTGAGAATTACAGAATCAATCCTTGGTTCCCTGGCATTCCCGGCAGACACCTTCCTCCTCCCTCCACTGAATGACATAACTAGTCCTGAAGAAAAAAAAAAAAAAAAAATCCATGTTTTTATCTTACTAGAAAGCATTAATACCTTCTATTTTAATCTTGTATGCAATTAAACTATTTTTGTTTTCATTTTAAAACTGTAAAACCCAAAACAATTTCTAAATCATTTCATTTTCCAATAGGTGTATAAATTCATAGAAATTCAAATTCTTCTGTTTCAGTTAGTATGCTGACCCATCTTTCACTGATTTTTCTCTTTTCTTCATTTTCTCCTTTGCCATCCCTTTCAACTTTTCACTTATCCCCATTTCTCATCCCTTCTTATTTTCTTTCTTTACGATTTTTCTTCAGTAAATCTCTTTCTTTAGTTTCCTTTTCTATGAAGCAAAAGCAAGCATGGATTTTCCTACAAAAAAGCAAGTAAGGGGGCGCCTGGGTGGCTCAGTTGGTTAAAGCCTCTGCCTTTGGCTCAGGTCATGATCTCAGGGTCCTGGGATCGAGGTCTGGATTGGGCTCTCTGCTCAGGAGGGAGCCTGCTTCCCCCTCTCTCTGCCTGCCTCTCTGCCTACTTGTGATCTCTCTCCCACTCTGTGTCAAACAAATAAATAAAATCTTAAAAAAAAAAGAAAAGCAAGTAAGGAAAATATAGTGTAGAATACAGAAGTAAAATTCGGAATTAGAAAGTACTTGCACATTATTGTAGTCATAGATTTTTCCAGTTTTTCCAACTACTGGTAATGCTTAAATATCAGAATGCCAAAAAACAAAAGTTCTGACCTTGTAAATAGCACTTTTCAGCAGAAAACAAACATGTGAATATATTAATTAAATAAATAATCATGTGTACCTAATGATAAATGAAACTAGTAAAGCAAGGAAGCAAATTTAGTTACCTGTGTTCATATTGTCAGCAAATAAGGATCTGTTATGCATTTGTACAAATGGTAATTTTATTGGGCCTCCCAAAATGACTGAAGCAAGGGTCTTATCTTTATACTGATGCCAGTTTAACTACACTCTTTTGAAACTTAATAAGACCCTCTATAAAAACTCCCCAAACACAAAGAAATCATTCTTGATGTCAGTAATTAGTGAGAAAATAACCACTTAAATATTCTCATAAGCAAATTCGAAATACTTTAAAACCATGAGCTTTCAGAATGCCACAATCTGCCTGTCATAGATCAGTTCCTCACTTCCTAATGCTTACATAATAGCCTCTGGAATACAGAGATGAAGAAGCGTATGCCACAAACACAAAAATAAATGGTTTTAAATCACTTTTAGATTTGCTTTATAATTTATTTTAACAACATTGTTTATTTTCTCCTAGGAATATATATAATACATATAACAATATGCCATATATTTTATTTTCTATATATCATACTATATATACGGTACTACAGTCCTTTTAAAAAAAGAATACTGTGTAACAGATAGTGATTATACATTTAAATTGTATTTTTTTATTTCTTTCTTTAAAATAATTTGAAAAATCTCACAGGCACATAAGCCAAGGAAGCATTAAACACAATCATTGCTGAGTAATTTAAAAAAATATTAACCTACCTTGCCAATAAAAGCTACCAGGACCACCAAGAAGTACTCTGTCAGCCTAGATTAAATAAAACAACAAAAAGATACACATTTAAAAACAGGCAGTTTGAAAACTGAAAGCAATATAATACACATAAAAGCTATATATACATACACATCTAACATTTAATATATATAAAAGCTATACACATATACATACATACAACAAAATCATAAATCTCAAACTCCTCTAGCTCATTCTCAGTAAATTTTCATTGCTCCTTTCCTAAAATACAATAAAACACAATACAAATCAAAAAAGAGTTATAATGATTCAATATATGAAAATACATAAATACATACACACACTGATTCTATAGATCTGGCTGCTTCATATACTTGTTATGAAATACTGCTGCAAAATATTTTTGAGTTACAATAAAGACAAAAAGTCACTGACTCTGTCTATTAACATTTGTGACTACATAGGCAAATTTCCTTTCTAAAAATCATTAAAAATTCTTTGGCTACGGAAAAATTATTTTTCATGTCCTGCAGATCTAAACAGAAAAGAAGTTAGAAGGTAAATTTTTCAGGGTATATTATACATATGAATTACACTTGACTGGGGTGCCTGGGTGGCTCAGTGGGTTAAAGCCTCTGCTTTTGGCTCAGGTCATGATCTCAGGGTCCTGGGATCAAGGCCCGCATCGGGCTCCCTGCTCAGCAGGGAGCCTGCTTCCTCCTCTCTCTCTACCTGCCTCTCTGCCTACATGTGATCTCTCTCTGTGTCAAATAAATAAATAAAATCTTAAAAAAAAATTACACATTAAAAAAAAATTAAAAAAAATTTAAAAAAAATTACACTTGACTAACATTTTTTGCATCTGTAACAAACTGTAAGTATCTATTTCAAGGAAACTGTATTTAGTGTTTGAGCATATTTTGGAAATTTCTTCCTACTGGAGAGAAAAATAGTTTCGCCTCCAAACATACATATAGCCCTAAGAAGATTTCAACAATTTCCTGCCCTGGCTATGAAAAAGATACTTCTAAATTGTCTACTTTAAAAGGATACCTATTTTAGAAATGAGTTGAAGAAAGTAAACAGTTAATTTAGCAATGAATATTCATGGTACGAGACTATTTCTGGGGTTACAGTTGCACAGGCATAGGTACAGAAAACATGGACTTTTTTTGAAAGAACACCTATTTGAAAATACTTCATGAAAGTTTAAAGCTAAAATTTATTAATATATTCCTCTTTGTTTTGCTTTCTCAAATTTTGAATTCATAATTACAAGTAAATTTTGAATTTTAACTCAAATTGAGTTATTTAAATCAATTATGTAGTAAAGGAAGTTAACAATAATTATAGTCCTAGGCTAGAAAAAAAATTTTTTAGTAAAGATAAAATACAAATTTTAAAAAATAAGAAAAGGCTTTATTAATTTTCTGAATTACATAATTATATAGTTTCTATTGTTTTAATAAATTTAAGGCATTTTCTAAGAAAGCCATATTGAGATTTTTAAGGAAGCTCTACTCTTAATCAATATATGCAAGATTTCTCTAGGTGTAATTAATATTCTCAATCTGATATTCAAAATGTTCATATATCCCACTCCCCCAAAAAAAACCACATACACAAAAGAAAATGATAGAAAAGTACTTCAGGAAATTTTCCTTTGAAAACACATACTGAATTGTTGTATTAGGAAAACAGACAAAAACTATCAACTCTGAAGAGCATACTAGCTTAGTGAAAAATATAGAGAGCCACACATATGAGATTTTTTTACAATAATTAAGTTGGCCAGCTTTACTTGGTGCCTGTAGGTACATAATAGATGGTACACATGCACGTTTCTCAGCTTTTATGTAACTAAACTACAATTTTGTAACAGAGCTCCCACTGACAAGATTTTGTGAAAAACCAATTTCAGTCAAACAGGAAAAACTTTAATATTACATAAATTTATCTAACTGGAAATTTTACTATTAAGTCATAATGGTTATCTGCATCTACTGAGGAGATTTTCTACTGTCCTCCATTCCTGTTCTGATGCCTATTTCAAATAAGCAATGTCTGCTAAGGAGAGAATAATATAAGGAAAAGAATATCAAAATACACGGGAGCATTTTTATTACCCGTTTTCATAAAACATGTAATAGTTATAGAGAAGCTGAAGTATTGAGCAATTAAGTTTTAACAATGGTTTAGATAATGAGATAGATCTGAATCTCATTCAGTCTTAAATGAGAACTTACTTTGGTAAAATCAATGCTGAATCCTCCTTGACAAAATCCCTGTCCATCAGCATCAATATTTTCTAAAATAAAAAGATTGGAAATATACACAAACCCCACAACAAACAACACAAAACAAAACATGAGAAAAATCTCTATCACTGTAACGATAAGATAATGTACCATGAATTGAGAATGTTCATTCACTCAAGCACTTACTGAGTTATTACCACATTCTGAAAAAGTTAGTATGCATTTTTATCAGCACCATTTTCTCAGATATGGCAAGAGAGATCAAAGTACCTGCAATAGTTACCAGGAAACAGAAACATCACCTAAAATGGGAGATTTAAAACTTATTTAAAAAAAAAACAAAAAACAAAAAACTTATTTTTAACCACAACCCACAGCAAGATTATATATCATAACCCATAAAATCCAATATATACATGTTATGTGTAAATATAACAGATACATAAATAAGACAAAATTTCACACAACAGTATCAGTATTACCATGTACAATATATTCTGACATTTTCTATTTTACTTCATTCCATTTTTTAAAAATTACTGGTTATGAGCCACTATTTTGACTTCATAAAACAAAGATGAATTGTGTTCTATGAGTTAAAAATTCCAATCCTAAATTCCTATTATTACCCTACAGTTGCTAGCCTACGGTCTTCACAAATTTATTAAGAATACTAGTAAAGAGATACATGCATTCCTAATACATATTTACTACACATTCCTTCTACAGTCAACAACAATTAAAAAATCTATTAAAAAGGTAGTTCAGGATTTTGGGAGAAAGCCAGACCCTAACTTAATGTTCAGCAAAGAGCAAAATATGAAACTATCTTCACAACATATTTAAAACTGCAGTCTAATGAAAGTGAACATCTTTAAACATGACACTTCCAAATGACAACAGACTCAGTAGTTAGACTCCTTTGTAGTTACCTTTTATTTGGTAGTTCTCACAAAAGGGGACAATTTCTGGACAATTAGCTAATTCATTTAAATTAACTCTAATCATGAGTAATACTGTACCTAGAATACAGGTAAGGATGAACCTGAAGACTCCCTTGTTTTATTTTGAGGATAACAAGGAACAATGTAAACACTACTCTTCACTTATAAAGGAATTCTTCTAGCCAATGTTACAATACTAAATTATTATGTTATAGTACTTACTAAATTTCCCACCCAAACACAGGAACCAAAAATACCTATTTTCAGTACAACTGAAATGACAACTTCCAAAAATTTTTGTCAAATACTCCCATCAAAAATTTTGAACACATTTTAAAAACCTGGGAACTGCCCCAAAATTACACACTTAATAACTAAATTTGGAATTTGTTTTAGAAAATAGCCTCAAGAGTGTAATGCTAACCCAATGTAAATTTTTCTAACCAAGAGGGAATGGGAAAATGTGGGCTGGGGTTTCCAGTATCTAGTGACTCATACTGAGGAATTCTGCTCTGACCTCAAGTCAGCCGTTTATTTCCTTTATTCAAGTTGTATTCAGAGGAACTATTTCAGGCCATTTATAAAGACATCCCTTTTTTATTATCCTACTGTATTTTTATCTGCTTTATTTGGTTTCCCTGAATGTCCAGCTAGAAAACACAACCATCCTTTAAAATTTTCTTAACAGGTACATATTAAACTGAATGTTTATGCCCATGTAAAGAATTTTATGCTAACCACAAGCTATTTCAGTGAAGGTTTTTGTTTTTTATTCCTACAGATGAATATTATTTCTCCCATTCGTCAAGCCTGACAGCATTATAAATAATACTACTGATTGTGGTGGTAAGAGCAGCTGATGTTTATTAAGCTCCTTCTGGGAGCCACATACTGTGCTAAAGTATTTCCCAAGGTATTATCTTTTAAAATCTTAGGCAATCCTATCAGAGATACTATTATTATTCACAATTTACAGATAAAGAAATAAAGGCTTACAGAAATTAAGTAACTTGATCAGAGTCAGCCAGCTAGTAAATGAGAGCACATGGATCTGAGCCCAGTGTGTCCACACCATTAACCTACACTATCTCAAATAAACAATGTACTTATAATTTCCTGAGTAACAATCAAGGGGAAAGAAAAGGCAACTAGCTTTCATAACTGAGAAAAATCTACGTACAAATAATGTCATCAGAAAGTAGAAGGAACAAAGGACACAGCCTGAGTATGGAATTGAAAGTATTTAAATTACATGATTTGTGGCTCTGGAACTTTTAGAAAGAAAGACACCTGGCCTATTGTGTAAAGCCATTAGGTCATAGATAGTTATGAAAAGCCAAAAGCAAACATAATCAGGAATAAAGAAATTTTTTACATACAGTGAAGTTTCATGCCCAAGGTGTCCACACAGGTCATGCTGAAAACAAAAGCAAACAAACAAACAAAAAGCCCCACAAAATACCCAAACAAGCAAAGATAGCAATTAGCAAGGTAGCCCTTCAAACTTGGCATGCCCATGTAAAATCAATCATTGGCTGCACAGTTTATTGAAGCATGAAGAAAATACAAAATACAAAAACTGTACCTCTAAAGTCTTTTATCCAAATCAATGTTTTACCAAGGGTGAAACAAAGGCCCAGAGTGCTTAAGGAAATCATGCATAGCTACAGAAGGTTGTTGACAAAATGCGAGAATATATCCCAGGTTCTCAGATTCCCACTTCTTAGCATTTTTTTCCCTCTGGTCATGTTGTCCCTTGTAATTTGGGCCTGTAGGTAGCTTCATATTGCAAAGGTTACACCAAAAAGGATGTAGAATGATCAAGAAAAACTGAAAGCCAGATTTATTAGGAGGAAAGGCTTTCACTTTGATTTTTGAAGTCATTCTTTTGTTTTTCCTAAGATCTGAAGTATTAGTATTTGATTAGGGATTAGTCAACTTTTTCTGTAAAGGACCAGATACTGACTATTTTAGACTTAGGCGCTATATGGTCACTGTGGCAACTACTCCACTCTCCCTTTATATACATCTGGTAAACAAATGGGGGGACTGTGTTCCAGTAAAATTTTATTTACAAAAAGAGGCTCACAAGCCAGTTTCCTGACATGATTTGGATGTTAAATACTTTAGAAAATAAGGTTTAAAATGATTTTACAATTTCTGTGCCTTTATGTAAAATTTCTGTGCCTAAACCAAACAGAAGCATTATGTAACAGATACATCATGCAAATACCACCTTCATCCTTTAAAAATGTTCAGGAAAAAAAACTGCTCATCACTGAAGAGGCAAAATGACTAAAACTACTAGGCTAACCCGGCAGCGTATCCACGACAGATCATCATTAGAATGCTTGCTTTCAGAAGGGTACCAAGTACTCTTCCACAACCAGAATAATCCAAACCTATACTTGTAAAAGCAGGATGTACTTTTCATGGATATGTTGTGGTGAACACTGAGGCAAATGAAATGGAAAATATTTCCCTCTGTTAGTATTACAAGGTAAGGATTCATTTGGAGTTCAAATCCTCATTAGATCACTAACTACTATAAGATGTAGGAAAAAATTACTTGCAACCATCTGAATCTCAGTTCCCACATGTATAATATGAGAATAAGAGTGATTTTTACATGTGTGTCCATCATGTAAGTGATAAGTTACAAACCTGGCATGCAAGAGTTAGCTCATTCCTCATAGCTATAAAATTATCTTTTCACAATAGGAACATCTTTGCAATACAGCAAAACATAAATTTAGTTCTCGCATCTTCCACATACCACAAAGACAACAGTACTGTGACCAAGACAGCAACATAAAGGTGACAGTACAGATGGCATCAAGTACTGAGTATAGGGCTGCCAACCTCCTCTGGCGGGTGTAAGGTGTGGTTTCTGACCTATCCTAATAAATAATGCAGTTCTGGGGAGATATTGTTCTTTTGATGTGTACCTCTCACAATAAATAGGATCAAGTTGGTGGGCTAAGAAATAAGTATTAATAAATATCATTTGCAATTGCTTGGAGGTTCAAGTGCTTAGAATTTTGAAGACTAAACAATTCCTTTGGCCTTAGGTGTCCTAAGTCACCTAACATGGAAAAAAAAAGAATTTAGCAGTAACAGTCTTACATGTTATACTTCTATTACTAATTCCCTCTACTAAACTATCTGGTGACCAATGGAACAAAGAAAGTATCAGCCTAAGGCGGCTCAGTTGGTTAAGCGTCTGGCTTCAGCTCAGGTCTCCATCTCAGGGTTCTGGGATCGAGTTCCATGTCAGGCCCCTTGCTCAGGAGGGAGTCTGCTTCACCCTCTGTCCCTCTCCCCTGCTTGTGGTCTCTAATAAATAAAATCTTATAAAAAAAAAAAAAGGAACTGGACTCTCCTTTGGAAAAGCATTATCAAAATTATAAGTGCTCAAAATCAACTTTAGTCAGAATATGAATTTCATCTGAAACTTCAAATAATATTAGACAACAAAGTGAGATCTTTTCGATCATCAAAAGAGTAAGGTTGATAACAGATTGAAAGAGAATCTCTGATTTAAAAGAAGGAAAATTCAGGAGTACCTGGCTAGCTCAGCCAGTAGAGCATGCGACTACTGATCTTGGGGTTCTGAGTTTGAGCCCCAGGTTGGGTGTAAAGATTACTTAAAAGAAAATCTTAAAAAAAATTTGTTTTTAATTAAAAAAAATTAAAGGAGTAAAATTCCGATTCAGGAGTCCTGAGCTCAATGTTTCACCTTCCTATATAAACTCTGGCTCTTTAAAGACATATTTTTTTTTTACATTTAACATCGTTATTAATAAAAAGCTCTAGTTCTTAAACTTCAGTATCCATTAAATTGTCTTGTAGAGTTTTCCTAAAAAGGAAGGTACCCAGGCCTGACAGAGACCTACTGCATCAGAATCTTTTATGTAGGGAGTCCCACATCTGTGTTAGAGAAGTTCAATGTGGCATCTTCTGACTCACACGCAATATGTCTACAATTTTTAATACACACACACACACATTTTTAACAAAGTAGGCTTCCCAACCCTCTTTTAAAAGCTGGTACAACTTCCTACACATACTTGATCTGCACGGAGCATACTCCACAGTCTTTGTTCCATCCTGAAGAAAGCATGTTCCAACAGGCTCTCTCTCCTGTTTCATTTCTGTCCTCCAGTGGTACAGTGGGGCACAGGCCTGAAATCAAAGCGGATGGTCCACAGCATAAAAATTCCCTAAAAAAATTAGTGTTTCGGACAATCTATACTACTCTAGAATTCAAAAACACTTTGCAGGCATTAATAAAAATTAATCAAACCTGTCTTATACCAAGAATTCCTTATCACAATAGTGTATACAGATTTAAAAAGTACTTTCCTCACATATTTTTTTCAAAATAGTTAACAAAACTATTTCATGTAGCGCTTTTCTTGAGGTTATGCACTAAGCTGATGGTCACAGATCAAATCAATGTTTTAACTAAATAACATTCTCATGCATGTAGAATATACCTTTAAATTATAAAGCAAATAATTTATTATTAAGAAAAAATAGGGACGCCTGGGTGGCTCAGTCGTTAGAAATCTGCCTTCTGCTCAGGTCATGATCCCAGGGTACTGGGATCAAGTCCCACATTGGGCTCACTGCTCAGTGGAGAGCCTGCTTCTCCCTCTCACTCTGTCTGCTCCTCCCCCTGCTTGTGCACACACTCTCTCTTTCTTTGGCTAATGAATAAATAAAATCTTTAAAAAAAAAAAAAAAAAGAAAAAGAAGAAAGACTTCAGAGTGCTTATTTTACCTACTTTCCAAATAATGACCTTTTTGTTTTCAGTGTTACAGATTTTAACACCATGTACAAGCAGTGGAATAATGCATATTTTAATAACATAGTAATTTACCAAAATGGAACATTTAATTTGCTGGAAAAAGGTTCAATTAACTTTCTGTAATACTTTTTTGAAGGAAAACATTAACACAAACACTGCAGACATCAATAGCAGGTTATTTTATATTTACCCTGAAAAAAGTGAAAGATGATTATTGCTACTTTTCTACATGTACTTGATGTTTCATGTACAAGGATTATTTGCTCCTTCCGCTTATTTCTGCTTCTGTGCTTTCTGCCTAGAGCGCCCCCACTCTCAAACCCATCCTTCATTTCCAACTAGACACATCCCTTAAAGCTCCCCTGAAATTTCAGCTCCTAAACAAATTCTTTCCTAATGCCCCACGATTGGATTTTAAAAAACAGTGCAGATAATTAAAACAGGGAAGGGCTTTCTGAGGAAGTGAAATTAAAGCTGAAATCAGAATGACACAAGGAGCTGGCCAAGTGAAAATCAACAAGATGAGCATAAGATAGGCAGAGGGAATGAAAACGCAGAGATACTAACTGCAGTGACTTGTCATGTGGAAGGAATAAAGACCAGTGTAACTAAAGCATGTGAACTGGAATGAGATGAGGCCAGAGACAAGAGCCAGTGACCTGATTATGGAGATGCTCCTAAGCCAGAAGAAGCAGGGATTTGTCCTCTGAGAGTGATGGAAAACCACTTAACTGTTTTAATCAAGAAGAAGAAATGCTCTGATTCCCTCTGGTCCTCCCATGGGGAACGGATTGTAGCTGCGGCAGGAGAGGAAGCAGAAAGAGGAGGAGAGACTCGGCAGTAACCCAGGCAGGCAATGATGGTGGCCTGATACAGGGTGAAAATAGTGTAGATGAGATTTATTGATGGATGTGGAATATATCCTCAAAACCAAATTGATAGGGTTTGCTGGTGGATGAGGTAGAGAGCCATGCCTCTAAACAAGTTGGGAAAGTTTTATATGGAAACAGTTATCTTTGTGTTTTTTCCTTTTTTAATTTTTATTTCTTGATTTATGTATTTAGGTATTTATTTATTGTTTGAGAGAGAGAGAGAGAGAACACAATCTGGGGAAGCTGCAGAGGGAAAGAGAGAAGCAGGCTCCCCGCTGAGCAAGAAGCCTGATACGGCCGGATCCCAGGACCTGAGGCCATAACCTGAACCAAAGGCAGATGCCCAACTGAGTGATTCACCCAGGTATCCCTGTGTGGTTTTTTTGTTTGTTTGTTTTTTTCCTTTTTTGATAGTGGGTAAAAAGAGTTCTATTTTTGGCCATTTTTCATTTTGAGTAATATAAGAGATATCCAAGTGGAAATGCCACATAGCTAGTTTAGAAATATGACTCTGAAAAACCAAAGAGAATTAACAGCTAGAACAATACATTTGGGGATTATGACATATGGGTTTTATTTACAGCCATGAGACAGGATAGGAACAGCCAGCTAAAAGGTGTAGTTAGAGAAGATGGGGCTCCAGAACACAGCCTGGGGACAACCCAACATTTAGAGACTGAGCAGAGACTGAAAGGAGCAGGCAAGGAAATGGGGGAAAACAGGAAAATACAGTGTTCCAGAAGCCAAGAGAAGAAAAGCATTTCAAAAAGAATGGGCTAGGGGCGCCTGGGTGGCTCAGTGGGTTAAAGCCTCTGCCTTCGGTTCAGGTCATGATCTCAGGGTCCTGGGATCGAGCCCCACATCAGGCTCCCTGCTCAGCAGGGAGCCTGCTTCCTCCTCTCCCTCTGCCTGCCTCTCTGTCTACTTGTGATTTCTCTCTCTCTCTGTCAAATAAATAAATAAAATATTTAAAAAAAAAAGGGGGGGGCTAACTGACCTTGCTGAATGGTGCTGAGAGGACAAGAAACCTAAGAACAAGTACCACTGATTTCAGTGACCTGAGAGCCAAGGTGACTTTGGCCATGCCTACCTGAGCCTAACTATGGTGGATGGGAAGAGAATGTGAAGAAAGTAGAGATGGTGACTGTAGAAAACACTTTCAAAAAGTTTCTGAAAAGAGGAGCAAAGTAATGAGGCATAGCAGTGGGGAAGAGGCAAAGAGGGAAGGTTGCTGTATTTTTAAAGAGAGGAAGTGCTAGTGTGTTTGATTAATCATAGACCTGCTAGTCCTAAACCTGGCTGGATAGAAACATATTGACAGAAAGTATCAACAGGGGCAGGAGAAAGGAACAAGGTAGGAGTGAAGATAGAAAGTAGCAGAACCCAAGTCTCTGAAGGGTAGGATGGATGGGATCCTTAGCTAGGACGGCCTTTGACGAGAGCTAGTCTCATCATGCATTGTGCTCCTGAACACGAGTTTTACTATCACCTTCCAACCATAAAATCTTCTGTGTTTCCACAAAAATTCACAAACTTACCTACGAGGAAATAACCAAAAGACTTACCAAAATTTTATCCTGTTTTGATCTCACAGATGCTCCAAACCACTGGTGAGACTTAAACTCCAATGGATCATCCTTAGCATAATCTCTATTGCCTAAGAAAAATATGGTGAGGGGTGAGAAACAAAATATATATTCTTAGTAAAACAGTTTATTTCAATCCAGCCAGGTGTACAATTAGTGTGTCTTTCATTAATCAAATACCATATTAGCTATTCATCTCAAGTACTTTATGAATGTCAGAAACTTTCAACTAATCAAAAAACAAAACACAGGATGACTAGAAGTGTCTCAGGGTTGTTATTAACCCTTATTAAATGTAGATGTGAAAAAAAAATAGGAAAGTTTCCCGACTGCTAAATTATAAGATAATTAACTATTAAACAAATACTTATAATCACCTACCGTACTCCCACAAGTTCTGTGATATTAAGATATTTATGAAAACAAAAGGCTACTGCTGGGACGCCTGGGTGGCTCAGTCAGCTAACTGACTGCCTTCAGCTCAGGTCGTGATCCCAACGTCCTGGGATAAAGTCCCACATAAGGCTCCTTGCTCAACAGTGAGCCTGCTTCTCTCTCTGCCTGCTGCTACCCCTGCTTGTGTGCGTACTCTTTCTCTGATAAATAAATAAATTTTTCAGGAAAAAAAAAAGGCTCTTTATAAAACACCAGTAGCAAAAGACTAAAGTAAAAGACTGAGACAGTGCAAATGACATTATAACACAGGAGTCAGAATCTATAAGACATGAATTGGCTGGTGGGAAAAGGAATTAGATTTGGCGCATGCAAATATTTATTTTCAGTTTACATTATTGAGAAAATTATTCTCAATGTACCAGCCACTCATGTAAAGCACTGGAAATAAAAAAAGAAAAAAGAAACAGAAAAAAGAAAAGAGAAGAGAGAGGAGAGGAGGAGAGGAAAGGGAAGGATCCTTTCCAATGAAATGCTGTTAAATTGTTCAAGAAAAAAATTATGGAAACATATCCATAAAGCATTTGGGGAAAGAGAGACTTTTTTTGAGAGAGAGAGAGTAATTATTTTTCAAGTCTAGTCTGTTCCTCTTAAAATCTATTTATAATAACCATTCTTTATAAACATATATTCCAAGGGGCACCTGGATGGCACAGTGGGTTAAGTGTCTGACTCTTGGTTTCGGCTCAGGTTTTGATCTCAGGGTCCTGAGATGGAGCCCTGCATCAGGTTCCAAGTTCAGCCTGGAGTCTGCTTGAGATTCTCTCATCCTCCCCTAGGTCCCTATCCCCACTCACATGAGCACTCTCTCAATCTAAAATAAATAAATAAATCTTAAAAAACAACAACAACATATATTTCTTCTTTTTAAAATATTTTATTTGACAGAGAGCACAAGCAGGCAGAGAGGCAGGCAGAAGGAGGAGACTCCCCACTGAGCAGGGAACCCAATGTGGGACTCGATCCCAGGACCACAAGATCATGACCTGGACTGAAGGCAGATGCTTGACTCACTAGCCACCCAGGCATCCCCCTTTTTCATTATTTTGAAAAAATTTCCTTTAACGTGTCACTCTCCAAAGGCCTCTATCTGCAGTCCAAATATAGCTGTTCTTTGTCAGTGGTCATAAAGACACATTTTTAGAAGTAGAAGGAAGGAGAAATGGAATGTAGCTAGTATATGCCTTTCACCATGAAAGCTAAGGTTTCCCAACAATGGCTGGCTTGACTCTGAAGCCTACATTCACCTTGCCAACACCACTGGGAACAACACATGCCAATGACCCATAGATCACTAGTCCATCCGTCCATGGACTCCCTTGTATTTCCCATCCTCCTACAGTTAGGTTAAAGCCACATCGCTAGTGCCTGCCAGTAAGATAAGAGGAGAAGTGACAGAAATCACTTCCAGTTCAGGTAAGTTAAAAGTGGGTATGAGCTTACTAATCCTCAAAGAAATGCAAAAGCAAATCAAAACCACAATAAGATCATCTCACACCAGTTCGGATGGAAGTTATCAAAAAACAATAAAACAAAACAAAAAAGCTAACAAGTGTTAGTGAGGATGTGGAGAAGAGGGAACCCCTGTACATTGTAAGTGAAAACGTAAACTGATATAGCCATTATGGAAAACAGTATGGAAGTTACTCAAGAAATTAAATATGGAACTGTTGTATGATCCAGGAATCCAACTTCTGGGTATAAAGGAATGAAATCACTATCCTCAAAGGGGTGTCTGTATTCCCATGTTCACTGCGGCATTACTCATAATAGCCAAGACATGAAAGCAACCTAAATATCTACTGACAGGTGAATAAGACAGGATACAACAGAATATCATTTAGCCATAAAAAAGAAGAAAATCCTGCCAGTTGAAACACATTGATGGATCTAGAGAATATTATGCTAAGTGAAATGAGTCAGATACAAATACTTCATTATATCACTTATAAGTGGAATCTAAAATAATCAACTCATTAAAAAGCAAATAAACTCCCAAAAAGTAGATATGAAATCTTCAAGTTTCCTCTTTCCCATCCATTATGCTAGAATAGATGGTAGCATCACATGATAAAAGCAGCTTTGGCCCAAGCTTTGAAACAGTAAGAACAGCCAAATGACCCATACTAGAGGATGATATGAGCAAGAAATAGTCTTTTTTTTTTAAGTGAAATTTGGGGTTTTGTTTGGAAATAAAGCATGACTGATTCCAAAAGGGCCTGACCAACAATTACAAAGAAGCTTAGCCTCTGAATGAAACGGGATTCAACTGATAATTTTCAATGATTTAAACCATAAAATTTATGGTTACAATTTACTTAATAGGATTTTTCTATTCCACTGCAAGCTAACTGTTCTCTTACTGTGCTACAGACTTTCCATTCTAGTCCTAACTACAAAGGAAATGAAGGCATTTACCCCTCACATTAATGAAGGAGCAGAAGTACAGCGTAACTGTGAAACAGCTGGTGCTTGGAAAGATTCATTTCCACTCATTGTCCCCTGAGACCACAAATAAACTCAGGTAATCTTAGCCCAAGGGAACTGAGTTTATGAGCTAAGAATGCATGTGAACAAAAAGTGCAACATTCTCAGAATTGCTACTTCCCGCTTTTGCTTTCATTTAAAACAAAGCCTTTTCAGCAAGACCCTAAAGATGTCCAAGCAGAAATAAAGCTTTTCTTTATTAGAAGAAATTTTTACACATGTCACATCGGAAAGGTTCAAATTAAGGCTCCACACATTTCCTCATAAGCTCTACAACTGCCAATTTCAAAAACAAAATGATGTGGAACCAGTATCACTATATTCTTTGTTGGGGGAGGGGGATGTCTATTTGTTTATGTTTTTTAATTTAAATTTAATTAATTAACATATAATATATTATTAATTTCAGAGGCAGAGGTCAGTGATTCATCAGTCTTTTGTTGTTGTTGTTGTTGGTTTTATTTATTTGACAGAGAGCACACAAGCAGGTGGAGCAGCAAGCAGAGGGAGAGGGGGAGAGAGAAGCAAACGCCCTGCTGAACATAGAGCCCAAGGTAGGGCTCTATCCCAGGACCCTGGGATCATGCCCTGAGCCAAAGGCAGATGCTTAACCAACTGAGCTACCCAGGGACCCCATCAGGAGTCTTACATAATACCCAGTGCTCATCACATCACGTGCCCTCCTTAATATCCACCACCCAGTTACCCTATCCCTCCACCGTCTCCCCTCTAGTAACCCTCAGTTTATTTCCTATGGTTTAGAGTCTCTTATGGTTTATCTCCCTCTCTGATTTCGTCTTGTTTTATTTTTTCCTCTCTTCCCTTATGATCCTCTGTTTTGTTTCTTAAATTCTACATGAGTAAGATAATATGATGACTGCCTTCTTCCGATTGACTTATTTCACTTTCATAATACTGTCTAGTTCCATCCATGTCATTGAAAATAGCAAGATTTCATTTTTGATGCCGGAGTAATATTCCACTGTACACATATACCACATCTTCTTTACCCATGCATATGTCCTCTGGCATCAGGACTCTTTCCATAGTTTGGCTATTGTGGATGCTGCTGCTATGAACATTGGGGTCCAGGTGCCCCTTCGGACCACTACATTTGTATCTTTGGGGTAGATACCTAGTAGTGCAATTGCTGGGTCATAGGGTGGCTCTATTTTCAAATTTGAGGAACCTCCATACTGTTTTCCAGACTGCCTGCACCAGCCTGCATTCCCACCAACAGAAGAGGGTTGGTTTCCCTTTCTCCTCATCCTCACCAACATCTATCATTTCCTGACTTGTTAATTTTAGCCATTCTGACCTTTGTAGGTAGAATCTAACTGTGGTTTTGATTTTTATTTCCCTGATGCTTAGGGATGTGGAGCACTTTTTCATGTGTCGGCTGGCCATTCGATGTCTTCTTTGGAACAATGTCTGCTCATGTCTTGAGTTTGGTAAGTTCTTTATAGATTTTGGATACTAGCCCTTTATCTGATAAGACACCTGCAAATATTTTCTCCCACCTGTCAGCTGTCTTTTGGTTTTGTCAGCTATTTCCTTTACTGTGCAAAAACCTTTTATCTTGATTAAGTCCCAATAGCTCATTTTTGCCTTGCTTCCCTTGCCACTGGAGTCATGTCTAGCAAGAAGTGCTGTGACTGAGGTAACAGAGGTTGCTGCTGGTGACCTCCTCTAGGATTTTGATGGATTCCTGTCTCACATTGAGGTCATTCATCCATTTTGAGTTGTTTTTGTATGTGGTGTAAGGAAATGGTCCAGTTTCATTCTTCTGCATTTGGCTATACAATTTTCCCAACACCATTTGTTGAAGAGACAGTCTTTTTTCCATTGGATATTCTTTCCTGCTTTATCAAAGATTAGTTGACCATAGAGTTGAGGGTTCATTTCTGGTTCTCTATTCTGTTACATTGATCTAGGTGTCCGTTTTTGTGCCAGTACCTTATTCTTCTTGATGATTACACCTTTGTAATAGAGCTTGAAGTCCGGGATCATGGTGCCACCAGCTTTGGTTTTCTTTTTCAATATTCCTTTGACTATTTGGGGTCTCTTCTGGTTCCAAACAAATTTTAGGATTATTTGTTCAAGCCCTGTGAAAAACATTGATGGTACTTTGATAGGAATTGCATTCAATGTATAGATTGCACTAGCATAGACATTTCAACATTTGTTCTTCCAATCCACGTGCATAGAACATTTTCCCAATTCTTTGCATCACCCTCAATTTCTTTCGTGAGTGTTCTATAATTGTCTGAGTTAATATCCTTAGCCTCTTTGGGTAGGTTTATTCCTAGGTATTGTATGATTTTTGGTGCAACTGTAAATGGGATCAACTCCTTAAATTCTCTTTCTTCTGGCTCACTGTTAGTGTACAGAAATGCAACTGATTTCTGTACAATGGTCATATACTGCCACTTTGCTGAATTCCTGAATGAGTTCTAGCAATTTGGGGGTGGAGTCCTTTGGGTTTTCCACATAAAGTATCAAGGCATCTGCAAGGAGCGGAGAGTTTTACTTCTTCTTTGCCAATTCATGTGCCTTTTATTTGTTTTAGATGTCTGACTGCTGAGGCCAGGACTTCCAGTACTATGTTGAACAACAGTGGTGAGAGTGGACATCCCTACCGTGTTCCAGACCATAGGGGAAAAGCTGTCAGTTTTTTCCCATTGAGAAGGATATTCATTGTGGGCTTTCCATACATGGCTTTTATTATATTGAGGTATGTTCTCTCTATCCCTATCCTGACGTTTTAATCAAGAAAGGATGCTTTAGGGGCGACTGGATGGCTCAGTTAAGCAGCTGCCTTTGGCTCAGGTCATGATCCCAGGGTCCTGCTTGGCAGGGAGTCTGCTTCTCCCTCTCCCTCTGTCTGCTGCTCCGCCTATTTGTGTTGCCTATCTCTCTGACAAATAAATAAAATTATTTTTCAAAAATTTAAATAAAGATGTTTTACTTTGTCAAATCCTTTTTCTGCATCTACTGAGAGTATCATATGTTCTTTCTTTTATTAATGTAGTGTATCACATTGATTTGAGGATGTTGAACCAACCCTGCGGCGCAGCCATAAATCCCACTTGGTCGTGGTGAATAATCCTTTAAATATACTGTTGGATCCTATTGGCTAGTATCTTGGTGAGAATTTTGGTATCCATGTTCATCAAGGATATTGGTCTGTAATTCTCCTTTTTTTGCTGGGGTCTGGTTTAAGGATCAAGGTAATGCTGGCTTCACAGGAAGAGTTTGGAAGCTTTCCTTGCATTTCTGCTTTTTGAAACAGCTTCAGAAGAACAGGTATTAATTCTTCTTTAAACATTTGGTAGAATTCCCCTAGGAAGCCATTTGACCCTGGAATCTTGTTTGTTAGGAGATTTTTGATTACTGCTTCAATTTCCTTCCCAATTATGCATCTGTTCAGGTTTTCTATTTCTTCTTGTTTCAGTTTTGGTAATTTATATGTTTCTGGAAATGCATCCATTTCTTCCAGATTGCCTAATTTGTTGGCATATGATTGCTCATGATATGCTCTTATAACTGTTTTTATTTCTTTGATGTTGGTTGTGATCTCTCCTCCTTCATTCATGATTTTATTTGAGTCCTTTATCTTTTCATTTTCATAAGTCTGGCCAAGGGGGTATCGATCTTATTTATTCTTTCAAAGGACAAGCTCCTAGTTGCCTTGATCTGTTCCACTCTTCTGTTTTCCATTTCATTGATTTCTGCTCTAACCTTTATTAATTCTCTTCTTCTGCTGGGTTTAGGCTTAATGTGCTGCTCTTTCTTCAGCTCCTTTAGGCATAAGGTTAGGTTGTATATTTGAGACCTTTTTTATTTCTTGAGAAAGGCTTGTATTACTATTTACTTGCCTCTTACGACTGCTTTTGCTGCATCCCAAAGATTTTGAACAGTTGTGTTTTCATTTTCATTTGTTTCCATTTTTTTAATTCCATCATTTTTTTAATTCTTTTTTTTAAGATTTTATTTATTTATTTGTAAGAGAGAGAGAACACAAGCAGGCAGAGTAGCAGGCAGAGGCAGAGGGAGACGCAGGCTCCCCGCCAAGCAAGGAGCCCAATGCAGGACTCCATTCCAGGACCCTGGGACCACGACCTGAGCCAAAGGCAGCTGCTGTTACCAACTGAGCCACCCAGGTATCCCTGTAATTCTTCTTTAATTTCCTGGTTGACCCATTCATTCTTTAATAGAATGCTCTTTAGCCTCCATGTATTTGAGTTCTTTCCAAATTCCCTCCTGTGAATGGGTTCAAGTTTCAAAGCACTATGGTTTGAAAATACAGGGGCGCCTGGGTGGCTCAGTGGGTTAAAGCCTCTGCCTTCAGCTCAGGTCATGATCTCAGGGTCCTGGGATCGAGCCCCGCATCAGGCTCTCTGCTCAGCAGGGAGCCTGCTTCCTCCTCTCTCTCTCTGCCTGCCTCTCTGCCTACTTGTGATCTCTCTCTTGCTGTCAAATAAATAAATAAAATCTTAAAAAAGAAAAGAAAAGAAAATACACAGGGAATGATCCCAATCTTTTGGTGCCAGTTGCGACCCATATTCTGGAGAATGTTCCATGTGCACTCAAGAAGAATGTGTATTCTGTTGCTTTAGGATGGAATGCTCTGAATATATCTATGAAGTCCACGTGGTCGAGTGAGTCATCTGAAGCTCCTGTTTCATTGTTGATCTTCTGCTTAGATGATTCTTCCATTGCAGTGAGTGTGGTATTAAAGTCTCCTACTATTACTGTAATACTATCAATGTGTTTCTTTAATTTTGTTATTAATTGGTTTATATAACTGGCTGCTCCCATGGTAGGGGCATTAATATTTATAATTCTTAGATCTTCTTGTTGGATAGACCCTTTAATTATAATATAGTGTTTTTTCCTCATCTCTTATTACAATCTTGGTTTAAAATCTAATTTGTCTGATATAAGGATTGCTACCCTAGCTTTCTCTTAATGTCCATTAGCATGATAAAGTGTTCTCCACCCCTTCACTTTCAATCTGGAGGTGTCTTTGGGTTTAAAATGCATCTCTTGCAGACAGCATATGGATGGGTCTTGCTTATTTAGCCAGTCTGATACCCTGTGTCTTTTGATTGGGGCATTTGCCCATCTACGTTCAGAGTAACTATGGACAGATATGAATTTAGTAGTGCCATTGTATTCCCTGTAAAGTCACTGTTTCTGTATATTGTCTGTTTTTTTCTGGGCTATGTTACTTTGGGCTCTCTTCACTTAGAGGATCCCCTTTAATATTTCTTGCAGGGCTGGTTTAGTGATCACAAATTCTTTTAACTGCTGCCTTGTCCTGGAAGCTTTTTCTTGTTCCTCATATTTTGAATGACAGCCTTCCTGGATAAAGTATTCTTGGCTGCATCTTTTTCTCATTTAGAACCCTGAATATATCATGCCAGGCCTTTCTGGCCTGCCAGGTCTCTGTGGCTAGGTTGGCTGCCAATTTAATGTTTCTACCTTTGTAGGTTAAGGTTAAGGTTGCCCCGAGCTCCTTTCAGGATTTTCTCTGAGTCTCTGAGGCTTGCAAGCTTCACTATTATGAGTCAAGGTGTTGACCTATTTTTATTGATTTTGAGGGTGGCTCTCTATGCCTCCTGGACTTGAATGTCTGTTTCCTTCCCCAGATTAGATAGGTTCTCAGGTAGGATTTGCTCTAAAATAACTTCTGCCCCCTTCCCTCTTCTTCTGGGATCCCAATTATTCTAATATTGTTTCACTTTATGGTATCACTTATCTCTCAAATTTTCTCCTCATGATCCAATAACTGTTTATCTCTCTTTTTCTCAGCTTCTTTGCTCTCCATCATTTTGTCTTCTATATCACTAATTCTCTCTTCTGCCTCATTTATCCTAGTAGTTAGAGCCTCCGTTTTTTATTGCATCTCAGTGGCCTTTTTTATTTCGACTTGATTAGATTTTAATTATTTTATTTCTCCAGAAAGGGATTCTCTAGTGCCTTCTGTGATTTTTTCAAGCCCAGCTAGTATCTTTATAATTGTTATTCTGAACTCTAGTTCTGACATCTTACTTATATCCATACTGATTAGGTCCCTGCAGTTAATACTGCCTCTTGTTCTCTCTTTTGTGGTGAGTTCTTCCATTTTATCATTCTTTCCAGAGAACAAAAGAGGAACAAAAGAACAGAATACTAAAATGGCAACACGACCCCCAGAGAAACATACACTAAACAAATCAGAAGAGACCCAAAAAACAACAACAAAAATCTTTTTAATTAAAAAAAGAGAGAGAATATAATCAGGTGAAAAAAACAGAGGAACACACTGGATCCTGTGTGTATTTTGGTCTGTTTGTTAAAAGAAAGTACATCTCAAAATTGCAAAGAAAGAAAAACTTACATAAATACAAAAATAAAATTAAATACAATGAATGGACAGAATATAAGTGTAAAAATGAAAATTAAAAAAGAGTTTTAAAAAGAGTTGATATTATAAGAAATTGGTTGAAAAAGGATAGTGGGGAAAAAATTAAAATTGAAAGGCTACAGAATTTTTGGGAAAAAACAAAACCCTAAATTCTATATACTATTTCCCCTATTGCTGGAATTTTGCAGTTCTCTATGATCAGAAACTTGGTTTTAGCTGGATGTTTTTGCTGATCTGGGGGAGGGGCCTGTTGCACTGAATTCTCAGGAGTCTTTGCCCTGGGCAGAACTGCACTGTCCTTTCCAGGGGGCCAGGCTACGTGAGCTGCTCCTGATTGCTCTATGTAGCTTTTGTTCCTTGAAGGCTTTCCATACCCTTTAGAGGGTGAGGATGAGAATGAGAATGGAGGCCTCCCAATCCCCAGCCCCAGAGCTGAAAGTCCCACTCCTCAGTGCACCCTCAGGGAAAAGCTGGCAATCACTCCGGTCTCTCTGGTCTCCAACCACACACAGCACTCAACCAGCCTGTGACCCCATTTCGAGTCTCCAAACCCTACAAGCTCTTGCGGTGTGCACTTACACAGCTCCTCCCAGGGAAGGGGGGGGTCTCACTGAGGTTCTGCTCCTTGCTGGGCCTCTGCTCAGAGACTGGTCGCCCAACTGAGCCATGGTTCCAGGTTTATGGCAACCCTGAGCTGAGAGCCCACTCCTGGGGTCACTAAGCACAGCCTGCTTCCCTTCTCCAATGCCTGGGAACTCTGCCACACTCAGGCACCCCTGATCTTCCTGTGACCCCAGGGATCGTGAGACCACACTGTTCCACCTAGGATTCTGCCCCACTTTGCCACCTCAGCTTCTTTCAGGCAGGGATGTCCCTCACTGGAGCAGACTTTTACTGATTTTGTACTCCGCTGCTATATTACTTTCTGGTGCTGGCTTAAAGAGGCTCCTTCCCCCTGAGGTTTATCTTCCTATATATCATCTCGGATTCAGTTCTCTGCACCTCCTACCTTGCAGAAAGTGGTTGCTTTTCTGTTTGTAGAGTTGCAGCTATTCTTTTCTGAGATCTCTGGTTGAGTTCACAGGTATTCAGAATGATTTGACAACTATCTAGCTGAATTCCTGGGACCCGACAAAACTAAGGTCTGCTACTCCTCTGTCATCTTGGACTATCCAAAATCACTATATCCTTGCCAATACAATTATTCCTGCATACAAGACCTGATCCAGATTCTTCAAAAATGTCAATGTCAAGAAAAACAAAATAGTAAGGGAGATTCAAGATTAAAAGAGAATGAAACAAAGTAACGCAATGGAAGATAACAATCTTTGAATCTTGTGTCTAAAATTCTTTTAAAAGTTACAAAGGACTTTATTAGGATAATTGTGGAAATTTAAATATGGACTATACATGATAGTACTGTGATAACGACACATTTCTAGTCTATGATAATAGTGTTGTGATTATGTAAGGGAAGATCCTAGTTCTTAGGAGATACATGCTCCGATGCTTAGGGGAAAAATGTTACCATCCCTGCAGGAATGCCTGAATGTAGATAAAGTATATATGGTTCATTGTATTACAGTTTCAAATGTTATCTAAATTTAAAAATGTTAAAAGCATAGCAACCAAAAGTACACACTATATGTATTATAAGGCCCCAACAGGATATCTTCTATTTCTCTTTACTTGAACTCTTTATTGTATTTACTCTTTTTATAAAACATTACAAAACAAATTAAGCCACATGTAAGGATGAATCTAAATTCCACAATCCCCCAAAAAGAAATGACCTCTGCTAATATTTTGGTGTCTATCCTAATGACTCGTTTCATGAATACATGCATATCCTTTTAATTGTAGAAATACATTTTAACCCAATATTTACAAAACATTAAAGTTATTATTATATGTAAATGTATGTAACTTCCTCCCCTTAACAATACATCAAAAAAGGTTGACCTACAGCATAATTTTCATTGTTGTGTAGTTCATCATTATATAGCCATAAAGTAGTTTATTTAACCAATCCTTATCTTCCTCAGTTTCATTTAAGAATATTTCTATTTTGAATTAAGAAACATACACATTCCCTTGGGTGCCTGTGTGGCTCAGTCAGTTGTCTGCCTTCGGCTCAGGTCATGATCCCAGGGTCCTGGGATCAAATCCCATGTCAGGTTCCCTGCTCAGCAGGGAGTCTACTTCACCCTCTCCCTCTGCCCTCCCCCCACTTACGCCCTCTGCTCTCTCTCGTGCTCTCTCTCTCAAATGAATAAATAAAATCTTAAAAAAAAAGAAAGAAACATACACATTTCCTCAAAGTCTTATCTACTTTCTCTTCCAATATAATAATAAGCACAGCATAATGCCGTTGTTGGGTTTTGAGATGGCCTAATGAGAAATTAACATAATAAACCCTCCAGTAAATGGTGTATAATAGATAATATTATTCTAATGGAGAAATATTTTTCAAGGCTCCAAGATATACTTATTTTTATATGTAAGAGTTCCCTTACCCTCAGCCCCCAGCTCCTGAAACAAGTCATGCACATTCTCACCTGCAATTCCCTGCTCAACTTCCACCTGCCTTTGTAACCATGGGGTTTTAACCTGGAAAACCTTATTCCTTCCATTCTTGATTCAAACCCTTAAGTTGTAGTTGTCCTGTCATGACCCTAACACAGGATGAAACAGAGGAGTTTGACCCTGAAGGGAAATATCTAACAAAGAGACAAGCACAGGAACAAGCAATGATGGTGGAGCACTGGCAGAGGCATGTGTGTTGTTACAGAAAGAGGGTGGCACAGTACAATGAAGAGCATGTTTTCTGGGCCAAGGGACAATCCGTGGCAAGAAATGAAAGACTGGGGTGCCTGGGTGGCTCAGTGGGTTAAAGCCTCTGCTTTCGGCTCAGGTCATGATCTCAGCGTCCTGGGATCAAGGCCCACATCGGGCTCTCTGCTCAGCAGGGAGCCTGCTTCCTCCTCTCTCTCTCTGCCTGCCTCTCTGCCTACTTGTAATCTCTCTCTCTGTGTCAAATAAACAAATAAAATCTTTAAAAAAAAAAGAAATGAAAGACTGGATATGACTGAATTTTTTAGAAAACTGTGAGCTATTGGCTATGACTAGAGAGAAAGATCAGGAGGGGTGTGGTTGTCAAAGGCTTTATTTATTGCCATGCTAATGGGTTTCATGGTTTTTTTTTTTTTTTTTTAAGATTTTATTTATTTATTTCACAGAGGGAGAGAGATCACAAGGAGACAGAGAGGCAGGCAGAGAGAGGGGGGGGGAAGCAGGCTCCCCGCTGAGCAGGGAGCCCGATGCGGGCCTCGATCCCAGGACCCTGAGATCATGACCTGAGCCGAAAGCAGAGGCTTTAACCCACTGAGCCACCCAGGCGCCCGGTTTCATGGGGTTTTTGAATTGCCCTCTATGCAAAGCAATTTTTCTTCAACTATATTCCTGAAAAGTGGAAGAGAAGTTTCCTCTTTATATACTATTATCCAAAACTATCTCTGTGAATTTCTTTTTTTCTGAAGAAACAGACTTTTCTCTAAATTCGTATGTGGTGGCAACAGGATACTGCTCTGCACTGTCGTGTAGCATAAGCTTCTCAATTACTACCATGTTCTATTTCCTTTTTAATGTTTTTTTTTTAATTTTATTTATTTTATTTGACACAGAGAGAGATTACAAGTAGGCAGAGAGGCAGGCAGAGAGACAGGGAGAGGAGGAAGCAGGCTCCCTGCTAAGCAGAGAGCCCAATGCGGGCCTCGATCCCAGGACGCTGAGATCATGACCTGAGCCGAAAGCAGAGGCTTTAACCCACTGAGCCACCCAGGCGCCCTCTATTTCCTTTTTAAACAAGCATCGAAAACATTCGTTGCTATAATGATTATGATACCTGCCTCTGTGGATAACAGGTTTAGCTTAAGCTAGAAAATGTCACGGAAAAGAATTAAAATTTTACTTTTTGTTTTATTTTCATCATCAAGTATTGTGGAACACAAAAATCCAAAGTACTTCCCATTTGGCAAGTTATTTCCAATAGTTTTTTTATAAGAATGAAGGACTACCAGTCAAATGCAAAAAAATCAAGTTATATGGTTCTTTTTGACACAAGAAAGTACATTCAAAAAACCTGAAGGTGGGAAGCCTGGGTGGCTCAGTCAGTTAGTGACTGCCTTCAGCTCAGGTCATGATCCCACAGTCCTGGAATCGAGCCCCAAGTCAGGCTCCCTGCTCTGTGGTGAGTCTGCTTCTCCCTCTCCTTTTGCCCCTCCCCCCTGCTCACTCTCTCTCAAAATAAATGAATAAAATCTTGGGGAAAAAAAAAAATTAGGCAGGAGTCTTTAAGAAAATACATATTACCCATTGCTTTGAATGCTTTCAGTTTCAACAAGGTCACAACCTCAGATTACCAAATTTTCAAGATGTTTCCTCAACAGGAAGTTTTCCTTTACCAATAAGAACTTTCTTTCCAGAGACTAATGCCTTAAAATACTTGATTCAGGCATAAGTTTCATTCAGAGGAAGTGTGAACAGAAGGGTGGGTGGGGAGAAAGAAAAGGAAAGTGTGCTCTCTGAACAAACTGACAAGAAGTTCATTCATAACCTGGCTGAAATTGGCAGTGATTCTGGGGCCTGAGTGAAGTAAATATTTTGCCCTGAAGTCACCATTGCAAGTGACACTGGAACTCCACAGACTGCTTGGACCCCACCACCAACCTTGAAAGGGAAATCAGACACAAACAGCTGCAGAAACTGCAGTGCCAGATGAAATGCTTCCTCGGGCAATAAGCAAGGCAAAAATTTCTCTCCTTTTTTAAGACTGACTTATTTTAGAGGAGGGGGAGGGGCAGTGGGAGAGATAAAATCCTGAAGTAGACTCCCCACTGTGGGCAGGGCCCCAAGGTAGGGCTCTATCCCAGAACACTAACTGAGATCATGACCTGAGCAAAACCCAAAAGTCAGACATTTGAATACTATGCAGCTATCAAAAGAAACGAAATCTTGCCGTTTGCAACGACGTGGATGGAACTGGAGGGTATTATGCTGAGCGAAATAAGTCAATCAGAGAAAGACAATTATCATATGATTTCTCTGATATGAGGAACTTGAGAGTCAGGGTGGGGGGTCGTGGGGGGTAGGGAGGGAAAAATAATGAAACAAGATGGGATGGGGAAGGAGACAAACCATAAGAGACTCCTAATCTCACAAAACAAACTGAGGATTACTGGGGGGTGGGAGGGGAGGGATAAGGTGGCTGGGTTATGGACATTGGGGAGGGTTTGTGCTATGGTGAATGCTGTGAAACGTGTAAGCCTGATGATTCATAGACCTGTACCCCTGGAGCAAAAAAAAAAAAAAGTCAGACATTTAACCAACTGAGCCACCCAGGTACCCCATGAACAAAGATTTCTACCCATAGTTCTATAAAACACCTTGGAAGACTAACTCTGATATTCCAAATAAATTAAAGGGGAAAAGAGTATCTCACAATGGTAAAAATGAGAAGAAACTAACACGTGTTACATAAAGTAACATAAAACTCTGTACTGTCACTATCAAAAATACATAGAGGAAAATGTTTCCAGAGAAACTTGATGTTAATTAGCCAGTAAGTCACTAGAGGGCTGAAAATTTAATGTCTTAAATTTTAAACTGCCAACTGCAATTTATCAGACTGCCATGACTGAATACTTCAGGACAGAAGCATACTGAGCAGAGCAAACTCTCACAGTTTTAGACTCTGCCCCCTAATTAGTAGCCAGCTCTTCTCATTTCTTCTCATTTCCTCGGAGTATTTCAAAAGACACTGCTGAACATTCAACTTGCTCTACAGGAGATTTTTTTTTTTTTAAGACAACATTACCTCATCACCCTAAAGCTAATTGTTGTTGTTGCTTCTTCTTTTCACACCTAAAGAATATCCTTTGGAGCAACAAGATTATGTCATCTTTTTTGAAAAGATCAAAGTCAAGAAACGAACCAAGGCAATAAACTTCTATTTGGAAGTTACTTGTGTTTTTACTCATTTGGTTCCTATTCATAATTATATGACTCTATGGATAAAGAAATTATTTAGGTCCTCAGAGAGGTTATTCTTTGCTCAAATAAGTGACTACTAAAACAACGTAACATACAACATCATGATGACTATTGTCAATAATCTGTATTGTGTATTTCAAAGTTGCTAAGACAGTGGATCTTAAAAGTTCTCATAGCAAGAAAAAAATTTCTTTAACTATGTATGGTCACAGATGTTATCTAATTGTGGTGATCATTTTGCAATATATACAAATGTCTAATCATTACCCTGTATATCTGAAATGAATATCATATATCAATTGTACCTCAATAAAGACAAAATAAAAAGAAACAATGCTACCCCACAGTCATCCTTTAATAAACAATTTACAAGCTTCTTTAAGCAGTATTTTTTACCTCAAACATAACTTTTGCTCAGATGCACTTCATATAAATTTGCCTCAAAGACAAATCGCTCAATATTGCTTACTTATTTTGAAAATTAACCTACCAGAGGAAGAAATCTCTTTGATCATTCAGTTAAATAAATAAATCATAGGTACCTCCTATGTCTAAATGCAAGGAGTATATAGCAGTAAATGAGACAGATAAGGTCTCTGGCTTTCAAGAGAGAGAAATAATAAGCAAAAAATTACGTAAGATATCTTCAGGGAGTCACAAATGCTATAAAAGATGTTTGAGAGAAACAATGAAGAGGTAGTCAGACAGTGCTGGTATCTGTAATCTAATGCTATTGTGAAATAATACATTTCACTGATTTGGAGCTACAAATATTAAGATACTATGAACATCTTTGGAATCTGAGTATTACAGTCAGTGGTGACTTAAAATTAGCATGTTTTAGAAATACATATAATACATTTTGACATCAATGGCTCTCTTACATTTACAGTCAAGTGATCTTTTAAAAAGATGCTAAGAAAATTCAATGAGAAAGAAATACTGTTTTCAACAAATGGTGCTGGGACAACTGCATATCCTTACATAGGAAAAAAGATTAATGAGAAGCCCTATCTCAAACCATACCAAAAAAAAAAAAAAAATCTCAGACTTAAATATAAGAGCTTAAAGTATAAAATGCTTATAAGAAAACAGGAATAAACCTTCGAATCGGATTAGACAAGATTTAGGAAACCAAAGTCCAAGAGATAAAAGGTTGATAAATCGGACTTAATCAAAATTTAAAACTTTTGAGCTTCAAAAAACATCAGAAAAAAAAAGTGAAAAGACAACCCACAGCATGGGAGAAAATGTTTGCAAAGTTTATATTCAATAGGAGACCTGTATACATAATGAACACACACACACACACCCCTCCACCTTGCAACTCAAGAATAAAAAAACAGCCCAATTAAAAATAGGCAAAGAACAGATGTTTCTCCAAAGGGGATACATAGGTAGCCAGTAAGTAACTGAAAAGATGCTCAACATCAGTAGCCATCAGGTCTACACAAATCAAAACCACAATGAAAACTACTTCACATTCACTAGGATGACTATATTAAGATAAAACAACATATGTCCAAAAGGATGTGGAGAAACTGGAATCCTCACATATTGCTGGTAAGAATGTGAAATGGTGTGGTGTGGCCAATTTTTTAAATAGTCTGGCAGTTTCTTTAGAAAGTTAAACACAGTTACTATATGACCCAGTAATTCCACTCCTAGTATCCATCCAAGAGAAATGAAAACATATGTCCAGACAAAGACTTGCACATGAATGTTTATAGCAACATTATTACAGATATCAAAAAGTAGAAACAGCCCAAATGTACATTAACTCGTGAATGAATAAACAAGGTTCAAGAATGCTACTGGACGATAACAGAGGAAAGGAGCACTGACACATGTCACCACATGGATGAACTGCCAGACACAAAGGACCACATAGTGTATAATTCTACTTCTACGACATATCCAGAGAAAGGAAACACATAGACCTAGAAAGTAGATTTGTGATTGCTCAGGGTTAGGGGTGCAAATGGGAGAGTGGCTGACCATGAACATGAGGTTTTTCTTTTTGAGGTGAGGGAAATGCTCTGGAATTAGATTATAATAATATCTGTGAAACTCTATAAACATGGTACAATTCACTGAATTGTACACTTAAGAACTGCACACCAGTGAATTTTATAGTAAATTACATCTCAATAAAGCTGTTTTAAAAAACAAATGAACAAACTTGTCAAGTGCAAAGGTAACTGTAATACTGAACAAAAATGTATGTATATAATAAAGATTGGCTTTTCAAAATTAACACACATAAACAGATGCATTAGTAGGGTAACAGATTAAGATAAGAATAGAGAATACAAAAAAAACCAGAACTAATAAACATATGAGAAAAGACTTAAACTTCCCTAGAAATCAGAAATACAAAATAAAACATAAATGTTTCACCTGCAAGACTAAGAAAGCTTGGTTCAGGGATAGGTTGCATCATTTTTTCCTATTTAGCAAATATGTATCAGAAGTATGTTAAAAAACATATCTCACTGGCTTCTAAGTTTCATTTTTAGAAATCCTAAATAAATAAAAATATGAACAAAGACTTAATAGACATGTTCAAAGCTTTGTTATAACAGCTTTTAAAAAGAAACAAAATACCCCCACAGTATAGGAGACAGATTGAGCAAATTATAATATGATGTGTACACACACACACACACACAAAGTATCTACACAGGCCACACACAGGGTACATACAGAAACACACTATACACACACATACAAATATATCCGATGGCCACTAGTTTCCCCGGTGGTTGGGATTTGGGAGATTTTCTTTTCTTTTTACTTCTTGGTGTTTTCTCATTTGTTCAACCAATGATACGAATTACTTACACGTTTTAAAAGGTGGGGGGAAAAGTAGTGTGGATATGTATCAATCTTCACATATAAAAGCTACAGTCAGGAGCTTCTACATCCTCCCACCAACTTTTTTTGGAGAGAGAGAGAACACAGGCTGGGGAGCAGCAGAGAGAGGGAGTGAGAGCATCCCAAGCAGGCTCTACATCCAGCACAGAGCCTGAGGCGGGGCTTGATCTCACCACCCTGAGATCATGACCTGTGCTAACATCAGGAGTTGGCTGCTTAAGTAACTGAGTCACTCAGGTGCCCCCTATGTCCCCTCCTAATCAACTTTATGTTTACAGTTTCATCTCCCACACATAAAGCAGCTTGAGTTCATAAAATTCAAGAACATTTAGTAGCATTACTATTCCTATTCCTCTATTCTATGTTTATGTTCTATGTTTTAGACTCAAACTATAGAGCAGAATATTGCAAAAAATAATTCATTAAAAAAACCAAAATTCTAGATATTACTGAAAACCAAAATGGAAGTTAATGATTTATTTGACTTAGTAACAAAATAGTTTCTAAATTTAAGAAACTCTGATGGATAATAGGTAGCAGTTATATATCAGTATTAAAGAGTGATTTGCTTTATAAACTTCAAAACTTCTTTAAAAGTTTCTAGAAGCATAATTTTATTGACTTAAAAAGTCATGAGATAAAAATGTATACAAAGTGTTTGGATTTGCAGACGACTGAAAAACTAATTATTTGTGAATATAAAAGTTAAGTTCTGAAATTACAATCTACAAAGATGAGAAAGTGTTACTAATTCATACAGAGGTATCGAGAAACATTTTTTATAAATTAGATTATTTTCCAAAAGCAAGCAAGAGTCAAAGCAGAGCCAGAGGAAAACGTGATAAAGCTTGTTTCACTGGGATTTGTATTTATTTATACCAAGATCTCCTTCTCCTTCCATGAGCAATTCTGATGGTTCTGTGGGAGTCAGCACAAAGAATACAGGCCCTTTGAAAACATCTATTGCTTTATCAATGCTGGTTTGTTTCCTGCTAGCAATGAGAAGGAAATGATCCTGAAAGCATCTAACAGTTTAAAACAAAAACTCTTTACTGAAGATTTAAAAAGAAAAAAAAAAAGCCAAGTCAATGTTAGGTCTTAAAATAATGGATATGAGTCAGGTCAAAGTGGGGCAGGAAAAAGATGGGATTTAAAGGTTCATATAAGTTTAGTTTTGGTGAAACATTTAAAGGGTTAAAATAAAAACTAACTGCATATGTATTAGTTGACTAATAAGAAAGGAAATGGATTAATTGGATTAACTGATTTCTAGGTTGCTTCCCAGCTGTCCAACTGCAGAAAGGAATGCAACAAGGAATGACAGGTTATATCAGAAGAAACAATTTCATTTAAAAAAAAAAAAACAACAAAATTCCTGGGGTGCCTGGGTGGCTCACAGTCAGTTAAGCACTCAAAAAACAACCTCAGGTCATGATCTCAGGGTCCTGAGATCCAGCCGTGCTTTGGGCTCTGTGCTGGGCGTGGAGCCTGCTTATGATACTCTCTCCTCTGCCTCAGATGCACCCACTCTATCTCTCTAATATAATAATCATAAAATAAAATAAATTTTAAAAAATTCCTGGTGGGCAATCGGGCTAGCTCAATAGGCAGAGCATATAACTCCTGATCTCAGGGTCATGAGTTCAATCCCCACCGTAGGCCTTGAGCTTACTTTAAAAAAACAAAAACAAAAACAAAAACAAAACCTTAAAATAAATTATTTTGTATTAAACAAGGAAGGGAGACTATTTTTTGTGTGTGTTTTGACTTTCTAATCCGCAGTCCTGTCACAGCTGTAGAGATACCTAGACAAAACTCTGAAAGAAAATGCACAAAGAGGACAAAGTCAAACTTAGGCTGCTTTGAGACTGCCTGATTATTTTAATTGCAATGAATTACAAATTGAATGTCACAGAGGTCAGAGAGCCGCTAAAAGTTTTCTATTTTCTATTAAATACAAAGTGTAGTAATATCAAGAAAATACTCCACAGTGTTTTTCTTGACCAGAGAACTGGCAAAGCCGTTTGTGGGTTTGCCCACAGCCTACAGCCAAGCCCTTCTGGGAATAAGTGGTTTAAGTATTTCAGCAAGCTGTTTTGGGTAGGCAAGGGAGTAAACTGACTTCTGACCTTCTCTAAGACAGTTATTGTTAGTGAGAGGTGACATTCATTCAATGAATTTGGAATACAAACATAGGAGCTTCTTCTTTCAAGAGATTTTTTTTTTTTTTTAAGATTTCATTTCTTTATTTGAGAGAGAGAGAGAGAGGGAACACAAGCGGGGGAGTGAGAAAGGGAGAAGCAGGACTCTGGGATCATGACCTGAGCTGAAGGCACATTTAACGACTGAGCCACCCAGGCACCCCTTAAGGGACATACTTAAAAATCATGCGAGAAAGCCCGTATTTCTAAACAGAGACTTTGGCCAGGTCTCTCCTCCTTCAGTGCAGATCACCAGCCTAATCTTTTTGGAAAAGACTCACCATTGAGAAAACTAGGCAGTAGTCAGTCTGTTCACAACATCTGCTTTATAGAAGAGGAAAGCATGTTGCAAGGAGAGGATTTTCCCAAATGTCACTGTCATAGGTCAAATGTAAACCCAAATATAATCCATTTAAGAATATCTACAATTATCTCTATTTCTTTCATTTTCTGTAATTACTCACTTCCCCGCAGCTATTGAATGGGCGTGATATAAACAACCCTTTTTTCACTTGTGTGTCTCTTTATCATTAACAAAAGACCTTCAGAGATCATCTCATTTGATCCCCACGATAACCCCTGGGGGAAGGTATTATGTTAACTTAACAAATGGGAAAAACTGAGGCTGGCAAACAAGTCACTTGCCCAAAGTCACATCTAAGGAGTGTGAGCCTACCTCTTCTAAGTCAAATGTGCATTCCTCATGCTCACGGAGTCAAAGCAAAAAGAACAAGAGAGGGAAGATGGCTGACTTTGACAAGCATGGCTCTTGCCCTAAAGTAGCTTACAGTATAACCAGTATCCAGCAACAAAATATATAAAAGGGTAACAGAAAAATGCCCCTATGCCCAAAGATCTCCTCATCCTAATCTCCAGAACTTTACACGTGAACGTGTCTTCACATGGCAAAAGAAACTTTCCAGATGTGATTCAACTACAATCTTAAAGTGGAAGATTACTCTGGATTATTTTAGTAGGCCCAGCATAATCACAAGAGGGGGCAGAGGAGTTAGTGTCAGAGGATGTAGCCTGAGAAAGACCAGATTAGCCATTGCTGGGATGTGGGTGGTTTCCAGAAGCTGGAAAAGGTATGAAAACATTCTTCCCTCGAGCCTCCAGGAGGAAGGCAATACTGCCAAAACCCTGATTTTAGTTCAATTAGCATTTTGGACATTGGACCTCCAAAACTGAAGATATTAAATTTGTTCTATTTTTAAGCCACCAAGTTTAGGGGCTCCTGGGTGGCTCAGGTTATAATCCCAGGGTCCTGGAATCAGATCCCACATTGAGCTCCCTGCTCAGCAGGAAGCCTGTTTCTCTCTCTCCCTCTCCCCTTCCCCCTGCTTGTGCTCTTGCTCTCTCTCATGCTCTCTCAAATATTTTTTTTAAGCCACCAAGTTTAAAGTAAGTTGTTACAACAACAATAAGAAAATAATTCACGCATGAAGACAAAATCGAGGCAATAGACTAGATCTAGTGGGCTACGTGAATATTCTTGAATTGTTTTGCATCCCAATAAATATATTTTAGAATATTTTTATTTCCTAAAACACATTAATCTTAAATCAAAGCATATGTTAAGCTTTGCTTAAGTCCTACTTTTTCACATCCACATTCAGATAGAATAACTATGTTTTCCACATATCAATCATCTTCACGTAAGAAAAACAAATCACACCCCAAAATGATGTTTTCATTTTCACTAATTCTACAATGGTTCAAAGTTCATATTATTCTGTCAATTTAAGGAAAAATCCATTTCAGCCGTTATGCAGACCTTGGTTAAAACCTACAAATGGTGTGCAGTCATTAGATCAATGGGTTTAAAAACCCAAGAGGGCAACTATTTCAAAGCAAGCTGTACTATTTCAATTATTATCCAAATATGTAAAATAAGACACTAGGTACTCCTTTTTACATCCTAGCCGTGACTATTTATATATAGTATCAAGAAAATAAGCAGGAAAAGAAAAACAAAGAAGTCACACAAAGGGACACAACTAAGAATGAAATAAAGGTTATGTTTAGAAGTTACCAACAATAAAAATGCCAAACAAAAGTCAACAGACTGAAAATAATACAATGTGCTTGAGAGCTAAATATCATAAATCCAAGAAATAAGAAATTTTAGGCTGAGGTTTCCTTTTGTTCCTGCAGGCTCAATCATACATAAATATCATTCAAAAATCAAAGTAGCAATTAAGCTTGCCATCTTGCACTGAATTTTCTACTAAATTAAACTTTCAAGCACAGAACCCTATATTTTCCCTTACTGTTTAAAAGGCATTATGTACAATATTTTGAGGATATCTATAATAATATCCATCATTTCATATAACTTATATGTAATTCTACTAAAAATAATGACTAATAAAATTAATAAATTGGGTACTGAAAGTGTTATTTTCTCTGTAATGTTCACATCAAATCTACATAGTATGGCAAAGAAGCAAGATCTATCTGCTGAGCTCAAGATCCTCTTATTTTTAATACAGTGCTCTCTATGTGTTAGGTTTTATGGTCACTGGATTTGGTTAGGCTGCTGGTTTAGAGTACCTTTTAAATTCACTTAGATATTTCTTCAGCTTACTTTCAACTTTATTTCTCATCACGTCCTCAATGCCTTACTGCCCTCACACTATACATAGAAACTTGATACTCACATAGATTCCATGTACGTGTGTCACACAGAATGACTTTTCATTTATAAACATCCTTTACCAATCTATGCACGTACTGTTTCCTCTACGTGGAACTCTCTTCTACATGTGGTGAATTCCATCTCCTTTCTCATTAGCTAGCTCAAATGTCACCAGCTGCTTTGAAGCCTTCTTCAAAGGTGCTAGCAGAGTTCGATACTTCCCAGTAATTGAACTTTATTTCAGTATAAATATATTTGTCTACTACTCAAAGTTAAAGTGAAATAAATGTATTTTTTCCAAATACAAAAAAAAGCAGTAGAAAAAAAAAGCACGGTAAGCGTATTTATCTTTCTTCTATAAGAGCTTCCTTAGTTGAGTTTTTTTTTTTTTTAAGATTTTATTTATTTATTTATTTGACAGAGAGAGAGAGAGATCACAAGTAGGCAGAGAGGCAGGCAGAGAGAGAGGAGGAAGCAGGCTCCCTGCTGAGCAGAGAGCCAGATGCGGGGCTCCATACCAGGACCCTGAGACCATGACCTGAGCGGAAGACAGAGGCTTAACCCACTGAGCCACCCAGGTGCCCCTCCTTAGTTTCTTAAACTAAGTGTTATGCCATCTTAAAATCAGAATCCAGACTTCCTTCCTTTAGCTACTACATGTCTTAATGCATGTGACCAGCTACAGTGAAACTGACTTCTAATAAGTTATGCACTACCTAAATATCCAGGGACATCTTTGATAAACACTAAAAGTAAAATTAGCCCCTGAATTGTTTATTGATCGGTAATATATATACCTTTTATTTGTATAGAATATTTTCTTTCCATTACCTTGTTTTCCAGCCAAAAAGAGAAAAATGCACCCTCTTGCTTCTATACTTTTTCTTCTTTTGAAGGACACTTTTATTTCTACAAGCTGATAACCTATCATTTCTTAGTTGTGCTAGATAAGCCAGGCTTTTCCTGACTTTTCATAGGCATGAGACTTAGACTCAGCCCATCAAATACTACCACAAAAGCTTTGAATCTCTAGTAAGTGATGCAAAGAGGCAGAGATAGATCAGAAATCATTCTCATGGTGTCTCTGGCCAACAACAGCAATTCCAGCAGCAGTAAAACACAGTACCAATAGTTCCTCTACTAGCTTCTTGCCCATTTTTCAGAAAACTAGTGAGTTACCAATATCCTTCTAATAAATTTGTGTTCAGCTAAATTTAGCCAAAGTCAATTTTTATTGCTTTTCATAAGGAACCCAACACCTATATGCAAAATACACATCTATGCATTCTACCCTAATGTCAGATACCTCTCCATACACTAGCATACAACAGCGAACAGAAATAAGTTTTTTCCCTGGTTTGAAGAGCTGACTCTAGCCAGGAAAAAAATACATCATAACATAACTACGGAAAAAAAAGAAAGAAAAAAAAAAAGAAAAGAAAATCAATGTAAATTTCAGCTTAATGAAGAAAAAGAGCTGTGTTTAGTGCACTAAGACTGCTTGTCTAGCAGAACTTGACTGAAAGGAAAAGAAGGGAGACTGGCAAGGCTGTTCAAAATATACGCTTTAACAGCAAGCATTTATACATCTCCAAAAAGCACCCTACTATAAAAATTTTTATAGTGATTCTGGAGCTAGCTGAGGTTTGTTCTTTTTATAAGAAGGGATAAAGTCACTACTCTGGTTTTTTTTTAAGGATAAACAGCCTAGGAAACAGAGGAGCCTAAAGTACTTCATGCAGTTACAAACATCAAATGTTGCAGCAAAAATCATCAGGGAGACTTTTCAAGGTTCAACTAAACTTTCGGACTCACAAAACTATCAAAGGCCACACATACCAGCAGTCTATTTAAAGGACATAGAACAGAATCAGACATACCTCCTGAATGAGAGTGGTTACATGAACTTGCCCGTGCAGCAGTACACACATACAGCTGTCCAGAGCTCTTCTCCTGGCCTCACCAAGTGACAGCTCAGACAGGAAGAAACCAGATCTGTGGGTGTAGGAGCTCCCCTGGCTTCAAAGCCTCATGCCCCATAGGAATGGTACCTCTCATAATGACTCCACAGCCAGAGGTTTCAGAATGCCCACAGAGGACAGGCCATTTATGAGTTAACTGTACTCAGGGAACTCCAAAGCTACATACAGCATCCCCATCATGTACTTTCACTCTGTTTATAATTTCAACCAGTCTAAATGCAATTACCAACCAGGGACCATTTTTAGCATAAGCAATGATATCTAGTCACTTAACCACTCAGGATCCAGTAATATAGAACAAAAAACTTAATAGGATCAAATTGGCATGTAGAGTAGGAAAGGGTTTCAACAATCCTTTTTCAACAGAATATTCAATTTTACTGTCCCTCCATGTATTACTCAGTTAGACTGCATTATGCTATACTAACAAGCATCCCTAAAATCTTAGTTGAAAATAACAAAGAATTATTTTGTACATGTACACTGTAGGTTAGTAAGCATCTATGCTTCATGTCTTTCTCACTCAGGGGACCCAGGCTGATAGAGGCTCTATCATTTAAACTATCGCTACTCACTACAGCATCTGGTATGGGGAGAGGCAGAATAACACCCCAGCTCCTAAACCCTTCTATTCACAAATGGTGTACTTATACTCATGTTTTATTGGCCAGAAAAAGTCATATATATGAGTGTACCTCAATTCAAAGGTTTTCCCCAGAGTTTTAGAAACATGATACTGATGAACAGTTGTAATGTCTACCACAGAGCTTATTTAAATAAAATGATTTGGGGAATTTTATTTTCAAAATACTAAAAACATGAAGATGGAGCCCTCTTAAGCATTAAAGTCTCTTCTGAACTCAGAAACACAATAAAGTAGCAGATAAACTATCTAATTTAAATTCTTCAGGATCATCCAGGAATGTACTACAGAATGTAGAAAGGGAGGTAATTTTTCCAACCAACACTGGGCAGGCCTGTTCTCTTTTCAAGACACTACAACGTACAGCAAATATAAAGTAAGTGAAGAAAGAAGAGTCACAGGGCAAACTCAACTATAAAAACAAGAAGGTTAGGAACAATAGAGAAACACAATAGTTCCAGACAAAGAGCAGAGACTTTAAAACAAGGAAGGAATGGTCAGTGGGGCAAACTGTGAAAGGTCCAACAAGATGGGATCCCAACAGACCACTAAGTAGGCAGCCACTAATGATTTCAGTTAGAGCCGTTGCTGGGTTGCCAGACTGAAGTGGCTGGACATGGGAAGTGATGAAGAGGATTCGATATCCTGAACGTGACGAAAAGAAGAAAGGAAAATGACTAAAAGGAGATAATGTTCATGGGGAAACTGTTTTGATTAGTTTTTCAGGTAGAAACAATTTAAACATGTTTGAAAGTTAAAAGAGAAAAGAAAAAAGAAAAAGGGCAAATACAGAGACAGAGAGATAAATGAAGGAACAGGCAGGGTCCATGAGAAGGCTGAGGAGCAGGTGATAACAATACAAAGCAGCTTGTATTTACTGAGCCCCTGCGATGTGCCAGTCCCTATACCAAGCACCTTCCTCGGCTGAACTCACACATTTTTAACTCATTCAGTTTAATGCATCCCCAGGAGCAGGTTTGAGGACCGCAGGAGGGAGAAGACAGTAACCTGTGCAAGTTAAACCACTATGAATAGCAGGACCAGCGTTTGAGCCCACGCCAGCTGCCTCCAGAAACCACACTTATCCCCTCAGCTACTGTCTCCCTTGACATGTGACTGAGATGACAGAAAGACAGACGGAAAAGCCACTATCTCCCCTGAGATGCTGGAAAAGATTAAAAGGCATTTGTGGTATGGAGATGATGTGTTTGGGCTTGGATGGAGTGAGAGCTCCTCAGGAGGAGGTGTAAGGCAAGTTTAGGGGATGCTTAAAATATAAGCATTTCCTCCACAAGTCAAGACACAGTCTGTTTTCCAGATATACATTATCTTGACTGGATTATTGCAATCTATATTGTCCTCTTAAATTCAAATGAACACTATGTGGACAAAAATTCTAACATAAAAAGATGAAGATATTCTAATGTAAAGAAAATGAAGTCTTAATTTACATATTATTTGCATGAGGGAAGTCTCAGAAGTTATGCAAAATAATTACAGAAATATCATAAGGGGGGCACCTGAGTGGCTCAGTGGGTTAAAGCCTCTGCCTTCGGCTCAGGTCACGATCTCGGGGTCCTGGGATGGAGTCCTGCATCGGGCTCTCTGCTCAGCGGGGAGCCTGCTTCCTCCTATCTCTCTGCCTGCCTCTCTGCCTACTTGTGATCCCTCTCTCTCTCTGTCAAATAAATAAATAAAATCTGAAAAAAAAAAAGAAATATTATAAGGAAAATAGGAAACAGACCAAAAATACACATCTGTACACATATAACTAAAGAACTTTATTTCTTAACTATAGTAAAAGCTCGTAAGACTCATTCATTCATTCACCCATTCAATTTATTGAGACCCAACTTGTGCTAGGCAACAGGCATTGTTCTAGTAGGCTTTAGGGTTTCAGCAGTGAATAAAACAGATAAAAACAAAAAAACAAAAACAAAAAACAAAACGAATAAACAGAGAAAAAAAAAAAACCTGTCCTCATGAACATACACACTAATTGAGAGAAGGAGACATTAAATACCTTATGGTAGCAATGTGAGTATTCCAGGGGAAAAGAAAGTAAAAAGAGGACAGAGTACAAGGTGGGGAAGGGGCAATTGCAATTTTAAATAAGATGGTCAGGGAATTCCTGAGAAGATGGTATCTGAGCAATTCTTGAAGCTACAGGTGGAGGGGGCACCAGTGGACATTTGAGCAAACAATGTCCCAGGCAGCGGAAAGAGCCCACGCAAGGATGAGGTGGGACTGTGTCCTTTGTTTATGAGCGCCTGCCAAGTGAGGCTGGAAGAAAATGGAGGGAAGAACAGAAGATGAAGGTAAAGATACAAAGAGTGCGCTGGAATACTCAGGGACCTCTTGGCTACTATGAGACGGATGGGAAAATATTAGTGGAATATGAGCAGGAGTATTATAACCTGAATGTTTGAAGAGAATCACTCTGGTTGCTGTGCAGAACAGTCCAGAGGTATCCAGGGCAGAAGTGGGGAGAAGAGTGGGATGGGCCAGCTCTCTTCCAACTGACCCTCCAGGTTTCCTATGCACCCTGCTCTTTGCCCAGGATGCTAGCCAGTGTGAACTCATAGGCTGCCCCGCCTGCTGGCTCCCAGATGGATTCCAGCAGTGGGGAGCACGCACAGATCATAGGGAGGAAGAAGGGTGAGGTCAGGATTTTATTCCCCTGCTCCTCCCTTCCAGTTACTCTGGGCTGGCTACTACCCTCTGACAAAAGCTATACAGCTCCTGTTTTGTGGCTCTCTCCACCTAATCCTCTGGTTTCTGGTAACTGCTCCCTTTCCATAACTGCTCCCTTTCCTATCTCCCTTCAGGCCTAGAGGCCCAATTTTAATGAGACTTTGCACAATACTTTTTGTAAGTAGTCCTTTTACTAAAAGCTCCTCAAACTATCCCAATTTAAATGTACCATCTCCTTCCTGGCAGCACCCGTACTCATTCAGGAGTCCAGGGCAAGAGTCCAGGTGGGAGACAATAGTAGCTTAGACAAGGATGTTAGCAGCAGGATGTCAAGAAGCAGTTAGATCTTGATTTGCTGAAAGATACAATGTCAAGCATAACTCCAGATTTTGGCCTAAGCAACCAAAACGATGGAATGCCATCAACTGAGATTCATCTCTAAAATAACAAATCAACAGAAAATATGTGCAGATATATTAAAATTGGCACGCAGGAAAAGGAATACTATGGCTTACAAACAAATGCAAAGATGCTTCTCTTACTGTTAAAGGAATGCAAATTAATATAACCATATAAAACAATATAACATATATATATGCCATATAAAATTGACAAAGATAAATATCTGGTGATAAATGGTACTGTCATGGATGTCAGAAAACATAATTGAAAGACCATAAACCTCTGTGAAGAGTAATCTGCAATATCTATCAAAACTTTAAATAAATATATTTAAAAATTCCCTACTGAGGACTTTATTCTACAAACACACTCACATATTAGCATAAATATATGACTACAGGGTTTTTGACTACTGTAGTGTTTACAATTACAAAAGACTAGAAATAACCTAAATGTCCAGCAACAGGAAATATGAGTTAAATAAATTAGGTTATAAATACTAAAGAATAAAATACTACCAGTGAGTTGCAAAGAATGAGGTAAATCCATATATATATATATATATATACATATCAATATATATCAATTATGGAAAGGAAAGATCTACAAAATATTTATACTGCTGTAGGGGGTGGGGAGGGGACAGGTGACTAACAAATATTTAGTTTATTCTTATTTGTGAGGTTTTTTCTTTTTGAAGGATATACACATATGTAGGAATAAGAAAATTCTAAAAAGATCAAAGAAATTGTTTAGTGCAATTGCCTTTAAGCAGGCTAATGTTAGAGACTCCTATTTTTCATTGTATACCATTTGTGGACTGTTTGAAATTTTTTGACCAAGTACATATATTATTTTTCAATAAGCAAAAGAGTATATAAAGCTAAATCTCAAAAAAATAATAAATTATCTTATACTGTGTAAAAACCTATGGTGCTGAATACAGAAATATATCTGAACAGTACCACCTAGCAAAACTGAACTACAGTTTCATTTTATTCTTATTTCTATTTTGTTAGAGAATAAAAGTGCCCTGACCATTAATATTTTGAATCACTGATATTTCTCCATTTGCGGTAAAATTGAGCCTATTTACATACTCTAGGGGTTTTCCAAATGTCAGTCATATATGGAAAAAACAACAGGGTTTAATGTAGATGACTTCAAGTGGAAAGAAACAAACGTGACCTGATTTCTATTAAGAGTTAGTTTAATGACTGACACTCATTTTGGCACTGATCAGGATGTCAAATGGAACAGTCTACATCATGATTCCTGTTTCACTAATATAATTCCCAGAACTAATATATTTTAGAACTGGCAAGAAACAATGATATGGAAAAGAACAAATTAGTTATCTTCAGGCTTACCTTACAATAATCTATCAAAGCCCAGCAATCCGAATTGCTAAAAAAATTTTGTAAAACTATTTTACCAGAACGATGTCACATTATTTCTTTGAAGATTCTCTAAGTTTTCATAAATGTAGATAAATATATTAATACATATGTGTACAGGATTATATATATTTTCTTTCATACATATAAGTTAAAACTCAACTTATTTCTTCTCATCTTCCTTATGCTATTTTTCTCCTCTTCACCACAATCCTGACTGACACAGAAATTTATCCCTATAGATAAGATTTTAATGTTATCCAAACCATAATGTATAATTTACCCAATAAATTTGGGGTAAGAATTTTTTTTTAAGTCAACCAAATCTACTTGAATATAAAAGATTCCACACCTGGTTTTGGTAGTACGACTCAAGGCCTAGATTATTTCAAGATTAGGGAGTTGATCTACAATTGTCAGTGAGGCATTCTTCAATTTTGCTGACAGAGAGAAGGACAGAAAGCCTTGCTCCCTCTTCTTAGAAGAGGTACAAAAACATTTTAATAGATTTTCCCCAGATTTCTGCAGACTAACACTATCAGTTTGAAATTGAAGACATCCAAAATAGTGAAAACACAATGTATTTTTAAGGCTTTTATATACCACAAAATTGTAAGAAAAAATAATATAAGTCTTTAGTCTTCATGTAACTTTCTCTGGGGATGTGAGTTGCTCATATACACTGTTTTCTTACGTAGTTACATTTAAGTTAAAGTAAGTTCTTTCAAAAATTAAATGATATTAAAATATACCAAATGGGTGGAATGAAGGAATTCAGGACAGCTGTCTCCCCATTCCTGAATGTACCACTTTGGCATATGGATTATTTTGAGCTGAAGACACTTGAGATCCTTCGGGCGCAAGAGAAACTTCTGTCACCTTAACCAACAGAAGAAGCTAAACTGAGGGTCTTTCCCAGAATAAGTTATTAAGAGAGATCAATTCTACCTGAGTGACCCATCTGTATGGTAGGACAAACATCTAATTATCAAACATCTGCCCCTTTTTTTTCTTTTTAAGATTTTATTTATTTGAGAGAGGGAGAGAGCATGAGCAGGAGCAGGGAGGAGGGGACGAAAGAGAGGGGAAAGCAGACTCCCCACTAAGCAGGGAGTCCAAACAGGGCTAGATCCCAGAACCCTGAGATCGTGATCTGAGCCAAAGGCAGGGCTTAACCGACTGAGCCACCCAGGTGCCCCAAACATCTGCTTTTCTTATCACTCCATGAATGCATTCCTTTCCTCTGAAATCCCAGGTCCCTACCCCGTCCCTCCTTAGTTCAGAATGACGTATATACCTCATTTTGTCTATCTTTGGAATTTCCATGTCTCCATAGTTTCCTGGTACTTACTCCTATTAAATATGATTCTCTCCTGTTAATCTATCTCATATCAATTTGATTCTTAGTCCAGCGAGAAGGACCTTTAGAGGAGACAAGAATTCTTATTCCCGAACAGGAGGGAAGGGAAGAGGGGAGAAAATATCAAATAATACAAATTAAGAAAAGGGACCACTGCTTCAACCTTTACCTGTTGCATCAAATTCAATTGGCTGGCACCCGCGGTGAGAAGACCAGTCACACTTGAGGACTTGTCCTCCTTCCACGATCCCAGGCTGTGTAGTGTTTGCTTTGGGTGCTCCCACCAGAAGAAACATCCTGCTAAAATACAAAAGGGAAGATAAGATTTTAAATGGCACAAAGCATAAACAATAACTTATAATTTAGGAAGAAAAATCATTCTCTTGCTATTATCCCAATTTTTTAAAAACAATTCGCTGAGAGCATAATCAATCTTTCTAGATTCATCTGATGCTCTCACATACATATATTATTTAACATAGTTTACTCATCCTAATAACACATTATAAGGCAATTTGAGGGTTACGCCTCATTTAAAAATGTGTGCTGCTCAAACTATACCTTTCCTTTAAACACAGACAATTTATCATATGTCAGTTACATGTCAAAAAAGCTGTGAAAAAAATGTATGCTGACTAGAGTCTAGATGTTTCATTTTGATCTTTTGGTATTATATTTTGTGTTTTGGGAGGGTTTTGTTTGTCTGTCTGTTTTTGTGGTCAACTACAGACTTTTTATATCTTGAATGCTAAACAAAAAGACATATATATAAACGATTCTAAAGTATGGCAATGTAAGGGGTGCCTGGGTGGCTCAGGCAGTTAACCATCTGCCTTCGGCTTACATCATGATCCCAAGGTCCTGGGACGAGTCCCACATTGGGCTCTCTGCTCAGCAGGAGTCTGTTTCTCCCTCTCCCTCTACCTACAACTACCCTGCATGTGCTCTCTCTTTCTGCCAAATAAATAGATAAAATCTTTAAAAAAAAAAAGTATGGCAATTCTAATATTAATATTTTTCCTTTTGGAAAACTTATCTTGTTTCAGAACTGTTGTATTTCATTTTAGGTGACTAACAGATTTCTCTTATCAGAGGATTGATCTAATCAATCCCCAGCCAAAGAATACAATCAGTATTCAATTTCTTATCTGGATAAAAAAGCAGAAGACAAAATAATCAGAAGTTAAGTTTTTAAGCAAAAGAGACTCTTTTTTTGTTTTTTTTTTCCTATTCATTCAGAAAAAGAAATGGATTGAGTGCTCTACATAAAGCACAGTACTGGGCACTAGAGGCACCAAGATAAATAACACAACCTTGGTTTCTGCTCTCGGTGTGGTTTATATTCCCTTTCGGGAGAAACAGAGAACTTAACCAAGAAAATTAGTCATGGTTACAAGTGCTGTGAAGGAAACCAAGAGTTGGCTGAGACAGATCATTTGGAAATAGGGAGAGGAAACCTTCTTTAGATAAAGGAAAGTTATCTTTAAGGAATGGAGGAGAAAGACTTCCTTTAGATAAAGAGAAGTCAAAGGAAGTTTTCTGTAAAGAATGAAGAGAGACCTCATTTAGATAAGCAAAGACCTCATTTAGCAAGGAAACTTATTTCTAAATAAACCAAGATTAGAAGGTTACCAAGCAGTGTTTGTGTGTCCACGGTAGAGGGCAAGGGGAGAAAGGTGGAATTAGGGAATGGCATGAAGTGGTAGATGGTAGCACCCCAGGCAGGGGGACAAAGACCCTACGCAAAAAAGAGCTTAGTCTCCAAGAGTTTCAAGAAAAGAGGTGTGACTGAGGCAAGAGAGCAAGCTGAGAGTGACAGAAGATAAAGGCGGGGAGCTTGGCAGGAGCTAAATCAAGCAGGGCCATTCAGCCAGGGTAAAACTTTGGATTTTATCATAGGGTCCATGTGAAGCCTTGGAATTTTTTTTTAAGCAAAAGAATGACACAACCTAATAAAAAAAAACTAAATTTGGCGCCTTCTGGGGATAGGAGTAAGGAGGGAGGGGAGAAAAATGGAACAAGGAAAGCAAGAGACTTAGCAGCTGAGAGATGATAGTGACCTAGATTAGAAGGGCGGGTGGAGAAAGAGATGGGTGGGCAGAATGAACAAGGATCGCTGGCGGCTTGAATATGGAGGAAAGGGAAGATTAAAAAATGTCACTTAGGTTTCCTTCAGGACTGCATGAATGGAAGAACCATTTACTGCACATAAAAAAGCTTCAAGAATAGGGAAGCAAAAGGCAGATTAAGTATTTACAGGAAAACCAAGAATTCAGTTGCCAATGTTAGTCTGAAACATCTGTGAGACACCTAATTGCTAGTCAGGAGCTCTGAATAGAGTTTTGCCTTAGAGTTAATGTGCTAAGAATGTCAACTTAGAATAGACGGGTTCACACACAGAGGAGCTTCAGACAGAAGAGGACCAACAAGCAAGCTCTGAGGAGCAAGGGCATTTAGGAGTCAGGTAGAAAAAGAGCAAAGAGTAAAAGAGAAGAAGAAATTGAAGTAGAAAAGAAAACAGGATATAGTTATACACGAAAGGCCCTAAATAAATGCTATCATCATTATTTCATTTCCTTATTAAACAATCACTTAAATTCTAGCAAAGAAAACACTTAATTGCTTTTCACTTTTTTGTAAAGTCATGAACAAACCTACATTTTAATATGGAATGCACTCATTTTAACTTTTTACTTATCAATTTCAATTTCATTTCTTGTGGGTGGTATTTGCTAAATCATACTTAAACTAGTCAAGAGCTGGCTGCATGAATGGCTGGGTTACAGAAATCCTGCTTTCTGATATTTATCTTAAAACTCCATACTCAAAATAAAGGAAAAACTCCCAACCGAACCACACCCTGTTTAATAAAGCTTTATGCAGTCATATTTGGCATCAGTAAAACATCAATGCTGCCTCCTTCTCATCATAGCCAACCGAGTTTTCATTCAGCAGGAAAAAAAAATAAGGCTAAGAGTAAGAGAGCCCTTACCCCCCATGAATAAGAGAGCACTAAGTGTCATGACACCCTCCTTTACTGCAGCAGAGCTGGTTAACAGCTAAATTACATATACATGTATGAAATTTTCCATTTCAACAGGTCAAAAATTTGGCCATGAAAATCATAAAACTGGGGCACCTGAGTGGCTCAGTGGGTTAAGCCTCTGCCTCTGGCTCAGGTCATGATCTCAGGGTCCTGGGATCGAGCCCCGCATCGGGCTCTCTGCTCAGTGGGGAAGCCTGCTTCCTCCTGTCTCTCTGCCTCTCTGCCTACTTGTGATATCTCTCTCTCTCTCTCTCTCTCTCTCTCTCTCTCTCTGTCAAATAAATAAATAAAATCTTAAAAAAAAAAAAAGAAAATCATAAAACTTCCCCCATTCATCTGGATGAAATTTTTTTTTTTTAAAGATTTTATTTATTTATTTGACACAGAGAGAGAGATCACAAGTAGGCAGAGAGGCAGGCAGAGAGACAAGGAGAGGAGGAAGCAGGCTCCCTGCTGAGCAGAGAGCCCGATGCGGGCCTCGATCCCAGGACCCTGGGATCATGACCTGAGCCGAAAGCAGAGGCTTTAACCCACTGAGCCACCCAGGCGCCCTCATCTGGATGAAATTTTTGAGTGCATGACAGGGAAAAAGAATATTTCAGACAAGTGTACTTTTCAAGGTCTATACCTGAAAAGACATGGGATCAATTCCTGCAAGAGTCCTAATAAGCATAATACAAGCACAGGTACACATATGATTTCAGTGCTATGGATAACAGCCAGGTTCCAGATGAGAACAGAAAAAGTGGTTCTCAGAATCTGCCTAGAAATCTACAAGCAAAACTCATTTCTGGACCACCATCACAGTGCATGTTACAGAATCTTTTACAATTATTTTCAAAGCTATTCTTCCTACCTTATAATAAATCGTTTCCTTGAAAGTAGGGGGCTCTAATTTATCTTTGCATCTGCCACATTACCAGCACTCAAGAAAAGTTTTTTACTCTTTTTAATTTTTTAAAAGATTTTATTTATTTATTTGAGACAGAGAGAGAGAGCATGGGGGGGGTCGCGGGGGGGGCAGGGGAGACAGGCTGAGGCAAAGGGAGAAGTACGCTCCCTGCTGAGCAGGGAGCCTGATGCAGGGCTCAATCCCAGGACCCTTAGATCATGACCTGAGCTGAAGGCAGATGCCTAAGTGAATGAGTCACCCAGGCGCCCCAAGAAAAGTCTTTTAAATTGACAGGTAAGTAGCAAGTAAACTGGATAGTTACCGGTCTCAATCTTAAAATAGCCATGTATAAATAGGCCATTTCCATTCTCACCAACCTCTTTAGAATGCAGAAATCATCCTCTATTAGACATCCAATTATTTAAATTAACCTTAAAATAATTTATGTAACATATTTCTTCTTAAACATGGATTTCAGATACTTTCTTTACTTGGGCACTGTAAGACAGAGAGAGGGCTGAGAAGTTACTTGTGGATGTGGACTTCAGCAAAGACAGAAAAAGGACACGGTAGGAGAGTTCTGAATGAAAACTGCACTCCACCGGCAGCACAAAGCTCACCTTCCTCAGATAACACCAAGAACAAGGCTGCTGCTTTTCAGTGGACCATTTGCACATTGTAGGCATGAAATGTTAGTAATTAGATGTACTAATATGGGCGTTCATCAGGTTTTCCTAAGCATACCTTCATGTGCAGTCTTGCACGCTGGTGAAATGCCACAGAAATGGTAGGATAATATAAAAGGTATGTATGCGCATTGTCAATATGTAAATGCTACGTTAATGCGGGGGCGGGGGGGGGGGAGCTGAGGAATAAAAGTGCTTTGTCCAAAGTGTCAACATGATATTTAAGTTACTTTTAAAGAGTATTACAGAGGGGCACCTGGGTGGCTCAGTGGGTTAAGCCTCTGCCTTCGGCGCAGGTCATGATCTTAGGGTCCTGGGATGAAGTCCCGCATCGGGCTCCCTGCTCAGCAGGGAGCCTGCTTCCCCCTCTCTCTCTGCCTGCCTCTGCCTGCTTGTGATCGGTCTCTCTCTCTCTATAAATAAATAAAATCTTTAAAAAAAAAAAAGAGTATTACAGAAAGTTTATAAAAGAGAAAAATGGAAAGATGGAAAAAGTAAACTACCTTAGACAAATGTTAAGTTCTAAGAGGAAGTTGTACAGAGAAAAAATTAAATATTTGTAGAGAATAGGGTACAGGATGATAAAAAAGGATATTTGAGAAAATTAAGGAATATGAAAGCAACACATATTACAGAAAACATAAGCCCGCTGACGTGTATTTGGAGGGTGAATTTTATGCCATGTGTATTTTTCTGCCACAATAGCAGAACAGCCTGTTAATGAAATGCTTTATAAAAATTAAGTAATTATTACTTTAAGTTCGTCTAAGAATTAATGTCTACAATAGCTTAGTTAGGATAAGGGAGTGTCAGTGTTGAGAAAATTTTGCAATATAAGCAACACTGTCTAATAGTCTGATACTATAAGTTACAATCACCCAATATAAATTAATTGAGAAAGTCACTTCTAAATCTCAGATCCTCAGTTTCCTCTTCTATGTAACAATGCCTAATATAATTACTTTCAAAAAATTTCTGAATGTGGATAGTAGACAACAGGAAAATCTGAAAGCATCATAAAAATACAAAATGATGGCACTGGAATTCAAAACAGCAATTAATAAAACACTCTCTAATAAAATAGGAAACATAATAGTTAAAATCCGTTTTCAAAAGGGCTTTTTTTCCCGTTTCCTCAAAGGACCAATAATTAACTTAAATGCAAGATCTCAAGAGAAGAAAAGAAGAACAGTACCAAATAGGGTACTTGCAACATTTCCTGAAAAACAGTGAGGAGTTGGGGAAGATAAACGGGGTTAGTTGAGGCTGACAAGAGATTTCACTGCTTAGCAGCAAAAATCTGAAGCTGAGCAACTTAGTTTCATATGCCTGCAACCTTCTTCTGCTGGACTCCATCTCCCTCTAAAAAGTTTACCAAAGAACAGGATCAGGATCCTCATTCTCACCATTCTTCTCAAATGACTTGAGACATTTCCATTATATGATTTCAACATTAAGGTTGATGTACATGAGCACACTATTAATTAACATCATGCCAATAAATTCTAAACGATAAAGGGCAGAGTGTGTGCTGGAGAAGGAAGGAGGAGGAGTAGAAGAAAGAGGTAGAGGGAGTGGGGAGAAAGTGAGGGAGAAGGTTGTGGGGGCAGAGGATGGAAAAGAAAAAGAGAGAAAAGAGGAGAGGTGGGAAGAAGAAAAAAAGGAGAGATGGGGAGGGAGAAGGAAGAGGAAGTGAGAGAGACAAGAGGATCAGAGAAACCAACCAGGAGGATGCCCTTCCGATGCACTTCCTATCCAAAATGTACTTTAAGGCCAGTTGCTTCAGGGAATGTGACCTTCAATACCAAGGAGAGGCAACCAGCCAAACAATGACAAGTACGTTTTTATTTTTTTTTATTTTTTTAATTTTTTTAAAGATTTTATTTATTTATTTGACACAGAGAGAGAGATTACAAGTAGGCAGAGAGGCAGGCAGATGAGCAGAGAGCCCGATGTGGGCCTCGATCCCAGGACGGAGAGCCCGATGTGGGCCTCGATCCCAGGACGCTGAGATCATGACCTGAGCCGAAAGCAGAGGCCCCAACCCACTGAGCCACCCAGGTGCCCGACAAGTACATTTTTAAACCCTCCAAATGAACTAAGTTATTTGGCTGCTTTCAGCACTGACTTCTCCAAGATAAAGCATGGTTAATATAGTTGACTCTGGGCTGACCAATGAATGAGGCTTCATCAAAAGCAACTTTTGAAAAATTATCATCTACATATATAGAAAAAATATGTATAAAATAGCATGAATATTTTTTCAGAGCTGTAATTCCAGTCTCAGATTTACTTTTCATTAAAAAAAGTACAACAGAGTCAACATTTATATGATGTAAAACAGGCACAGCAACTATAAATTCTATGCATTTTCCATTTTCTTTTAAAAGGTCTTATAAATCCAGGGTCTTTTTTTTTTAATTAATTAATTTATTTATTTGACACAGAGAGAGATCAGATCACAAGTCGGCAGAGAGGCAGGCAGAGAGAGGAGGAAGCAGGCTCCCTGCTCAGCAGGGAGCCCGATGCGGGCCTTGATCCCAGGACCCTGAGATCATGACCTGAGCCGAAAGCAGAGGCTTTAACCCACTGAGCCACCCAGGCGCCCAAATCCAGGGTCTTAATCAGGAGAAATCAACATAGAGTTTGTTTTTTAAATAAGGCTGTAGTTTATATATGTATATTATTTATAAGAATAAAGAACTAAAATAGCCAGATCCACACTAAGTTCACAAAAATGAGCTGGCATCACCTTGTAAAGGGTTATGAAGATAGTTACAATGGTAAGGGAGAGAAACGGTGCATGAACATTGAAAAGGACATGTGGATTGTGACAGACTGAAAGGATTTTCATCCAAGTAAAGCAGTCTGGACTTCCACTGCTGAGGAAGTTTTAGTAGAATCCCAGATCAAAAAGATGCTTCCGAAAGATAAAACTATTAGGAAAAAAGATCTAAGAGCCAAAGGATGGGCAAAGTGACGAGGATCTGAGTGCCACACATCACACTCAGGACTGTGCTGAAATAAGGAGGCTGAAATCAAAATGGAAGGCAGAGATAAATGCGAGAAACATTAACAACCAAGAATGTCGAGGACCTTCTGTCTGGTGACTAATCACTGACTAATATTAGGGGAGTACAGAAGGAGAGACAAAGAAAAATAGAAAACGAGAGGGAGGAATATGAAATTATTTCCAGGGCAACAGAGAAGATCATGATGCCATTAATAGAAACAAAGGTGCAACTGACTCCATTTGGTGAAAGAAAGCTCATTTTCAGTTGAGGTAAGATGGGCTAGTCAAGGAGAAATGATCCACGAGCTGTTGGAATATGAAGGTGGAGCTCTATTTTTAAGTCCAAGATGCTGCCAGGGCAGCAGTTTTATTTTAAAAGCTCTCCAGGTGCTACAAACAGGAAGTTAGGATGGAGAACTATGGAATGTTCCACAAGACCTGTGATGAGGGCATACTCACCCTCACCTTGTCCTTGGGGTCATATGAACATGCAGTAACGGTAAATATGCTTCATTAGTGTTTTTTTTTCTTTAATATTTATTTGTTTATTTGAGAAAGAGAGTGCGCAGAGGGGCAGTGGGAGAGGGGGGTGAGAAGCAGACTCCTCTCTGAGCTGGGAGCCCAACTGGGGCCTCGATCTCACCACCCTGAGACCTGAGATCAAGAGGCTGATGCTTAACTCATTGAGCCACCCAGGGATCCCAGGATTCATTAGTGTTTAACAGAGAAAAAGGCAAGAATTCTAATCCAGTGTTGTTCATTATAGCATTATTTAAAAATAAATATAGATGTAAAATGAGAACTGTGTAACTTCTATTTGAAGAATAAATAAGAAAATCATCCAATTACTTTCTTCTCAAAAATTTAAAATTTGAATAGGGAAATTATATGGAATTTGAATTTCATACCCTGTCTTTCGATCCCACCTTGCCCTCTATCCCACACCAACCCACCCAAACAAACAAAGATTGAAAAGTGGAGGTGCCTGGATGGCTCAGCCAAGTAAGCATCTGCCTTCAGCTCAGGTCATGATCACAGGATCGTGGGATCAAGCCTGGGGTACAATTTTTAATTTTTCCAATTATTCCCCATAGGATAAATGTGACTTTACTTCATGGCCTATATATGACATTTAAATTTTATGTAAGTTTGGCAATATAGTCACTGTAAATTAATGCATATAAGAAAAAATTATGCAATGCTAATCTTCATTTTTCAGAATTTTTAAAACACAATTTGTGTGACTTTTCACTTTAAACCTAGAACTCATTACTGGAGGGATTTTCTTGAGGAGTCCCCTTAATATTTTCCTTAATAATTTATTTTTCCTTTTCTTTAATAAACAGTAATTCGTAACTTTTCACAACAATATGGAAATAATTCAATACCAATTTTTTATAATAACAAAGTGAAACCTAAGATAATTGTTGTGGGTACTTATTTTTTTTTTTTAATTTATTTTAGAGAGAGGGAGAGAGAGCACTCGAGGGAGCAGGAGGGGGAGGAACAGAGAGAGAGGGAGAGACCGAATGGCAAGCAGACTCCAGTGGTGAGGGCACAGCGCAGAGTCTGATGCAGGACTCAATCTCAGGACCCTGAGGATCATGACAGGAGTAGAAAGCAACAGTTTGGGTGCTCAACTGACTGAGCTACCCAGGAGCCCACCCTGCTGTAGGTATTTAGACGCCAGAAGAAACCAGAAGGGACAGAAGACTTCATTACAGTTGCTTCTTCATTAATCCAGGCATTCTTCCTTCAGAAGAAAGGAATCTTTAATTAGCAAACATTTTTTTATTATGTGGATATTTGCTCTTTCAGAAGTTAATAATCACACCAAACAACAACAATAAACGCAGCTGCTAATACAAATGGCATCCTCATATACCTTGGATTCCAATACTTGTTAAATTTAAAGGCATCTTTTACAAAATTAAGTCTAATTTTACATTAATCTTTGTTAAATCTGAAAAGCTCAGTAACTAGAAATCTGTTTCTATGTATTTTGTTTGTTTTTTTTAAATCTCAAAATTGATGTATGTTTTTAAGATAGGCCAAATCTAGAGCTCACCTGTCAATCAGTAACAAAGCCACTGATGAACATTTCAAAATATTATATGAAACCAAGCCAAGTTCAATTTTACATTACCATTGTGGGCCCACATGAGAGGCCATGTAACCTGTGTATATTCAGCGACTACAATGATTAGTCAGATTAGCCATCCACCCTTATAATCAAAAATAGTAAACATCTTGAGCCAACCATTCAATATTACTGCATTTTCCATAGTAACAACACTTAAAGTTTATCATCTTGTCATTATCTCTACACTACTAAACTCAGAGGGTTACCACAGAATTACTCCCACCTTTTGCAAAACATTCCATCTGTGAAGTATTTAAGTGCTAACTCTTGCTAATTTTAAAGTACCAACTCTTCACATGTCTTTTCAAAACTATTAGAATTTCTGTACAAATTAAATCTAAAAGAGCACCCCTGAGAACTAAAATCTGTACCATAAAGGCACACACTTAAAAATATCTGGAAACAGGGGCACCTGGGTGGCTCAGTGGGTTAAAGCCTCTGCCTTCGGCTCAGGTCATGATCTCAGAGTCCTGGGATCAAGCCCCCCATCAGGCTCTCTGCTCAGCGGGGAGCCTGCTTCCTCCTCTCTCTCTGCCTGCCTCTCTGCCTACTTGTGATCTCTCTCTCTGTGTCAAATGAATAAATAAATCTTTTTAAAAAATATCTGGAAACAAAAAAACCTTTAAATAACAGATAAGGCTGACAAAATGATTAAATTAAATAAGAAGACAGAAAATATTACCCAAGTTAACGATTATTTTTTATCATTCTGTAAAATTTGTGCTCAACACAAAGCACTGAAACTGGAGACAACAAACAAAACTGAGTTCACAAAATAAAACGTCTAGTTTCCACTAACTGCTTCCAACCAATTTACTGCTGCAAAGGTTGTCACCAAAATGAATTGATCATCAACACTCGCACGATTACGAATAAATCCTGCTGAATGTTCTAACAGCCATGAAATAATATTTAGGTCATCCTCAAATTAGGCACGAATGAGTTGGAAAAATGGTTCTATCCGAGGACTGACCATCAAAATCATCCTCTCTCCCCCCCCAAAAAATAATACCTTCGTTATAGAAGGGGGGGAAAGTTACAATTTCTAAGAGCTTGCAAGAGTCCTAAGGACAGTTTTGCTTCTTGAAAACAAGATTTAAACATCAGAAGCCATCTAGTGAACATTTATTAAATAAGTATTTCTAACGCTAATATGGGGGTGAGGTGGTGACAATGAGGTCATCGTTTGGTAAAGTCAGAGACAACTTTGATCCAATAATGACATTAACTCTTCTTTCAAATCCTGAGGGCCTCTGCAACGCGAAACACTAGCAATTTGAAAACATAACTGAATTCTTAAATACTGCAGTATTCAAATGACCTGGAGTGAATGAAAACTCAGCAAACACCCTTGTTCTTTCTGAACAATGACCTAAATAATGAATCACTATAAAAAGAACACATGACACATTCAATTCACCCGTTTACCCTCACATGTGCAAAGGTCTGTTAGTACCAGAGATAAGCACAATGAATTTTCTACGACGGTCTGGTCATTTTAGTCATCAGAGTCTGGAACGGGAGTGAACGAGAAACAGAATGAGACGGAGAGGCGGAAAGTGTGGGGGAGGGCTTGTGCAGGGAGAGCGAAAGGGGCCGGTGTGGAACTTGGTGAGGTGGGCAGCCTGCGGGGAAGGCGAACTGGTACCCGAGAAAAAGAAGTTCGGAAATGGGACCATCCAAGTCCGGGACACCAGCAGGGGCTGCGCGGAGTCCGGCGGGGCCAGCCTTTGTTGCTTTCCCATTTCCCCCGAATTTTAAGCACAAGTCTGCCTCCAGCTGTTCCTCTGAGGAGAGGAGAGGGGGGACTGAGGAGACGGGGTGGGTGCCGCGGGGGTTCACGTCCCCAGATAATTCATCCACCCAGAAGCTAAACCCCGGTGGCGGGTGGGGGGCACAGCCAGCCAGACGCCGGGGTCTCCCCCGGAGACTCTCCCTCGGGAAGCCAGGGTGGGTGCGCGCGGTGGGGGAGGGGGCTCATTCCCCTTCCAAGCGCGGCCACTTACGAAGACGCGCTGGGCACGAAGAAATCCACCGCGAAGCCGAAGTAACTTCCCTCGGGGCCGGAGTATTCGGCAGGACTGTCCACGTCGAGGTTGAAGGCGCCGCAAAGAGGCAGCAGGAATCCGGGAAGAAGGAACAGGAGGCGGCGAGGGCGAAGGCGCGGCGGCTGCCGCGAC
>LNAC01000004.1:6344789-6442353 GCA_002007465.1 Ailurus styani | reverse complement strand
GGGGGCGGGGAAGGGGGAGGGGCCGGCCCGGGAGGCGGGGCCGCCGCGCAGGAGGAAGTGGAGGAGGAGCGTCGTCCTGCGACTGGGGAGAGCGGAGCGCACTTCCGTGCGCGTTGTCCCCTCCTGTCTCGGGAGCGAGGTTCCTGTGCCGAGGCCCCGGTCCCTCCGAGTCCCCGGCAGCGCCAGCGTTGTGGGACGAGGGTCTCAGGCCCAGCCCCAAGCGGGTGGTGGTGGACGAAGGGCTGGCCAAGCATCCCAATCCGCCCACGTCCAAGGGCACCCCGCACTCCCCGGTCCCGCCGGGAACTACTCCCGTGCGACTTTGTTTAGAAATGAGGAAAGCTTTATTCGCCTCTTTCTGCTCCTTAAAACCCTGGCAGGCTCTCACAAACGAAACTCTATAATTAATGGTCGCTTTCCTCCCCCACTTTCCCGCACACCCTGAACTTAATTATAAACTTCCAGAATGCTAGCACAGCTTCTTCCAGGCGAGTTGTGTTAAAGGTGGACCTGAAGGATTGGCGAGGCAAAGAATTGGCAGTAATAGTTTTAAATCAAGTCGGACTAGTCGAAACCTTACAGTTGATTAGCTGACGTTGTGCGATTTCGAATAACTATCATTGATTTAAGACATCTGAGTAGAAATATCATTTTAGAGTTGGAAAAAGGAATGCGTACCTTTGAAGTAAGGCCTCTCTGGGCATGTTGCTTTTGGTGTGTTTCATGGCGCCCAGGCTCCTGGCAGTACAATTGAGAGACTTGGGAGCAGGAACCCTGACCTCTTTCTTTATAGTCTGTAGTCCTACCACCTTGCCAGGCAGAGAGTGAGCGATCAATAAAACGTTGAATGGACATGAAATGATGGGTAAACTTTTGCCCAGGGGCCTGGCTCCTATATTGTGTATCATGTGCTGAAGAATTTGGTGAACAAGACAGAGAATATAAATGCATTGTATAGACCTTAAAAACTCACAAGTACTAAAACAGTAATTTTGCATTATTTTCCCAAAGTAGCTTTTAAAACTCAATCACAATGCATATTAATCTCATAGCTGTTAATTAATCCTCTGAAGGAATATGTATATAAGGAGAAATGAAATGTCCAGTTTGAATTTATAGTACTTAATTGCATTATATATTTTGATTCTTAAATTTGTCTAAAAAATATGCAGCAAAACCTTGGCCATGTTTCATAAACCATGGCCCAGCACTTGTCTAAAGGAAATTACCATGTGAGAGAGGTGATCCTACACAAATACACAAAAATACAAATGTACCTTTCTCCTCACTGTGTTCCAGATGCACCAAAGAGGCATGAACTCAAAGGGGCTTTTATTCCTTAGAAAGCCTGATAACCAGTCCCTTTGGAAATCCATCCAGACAGGAAGGGCAGAAGAGTGTGGAGGTTTAAACTTGGCTGAAACCAGTAAGCCCTCCCACTCCCCAACTTCTGATCCAGGACAGAGATCCAACAGACCAGAGGAAGGGAAGAAAAACCCCAAGAAAAAGGAAGAATCTAAAGCAATGGCAACACTTAATGTGCCCACCAAAATTGAGTAAACTCAGGACCTCATTTCTATTAGGAGACAATGAGTCAGACTAACCCAGTCCTTAAGGCACTCTGGGTTATAAACACAGGCATTTTGGGGGACCTGGGTGGCTTAGTTGGTTGGGTGGCTGCTTTCAGCTCAGGTCATGATCCCAGACTCCTGGGATCCAACCCTACATTGGGTTCCCTGCTCAGCAGGGAGTCTGCTTCTCCCTGTCCCTCTGCCGCATCCTCTCCCTCTAAAACGTGGGCAAGTGCGCGCGTGCTCTCTCTCTTTCTCTCTCAAATAAATAAACGCAAGCTTTTTTTTTTAATTTTTTTTTTAAGATAATATTTATTTATGTCACAGCGGGAGAGAGATCACAAGGAGGCAGAGACGCAGGCAGAGAGAGAGGGGGAAGCAGGCTCCCTGCTGAGCAGAGAGCCGATGCGGGCCTCGATCCCAGGACCCTGAGATCATGGCCTGAGCCGAAAGCAGAGGCTTTAACCCACTGAGCCACCCAGGCGCCCAAGCTTTTTTTTTTTTAATCAGAATAGTCATGCTTGAACAGTCACCTACCCAGCACCTTGCAAATTGAGGGAATTTATTACAGTATGTATCAATTCAGCCAGCACTGATTCAGGATCCACAATGTGCCAAGGTACTACATGCATGGGAGAGGGAGAAGCATATTTTATTCTGTGGAAGAAAAGCTATGCCTCTCCCCCAGTCCAATGACACTACTCCTCAACTACATTATAACAATTCCCCAACTTAAAAGAACTGGGTAATAATATGTCTACATTAAGTATAATCACTTTCTTATAGAGAAAATAAAATATTAGATAGTACAAAAAAATTTTGACTTCAAATTTTGCCCTTTACCAATGCTGTCCTTTAATTAGAAGTTTGATTCCATTGGTTTCTATAAATTCAAATGCCTGAATTCAATTCCAGAATTCATTCAGTACTAGTTATGTGACCCTGGGCACATTCTGTGCCTCAGTTTTATCCTTAAAATAGGAAGGATAATAGCACCTACCCATAGAATTGAACAGTACTTGTTGCTAGCAATACTTTTACTACTATTAGTTTAGTATAGTAGTAATAGTACATTTGTATGACACTAAATTTGTATTATTACACTCTCTTAGTTCTCCTAGTACCTATCCAACAGTTCCTTCAATAACCATAATCAAACTAGGATTCCACTTGGCTTTGTCTCTGCACACACAAAAGCACAGTCTCGTTACTCCAAAATAATGTAAGAGAAATTTCAAATTTTTCTCTCTCAACATCAAGTTGGATTCAGGTCATAACTCATGGAAACCCTTCTGCAAACCCCTTCGTTCTACTCTCCACGACTCTATGGCTTTAATCCACTAAACTCAACCCTACAGTGTTGCGGTTGCTTTTTTTGTCTCTCTCCTGCCTCTCCTCTCCCACTTATGATTAAGGAGGGAGATTTACTTGGCCCCTCAGGCTTCATCCCCACTCCCACACCCGCTACTGCCTTTTCCTATCTGAAAAGAAAGAAAAGATTCCCAGCCGGCACCGGGTGTTCCTTGGGTGGTTGGGAAAGGAAGGAAAGTAGAAAACTTGTTTGCTTTCAGGGTTTTGCTTCCTAATCTACCTCACCACGTTAGGATTATCCAAGTCTTTGTCTTGGTTCACTGCATTTCTTGTTCTACACAACCCCTGCATGATCTTACTCACCACCATACTCCTACTACTCCCCACCTCACAAAGTAGCTTTAGCCATATTGAATTAATTACTTCCAGTTTCCCCAGAAGGATGTCTTGGTTCACAGGGCTCTATCTTCCTAGAAACCACTGGCCTCCTCTTCAACCACTTCCTCCAGCCTTCTTCCTTCTGCTACATACAAACTTAAACAAGGTCCTCTAACTAGCTATTTCCTCCTCTTCTTTCAAGATGAGTATCAGGCCACAGCACGTTCTCCAGGAAGCCTATAAAGAACCATGACTTACTGTTTTTGTATCCCTTGCATTCAACACTGAGCCCAACAATGGAATTAATTCTACTGTCCAAAGATTTAATAATAACTAACAATTCTATTACATTTACTCATTATGTGCCGGGCACTGTGCTAAGCATTTTGATACATTTTAAATCACTTATTAGTCATTAAATCCTATCACATAGGTTCTATTAGTAGCCCAAACATAAAGATGAAGAAACTGATTCTCTAGGAGATTGAATAATTTTTCCAACATCACATATCCTTGTGGGCAAGGAAGGGAGCTAGTGATGATCTCCAGGGTCTTTCCCATGCCTGGACCTTCAGTGACCTCCCTAGGCCAACTAGGGTGGTTGTTCATAACCCCCATGAAATGAAGTCATCTGGTCACATTCATGTATATTTCCCCTACACTAGGCAGAATAAAGATGCCCACTGAGGATAAACTGGCTCACATCCATGAACATTGGAAACGAAAAGGGGAAATTTTTCTTATCCTCATTTATAGGTCTAGTCCTCATCATAACATTTTCATAGTAGTGGGAATCAGTCATTTGTTGCCTTTAGATCAGACACTCCTTCCATATACTAGCAAAAGTTAGTTACAAACATAATGTTCAGATAAACGCTGGAAAAAATGTGGAAATATCTTAGTTCTCCTTTTGAAAGAACAAGACAAAGATAACTAATTTTTTGAAGTTTCAAAAACAAATATGCAACTCTCCTCCTGTCTTGTTTTGCTTTTGTCTTTCAATGAGTTTAACTTACATAGATTATTGCTTAATTGAAATATTTGGTATCCAGGAAACTTCTTTTGATTATTTCTCTGAGGACTAAATATGTTGATAAGCCAAAGAAAATATGTACTGTCTTTTCTCTCTAATTTGATGAATAGATAACATTTCATCATCTGAATATATCTTTTCTCACCAACATGCTTTCAGTTTACTCATTTCACCTGGTTTTAAAATGTTCACCTTTTCTTTTTAATACCACGGGACTTAATGGTAAAACTGAAATAACCATATTGATTACTTTTGTATAAAAATCCTAAGACGGTAACATATATAAATGCAAATATGAAAAAATTAATAATGACATCACTACATAACTTCAAGTGCAAAGAGAAAAGTTAGTGAGTGGATTAAGAAATTATAAATAAAACATATTGTTTCCACTAGAGTCAAACTTACATTTTAAATATCCAGCCATATTTCCTCCTGGGGATGTGTAATTATTAAGCATTTTCCTTGTGGTCCTATTGCCATAAGAGTCCTTTTTTTTTTAATTTAAATTCAATTAATTAACATATAGTATCTTATTAGTTTCAGAGGTAGAGGTCAGAGATTCATCAGTCTTATATAATACCCAGTGCTCATTACAACTTGTGCCCTCCTTAATGCCCATCACCCAGTTACCCCATTTCCCTACTCCCTATCCCCTCTAGCAACCTTCAGTTTGCTTCCTATGATTAAGAATCTTTTATGGTTTGTCTCCCTCTCTGATTTTGTCTTGTTTTATTTTATTTTTCTTTCCCTTCCTCAATGATCCTCTGTTTTGCTTCTTAAAGTCCACATATAAGGGAGATAATATGATAATTGTCTTTCTCTGATTGACTTATTTCACTTAGAATAATACCCTCTAGTTCCATCCACATCGTTGCAAATGGCAAGATTTCAGGGTTTTTGATGGCTGCATAGTATTCCATTATATATATATATATATATATATATATATATATATATATATATATACATATATATATATATATATATATATATAATCTTTCCATAGTTTGGCTACTGTGAACATTGCTGCTATGAACATTGGGGTGCAGGTGCCCCTTCGGATCACTACATTTGTATCTTTGGAGTAAATACCTAGTAGTGCAATTGCTGGGTTGTAGGGTAGCTCTATGTTCAACTGTTTTCCAGAGTGGTTGTACCAGCTAGCATTCCCACCAACAGTGTAGGAGGGCTCCCTTTTCTTCACATCCTTGCCAATATCTGCCATTTCCTGACTTGCTAATTTTAGCCATTCTGACTGGCATGAGGTGGTATCTCATTGTGGTTTTGATTTGTATTTCCCTTATGCCAAGTAACATTGAGCATTTTTTCATGTGTCTGTTAGCCATTTCTATGTCTTCTCTGGAGAAAAGTCTGTTCATGCATAAGAGTCCATTTTCAAATAATCTTTCAGGGTTCGAGTAAACTATGATAGAAGATATAGTAGAAAACTGAGGTCCAAAGCTCTGAATCAGAAGTCACAACCCAGGGCGCCTGGGTGGCTCAGTGGGTTAAAGCCTCTGCTTTCGGCTCAGGTCATGATCTCAGGGTCCTGGGATCGAGGCCCGCATCGGGCTTCCTGCTCAGCGGGGAGCCTGCTTCCCCCTCTCTCTCTCTGCCTGCCTCTCTGCCTCCTTGTGATCTCTCTCCTTCTGTGAAATAAATAAATAAAATCTTTAAAAAAAAAAAAAAGAAGTCACAACCCAAAGTGACTTTAATACCTGTAAATAAGAAACCAAGCACTTGAAATCAGTGCCCGAAGGGAACAGAGCATGATGGGCAGGAAGCTTTGGTAAGGTGAGCCTTCCAAATGTGCCATGCTCACCACTCCCTCTGTTCCTGAGGTTCTATTTTTTTTTTTTTTTCCTTTCTCAATCTGGAATATTTTCTTTCACCTGCTCTCCCATCCCAATTCCACCCAAACTTCAGCATTCGACCTAAGACTCAACTTTTCCAGGAAGCTTTACATAGCTTCAGTTTCTCTCTTCTCTTTAAAATGACTTGTATTTCCAAGCCTCACCCACTCACAACTTAGCATTTAATTATTCTTGTACTTATTTCCTGGTGTTTTTGACAGTATTTGAATAAAATTCTATTTAATATTAATTCTTGATGTTTTCAGACATCTAGTATTTTTTTCTAGTAAAATTATCAGTTCCTTAAAAATAAGAACTGTGTTTTCTTAATTTATATATTCTCCCACAACATCGATACAGTGCTGAATTTATATCTCAAAAAATCACAATGAACTTGTTGAAGAATTGTCTATAAAATTCCACGAGAGAAGCAAACATGTTGATCTCCTCCACACCTTTACTGAGGCATAACTGAGAAATAAAATAGTATTAAACATGTTGATCTTACTCATCATTAAATGTTCAGTGCCAAGCACAGTTCTTACTGAATTGCAAGAAACCAAGAAGTAATTGCTGAAGGATAAATAAAACAAATGTAAGAATAAAATGGCAATTGTCAACTTTATATATTGAACAAAGGAAGGCGATAACTCAATAAATATTCTTGTATAAATGAATGAATGTATATATTTTCAAGAAGCAGAAAAGTCTAAGAATATCTAATAAGTTCATTTTATAACTAGCAAAGAAATAGGATTAAACTACTAACTTTATCTAGAATAGTGTTTCTAAGATTTGGATCTGTTTTTCATTCCTGGTTGCATTTTGGGATTAGGGCTTGGGGCTTATGAAAAAGATGAAAATTAATCACAAATGGCAAGAAATGTCCTCTGCATTCCTGGAGTTCTCTGCATCTCATTGTGAAAAATCACTGTGCTCTCAAGATAGGCATTTTTTTTAAGTTTATTTACTTAAGTAATCTCTACACCTAATGTGGGGCTCAAACTCACAACCCCAAGATTAAGAGTCTCATGCTCTTCCAACTGAGCCAACCAAGTACCCCGAGGAGTTTTTTACTTCAAGGACATGTTTGGTCGTTTTTCGAATTTCCCTTCAAATAATCAACGTGTTGTAAAAATGTAAAAGGAAAATTGTCTATATTATTTTATTTAAACTAATTAAAGATTACAGCATCCTTTTATATTATAACTACTTAAGAGGATTTAATTTGTTTTAAAGGCTTGAAGCGTTGATGTGTGCTAAGATATCAACCACATTTCTCAGTACAGCACTTGTAATACAAAAAAATCCATGTTTGAAAAAGGGTAATGCTGTCTAAATTACTCTTCTAACACTGAAAAGTCAAGAGCTCAGATAAAGGCTTAGATACAGAAACAAAGTGTTTGTGTTGTGTCCAGAATAAGCAAACACATTTAAAAAAATAATACATTTAAAAAACAGAAATTCAAAAGAAAAAAAAAGAAATTCAAAAGAACACTATGTTTTATTTATATCATGAGTCATAAAAGGAACCATGGTATAATTTAAAATGTCTGTGGCACTTGATAAATGATTGCTAATACTTTCCTCCTACTAATCATTTTGTATAAATGTAGCCTTGCTGTTACTAGAGATTATAACCCCAAACTTCTAATTTTTTTCCTTCAGATGAATGATAAACAGTCATAAATCATAAGATCTTTAAGAACTACAGTCTACAGAGTTTTACATATATTTATTTTTTCCTTAGAAAAAATGGCAAGAAAACATCACTAATGACAAAACACACCATTTTTATACAGCATATGTATGTCTATTATATGTGTATAGTTCCTGAAATTCTTTTCCTTAGATATATGCTTTAATCCTACTTTTGTTTAGTAGTATGTCATCTGAATGATTATTGAAATTTTTTAGTAAGTAAAAATAAGCTCCATATCTCAAAAAGACATAACTAGACGTATGTCTACAAAACAGAATTTTTCAGGAGAAATTTTAATATCAAGACCATAACAAGTGATATTATTATATCTATACAATACTATTAAAGTATGATACTGTGTAATACTATTGTAGTATCATATACCAGTGAATGTTATTGATGTTATGTAACTTAGTATCCATTACATTGGTATTCACTTTTCCATGCCCTACTATATAAAGAGCTATGTAAATCTGATTTTTAACACAAAATATAAATTTATTCACATGACTATTGCATTATTTTTCTTTTGACTCACTCCATTTATACTGGTCTTATTAAAGAATATGTTACTCATTCACTTATTCAGTGGATTTCTTTTTTTAAGATTTTATTTATTTATTTGACACAGAGAGAGAGATTACAAGTAGGCAGAGAGGCAGGCAGAGAGAGAGGAGAGAGAAGGAAGCAGGCTCCCTGCCGAGCAGAGAGCCCGATGTGGGCCTCGATCCCAAGACCCTGGGATCATGACCTGAGCCGAAGGCAGTGGCTTTAACCCACTGAGCCACCCAGGCGCCCTATTCAGTGGATATTTATTATTAAGTGTCCCCTATAAGCCCAACACTGCAATTAGAGCTTGAATTATCAAGACAAATCAGATATGACACCTGCCAGGAACTTACAGTTTAATTAGACTTAAGTAAATAATACTAGCTTAATACTTAAGTAAATAATACTAGCTTCAATTTATTAAGGGATATGTTTTACTATGTGCCAAGTGCTCTATTAAAATTCTGTATATGGATTATGCCTCTTCATAAAATACAATTACTACATGTGGGTAATTTTACCCCATTTTACAGATGAGAACAGTAAGCATGGTGATATTAAAATATGCTCCCTTTGGGAAAACCCGGCAGGCTCAGTTGGTAGAGCATGCAACTCAAGATCTCAGGATTATGAGATCAAACCCCACGTAGGGTGTGGAGCCTACTTTAAAAAAAAAGTTTAAAATATGCTCCCTTCAGGGTGTCTGGGTGGCTCAATCAGTTAAGCATCTAGCTCTTAATTTCAGCTCAAGTCATGATCACAGGGTCATGCAGCGGCATGGAGGCTGCTTGGGATTCTCTCGCTCCCTCTGCACCCCCCTCGTGTGTATTCTCTCTCAAATAAACAAACAAACAAGCAAATAGATAAATCTTTAAACTAAACTAAACTAAAATATGTTCCCTTCAAGATGTGGAACAGAACTCTCCACCACTTGAGTGTGAGCTGGATTTCATGAATTGCTTTTAATGACCAGGATAAAGAAGTGACGGCACTTTCGTTGACTAGGTCATAAAAAGCACATGACTTCCTTTGGCCCTCTCTCTCAGTTGGGAAGCCAGATGCCATCTGGTAAGAACATACAAGCTACCTACATGGTGAGAAGAGAGAGGCCTACATGGTGAGAAGCTGAGGAGAGGCCCACATGGTGAGAAGCTGAGGCCTCCTCCCAACAGCCACTTGAGTGAGTTATCTTCAAAGTGGGTTCTTCTTCCCCGTCCGGCCTTCAGATGATGACATTCCCTGACAATGTTTAAACTTAAGAGAGATCCTGAGCTAGACATTATCCATCTAAACTGTTCTTTAATTTCTGAGGCACAACTGTGAAATAATCAATATTTGTTACTTTGAGCCAATACATTTCAGGGATAATTTGTTACTGGGTAACAGATAACTAACACAATGAGTTTAGAGAAGTTATACCATTTATCATTAGGGTCACAGAGCTAGAAAAGTGTTAGAGATATCCCAGTCTATATAACTAAAGTGACCATATAATTTATTGCCCAATAGGGACACTGTAGAGAGTAACAGGGAGACTGATAATAATTATATAGTACAACAGCTATGTCCTGGAACTATCTAGGGAAACTGGGGCATAGGATCACTCTAATTACAACCTATGCTTTTTACTATTACACTACTCTGTCTCCTCTATAAATAAGTGTATACAAAGTGACCAGCCCAACACCAGAAGTACAGGGAAAGGACAATCCATCTGCCCTGCAGAGACTGCCAGCTATCTACCCAATATTCATTGTCCCCTTCTTGTTTGGTAACAAAATTCTTATATTGTGTGGTGGCAATAATGTGTCTAGCTGGAAAAAAACAAAGCTCCGAAACCCCTGCATTTCCCAGCACCTTTACAAATGACCAGAAGATGTCAGTAGTAGTTGTTAGGTAGAGGGGCACCTCAATGGCTCAGTTGGTTGAGTGTCCAACTCTTGGTTTGGTTCCAGTCATGATCTCATGGGTCGTGGGATCAAGCCCCATGTCATCATGGCTCAGCAGGGAGTCTGCTTGAAGATTCTCTCCCTCTTCCTTCCCCCACCTGTCTTCAGAATAAAAAATAAATCTTAAAAAAAAAAAGTTGTTCAGTGGAGCTACTAGCCTCTTAGAAGAGGGCTTGCTTAACTATCAGGAGCCCTTTTTCCTCTGCAATTTCTTTACAGCTGATGCCCGGGACATGGATGTGATGGCTGGAGCTGAAGTAACCTCTATGACAACATAAGGAGGTATACGTGACAAAGTGTAAGAATTACAGGGCCGAAAGTCTGGGTTTCTGATAACCATGAGCCCACCATTCCTGTCTTGAACAATAAACATGTGGATTATATTCTATAAGAGAAAAATATACCTCTATCTTTGTTTAAGCAGATATTGCTAGCGTTTTTCAGTTACACCTTGACTAACCTAATCCTAACTGATATACTCACCTTACTTCCTCAATGAATAGATTTAAATTTTGAGCACCAAATATTTGTTTTTTTACCCTATTTGATATAAATGATTCTAAATATATGGACTGCTCTCCCTCCTTTTTCAAGTAGCTAAAGCAGAAGCATTATCTGATAGGTTTTTTTTCTTTTCTTTTCTTTGTTTTTTTTTTTTTTAGAGAGAGAGTGTGTGCATGAGCAAGCATGGGGGAGTGGGAGTGTGGGGGTGGGGAGTGGAGAGGGACAGAGGAAAAGGGAGAGAGAGAATCCTAAGCAGGCCCCACGCTCAGTGTGGAGTCCCACATGACGGGGCTCAATCTCATGACCCTGAGATCATGACCTGAGCCAAAACCCAGATTTGGATTTACAACCCACTGAGACAACCAGGTGCCCCAACAGTTTTCTTGATGATACAAATCAGTTCATTTTTTAGTACCTTCTAGAGGTTTTTATGCTCTATGGAAGCTCTTTCAATTGCTGGTTTTAATAAAACAAATCTGAGTTAAGTTCTTGTGAGCAATACTCTTAGATCAGCTGGTACCTTCACCAATTTTGTTCCTTCTAAATGATTCATTTGGGGGGTTTTCTGAACTCTCCACTCTTACTTCCTCTAAAAAGTTGAACACTAATTAAGGATTTCCACCTTTCAGTCATTATGGAAATGTGCCAGGGGATTTTCATGAAATGTTAAATATTTGGATTTAATAGGAAATGATTACATTCACTAGGAAGTTAGATACAGAGCTCTTAATCACATAATTGCATTAGGTCTAGCTCATAGAAATATAAAAGAATTAAATAAAAGGTTTGGTGCATGCTCAGCATTGTTGTGAAGCCTAAAGGTATTTCTACAGTTACTTTTTTTCCTTTTGAGTTTTAGAAAAAATAATTACTATTATGGGGATGGTTACATTAATGCTACACTAGCCATAAATGAGATTCTTTAAGAAACTGGGCTAAATTTTTTTTTTTAAGATTTTATTTATTTGTCAGAGAGAGAGAGCACAAGTAGGCAGGGTGGCAGGCAGAGGCAGAGGGAGAAGCAGGCTCCCTGCTGAGCAAGGAGGCTGATTCGGGACTCGATCCCAGGATCCTGGGATCATGACCTGGACCAAAGGCAGAGGCTCAACCTACTGAGCCACCCAGGCGTCCCTTGGGCTAAAATTTTTATTCTAACTATTTCAGGTCAGTTAATCTATTTCAGTTTAGAAATCCTTTATCATTAACAAAATTTTTAAACAGTTACTGTAAGAGTGTCTGGGAGGTGCAGCCAGTTCAGCGTCCAACTCTTGGTTTCAACCCGGGCCCTGATCTCATAGTCCTGGGATCAAGCCCCATGCTGGGCTCTGTGTCCTCAGCTGAGTCTGCTTAAGACTCTCTCTCCCTCCCCCTCTGAACCACCCCCCCAGCATTCTCTCTCTCTCTAAAATAAATAAATCTTTAAAAAATATATCTTAAAAAAGTTACTGTAATAATATGCTCCCTATAGAGAATAAATCTTTCCATATACCTAAAAAAAATCCAGGATAAGGATATAGAAGAAACCTTCAAGGACAACCTAACAGTTAGGTCTGAACCAAAATGCAGTGGTGAATGGCATTCATTAAAAATAATTTAAACTAAACTAATGATAGAAATGATTTGAGAGAGATGTAATAGATCTGTGTTGTCTAATAGAACTTCTAGCAATAATGGAACTATTCTGTATCTATACGGTCTCAATACTTGTATGACCCACATGTGGCTATGGAGCACTTGGAATGTGGCTAGTGTGACTGAGAAAATAAATTTCAAATTCTATTTAATTTTAATAGCCATCTATGGCTAGTGGCTAGGTGGTAGTCACACAGAGGTGAAAGAATCAGATTTGTTGGAATCTGAAGTCTCTTACAACTTGATACTACCACAGCTACAAAAATGAGTGGTTAAACTTTATTTTTTCCCTGTGTCCTTATTCTGCACCAAATTTTCCCTGTTTCTAATATCTAGAATTAAATAATTCATTAATTTAGTCATCACAGAACTACAATGTGCCAAGTGCAGTGGAAAAAAACAAAATCTGTTCTGGCATTAACATTTCTAACCTTCCTGATTTTCCTTCTTACTGCCCTCATTAGCCCTTCCTTTCTGGGACACCCTTCTCATCCTCAAATGTAATGACTAGGTAGCAAGCTGTGGAGACCACACCTAGATGCTGGAATTTCCAGACTCATGAGAACTATCTGTCTGTGCTCGGATAGAGCAAAGCCACAGGAACCGATGGGTTCATGCAGGAGCACTAAGGGTTCTGACTCAGATTCAAGGTGATTTTAAAGTAAATAAGGCGATATTATTTGCACATCTGAGGGCTGCTGGAATTCCCACTCTTGCCAGCATCCTTCCCAATGTTTCCCATGATTCATGAAAGGGCTTGAGCCTACACAGAGTTCTCAATCTTACTTGCACCTCACTCCTGAATCTGGTCTGTTCACTTAAACTCCACATACCCTTCCTTGCTCAACCCAGACAGGGAACATGGTCCCTTTTACATCGATTTCACAAAGCAACCTAAAAGCAAGGTGGTCACATGCAACAGAATTCTGTAGAAAGTTGGAGGGTGATGGTGGCTAGAGTAGGTTGCAGTGAATATTGGATAGATTTGTTCTTTAAAGCCCTCAGCATTCTCTCCGTGGGAACCCCTCCCGCGTGGGTCTCCTCAGATTCCTGACCTCCCATCACGTTGCATCCAACTCCTCCAGACACTCTTTTCTCTTCTCCTTAATCTCAGGCCCCCATTTCTTCCCTCACGCCAAGGCTGTGTCTAAATCTTTCTCATTTCTATATCCTGAGCAATTCAGGCTTCTTCGTTTTGTCCAATTTTTCAAACCATGTTTGGGACTTACATTGTCAGACTCAATTTTCCAAGTAAAAAGCTAACTAAAAAGTATCTTCTTACCCGAAAAAATATTCTGGTTCCAGATTTTAAAATAAAATTTTCTCTTTTTCATATAACTATGTATGCTATATAATACCCTTAAAGTAGTTTCAGAGAAAACTTGTCATAAAATTAATAAAAGATGTTGTGGGGACTGGAAGGCAGGGCTCTTCAAGAGCATTTATGTTTTCATTATATTATAGTCATAACCAATGTGGGCTACATAAGATTTCATAAGCAGGTCTGAGAATCTCACAACTTACTTAAGAATACTGTCTTCAATAGGAAATATTTCATGAGCGTTGGAAAGTGGCATGACAAACATTTGGAAACAAGTCACATAAAAATGAAAACTGTATGAATTCAAAACATGTTCGAGGAGTGCCAGGTGACTCAGTCGGTTCAACGTCTGACTCTTGATCTCAGCTCAGGTCTTGATCTCAGGGTTGTGAGTTCAAGCCCTGTATTAGGCTCCACACTGGGCATAGAGCTTACTTTAAATAAATAAATAAATAAATAAATAAATAAATATTTAAAAAAATAAATAAAATAAAAATTCAGCCAAACCGTGAAGATACAATGTTCCATAGAGAAAATGGAACTTCAAAAGGAAAAAAAAGGTTATTTTTCTTCGAGTGGACTTACAGAAGCAACTAGATAATAATAATAATTTTGATGACATTATGCCATATCACCTAGAGTACCTTTCCATGATGCCATCAGGTAGATTCACATATGCTTTCACTGAGTATAAACTTTTCCTGAGACAGTACTGCATGTAAGACACCATGGCACTGTGACAGATCCTACAGGGCTTTCAAGAATGAAGTGTTTGGGGCGACTGGGTGGCTCAGTGGGTTAAAGCCTCTGCCTTCAGCTCAGGTCATGATCCCAGAGTCCTAGGATCAAGTCCCGCATCAGGCTCTCTGCTCGGCAGGGAGCCTGCTTCCTCCTCTCTCCTCTCTCTCTGCCTGCCTCTCTGCCTACTTGTAATCTCCCTCTCTGTGTCAAATAAATAAAATATTAAAAAAAAAAAGAAGAATGAAGTGTTTGTTGGGATTCTTTCAACTGCAAGTGCCAATAACCCAACTCACATTAGGTAAATCAAAAAGAGAATCGACTGGTTCACATAACCAGGAAACTCAGGGTTGTTTCTGGCTTCAAACAGCATAATTCCCAAGGAATGCTGTCCCCATGCACTTCCTCATTTCCCCCTCTTTTCCAGCTCTGTTTCTTTCTTTGTTTCTGTCTTATCCTCTCCTAGTGCTTCAGGCTAGATTGCAGATAGGTAGCTATCTGCAGATAACTATCTTCAATCTTAGGGTATGTGTCATAGTTTAGCAATCCCATCCTCACTGAAAAAGCTGTCTTCCTCTCAAATAAATATATCGACTCCAGGCAATGATTCTTACTGGTTCTATTTATAATAATTGCTCACCATTGAACCAATTACTATGTTCAGAGTAGTGAGATATTATGATTGGCCATGCCTTGGTCCGGTGATCACTCCTATGACAAGGCTATGGCACAGCATTGGAGCAAATAGGATTTTCTTTTTTTTTTAAGATTTTTTTTCTTTAATTTATTCATTTGACACAGAGAGAGATTACAAGTAGGCAGAGAGGCAGGCAGAGAGGGAGGAGAGAGGAGGAAGCAGGCTCCCTGCTGAGCAGAGAGCCCAATGTGGGCCTCGATCCCAGGACCCTGGGATCATGACCTGAGCCGAAGGCAGCGGCTTTAAACCACTGAGCCACCCAGGCGCCCGCAAATAGGATTTTCTTAACCATTCAGGATGGAGCAAGAGTGGTTCTGCAAAGAAAGGGATGAAGCCACACATACAAATACAATATATGCCCACTGTGGATTGATAAGTAATGTGTCTTGTCCTCAAGGAGTTTTCCTTGTATAAATCTTAGTAGTTATGTAGGAGAAAAAAATATCTCCATATATGCCCCAAAATTATTATTTATGTTTCTTTTATTTTGTTTTGGATTTTTTGTTTTGTTTTGTTTTGTTTTAGAGAAAGCAAGAAAGAGCTTATGCAAATGCGGGTGGCAGGTTCTGGGAAGGGGTAAAGGAGGAGGGAGAGAGAGAATCCCAAGCAGGCTCCATGCACAGCATGGAGACCAGCCCCCCCCCGCCCCCGGGGTTCTATCTCATGACCAAAGATCATGACCAGAGCTGAAATCAGGAGTCTGATGCTTAAGTGACTGAGGCACCCAAGCACCTCTGTGCCCAAAACTTTTTTTTAACAATTTTTTTTAAAGATTTTATTTATTTATTTGACACAGAGAGAGAGAGAGATTACAAGTAGGCTGAGAGGCACGCAGAGAGAGGAGGAAGCAGGCTCCCTGCTGAGTAGAGAGCCTGATGCGGGGCTCGATCCCAGGACCCTGAGATCATGACCTGAGCTGAAGGCAGAGGCTTTAACCCACTGAGCCACCCAGGCACCCTAAAACTTTTAATTTCAATATTAATCAGCTATCTAGATTATAAAACATTTAAATATCCTCCTCCCCATCTTTGTTACTATTATGTAAATCTGGTTTTGTTGGTTATAAACTAAGTGTGAAAATTATTTGATCATTAACATAATTTTTTGTGGTCAAAATGCAATGTTGGCTCAAAACTTTTTCTCTGGATGATAAATGATAAATTTATCTTTAGATATTGTGGAAACTATGTCAAATCTAACAAGCCATTTCCTCAGTTAACTCTGGTTTTGTGGTTGCGATGGTTTGAAATTGTTTCTTGGTTTAGCCATACTTTGGTTACTACTATATTTGGAGACAACTTATTTTAGCCTTGACAGAAAAACTTGCTATTTTTATAGGAATTTTATTGGCTAGAAAGCATAATTTGTGTTATTTTCTACTCATGCTGTCATTGCATATAGAAAGAAAGAAAAAAGCCTGATGTTTGCATCCCATATTTTTACTAAATGTATCTCACATGCAAGAAAGTGAAATACAAGCTTTTGTTGGATTAAGCCACTGAGATTTTTGAGTGAATTTGATACCGTAATATATCCTAAGCAATCCTGACAAATACAGATGTGAACACAAAGTAATCATAATTTATAAGCAAAAAGATTCTCACCATAATTCTGTAAACATTGTAACTTTTCTCTTATTACAATATGTATAATTTATATTGTAGGTCAAAACATACATAGATTTGCATAATTTCCCTAACAGTTAATTCTACCCTTTTTCCCCAAGAGAAGAGAAAAAAATCATTAACTCGGTGGGTGTCAGAGAGTCTTCAAACCCAAAAGCCAGATGGATCATCTATACCAATTCTCTCTACATGCCTATTATTTTTTTTCCTTACTCTTTACTTTGCAACTAAAGTTCCATAATCTGAAATTAAATAACATTTCCTTCCGGCTTTAGCTCCCTCTTATTCAAATGTTTCTTGGCAATGGAACCTTCTCTTCCGATGGTATGTTAATTCACACAAACAAGACAGATAAAAGCAGGACCCCGATACTTAAGCAAGTATCAGGACACTGCACAACTGAGAGCCATGGCCTTACACGCTCAAACCAGGTTAGCTGTATGATGCCCCTATGGTGTGGATATGAGGAAGGTGGACCCAAAAGTAAAAGCCTGAGCTGTTTCTCTCAAGCAGATTCACCTTCACCTTTCTATCATGACTTCTGCAGATTCACCCGCAGTTCATATCGCTCTCCACTCACTTAAATAAACGTCCCCAAGCATCTGCCTTTCCCATTGTCCTGTCTCCTCCTTTCATGACGTTCAAGAAAATCTGCACACTTTTTCTGCTTCTGCCTCAACTCTGCTGCATTTCTTATACCTGACCTCTTGCTTCAAGACTCTAAGTCATATCACTTTCAATGAAAATCTTCCACTAAATCTTTGTTTCCCCAGGAGGACTGTTACTGCTATCCCATTCAACCTCTGTGCCAATGAATCCATATTAGGCAAATGAAGAGGAGTAAAAGTAACCATATGTATATATGGGCTTTCTCTTCTCATACAACATTTTTAAAAAATTCTGTCTGTACCCGGGCACGAATATGGCGATGCAAATGTGCATTGCACAAATCCAGGAGCACCGCCAGTAGGGGCGATGCACAATTCTGTGGCCACCTGCCCTTAAGCCTCCCCTGTGCTGAAGGACGTTGCCTCTGCATGTTTTCTCAAGTGGTAGTCTGAGAAGTACCTCCACCTGGGGTCCTTGTGTGAAAAGTGTGACACTGAGATCCCAAGCCAGGCCTACCAAATCAGAATGTATGGAGTGGGGACCTGGGATCTGCATTCATTCATTCATTCATTTGAGAGGGAGAGTGCACATGCAAGAGCATGAGCAGGCGAGAAGGGCAGAGGGAAAGGGAGAAGCAAACTCCCCACGATGCAGGGCTCCATCCCAGGACTCTGGGATCACGAACTGAGCCAAAGGCAGACCTTTAATGGACAGAGCTACCCAGGCTCCCATGCTTTTTTTTAAAAAAACAATTTCCTTTGTGGAGTTTCCTTTGTGGAAACTCCACAATAATACTCCTCACCCCCAAACATAGTGGCTTGGCTTAAAGCAATCTATTATTTCTCATGATTCTATGTAGGTTGACTAGCAGTTTCTCTTGGTCTCACTCAGCAGCCTCACTCTGGTGGATGCAAGAATGGAAGGGCCAAAAGGGTCTCACTCACATAGGTGTCAGTTAGAGCTGGCTGTCAGCAGGGTGCCTCAGGTCTCCTTTTTGTGGCTTCTGATCCGCCACTGGGCTCCTGAAACCAAGCACAGCTTCCTTACATGGCATTCTCAAGGCAATGTTCCAAGAGGACAAAGATAGAAGCTGCAAGTTCTCCTGAGCCTAGGCTTTACTGATAAAACATCATTTCTCCCACACTCTATTGGTCAATAGTGAGTTACAAGCTAGACTAGGTCCAAGTATGGGAAATAGACTCTCTTTCTTGATAGTGGCAAAGCATTTGCAGCTGTCGTAGAGTATTACTAAATATATATTTGGTACTTAATACTTTTGGCTTTCATGTCTGCAGGGATTGACGTGGTATGAAACTCCTGGAATATGTGATTTGTGAACTTTTGTTTTTTTCCACGCCCAACATGGGGCTTGAACTCACAACCCCAGGAGCAAGACTCGCATGCTCTACTGACTGAGCCAGCCAAAGCCCTTTGTAGACTTTGCTTTTAAATGGAATTTTCTGGGGGCGCCTGGGTGGCTCAGTCATTAAGCATCTGTCTTCAGCTCAGGTCATGATCGCATGGTCCTGGGATCGAGCCCAGCATCGGGCTCTCTACTCAGCAGGCAGCCTGCTTCTCCCTCTCCCACTCCCCCTACTTGTGTTCCCTCTCTCTCTGTCTCTCTCTCTGTCAAATAAATAAATAAAATCTTTTAAAAAAATAAAAAAATAAATGGAATTTTCTGGAAAACAGTATGGAGATTCCTCAAAAAGTTAAAAAATAGAGCTACCCTACAACCCAGCAATTGCTCTACTAGGTATTTACACCAAAGATACAAATGTAGTGATCTGAAGGGGCACCTGCACCCCAATGTTTATAGCATCAATGTCCACAATAGCCAAACTATGGAAAGAGCCCAGATGTCCATCGACAGATGAATGCATAAAGAAGATGTGGTGTGTGTATATATATATATATATATATATATATATATATATATATACACACACACACACAATGGAACATCACACAGCCATCAAAACAAATGAAATCTTGCCATTTGCAATGATGTGGATAGAACTAGAGGGTATTATGCTAAGCAAAATAAGTCAATCAGAGAAAGGCAATTATCATATGATCTCACTCATATGTGGAATTTAAGAAACAAAACAGAGGAGCATAGAGGAAGGGAAGGAAAAATAAAACAAGATGAAATCAGAGAGAGAGACAAACCATAAGACACCCTTAACCATAGAAAACAAACAGGGTTGCTGGAGGGGAAGAGGGTGAGGAAAGGGGTAACAGGGTGATGGGCATTAAGGAGGCCACGTGATGTAATGAGCACTGGGTGTTATATGCAACTGATGAAACCCTGAACTCTACCTCTGAAACTAATAATACACTATATGTTAATTAATTGAATTTAGATAAAATTAAAAAATTTTAAAAGCAATGTAAATAGATAGATAGATAGATAGATAGATAGATAGATAGATAGATAGATAGATAGATAAATGGAAGTTTCAGCCTATATTTGCTTGAAACAAGTTGATTTGTTTTCAGGTCCTGAAACCAGATTGCCAGTATCATGACTCATTAAATATAAGGGTCCAACCTCAGCAGAAAAGATGTAGCAGTTCAGAAAAAGAGTTGGTATGCACCCTTCCATTTTCAACATACTCAAAATCAACTATGGAATTATTTAAGGAAAGTCATTATTATACAAAACCGTAAAATTTTCATGACTATTTTATTCAGATTTTTCTGATAAAAGTTTTCAAAATTAAAAAAATTCAGAATTGGCTAATGTAAATCTAGTTTCCACTTTTACCATAGCTTTATGCTTTAGTGCTTTTGATAACAGCACGAGGTCTTACTTAAAAAATAGTAAAATTGTAGGACTGAGGGAAGGATTGAAGCCAACCTGACAAGTTAGGGACAAGAGCTTAAAATTAAATCATTCTAGGAGAAAAGACTGAGATATCAGATTGCCTGTAGTTACCAAGCCTGATGTGAGTTGTTGACAAAGGGAGGGTGGACATCTAATCCAGACCCACATCTCTGCTCAAAAATGTGCTACTTTATTTGCCAACTACATGCAGTATTGAGAAAATGGATCTAAAATGTATTCTTGGAAAGCGGCCTCTGAGGGGCTTAAATAGCAGTGATTCTTAAGACAAATACCAGCTTCTGAGTGCAATAGTGGAACCAACCATGAAAATGTCTTTTAATCAACTAATAGAAAACATGTGATTACAAGCCCTTGCCTTTGCCTGCAGCCTCAAGTTGAAGTGTTTCATACATTGTACTGTATCTAACATTTGCTTTAGAATTTTTTTCTTTTGGTTTAGACTGAAGGAAAAGTTTGCCAAGGTTTATGTCTTCCTGAGTCAGCAAGTAAATTTCCCATTACTCTCCCAGTTGGGTGAGTCACCAGCCCGCCTTAGGAAAGTCACAGAGGCCTGGCTGTCTGGGCGGGATGAGAAACATTACAGTCAATCAGTCTAGACAGCTTAGGGGGCAGCTACTTGGCCATTTATGGTATCATTTCCTCTTTTTTACTGGGACAGCCCAGAGAGCAAAGAGACACTCCTGGGAATATATACAGGGTAACCAGATTTCACAAATAAAAATACAGGATGCCTATTAAATTTGGATTTCAGACAATGAATATTATTTTTAGTATACATATGTTCCATGCAATATTTCTTAAATTTTTTACTTAAACAAACACCAAAAAAAATCACTTATCTGAAATTCACATTTAATTAGGCATCCTATATTCTATCTGGCAACCCTGAATATATGAATCTCACTTCATATCATCCATCATTTATTCCTTTGCAATATGTCACAGAAATGAAAGTCTGTTTCCTAAGTTTAGAGAACAAAAGTTGAGCTATTCTTTCTTTCATGTCAGTACTGCCTAATATCAAGAAAGAAAAAGTTATCAAAGACAAGAATTCTGGAGAGCAGTGATTCTCAGACCTGAATGTGCATGTAAGACACATTGGGATCTTGGCAAAATTGAGATTCTAATTCAGCATCCGGAGGTGGGGCCTGAGATTCTGTTTTCCTAACAAGCTCCCAGCTGATACCAGTGATGCTGGTCCATGGACCACCCTTTTCAGTCGCAAGGTTTTCAGGGTTTCTCAAGCTTGGCTGCATATTTGAATCAGTCGGGGAGCTTTCAAAACTCTTGATGCCCAAACTGCATCCCATCCAGGTTAAATCCAAATTGCTAGAGGTGGGAGCCAGGTGCCAGTATTTTTAAAGGCTCCTCAGTTGCCTCCAGCACACAGTTAATGTTGAGAATCACTGTCTTTGATGAATCCACTTTATGCAGGTTAATGTTTACTATCACTTGCCTGGGAAACAAAGCCTTTCAAAAAAAAATCAGCATGGTGGTTATTACACATTAACTGTAATCTTGAGAAACTGAAATGCGCAGAATTGCCACCACAGTCTTTTCAATGCGTCCACTTTCAGTTATGCTTTCTAAGCAACTGAGAAAAGCAATAGATTTTATTATTTTAACTGTTAGATCACTAAGTATTTTCCAAATTTGGAGATTTTATGTCTATAACACACATTTTTCTGTGACTCTAAAATAATTTATTTCTCTTAATGTTTCTAATAAAAACCAAACAGCCACCACCTCAGAGTCAGTCTGGCTTGGAAAACACTGGAATTTATCATCTGTTCCTCTTTGTGAGGCTTGGCTAGAGTCAAGGAATGTGACTTGAGGAAAATCAAATCTTTACATTCTTGTTTTTTTACATAAGGACATGACACTGAAAATGAAAGTGTGCTTTCAAAGCTGCTGATAAAAATCTAGCATGTATATAACACATATTTACACAAACTAGGTCCTAACATAAAGGTAGTTGTGGGAAATTTCTACAAAAGCCTTCTTAGCTGAATACCTTCCTCTTTCATCTTCTAGTTTTGTCATGTTGGTGTCATCTGCTCTTATCCCATCTTCCCTTAAATCACAATCTTTTCTGCAGTATTGCTTAGCTGGAAGAATGCTTTTGGGGTTTTCTGTACTTTACACTGGAGTGTTATCTCACAGGTTTTGGGGAGTTTTGTTTTTTTGTTTTTTTTTCTTTATCCTGTTTTTTTGTTTTGTTTTGTTTTTGTCCATGTCACTCCTCATGCATTTTTTTCCCCTTGTGTTCATGCCTAACGTACACCCTCCATCACATCTCTGCTCAATTTCCTACCTTGTGTCCAAACATTCTAGAGTCTGTGAATAGACTTCACTTTACCAGCCACCCTCAGCAGCCCCAGAAGTTACCATGCCCTGGGAAATCACCTTAAGAAGCTCACACATGTTCCTGACCCTGGGTGGCCCGAGCAGCCAGTTGGAAGCCTGCCAACATGGACAGTTGCCTCAGAAGAGGCACAACAAGACCATAAGGGGGTGGATGGCAAATTGTCCTGCAAACATTCAACTGTGGGTTCTCTCCTTAGTGTGCCCTTTCAGAGAATCTAGGAGAGCAGCTCTTCGGCAACAGAAGTCTCCCATGAGGAGGAAGTTAATCTGATCTGTCCGGCATACAAAGTAACCACCTAAAACTATTTTTGTTCTGAATAATGGTAGTTTACTCTTCCTGTCATGAGAGACATGTACACATTTTCTTAAAACAGCCTGTAGTATAGCAGTGTGCAATATTAAAGAACCAGTTACTAAGCTAATATTTATAAAGCGCTATGTGTTTTTACATGCATTACACCTTTTTTTTTTTTTGAGAGGCGGATGGGAGGGGCAGAGGGAGAGAGAATCCTAAGCAGGCTCCATGCCCAGTGCAGAGTCCACTCCATTTTACAACCCTGAGATCATGACCTGAGCCAAAATCAAGAGTCAGATACTTAACTGTCTGAACCACCCATCAGGCCTTTAAATCTTTGTAAAACCCCAACTCTGATTTTAAAGATGAAGAAATTGAAGGGGTGCCTGCCTGGCTTTTGATCTCAGGGTTGTGAGTTCAAGCCCCATGTTGGGCATGGAGACTTCTTTAAATAATTAAATAGGTATGGAACCACAAAAGAACTCAAATAGCCAAAGAAATCTTGAAAAAGAAAAGCAAAGCTGAAGGCATCACAATTCTGGTCTTCAAGTTATATTACAAAGCTGTAGTCATCAAAACAATATGGTACTGGCACAAAAACAGACACATAGATCAATAGAACAGAATAGAAAACCCCAGAAATGAACACACCACTATACAGGCAATTAATTTTTGACAAAACAGGAAAGACTATGCAGTGGGAAAAAGACGGTCTCTTCGACAAATGGTGTTGGGAAATCTGGACAACAACATGCAAAAGAATGAAACTGGACCACTTTCTTACCACACACAAAAATAAATTCAAAATGGATGAGGGACCTAACTGTGAGACAGGAAGCCATCAAGATCCTGGAGGAGAACACAGGCAATAACCTCTTTGACATGGGCTGTAGCCACTTCTTACTAGATATGTCTCCTGAGGCAAGGGAAACAAAAGCAAAAATGAACTATTGGGACTTCACCAAAATAAAAAGCTTCTTCTGCACAGTGAAGGAAACAATCAATAAAACTAAAAGGCAACCTAAGACATGAATAGATATTTTTCCAAAGAATACATATACAGATGGCCAACAGACACATGAAAAGATGCTCGACATCATTCATCATCAAGGAAATACAAATCGAAACTACAACGAGATATTACCTCACACCAGTCAGAATGGCTAAAATGAACAATGCAGGAAACAACAGATGTTGGCGAGGATGTGGAGAAAGGGGAACCCTCCTTCACTGTTAGTGGGAATGCAAGCTGGGGCAGCCACTCTGGAAAACAGTATGGAGGTTCCTCAAAAAGTTGAAAATAGAGCTACCCTACAACCCAGCAATCGCACTACTGGGTGTTTACCTAAAGGATACAAAAATACTGATTTGCAGGAATACATGCACCCTGATGTTTATGGCAGTACTATCACAATAGCCAAATTATTGAAAGAGCCCAAATATCCAGCAACTAATGAATGGATAAAGAGGTGGTATATATATATATATACACAATTTGATACTGCTCAACCATAAAAAAGAATAAAATCTTACCATTTGTAATGACGTGGATAGAGCTAGAGAGTGTTATGCTAAACAAAATAAGTCAGTCAGAGAAAGATAAAAACCATATGATTTCAAAGAAAGAAAGGGAGGGAAGGAAGGAATAAACTGAAGCTCAGAGAATGATGACTTGCCCACAGTCACAGAGATAATTAGTAGTAAAGCCAGGATGTAAATAAAAAAAAAAAATCAAATTAGAGGGGAAACCCTGAGTAGTTTAGCTACCATGTATTTTACTATATCCGGGACCTCTGCTATGCTATACCACCTCTTACAGTTCTTGCAGGGAATAACAGGGTCCTAAAGGACGTTAATTTTAAGTAGTAATGATAATAAATGTAGTAACTGTAGTAGTTTTCTCTAAACTGAACCAGTGCTTAAAAAGGTTATTAGAAGTGTTATAGAAGTGAATCACAGTAATAATTTATTTCCTTTTCAATTTTCCTTCAGTTTTTTTTGATTATAACAAAAATCAAGTCTCAGATTGGTGCTAATTTGTATTAACATCCCCACTCACATGTGCTAATCTTCCTTTTTTTTTAAATATATTATTTATTTGAGAGAGAGAACGTGTGCACAAGCGGGGGAGGGGCAGAGAGAGAGGACAAGGGAGGAGCAGACTCCCCGCTGAGCGCAGGGCCCTATGCAGGGCCTCTATCCCAGGACCCCGAGATCAGGACCTGAGCCAAAGTCAGATGCTTAACCCACTGAGTCACCCAGGTGCCCCTCTAATCTTCCCTTTTAACTCCGAGGGCCTTGGAGTAGGGATATTTAGTAGACAACAGTATATACTGAAAGTTTAGTAACATTATTTTATATTCATTCTAAGGTTACCTTCTCTTTATGATAAATGATTCTGTTTTTCTTTTGTTTTCCATTTAAATACCTTTTTTTTAAAGTACATAATAGAGTGGATATGCAGATGTGTTAAAAAATCTGGCACTCAGCTGCTGAAGTCTGGAATAAACAAAATAAGAAAAAACAAAAACAACACCAAATAGATTCTGCAGTCTCATTTCTGCTAGCTGTGTGAAAATTTTTGTTAATTCCTAGCCCTAACGAAGACAAAATGTTAACTGCTTTTGAATTCACTAGTCTCTAGACTTTAGGGTTTTAAACTATGTAAACGTTCATTATTCCTCCCTCATTCTGTGCTGTACTGTAATGTAGAAAGAGCTTTTGACTCACATTCAGCGGCTACAGATTAGGTCCAAGCTCTGCCACTGACCTTAGGCAGGTCCTAATACCTCCTTGAATTCAGTTTCTCCATCGAGAAATAAAGGCCCAAATTAAATTATTTCTTTTAGCCTTTTTTTTTTAATTTCAAGTTTTTATTTAAATTCTGGTTAGTTAACACAAATGGTAAAATTGTCTTCTAGCCTTTTAATCTGTGATGCTTCAGTCAATGTACTTTCAGTGATCTGCACAGGCATTTGGCTTTATTGTATGAAAATGTAATAAAGGGAAACCTCACTAAAGTGAGAGGAGAAGGGGGAACTATTCCACTCAACTGTCAATTACAGGAAGAATTGTCAGTTACAGACTCCAAGGGAAGAGTTATCAACAGGAAAGAATCATCAGTGACAGGCAAACAGGCAGAAACTACATTGAATCATCTACAAGAAATTCACTACTTCAGCAGCTCAGCTAATGAGAAACCGCCAACGGACTTTCATTCAAAACAACCCCTCCCAACTTCTTCTTCTCCCTGACAGTCCTCTCCTTTGTTGGATGTGCTTAAGGTTTTGCCATAGCTTTTATGTCCCAAATTGCAATTCTATGCTATTCCCAAATAAGACCTTTTTTTTTTTTTAGATTTTATTTATTTATTTGACGCAGAGAGAGAGATTACAAATAGGCAGAGAGGCAGGCAGAGAGACAGGGAGAGGAGGAAGCAGGCTCCCTGCTGAGCAGAGAGCCTGATGCGGGCCTCGATCCCAGGACGCTGAGATCATGACCTGAGCCGAAAGCAGAGGCTTTAACCCACTGAACCACCCAGGCGCCCAAATAGGACCATTTTTGCTGGTAAAATAACTGTTTTCTTTTTAAGGTTAACCCTTCCAAAGTGCTTATCCAAGTGGATCTTTGTGTGCATTAGAACAAATAACTTATGTTTTTTGAGAGGCTATGAACAACATTAGTGCTTAATTCTGTCAAGCCTCCGTTTTTTATCAAAAGTTACTAAGTTCAAAGGCTCATTTGGAGGTAAGAGGAGGGTGCTTTTATAGGTCAGCTGCTGTTATAACCCGATGTTATTCTGGGAGGAAGTATGGCTTTCACTTCCTTTGCACCGCTCAAAGACACTCGACTAAATTCCAAGAATGCCAGCAGCATTTACCAGACACTGCACTTTCCCGTTTGTTTATTTTTATGTTGGGCACAAAGTACAATTAATTACCACCGGTCACCGGAACAGAATGTAATTATTGCCTGAAAGGATGACCAAACTGCCTTCTCTTTTTGAATGACTAACTGCAGAGAGACACTTTTCCAGAGCTGCTTATCTGCATGATCAGCTCAGTGGACTGGATGGCCCAATTTTAGTCAGGGCCCTTAAATCTGCCAGATTCTGGTTGCCTGACAAAAACTAAAATCAAATTACATCCTGAAAATATAAAAGGGCGGAAAACACAAGACCAGTCCTTGTTAGCTGTATGAGATCATAAACCCCTAGTTGTAAAAGATTTAGATTTCAATAAACACCTTTTAGAAAGTTGTAGCTTAGTTGGAGGCGAAGAGACACACTCTGCCCTGTGATCAGGCATAAGTATGTTTATTTCATTACAGTTTGCCATGTGGCATCAACCACATAATGCTCCCATTCTATTCTTCTTTGTGTTCACTAACATTTTGAGCACTTCATGCATGAGATGGCTTTCACAAGACATCATGGAGAGTGTGGAAAGAACAGAATGAGACTTCACTACATTGAGATCCTGGGAACACAGAGATAAATACTTGCAAAATAATGCTAATCTGACGAGCAGGACAAAATAATGACTTTTTCATTAACAATAACCTTTACAGTTCCTTGCACTGGAAACCATATTACTTGAAAACAATGAAAGGGGGCGCCTGGGTGGCTCAGTGGGTTAAAGCCTCTGCCTTCGGCTCAGGTCAGGATTTCAGGGTCCTGGAATCGAGCCCCGCATTGGGCTGCCTGCTCAGCAGGGAGCCTGCCTCCTCCTCTCTCTGCCTGCCTCTCTGCCTACTTGTAATCTCTCTCTCTCTCTCTCTGTCAAATAAATAAATAAATAAATAAAATCTTAAAAAAAAAAAAAGAAAAGAAAACAATGAAGGATTGTTAAATGTCCCATATGACAAGCCTCGTAGGAAAAGTCTGATATAAGAACTCTAGCTCCGCGACCTGGAGACGACACAGTGTTTCCGGTGATTACCAGGCTTTTAGAGCAATCAACCTGAGCAAACCCTCAGTTGCCATTGTTGTTCAGTTTGGAGAAAACATCTGCAAATTGCCTGTTTGTCAGGATTAGTGGAAGACTCAGGGAGCAGAAGGGAGCTAATGGGAGCAAAATCTATATTTTTCAAAACGGTAAATAGCCTCCGGCTTGGTTATGTATCACTTCCACCCAGAAGCCTCACCCCTCTCCTCCCCGACTCATTCAAACAACCACATATGACAAATGACAAGGAGTTCAGAAACTTAAAATGAATGGGTTGTGTCATTCATGGTTAAAGCCACTGATGAATCTCGTCACTTAGTGATCTCTAAAAATCTTCTCGGGGACCTTACTAATTTCAAAACCTTTTTTGCTGTAACTTGTTAAATCCCTGTAGAAAGGCAAGGGTTTAGTTTTGTTTTACCTCAAGCTCCTGCATGTGATTTTTAGTAATAAGCTTACTCTAAAGAGGTTTTGTCATCAGAGTGAGGTTTTCAGTAGCTTAGATTTTGACCCGTAGGAAGCTAGGGTGGCTTGATATTTAGAGCACCGTGTGGGACATGTAAATCTGGGTTTTGAGGTCCAATTATGTCACTTTGTGGCTGAGTGACCTCAGGCAAGTTACTTAACCTCTCCCCGACTATTTTCCTTTACCAGTTGCTCTACCTGGTCATTTTTCAAATCTGCCTATTCTTTTTCCTTGTTATTTTTTCCCTTATGTTTCTCCTCTTGCATTTGTTTACTTTTTTCAAGAAACATATTTCATAGCGGATTTCTTATTATTCTGTTTTCTCAGGTTCACGGAGGTACTAATTTCCCTAATTGCAGTATCTGCTGTCTCACAGTCATGACAAGTCTGGCGTATCCTAGAAATCATCAGGGATGGCTTTTGCTAGGGAAACTTCCTGTGGCTTTATTTCTGGAATTGCCTCTCATAATGCTGTTTCATTTGTTTCTACCAGACATCACTGACCATCGCTGGTCCAGAACCAAATTGTTTAGGCAGAGATAAGTTTCCTTTTGGGGGCTCCTGGACAGACTTTTTCTCGTTCTCCTTTCACCAAGGATGGAGACCTTGCTGAGTGTTGGTGCATATAGAAATCTCCGTGTCAAATCTCTACCTTGTCTCTTGTTTCTGTTGAATGCTGAGTTCCAAATCTCTAGCCTGTAAGACCTATTTCAAACTTACAACCCCCACGCAGACATAGTGTCAGCTCACTTTACCACACCAAGTTTTAGTTCCCTCTTAATGCCTGATGGTTTCCCATTCTTTTTTGCAAGGTTACCGAAGTATTTAAAAAATTATTTATTTTGGGGGGGGGTCTTATGGTGTTGGTAGGAAGGGCTCTTATTATTTCGTCCTCCACAACACCAGAACTGTGTTCTTACCTCTTGAAACCTGGATACCTGTGTATGAGAAATATGGATAATGAAGGCACATACACTGTGTGGTTTTGGTAAAAATTAAATGAGATAAGGATTAGAGAGCTTAGGGATGTGCCAGGTACATAGTTAACTGCATAATAAATGTAATTCTGTTGCTGGTGTCCTCAGGATTCACCTGGGACTGATCTCTGGTATGACTATTGATGTTTGATGAGATCAACAATTTGATAGGTCTACTGCAATTCACTGAACTAACTTGGTGGGTTCTCTCTCTGCTAGATGCAAAGGCATCTTTGGTTGTCATGGTTGGCTGCTAGCAAACTAGAGAGACCGCGGCGTTAGGATCTACCAGTATACGTCTCCTTGTAAATGTGGTGAGTTGAGAGTAAGACAACTAATACTAAGGGAGGGAGGGGAATTCATAAAAGGCTGGTGAGATTAGTGGTAAATTAGGATAGGTTTTTAGTGGCCAGGATAAAGGACCAAATACCAGAAGCTAACTTTGGATATTGCAAATTTAGTCTAGTGAAGCCCAGTTATCCAAAGTCCAAAATCAAAGTGGGATCATATTTTGGAGGCATGGGAAGAAGCTTTCAAAGTGCAGCATAAACTGAAATAAGTTGAGCAGAGAAAGTCAATTATCATATGGTTTCACTTATTTGTTGAACATAAGTAATAACATGGAAGACATTAGGAGAAGGATGGAGCAAATGAAGGGGAGGAATCAGAGGGGGAGACGAACCATGAGAGACTATGGACTCCGGGAAACAAACGGAGGGTTTTAGAGGGGAGGGTGGTGGGGGGATGGGTTGGCCTGATGGTGGGTATTAAGGAGGGCATGTATTGCATCGAGCACTGGAGTCATGGAACACTGCATCAAAACTAATGACATACTATATGGTGACTAACATAACATAATAAAAGCAAACAAAGTGCAGTATAAATTAATGTCACATAGCCCAAATATTCACAGAATTTCATCTAGAAATAAGGCAAAGTAGAATGTGAAAAGTGGTCAGGCTCTGAAAAGTAGTTTTGATCAACCAGGACAAGTGGAATATGGATCTCCAGCCAATTAGAAAGCAGTGAAACTCCCCACAGAAGATCATAGCTAGAGTTAGAGACCTGGGGCTTCGGAAACTTCAAGCACCCAAGATACCCAAGCAAAATTCATCCAAATAAGTAAAACGTACCACATAAGCCTGCAGGGAGATTACTCGATGTTATACCTGGAATGACCCAGGCTGGACACAGGAGTGGGCTGGGGCTGGCATGCAGGATATAGGAGATGCAGCAGAGATGCAGTGTCTAAAGGAAAAATGAGAATCCAAGCAGACAGTACCACTGAGGTGTCATTCAGGAGAAAGCTAACAAACAGACAAAATTTAGGCATCAAGCAAAAGCCTGAACTCCAGAATGTCAGAGTGGAGGGTTTGAAAGGGCACGCAGGTAGTGGATCATGAAGGGATATGCTGTACTGCCACTGGAAGAGAACGTTACCCAGGCCCTCCTCTTAGGGAGTACAGAGGGTACCTCTAAGGGTATTGAGTTTATTCAGACCCAATTTAACATTCTTCACAAAATGGCTTGAGATGAGGAAACCAGAAACGTGAGAAGTGTGAGTCTTGGTAGAAAATGACATGTATAATAATCACTCTTGAGTGTGGAATACTTTCTAAGTATGGCTTAGAATGGCAATTAAATGAAAGAAAGGTTGTAAACATCTGAAGACCAGGCCCTGTGTGGTTAAATCATGGCTCACCTAGGCAATGGAATATAATGGTGGCATTAACAATATAATCAAAAGAGTTTTAATGACTTAAAAATGTTCTTGGTCGATGCTGCTTTCCCTCTCCCGCAATAGCTCGAGTTCTTCCTTTCCAACCAGAGCCCAGAAGAATGGCTCGGAAAAAGAAGGGTGGAGAGAAAAAGAAGGCCACTCTGCCATCAGGGAGGTAGCAACTGGAGAATTCACCATCAATATCCACAAGCTCATCCATGAAGTGGGTTTCAAAAGGTGTGCCCCGTGGGCACTCAAAGAGATCCAGAAATTTCCCGTGAAGGAGATGGGGAGCCCCAGAAGTACCTTTGACATCAAGGTGCACAAAGCTATCTGGGTTAAAGGAATAAAGAATGTTCCATGCCATATCCAAATGCAGTTTTCCAGAAACGCAATGAGGATGATGATGCACACAGAAAGCTATATGGCTGGTTACCTGTGTACCTGTCACCACTGTCCAAAATCTACTGACAGTTGACATAGATGAGAGCTAACAGCTGATTGTCAGTTAAAGTTCTAAAACTGCATAAAAGAAACTTTGTTATGTCAGGTGGATAAAGGAGATTCTTTACAGAATTACAAATTTTATCCATTAGAAATTGTGTTCGGCTGCTAGTACTAAAGAACTAAAATGCCAGTCCTTAAACAATAGAGAAGTTTGCATTTCTCTCACACAAAATAAATCCATGGCAAAGCAGTTCCATAGTCGTCAGGCACCCCATCTCTTTCTATAATCCTCAAAGTTGGCTCAAATAGTTGCCCATGCTCTGGCCCTTGTGTCCATGCTATAGGCAGAAAGCAGAAGAAAAGAAGAGCAAAAAAAGTTCATGCTAATGGCATGTCCTCTTTTGAAGGGGTGTTCTCAGAAGCCTCACTGTTTTAGTTAGAATTAAATTGGGCAGAAAGTAACAGATGCTCAGTGGCTTAAGTATAATCAAAGTTTATTTCCTTGAGGAGTTTGGCAGCCTAGGGTCAATATGGCAACTCCGTTCAAAAACACTCTCAAGAACTCAGGCTCCTCCTATCCTGTTGGGTATCTCTGGCTGACTTCCATTCCAGGATCAGCTCATGGATCAAAATAACTGCTCTAGTTCCAGCCACCATGTGATATTGTGACTTGTAGTAAGAAATATTTGGTCTTCACGGTTTCTAGGACAGAGCTCCTAAAACACTTGGGAATTCCTAAATGATCAGGTTATCAATACAGGTATCCTTTGTTATTCTTAACAAAGAGCTTTCAGGGCGCCTGGGTGGCTCAGTGGGTTAGAGCCTCTGCCTTCAGCTCAGGTCATGATCTCAGGGTCCTGGGATCGAGGCCCGCATCGGAATCCCTGCTCACCAGAGAGCCTGCTTCCTCCTCTCTCTCTGCCTGCCTCTCGGCCTACTTGTGATCTCTCTCTGTCAAATAAATAAATAAAAATCTTAAAACACACACACACACACACACACACACACACACACACACACACACACACACACACACACACACCTTTCAACCACACCAGAGTTTACCTGATGAGATACTTTTTGAAAACTCATAAAGATGGGGGGTTTATTATCAGAGGAACCAACCATAAATAGGAGCTGGGAGAGTAGCTGCCAAGAGAAAACATGGAAGGTCTACACCCCTTCCCCATACCTTGCCCTATGCACCTCTTCCATTTGGCTGTTCCTGAGTTATATCCTTTAATAATAAACTGCTAATCTAGTAAATACACTATTTTCCTGAGTTCTAAGAGCCACTCTAGCAAATTAATCGAGCCCAAGGAGTGTGTTTTGTGAACCTCTGATTTATAGGCGTCTGTCAGAAGCACAGGTGACAACCTGAGCTTTCAACTGCCACCTACAGTGGGTGGGTTGGCAGGAAGTCTTGGGGGACTGAGCCCTTAACCTGTGGGATCTGGCACTATCTTCAGGTAGATAGTCTCGGGGTTGAGTTAACTTGTATGACACCCAGCTGCTATTGCAGAATTGCTTGGTATGTGGAAACCCCACACATCTGGTCAGAAGTGTTTTGAAGTGGAGTGTTCTGAGTGGAGGTAGAGTACTGAGAGCAGAGAGACACAGAAAGAGTGACAGGAGTGTTTTTCCCTTAATATACTGTATCTATAAATATAATCTAGCCAGTGGAAAAGGGAAAGAGATATGGAAGAATAAGAGGCAAACAGCTCATACCACATACCTTTTCAGGAAGTTTTCTGGAAGCTCCCATACAATCTTTTTGCTTATCTCTCATTTGTTAGAGCTTAGTCATATGGCCACACCTAGCTTCAATGGAGCTGGAGAAACAGTATTTTTAGCCAAGTGCATTAATAAATCAAATAAAATCAAGATTCTATTACTATGGAAGAAGGGACCATAGATATCAGCTAGGCAGTTGGCTGTCTTTACCATATCTGTACAGTATGATCACAACTGTATGATTTTAAAACAGAAAAGGCTTGTGGGATGAGATGGAGACATAAAGACATATACATGTTGATTAGAACCTGGGACTGGAGAATGACCCAGAGCTGGGAAAAGGGCAGAGAAGGGCAGGCTGGCTTAGGCAGTCAGTTGGGTGGGTTGTGGGCATTCATAAAAGTGTTGAGAAGTTAAGAATAAGAAAGGAAGGAATAGAGACGTCTGGGTGGTGCAGTGGGTTAAAGCCTCTGCCTTCAGCTCAGGTCATGATCTCAGGGTCCTGGGATGGAGCCCTGTATTGGGCTCCCTGCTCAGCAGGGAGCCTGCTTCCTCCTCTCTCTCTGCCTCCCTCTCTGCCTACTTGTAATCTCTCTCTCTCTCTGTCAAATAAATAAATAAAATCTTTAAAAAAAAAAGAAAAGAAAGGAAGGAATGGAGGTGGAGCAAATCAACTGGAACAAATGCTGAAAGTGAGGGTCTGAACAAATAAATATGTTCCAAATATATATCTTTTTTTTCTTTCTCCTTTGCTTAGCCTCCCTCACTGGTCACTTCTCCCACTGTACACTCTCACAGGTGTGACCATCACCTCTCTTTTGAAACATTTATCTCAACGCTGAGTTAGCACTTATTTGTGTAATGTATAGATAGACAGCATAAACTTCATTAAGGCAGGCACACTTAACTTTTTTGCCAGTGATTATATCCCCATGCCTGGCATAGTGCTCGGTACATAATAAAAAAGCCAAAAAAAATGCTGAATTAATGAAACGAATATGTAGAAGACTCAGTGATAGGAAAATAATGCTGATAGAACTCATAACAACAAGGTCTGGAATAGTGCCTTTCAAAGATAAAAGATACATGAATTTGCGAGACATCACATCTTTCCAGTATAATCTTTGCTATAAGCAATTGCAAATTGGAAGATGCCAGTTTCCTTGTAATTATACATTATTCTGTTCTTTTCTACCAAAAGACAGATCTTACATACATTCTTTTACCTTATCTCTACTTGAATCATCTAGTCTCTGCCAGACCCTGGGTTCATTCTCTCCTACACAGTCCCAGTCCTGTGACATAGATAAATTGACATTACCTGACTGGAGTCCAAAACAGCACTTCCAAGATTCACAGGAGGATGCGATATTCCTTCCCATCTTACATTAGTGCTACTTACTGGCTGTATGATCTTGGAAAATTTATTTAACTGATCTATGCCTCTGTTTCCTGAACTGTAAAGTGGGAATAATAAACCCACACATCAGATTGTTGAAAGGATTATATGAGGTAATCCATGTAAAGCTCTTAGCAATAACTGTCTCCTCACTTTGATTCAGCATATGTTAACAATTATTACTTGGTCACGAAACAGAATGGCAGGAGACGATGCTCACACTTTCCACGGGTAGACGAGACCCTTCTCAACAATGGCTGCACAAGAGAACTCCTGGGAGAAAGGACTCTAGCGGAGGGGGCAGTGAGAAGGGAGGAGAGGGTGGAGGCAGGGAGAGGGTTTTCCGAAGTCTCACAGCCAGTACCATGAGGTGGCTGTGCCACAGGCAGTACCATGAGGTGGTAAGGAGGGAGAGGGTGATGGAGTCCCACCCATCCTGGCTCTAGGGGAACTTCCAGGGTTAAGTGGAAGGTAGAGAAAATCTGACTTACAAATTTGCTCATGGAGGGAGCAACAACCCTGGCTGTAACCACGTGAGTCATGGGTCCTGGAGAAAAAACAACACTGACTCAATGGATTGAAGAGAAAGGGAGTTTCCTGAAGGACCAGCTCCTGAATCAGCCATTGTTTGGCTAAGATAAAATATACTGCACTTGCAAGTTGTGGTAGGCAAAAACAAAACTTATAAAACTCTCAAACACAAACTAGTTGAAGGAAGGAATTCACTGGTGCACATAACTGAAAAATCCAGGGGTAAGAAACTCCTTTTTTTTTTTTTTTTTTGGTTAAGGTTTTACCTATTTATTTGAGAGAGAGAAAGAGAGTGAGAGAAAACAAGCTGGGGGGAAGGGCAGAGGGAGAGGGTTAAGCAGACTCTCCACTGAGCAGGGAGCCCCATATGGGGCTCCGTCCCAGGACCCCGAGATCATGGCCTGAACCGAAGGCAGACGATTAATGGACTAAGCCACCTAGGTGCCCTAGAAGCTCTTGACTTCTCTCTCTTTAATCTGTATATGAAGACCCGCATGTGACATACTCATGCTTCATTCTAAGCCTCCTAGTGGTGAAAAGAGAGTTGCAGTAGCCCCAGCCTCACAACATCTCTGGTTAGAGTCCAGCATGAAAGAAGACTGCCAACTTGACAGCTCCAACAAATCTGGGAGTCTCAGCATGACTGACATGCTTGTGAATTAGTAATGGGCACCATATAAAATAATGCTCTGCCCAAGTCTGGGTCACATGACACGCTCCAGAGCTGAAAGGGGAATTAACTGCATGGTAACCAGTAACCACATGGACTGAGAGTGGGGAGGGGGTCAATTCCGAAACATAATTCATGGGCAGTCACCAGAAGTAGGGTAAATAAATGTCTGCTGGGCAGCCAGAAAAAATGTTCCCCCCACTACCCATTGCCATGTGTCATAGGCACTGGTAAATGCTACTGAATTGCATAGAGTGGGAATCTGGAGAAAACATACCCTTGCTTTGACATTAGTTATGAAAGTTGTTAAGTGCCTGCCTTCAGCTCAGGTCATGATCCCGGGGTCCTGGGATCGAGCCCCACGTTGGGCTCTCCGCTCAGCAGGAGGCCTGCTTCTCCCTCTTCCACTCCGCCTGCTTGTGTTCCCTCTCTCACTATCTGTCAAAAAATGAATAAAATCTTAAACAAAAAAAAGAGTGGAAGAGTACCAGTAATTGTTTCACTCCAGCTTAGAGATGCTTAGCAGTACTCACTGGCATGCAATTTAGGCTTTTTTTTCATGGTGATGCCATTGTTCTCACCAACAGCTTTGTCTCTTACACTGCAAGCAGCTGGGGTCTACCCAGTGCCCTATATAATGTCAGTATCAATACATGATTTTGTTCAGTGATTCATTGACTTAAGGGTTCTGTTTCCAGTCAGATCCGACAAAGTCAGAAGCATTTGAGCTTCCGCTGGCTTCAAAACAGGAATTATAATTATTTTTGGCAAGTGTGAAATCATCGTAACTCATGTTCTTTGGAAACATATTTTGATCAACATCCTGCTGACTGGAAAGATGTATACAATCCCACCACAGAGCAATTGCTCATTCAACAGTAACATTTGAAATGGAAACAAAATTTCAAGTAATTAATTTTGATCATTTACCAATTGGGTTTTAACAATTAGGTCCATGCTACCCTTCTTTTGAATATGGACAATTTTTCTAGAGCAGGAAAAGGAACTTTCCTCCCCTTTCAATTGTAACTAAGGTGTCAGTTGGTCAATTTAAAGGTTGAGAAGCATCTATTTAAATTTGAGGGATTTGAATCTGAGCTCTGATACTGGCAATGGAGTGTTGGGTGGGGGGTTTGAGAGATGGAAAGGTAAAGACAGAAGACAGGGACAGAGAATGATCAAAATTGATCAATTATCTGGGGAATGTGGAGTTCAGGGTGTTATAAGAAAATACTAAGAAGCAAAATCAAAGTCTGACCAAAATATGAATCTAAGAGAAATAAGCAGAAAGGCTGAATCCAAGCAGGAGACAATAGGAAGTAAGAATAATACTAATACCACTACTAATGAGATTATACATAATATATTAATAATAATATCTGTATGATTCTATATAATTATGAGGTAACCTGCTTCCTCCTCTCTCTGCCTGCCTCTCTGCCTACTTGTAATCTCGCTCTCTCTGTCACATAAATAAATAAATAATCTTTAAAAAAAAACCTACCTAAGTGTTTCACACAGGAATGCATATTCTCTATTCTAGGCTACAGCTTTAATGAGGGTAGAGAATGTGTTTATTTTTTTGTAGGGCCCCTTGCTCAGTAAATATTGATGCAAAAAATGAAGCTGGATTTGCCAAAACAAAACAGGTAAGATAAGACATGGAGGATCAGGAGCAGATACAGGGACAGTCACTGAGCAGCTAACTGAAATTGCTGACTCTTCCTACAGGGTATCCCAGGCTTGGCTGTGGGCGAGGAGGAACTGTTCAAGTGTATTAGAGCATATCAGACTCTACCCAGATTTTTCCCATGTTCCAAAGATAATTTAAACCTTGATTTTCATTAAATCAGCCATTAAAAGGCAACTAACTGAGTGTCTGTGACATTATCGAATCAGCCCATGTGTATTGCTTTCTTTATCTTATCTTGCTTCCCCTCACTCACCTCCCCTAACCTACTCATGCATCCCAGGGTATTCTGGGAATTCTAAAGTGGGTGCACTATATCTCTGCTTGCAGTAACCCTGGGCAGAGTTTTTTGGTATTTGTTTGATCTTAGGCTTGTGTGGGGGTGTTTTTCTGGAGCTTCCAACTGGAAGCCGCAATGGAGGCAACTGTCCTCAATACCTGAGTGTTGTATATACCTACATCTTTTCATAACACATTGCTCTTGCTTCCTGTTAATTCAGCATGTCCCAAGAGACAACCAGTTTAGTCTGCCAGGCCTGCATTTAATCAGCAAGGAATTTTTCATTCCCATACGAATGCCTTCATGTCACACAGCCTCTGTCATGTTTTCTTAGCTAAGCAAAGTGTCTTAGTAGTAAACTGAACTTTTTAAAGAAAATACAACACATTCCTGGGTTGAGGGAATAGGAGTCAGGGAAAAGAGGTATCTCTAGACAAAAGACTATCATTTAAATACATATTTTACAATGAAAGTTAAGTCAGTGAAAAATAAAACAACTGAAGGATACTCTTCGCCACTTCCGAAGGCCATCTAGATTCTGGAAAGTAATCTGGGATTTCATTATTGATGCAATCATATAATGGTTTGATCACACAATAACAGTTTTCATTTGCAGGCTATCAAACCAATAATAACCTATCTGTGACAAAGAGAAACCCTGAGTTGTTGAAATCACTAGGGATGGGGAAGTGGAGTATGAGTTGGGAAGGTTTCAATAGCAAAGCAGTATGAAAAGGGCCATTAATATTTTTGAGCTTATGAACAGTTGGGTTCTAGAGGGAGGCGGTGTGTGAATTCTTGCTCTACTACATACTAGCTGTGTGAGTTTGGATGAATTTTTAAAATTTTCTGTATCCAAGTTTCTTTATAAACTTGAGATAATATTAGTTCATGCTTCATAGAGTTATTGGGATGATAACTGAATTAATACAATGAAAAATCTTGGAATAATGCTCTAACTCATTGTAAAATTCAGTGCATATTACCACGAGTACTATCCTTATTATTACATTCACGTACATCTCTAAACTCCTCTATGTAAATCATTTTTCTTCTATTCCTTGTTTCATGAATCTGATTGGGTTTTAGTTGAAGATAGACTATCCTTTTAGATTTCATCATCTTCATCAAGGCCAATCCTCATGCTACCAAGTGGAGGGAATTCACATGGTCTCAAATATCTCAGGTCTCTGCCTTGTCATTCATTTCTCTCCTGGAGTGGGGGGTGGGGTGGGGGCATGTTGGGAGAAGGACCTAGGCTGTGTGGTCCATGCACCCATCATATGATGAACTGGTACATTCTGGTCTGGCTCTACACCAGTCAGTCTTGGTCTTGGGGAAGATTTGAAATTACCTAGCTCTTCCATGGAGGGTAGACAAGCCTACTATTTTAGAGGTATAATACCAAGTCATTTGGTCATATTTTCTAATCTACTTTTTATCAATAATGAAGCTGATATTTCTCCACCAATATGACTTCAATGTCTTTTTCTCAGTTGGTTTTGACTCAGGGAGAGAATAAAACATTATTTATCGGATCCCCAAACTCTCAAAACCTATTATGTGTAAGGTTCTAGGAGGTTACTGTAGGTGATACTTTGATGATTAAGATACCTTCTCTTCCTTGGGGAGCTTGAAATCTAGTAAAAGGAATGACAACTTTTTTTTAAATAACTATAACACAGGATTAATACTTAAAATAATAAAAATAATTTTATAGGCAATTCAAAGGAGGGAGAAATCACTTCCATCTGGAGGCATCAAAAAAAAAGGAAGAGATAGTATTTAATGTGATTATTACTTTGGCAGATTGCACTGGGGAAGAGGAGAGAACTTTAAGCAAACGGCAATGACATGAAGGCAGAAAATCATGAGTGTGTGTGTCAGGAGAGGGAGGATGGTGAGGACATATCTGTGGGGAAACAACAAATTGTTCTGGCTGAAATTTAGACTATAAGTAAGGAAGTAGGGGAAGAGGCTGGGCATGCATAGGCCATATAGTGGAAACACAAGGAAAGTTTTTCAATGGGACACTAACTTTAGAGGTGCATTTAATGAAGATTAATCAGGCAATGATACATAAGGCAGATTCAATTCAGAGGCTGAAGAATGGTAGTAATTGGGGTGGAGCTTATTTCCTATTTGTTTAACTCTAAGCCTTGGTTTATCAAAATCAAGCATATAATAAAGATTTATGTTAGAGAGATAAGACAATTAGCTCAGACTTGGATATTGAGTTTGAGATGCCACAGGAACATTCAAGTGAATTACTCTAGTCACTTCTGGCTCCATTCTGTCCTCCAAGTGGTAGGAAAATAAACCTCACCTCTTTAGGGCAGGAAGTACAAAGGATTTGTTGCAACTTTTAATCCATTACACCAATTCTTCAATTTATTAGCTCTGTAATCTAAGGCTTTTAAAACGATCTCAGCCATCGTTTCTTAATATGTCAAAAGGAAAACCTCACAGACTTCTGAAAGTAAGAGAAGATAACACATGGACCTACCTTGCACAGGTCCTGGAATGGGTAGGTTGCTAAGAAATGATAGCTATCATGATCATCCTTACAGTCATCATCCTTACAGTCAGGTTCAAATACTGGTTCTGTCATTTACTAGCTGTGTGATTATTTAGCCTCTTTAAACCTTGGTTTGCTCATCTCTATGGCTGTAAAAATTTAATTATCTATACCTAGAACTTCTCAAGATGGCAGTACTAGTAGCTCCCAGAATTGTTGTGAAGATTTAATAAGTTCTTGAATGTAAAGCATTCAACACGATAGCTGTCATACATTAAGACTACATATTAGCTATCATTATTATAATTACTACTACTACTATAATCGCATTAGATAGATACCTGAACGTCCCCTCTCCATTAATGTGGATTTTTAAAAGAATTTTCTCAATACCTATCTTACTTACAAAATTAGGCAGGTAGGGCACCTGGGCGGCTCAGTGGGTCAAAAGCCTCTGCCTTCAGCTCAGGTCATGATCTCAGGGTCCTGGGATCGAGGCCCGCATTGGGCTCCCTGATCAGCGGGGAGCCTGCTTCCTCCTCTCTCTCTGCCTGCCTATTTGTGATCTCTCTCTCTGTGTCAAATAAATAAAAAAAAATATTTTTAAAAAATAGGCAGGTAGATACAGAGATATTTTAAAATATACACTGAAGATATCTAGAGGGCACTTTGTACACTAGGAATTCAGGAGTGTTTGATCTTATGGTATGAATTTTAGAATAATATGCATAAAGATAATACCCAGAGTATAGGGAGACTCCAGAGGGAGTATAGGAAGAAAGGAGGGTTGTTGATCCTCACTAGGTGTTTGCTTATAGCACATAGGAGGAAGAAGAGAAGCCAGAAAAAGACATATAAGGGAAGATTAATGATCCAAAAGTAGAATGCTACTAGTCACAGTCCCAAGGAAGGAGAAAATTACACAAATAGAGGGATATCTAAGACTGCTAAATGGTTTATAAAAGCTTGAGAAAAATTGGAGGGTTTGCTAATTATGGGGTAATTGGTGATATTGAGAGAAAAGTTTTAGAAAGAGAATCAAGGGTGGAATCCAAATTCCAAGGAACTGAAGAGTGAGTGGGTAGCGGGAAAAATGGAAACTACAATGGGAGCCTATTTTGAAAGATGTTTTGCAAAGGAGAGAAGGAAAAAACCTGGCAGCAACCTATGCAGGAGTAAAGTCAAGGGAAAGATCTTTATAAGGAAGGAGAATATATGTGGGAATTCAAAGAGGGAAAGCAATTGAAAACACCATCAAAAGAGGCCCTTGATGAAATACGATCCTAAAGGAAATGGGGAGGAATGGAAATAGAGTTTTATAAAGGCAGACACATCTTTATGGGAGGCAAGCGTAAAGGAAGGAGGGGGCAGATTAAAATTGCCAAGTAATATTGAGATAAAGCAAAGGGAATTGTGTGAGATCTATACCAGATATCTTGGATCTTACTGGTAAATGAGAAAGTAACTAGTATATTCTGAGAGATTGCCAGGAGTGAGGTGGGAGCTGAAGGGTAGGAGAGCCATACGGAAGAGCTGCTGTGGAGAGTTGACTGTAGCTGAATGTAATAATTTCTGGGCAGCAATGAGAGCTTAGTTAAAATTAGATACATTAAATTGCTGTAGACCCAACCTACTGACTTTCTCTAGAAATGTTTCTTGGCCAGGAAGTTTGAGCAGAGAAAGCTTATTTTGCGTGATGTCAAGCGTGATAAGGCTGAGGCAGGAATGAGAAGATAAAAATGACAAGCATACCATGTGGTGGCTAATAGTACATTCCTGACATGGCTTGGTATATTACTGACACAAGTGAACAGAGAAAAGAGAGGATAAATTGAAGAAAAGAGAGAGTTCAGGACACACATGGATACCATTAGGATTAAAAATAAGATCATGAAGAAATGGAAGGACCTGAAGTTAAGATTAGAATGTGGATTTTCAGGGTTTAAGATCTTAGAAGCAGAGCAACATCAAGTAAGATGAAGTCTAGAGAGGCCTGTGGAGTGGATCTCTGCTTTAGGAAGTCCAGAATGCAGTGAGGAAAGGCAGTGTACGAATATGATCCGGTGGGTCAGTGAGAGTGGCCTGGCCTCAGACCCCAGCCTGACTTAATCTAGTTAGGTGACTCTGTGGAAGTTATAAGCCTTTCCACATCTGTTTTCTCATTGGAAAATGGGGGTCATATTAGTGCCCAACTTCTAGAATTGTTGTGAGGCCTAAATGGGATAATACAAATAAAGTGTCCCACATCTGACACCTAAGAAGGTTTCAAAGAATAGTTTTTATTAATATTTAGTGCTACCTTCCTATATTGTCATGAATCGTATATCAGTGTCTATCCTTGGTAGGATGACATGGCTTAAGGTGAAGAGGAAGACTATGAACTGAGCACTAAAGTCAATGAAGAAAATACCAGGTTTTAGAGGTAAGTGGATAATTGGGTAAGGAAGGTTAGAAAACCCAACTAAAAATGCCTTCTACAATAGAGATTGACTACCTCAAACAGGAAATTCCCAAGTAGAACTGCTCCAAAGCGCCACTGGCTTAATGACATCCTGAAAGACCTAGCATCTGTCCCTTCTTGTTCGCTTGTCTTCTTAGCCGATTTTCCATCATGTCCCCAGTATTGGCAGCTTGTTTCAGGTATCTTTAGGAAATGAATTTGAGGGATCACTATTGGATCTCTTTAGGATGTGAGGGGGTTAGCATCAATTGATTTCAGGTTGGGGAAGAAGACAACAGAGAAGTACCAATTCATACTTTGTTATACAAGTGACACTGCAATGAGCACCCTTGTAGATGCCTCATCCTACATGTGTGAAGTATTTCTAGGATGATCCAGGAGATACAGTATTCCAAAGAGGGCACATTTTAATGATGTTGAATCTTACAGATGGCATTACTGCTTTACTCTTCATTCTCATTAGTGGTATATAAAAGTAAAAATTTCCATACTTCTCATCCAAATTTTGGTAAGATCAGACTTTTAGATATTTGCTAACCTGGCAGATGAAAAATGTATTTCATTGCTCTTTCTGTGTGTATTTTCCTGGCTACAAATGAAGTTGATCATCGTTTCAAATGTTTCTGGGTCATTTGCACTTAATTTTCTATGAGTTTCCTGGTCATAACTTTTGCTTGCTTTTCTGTTGGGCTGTTCATGTTTTCTCAATTTACAGAAATTCTTTATATAGTCTGGACACTACATAGCAATCCTTTGATTGCTATTTCTTTTTTTCTAAGTAGGTTCCATGCCCAGCATGGAGCTCAGTGTGGCACCCAAGGTGGAACCCAATGTGGGACTTGAACTCACAACCTCAAGGTCAGACCTGAACTGAGATCAAGAGTCAGATGCTTAACCAGCTGAGCCACCCAGGTACCCATGATTGCTATTTCTATCTTTTGTCTTTTCTCTTTGTTGAAGATGTCTATGGTAGGAAACAACTTTTCATTTGCATAGAAATTTTTGCACTCTTAGGTTCTTAGGCTCTTTTCCTGGAGGTAACTAGTTATTTCATCTTTAGGATCAACCCTGCCCAAAGTCAATCCAGGAAGCTCCTTACACATTGTTACTTGTAGGGTAAGGAGAGAAAGACTCAACTCCTTAAACATATTTTAACCCCTGAGTCTGATGCCATCAAAATTCCCCCCATGAGTCACTCCCAAGGGACTTTCTGGGAACTTGGATTTTAACTGAGCAAAGGGTGTTATTATCCTGCTCAGACATACTAACCCATTAACATATTAACATTGATTGTGTTTTCTGGTTACATGTTTCTGCCATTCTTTTTCGTCGGAGGGAGCAAGATATACAGGGAATGTAAAGAACATCCGAAACACAGTGCCTGGACCATGTTATTGAAGCACTTTTATGGAGGGCTTGGATAGCGAGAGGTAGCTTCAAGGCACATTTTCTCTTTGTTAGGTAGGAACAAAGGAGAAAGACAAAAGGGAATACTCTCAAAACAAACTACGATTTTTTTCTCCCTTTGGCTGAAGTTCTTTTCATCTTCTAATACTACCGGGCTACTTGCTAGGTCAATATCAAAATGTGATAGTTTTCCACTGAAATTAGATGGTATTTTGATTATTCTCTTACTGAAGCAAGCTTAAATAAGCAATTCTACAGTTATTATTTAATAGATCCTTTTGAATATTCCTCACAAAAGAGTTCTACGATAGAGAAGATCATTTGAGATTGAAAATGAGGGGACTACAAAGAAAGTGGCATAAAAAGTTTGTCTTTTGCCATGTGTTAAGTTGCGAGAATTTATCCCACCCTCGTAAGTGGCTTTAGTCTCTGAGAGAAAAAAATAGTTAAAGAAAGCAGATGTTGATGAGTCACATTTAAGCTCTCCTAGTTTGAAACAACACATGTTTTATTTGTATGTAGAGCTGTTGTTTGGAAGGCAGTTAGTTGGCTGAAGCCCTCAACTAAAACCCTAAATGGTGGATTTTCCTGCGCTGTCAGTACCGAGGAAGTTGGGACTAGATGATCTCTAAGAATACTCCCAACTCTTATAGCCTACACTTTTTTTTTAATGAGTTTTATGCCTTTTTTGCTTTTGTCTCCGTTATGTAGCTACCATATGATATCGTCCCCCAGACCCTTTTCTCCTCTGGCTACTTCTTTAAGTCACTGCTCAACCTTTAACAGTGAGGGATTTAGGAAGAAAGAGAAACTTTCGAAGTGGGAGAATGGGAGCAATTCATTCACTGTTTAATAAATACTTGTAGATTTCTTACCATGTGTTGGACTAACCACAAGCAGACAGACTAACCAAATCCGCGTAAGTATGACTATAGATAAAAATCAGTGCTAGGAAGTTTCCTTATAACGAAGGACTGAAGACCTGACCGAGGAGTCACATCAAGTTTCTCTTGGGAAGAACCAACACCTGAGCTGAGATCTGAGGAGGAATAGGGGTTACAAAGCAAAAGAAGGTGGGTGGGCAAAAGCATTCCAGGCAGAACAAGCATTCACAGAGGTCCTGTAGCAGGAGGAAGCACAGTGTGTTCAGGAGCTTAAAGTCAAGGGGGTATATCCCCCATGGTAGTTAGGAGAAAACAGACAGAATTTGGTAATGATTTGGATAATTGGAGATGGTTCTCCCTCAGATTACTTGCTACTCTCTTCCTGCCTCTTTCTTTCCTAGTGGAGAATACTTTCGCCAGGCATTGTTTTAGCACTTTATATGTATTAACTCAACAATAGCCCAGTGAGTATGTGGTAGAACACATGAACTCATGACCCTACTTGAAAACCTCCTCTTAGACCTTTACTGCCCCTGATATATTGAGCTATCCTTAAGATAGCAGACAGTTTTTGTAGGGACAAGCCCAGGGTTATTTGCAAAAAGAAACAAACAAGCAAAAAAGATAGGGGTATGCAAATGTGTTTTGCTCATCTGAGTCCCAAGGCATAGGACTTAAGGAGAAAACTACTGAAAACCACAACCCATTCATGTGTTATTTATTTAATTGTGATGTATAATATTTATCAAGTACATAATGTGCCAGGTTCAGCTCTGAACACTTTCAAATATTAGTTTACCTAATCTTCACACCTACATTATTATTATGGCCATTTCACAAATGAGAAAACCAAGAGAATCTCCAAAGGTATACAGTTATCAGCATTGATGGAAAGTGGGAGCTGATCCCAGCACAGGGCAGTCTGTCTTCCACGGCCATGCTCTTAAGCACTAGGCATCACTTGCTCATTTGCATGACTGCCAAACCTCCTAAAATTATCCCCTTCTTCCTTTTCTAAAAGACTCCCTTATTTGTATGAGGGAAGAAATATCCTCACGGCAAACAATATAGTCCCTGAATTAACAGGAAAACAGGGAAACTCTGTTGGACCTCTCTGTAAGAACAACTACTGAAATTGTCTTTTCTTCAATAAATGAAATACTTAAGCATAAAATACTTAAGATATGCACCAAGCTACAGTGTAACTCTAGATTCTTGAAATTGGTAATATGAAAACATCTCCAAGACTGCTCTTGAGCAGGGATTATAGTCAATCCTATCCCACTAAAGTAATTACAGTAGAAAAAAGAAGGACCGTCTTCAATAAAGTTGCAGAATTTCTCTAATTTGCATTAAGCATTTGTCATTCTCTTGGCATTTGTTTTTCCTTTCATCACCAAACTGTATGAGAAATCACGTGTTTCAAGTCTGTCTCACTCTCATTTGGGTTCAAATCAAATTCCACAGTGTTCTTTTGGAAGAAGGGGTTTCCCTGAAGTTGAAGAATTTCCTCCACTTTTGTTGAGATCTAAAGAAGCAGGATTTCAGTTCCTCTTATCACTTTAATCACTTTCTTGCTACTTTCTTCCTCCATCTTACTCCCCCCTAGCAGATTATAAAACAATTCTGTGGTATTTTTTACATGCCAACCACTGTTCTAAGCACTGTACACCTACAACACCCTTTGAGAATATGGGTCCAAACGCAGAGCGGTTGGAAGACAGTGTGGTGGAAGCATATAAAAGATCTCTTCTAAATGCTTCTAGTCTCTCTGTAAATGAGAAACAGGCTATACTCATTTTACAGATGAGGAACCTAAAGCACAGAGAGAGAGTAAGCAGTTTGTTCAAAACCACATAGCTGCAAAGTGGCAGAACCAGGATTCAAATCCAGTCTGACTGCAGAGTCCTCACTCTTAGACTTCACACTACTGCAAAATTCCTTCTTGGTTAAATTCAACTCTGTACTTCCCCCTGCCTCCCCTTGGGAAGTTGAATGTAATTGAACAAAAATGGTCATGCTGAGTGTTCTCCCTTCACATTCAGGCCTTGACATAGCCCTGAAAGCCTACTCTACTTTCTAAGTTAGTTCATTTGGGGATTATTTCATACTTTTTCTCTCTTCAAACCTTTGCTGCCACTTCTCCTATCTTCACTCTGCTGAAAACTTATTTCCCATTTCACTGAGAAGAAAGAAACAATCAGAAGAGAACTTCTACATGCTCCCACCAACACATCTACTGATCTACTTACACTGGGCCCTATAGATGTTGCCTGACCTTTTACCATGGGTGAATGTCTATGCTCCTGTCGAAATCCAATAGCTTCTTATTATGCACTGCATCCCATTTCCTTACTTTTTCTAGGATTCGCTTCTTTCAAATTTATCCTCTTTACTGTATCAATTTTCCCACCTACTTATTCCTATCAGTATATAGATATTCTATAATATCTCCTATATTAAAAACAAAAGCAGACTTTCTGGGTAGGCAACTGGTATGTAAAGAGGTAGATAACTGGAAACCCCGGGTGGCTCAGTCAGTTAAGCATCTGCCTTCAGCTCAGGTCCTGATCTTGAGGTCCTGGGATCCAACTCCACTTTGTCAGGCTCCCTGCTCAGTGGGGAGTCTGCTTATCCCTCTTCCTCTGGCCCCTCCTCTGACTCCGCCCCCCATCCTGTGCCTGCATGTCTTCTGAGCACTCTCTCGCTCTCTCTCAAATAAATAAATAAAATATTTTTTTAAAAAAAGAGGTAGGTAATTATCAGTCTGTCCTAACAATAGGTAAAAAGCTGAATAAATTGAAAAATCAACAACTTTTCTTAGATCCACCAGAGAAGTGAGATCATAGGCAAACCAATGCCTCTAAATTGGAGAGACAGACAGGTAAATACAGAGAGTAACAATTTACTGGAGCAGAAACCTGCATAAGAACCATTGTTGTGACAGGAAAACCTGAATTATAATTGATGAGTTACTGGAGGGTCAGTGTGGACAAGTCTGAGAGTTAAAACCTCCAGAGAGACTCAGTCCTCAGAGGCCCCCCATAATTTTGTGAGTTTTATCTCTAGAAACTTGACTTGGTTCTCGCAGTGAATATGAGAGAAAAATCAGCTTGTGCTTCTGGCAGGGAGAAGAGAAAAGAAACTATTTTGCAAGAGCATTCTCTTCTTAACAAGGCCTGCCCACAAGAGAAACTATTTTATAGATCTTAAACTACAGAGATTTTATCAGAAGGGAAATACCCAATTCCAGCCATCTCTGGGCTTCCACATGGGGGAAGGGAAATAGCCTACTCCAGCCCCCATTAGCCATCTTGTCCCACCTGGGGAGCAGACACGGAGATGCATTTGTGGAGTTCACAATTTAGAGGGACTTACAAAAGACTAAGACCTAGTAGGACTATGGAACACTTTCCCTCCCCCCACATCTTACTACCACATTACTAAAGGCCTATTTACCACAGTTAATTTTACCTAGTATATCATATCTATCAAGGAAAAATTTTAAAATATACTAAAAGGCAAAAGAACTGTTTGAAGAGACAGCATGCATTAGAACTAGACTCAGATATCTTAGGGATGTTGGAATTATCAGACCAGGAATGTAAAACAATTATGTCTAATATGCTAAGGGCTCTAATGAATAAAGCAGATAGCATGTAAGAAGAGATGGGCAATGTGAGCAAAGAGGTGGAAATTCTAAGAAAGAATAAAAAAGAAAGACAAGAGATCAAAAAAGCTATAACAGAAATGAAGAATCCCTTCAATGTGCTTTTTGGTAGACTGGACACAGCTGAGGAAAGAATCTCTGCACTTGAGGAGATCTTAATGCAAACCTTCAAAACTGAAAAACAAAGAGAAAAATAGAGATTGTGGGGAAGAAAACAAAAGAATATCAAAAAACTGCGGACAATTATAAAAGGTAGAATATATACATAATGGGAATACTAGAAGGAAAAGAAAAAGAGAAATGAAAGAGAGACTATCACTACAGATTCCATGGACATTTAAAGGATAATTACACACTTCACAAAAACTAACTCAAAATGGATTATAGAACAAAATGTAAAACACAAAATCATAAAACTCCTAGAAGATAACATAGGAGAAAACCTGGGTGACCTTAGGTATGGTGATGGTTTTTCAGATGATAGAAAAAAATTGATAAGGAGGACTTCATTAAAGTCAACACTTCTACTTTGCAAAAGACAGTATCAAGAGAATGAGAAAACAAGCATCAAGGTAGGAGAAAATATTTCCAAAACATGTCTGATAAAGGACCGTTTCCCGAAATACACAAAAAAACCCTTAAAACTCAACTATAAGAAAATCAAAAACTGGGTGAAAAACTGAGTGAAAGACCTGAATACTCAATCAGAGAAAATACAGGTGGCAAATAAGCACATAAAAAGATGCTTAACTGGGGTGCCTGGGTGGCTCAGTGGGTTAAAGCTTCTGCCTTCGGCTCAGGTCATGATCTCAGGGTCTTGGGATCGAGCCCCACATCGGGCTCTCTGCTCAGCAGGGAGCCTGCTTCCTCCTCTCTCTCTCTCCCTCTGCCTGCCTCCCTGCTACTTGAAATCTCTCTCTGTCAAATAAATAAATAAAATCTTTAAAAAAAAAGATGCTTAACATCATATGTCATTAGGGAATTGTGAATTGAAATAATGAGAAGCCACTATACATCTTGTACAATGGTCAAAATCCAGAACAAATACTAAAAACTGGTGAGAATATGGAGGAACAGGAAGTGTCACTGCCGGTGGGAATGCGAAGGGCTTTGGAAGACAGTGTGACAATTTCTTACTACACTAAACATATCTTGTCATATGATCCAGCAATTACACTACTTCGTAATTAGTCAAATAAGTTGAAAAGTTATATCCACACAAAAACTTGTACATAGAGATGTTTATAGCAGCTTTATTCATAATGGCCAAAATGTGGAAGCAATCAAGATGCCCTTCAGTAGGTGAATGGATAAACTGTGGTTCATCCAGACAATGGAATATTACTCAGTGCTACAAAGAAATTAGTGATTGAGCCATGAAAAGACACGGAGGAAATTTAAGTACATATTACTAAGTGAAAGAAGACAATTGGGAAAGGCTACATTTTGTATGATTCTAACTATGTGACCCTCTAACAAAGGCAAAACTGTGGATCAGTTGTTTTCGGGGGTGGGGGCTGGGGATATGAATAGGCAGAGTACAGAGGATTTTTAGAGAATTTGGTTCTGGAAAAGCCAAGCTACGGAGAAAGTAGAAGGATCAATGGTTGCCTGGGTTTGGGGGAGAAGAAGATGAACAGGCGGAGCGTAGGATGTTTAGGTCAGTGAATCTATTAGGTAGGACACTATAATGGTGGATATGTGCCATTATACATTTGTCTAAGTCCATACAGTGTACAACACCAAGAGGAACCCCAAGGTAAACTGTGAACCTAGAGTGATAAGGAAATGTCAACACAGGTTCATCAATTGTAATAAATGTAACAATCTGACATGGGGTTTTGATAGTTGGGAGGGCTCTATACATGTGTGCTCAATGGGTATGCGGAAAACCTCTGACCTTTCTGCCCAATTTTGCCATAAACTGAAACTCATTTTAAAATTAAAGTTAATTTAAAAGCAAAGCAAAACAAAAACAAAAACAAACAAAAACAGAAACAAAACAAAGAACCTCCCTGGACCTAACATTCCCTTCCAGCTGCCACCTCACTTATCTGCTCCCTTTTAGAGGAAAATGCCTTAAAAGAGCTGCCTGTGCTCACTCTCTATTTCCCCTCTTGCCTTCTCTTGAATCTATTCACACTAAGATTTTGCCTTCATCACTTCACCAAAATGTGGTCAGTTCTCAGTCCTCATCTACCTTGGAAAATGAGTAGCTTTGGACACAGTGATCATTTCAGTTCTTTTGATAGACTTACTTCACTAGGTTCCTGGGTTTAATATTCTCCTCCTTTCTTGTGCATCACTCTTTCTTTATCTCTTTTGCTAGTTTTCCCTCCTGCTCCTAAAGGCTAATCACTGGAGTGGATGGAGCTCAGTCTTTGGTCTTCTTTTCTGTATATATACTTATTAGCCATATTAGCCATTTAGTTTATGAGAAAATTTTGGTGATTCTACCTTCAAAATATATTCAGAACCTAACTCTTCCCATTCTCATCACTATATCCTTGTCTGAGGTACAATCATCACCTTCCGCCTACTCTATTGCAAATTTACTGACCAGTCTCCCTGCTTTCTCTTATCGCCCTTTGGTCTAGTTCAACACAGCAACCAAAGTGTTCCTCTTAAAATGTAAGTCGGATCCTGACACTCTTGTTCTAACTCCTCCAAGGGCTGTACATCTTACTCAGGGCAAAAGCCAGTATCTGTGTAATAGCCTACAAGGCCTTAGATCAATTAATTGGCTTCATAATCCTCTGATTTCAGCTCTCGTCACTCTCTCTGTAGTTCACTTCACTTCAGCACATTAGCTTCCTTGTTATTTCCCAACTATACCAGATATATTCCTCCCTCCATTACTTCTGCATTTGATTTTCCCCTGCCTGGAATGTCCTTCCTCCAGGTAATCTGCTCAAATGTCTCTGCTTATCACTTCTTGCCTTCTTTAGTATCTCCCTCAAAGAATTTTCTTCTGTCTGGCAGTGTTATGGCCACCAGGAGAGCACCTAGCCTGTAGATTAAGTCAAAACTTCAAACCAGGTTCTTGATGATACCCTTTGAGCATCTAGATCAAGCCTTGCCTAATGACAGCCGTATCCTTGGACTGCAACATGAGGCAACCACGCCCTTTAGAGCTGATTACCATTTCTGGCAAACAACTTGGAAGGCATTGTATGTGAAAAATATCACTATCATTAGCATATTTTAATCATAATTTATTGTTCATATTTTAATGTGGTAGAATTGCATAATAATGAGTATTAGCAAAAAGAAAATTGTAATTCGTGTAAATAAAGGATGGAGAAATGTATTGCTTAATCTGTTCTTCTTAAGACCTTATTATGTTGTACAACATGAAGAGAAAAGAGAAAAAAGACAGGGGAAGGAGACAAAGGGAAGAGAGCTGACAATTATAAACTGCTAGGCTTCTAAGTGCTTCACATGCATTTTTTTCATCAAAACTCAGCACTCCCAGGGCAAACCTTCTCCTCTCCATTTTACAGATGAGGAAGGGCAGAAAGTTAAGGTCATCTAGCTATTAAGGGGAATAGTTAGCACTTGAGACTAGGGCTGTCTTACTCTAAAATGTATCCTTTTGCCATTTTCACCATGCTGGGTTTAGTCCTTAAATCTTTCTACAATAAATAAGTACTATTTAGGGCGCCTGGGTGGCTCAGTGGGTTAAAGCCGCTGCCTTCGGCTCAGGTCATGATCCCAGGGTCCTGGGATCGAGGCCCACATCGGGCTCTCTGCTCAGCAGGGAGCCTGCTTCCTCCTCTCTCCTCTCTCTCTGCCTGCCTCTCTGCCTACTTGTAATCTCTCTCTCTCTGTCAAATGAATAAATTAAAAAAAAAATCTTAAAAAAAAAATAAGTACTATTTATTGAGTCAGTGAGTGAAGCCAGAAACCAAGTGGAAAAAAAAATTCTCTTCAGTCTGCAAATGTCAAGTGTGATAATATGCGGCTGTGTTCTTACCATTGAGCTTAAAATCTTGTAACTCAGGCTTTTGTAAAAATATGAGGAACAGAAGAAATTTTCCGTCAGCACTTTTAATGAATTAAAGATTGGTAAAATGTTATTGAACATAGGGACAATAACCCACCTATTTCTTGGAACCCAGTCTATGAGGGAGAAGGATATAAATTAACCACAAGGAGAAAAATCAGCTCATCTTTTTTTATCAGATGTGGTCAAATTTAGTATCTAGGGTAAGAGTTTAAGAGTCCCCCTGAACTTGCTTTTTACTGAGCAAAAATTTTTGAATAGAGTATGTTTAAGAAATTACAATTATTCCCTATTATATTGTGGCTTAAAGTATATCACATGAGAAACACTTAAAGGAGGGTAATTTGATATGTCCCAAGAGAAATTACCTTCAAACTACTGTAAGATATCAGGTTAATTCACTCAAGAAACATTATTTATTGTTTATTTGTGCTTTGACTCTGTTGGATACTATGTACAAAGAAAGCATGGTGTACTCAAACTAGTCCATAGTCTCTAGAAATCCTCATGGGGCCTGTTCTTTTGTGAGTTCCCAGGCAATGCAAAAGCTATTTGGGATGAGCTATATCCTGGGCACAAAGGAGGCATTTAAATTGGCCAGCTCTCCTCCTTCATGGAATAGGGGAACGGAAATAAGGGCAGGGTATTCTTTTAAAATCCTTTGCATCACCAACCTACAATTAATCCTTTAAGTGTCTTTTCAATTAATCTGTCTTGCACATAAATTACTTTTATTGGTATTCTTTGAATCTATGCCAAAATACGTTACGTATTCCCAGTGCTGAGATATGGACAAATGGACACAAAAATTTTCCAGTAATTCTTATGAAAACATGTATTTTTCTTTTTTTAATCATCATTTGAGGGCGCCTGGGTGGCTCGGTAGGTTAAAGCCGCTGCCTTCGGCTCAGGTCATGATCCCAGGGTCCTGGGATTGAGGCCCACATCGGGCTCTCTGCTCAGCGGGGAGCCTGCTTCCTCCTCTCTCCTCTCTCTCTGCCTGCCTCTCTGCCTACTTGTAATCTCTCTCTCTGTGTCAAATGAATAAATAAAATCTTAAAAAAAAAAATCAACATTTGAGGTTTCATTGGGAGAACTGTCCTACAAGGTTTATTGTTGATACTCTAGCCATGTTAGTTTGGTATCTACTTTTCCTGTTAGATCCAATGTTTAGTTCCTTTGTTGCTGAAAATGTTCTCACTCCCATTAACATTTTGTGCTGTGCCAATTAAAACAAGTTTTTAATCTATATAACATTTTTTGTTTGTTTCTGCTCTCTCAAGAATTTGCAATAGCAGCTAATCTCCATTTAGGGTCACTAGTGTGTTACCATACTTTCCTTTTATATAACAAGGAAGTTGTCCATGGTGTTATATCATACAGTTAAAAGATTCCAAGAAAAAGTGTATTCAAATACAAATTAGCCACACCTTTTAATACACATATACAGCAGTATTTCTGCACATGGTTGGGAAAACCACTTGGCAAATAAAACTGCAACACAACTGGGGGAGGAGAGGGATGACACATTAGCTATGAATTTTCACTTCTGAAGCTAAGAGGGCCCTTATGCCTGCACTTTTGTATTCTTCAATCCACTCAAGGCTTCTGAAGGTCCAGATTCAAGAAATCCCTATTAGTGGTAGTTACCATGCCTTGCTTATGTGGTTTCTGGAGATTAAGTGAGGCACCTATGATTGTTCAGGCAATAGGCAGTTATCAGGGACCCTAAGAAGTGAGAAATCATGACTACCAGGTCACTTTACTCTTTCTTCTTTATCCAGTTATGGAATATACAACTTTGTCAGTTTGTGGTCTGTGCAAAAGTACGGTGGGCAAGACGGAGGAGTATAAGGAGAGAGACACATGTCTTTTATGTTCAAACATGGGACTCCAAAACATATTTACAATAATACCTCTCAATTTAGTGGGAAATATGAAGCTCTCACATGTCACTTTACTATTTTTAGAAAGAAAAACCTAAGGTAATGGTTGAAAGACCTTCGAAGTTGCTAGAAATTAACTTGAAATGGAAGTCAAATCTGGGAATAAGATTTTTTCACTTTAATGTTGAATATGTGAAATAACTCAAGAATAAATTTTATATTTTCACACTGGACATGTATAATAATTCATTGTTTCAAAACTTTCATTTTTCAAGTTAATTGGACAGTTCTGTTTCATTCTTTTTTCTGGGTCATCTAGTTCAATAAATATAAGATAATTTGATCAATGTAGTTCAATCAAATCTAATTTATGCTTTATAAATGGGCTAATGTCTACCTAATTATAACATACTAGACTGAAACATTAATAACAACAACGTTTAAAAGCTATTGCTGAGTAATTCATTAAGGGTTGGAGGAAGCTAGAGTGGACGGGATATGGAGATAAGGGGAAAAAATGATCCTCATTTTGGAGATCAGAATCTGACCGTTTTTGATGGTGTAACACAGTAGGATTAACTTGGCTATTGCTTGAGTTTGATGAAATTGACTGCTAAAGATCACCATCTCTGGTAACATTCAGTAGACAGCAAGGCCTTTTTAGCCATTTTAAGAAACAGAAGCTGATTAACTCTTTGCTGGGTGGACTCTTTCTCAAACCATCTCACGAATGAGCCTTTCTGTAGTCTTCATTCTCTTGTACAGGCTACCTCAGGACTTTAAATCTTACTTTCTGGCCTTAACTAAAGGCCAGCAGTACTAGATTGACATAAGTCATTAAAAGCCTTAGAAGAATCCAATAATTTGATTATTTTGGCAAAAATAGTAAGCCTAGAATATTCCTTTACTTTTAGCAGTATCATTTGACTGTGAAAACTTACTTTTGGATTTGTAAGATCCTGAATCTTAACTATGGTTTCCTTCCTTCCTTCCTTCTTTCCTTCCTTCCTCCCTCCCTTCCTCCCTTCCTTCCTTCTTTCCCTCTCTCCCTTTCTTTCGTTTCTTTCTTCTCTTTCTTTCCTTTCTTTCTCCCTCCCTCTCTCTCTCCCTCTTTGTCTCTTTCTTTCTCTCTCTCTCTCTCTCTCTCTCTCTCTCTCTCTCTCTTTCATTCTTTCTTTTCACCTATGGTTCTCTTATGCCTAGAATGTTTTCAGCCATGAAATCAGAAATCTCTCATGACTTCACCTCTCCTTTGATTAAACTGAACTATGAGCCATACTTACTCATGTTTCTGTCCCTCTGCACTTTAAGACTTAAAGTATTATTTTCTATGGGATACCTTTTTGGTCCTCCCTGTTTTGAGTTAGGTGCTCCTTTCACATGCTCTCAGAGCACACAGGCATATCTCTGTGACACTACATTAAACTCATCCATTTATTTTCCATCTACCCCACTGGACTGGGGCCTCGTGAAGAGTTTTGCTTTGTTTAACCTCTGTTATCCCTAAAAGCTAGTATAGTGCTTGCACATGGTACCTGCACAGCAAGTGTTTGTTGAATAAATGAAAAAGTTGAGATGCTTAACAAAGGAACAAAATTGTGGGGATTTGACTATTTTTTTTCCTCCATGCTTGACTGAACTAGTCATTGCTAAGTAAACATACCACGCAGATGTGTTTCTATACAGATTCCTTCTCCTTTAATGATTTCAAGTGAATTACTGAGAAGTTAATGCTATATATAATAATAGCACATTATTAATGGGGATGTTTTGGTCATTCTAATTAAAAAGTTCTAGTTTTAAAGATGATTTTGAGGATAATGTTACAATGAAAAGAAGGGAATGACTAGATCCAAAAAATGGAACAAGTGACTAAGTTTTTGCTTTAGAAGTTCACTGGTATCACTGCATAATCATTTGGGTCCCAGGGTTCAGTATTCATTCTGAATGGATCTGCTGTGCCTTGGTCCAACTGCAGATTCACTGCCCAGAAGTGAGTAGTTGAATAGACTCAGATATTCTTCTAATTAAATCACAGTAATGTTGATTTTTATATTGATAATCACAATAGCTCCATAGTATACTAGATGAGGTTAAAAATAAAGAACTATTCATAAAATAATGTCCAAAAGACTGACACTTAGTGGCTATTTGACCTTGAGACATTTTCTTTTCTTTTTTTTTTTTAGATTTTTTTTTAAAGATTTTATTTATTTATTTGACACAGAGAGAGAGAGATCACGAGTAGGCAGAGAGGCAGGCATAGAGAGAAGAGGAAGCAGGCTCCCTGCTGAGCAGAGAGCCCGATGCGGGCCTCGATCTCAGGACCCTGAGATCATGACCTGAGCCAAAGGCAGAGGCTTTAACCCACTGAGCCACACAGGCGCCCTTTTTTTTTTTTTTTTAAAGACTTATCTTTTTATTTTAGAGAGAGAGAGAGAGAGCATGATTGGGAATGGCAGAGGGACAGGGTGAGAGAATCTCAAGCAGACTCCCCACTGAGCACAGGGCTCAACCTCAGGACCCTGAGACCATGACCTCAGCTGAAACCAACAGTTGGATGCTCAACCGACTCTTCTACCCAGGGATGTTTTCTTAACCTCTCTGGGACTCATTTGCTTTTTATGGAACAGAGGGATAAGAGTACTCAGCTCACAGTGTTCTTGTGAGGAATACATGAGATTAGAATGCAAAGAATTTAGCATAATGCCTGGTACACAGTAAGGGCTCAATAAATGTAAAGCGCTATCATCATCATCATCACTACTACCGCTTCTACATGTGAGTGTTATTATGTGAGTGTTGTTCCTCCTCAACTCTATAGGGTTTGAACTCCAAGTAGGGGAAAATCAAATCTAAATTTAGTAATTAACAAAATTCAAATATGTTAAAAAAAATCCTTCACAGTACTTTTAAGTATCCTGTAAACAATTCTAATATCTTGTTTTTATAATTATAATGTATTTATAATAAAATCTAAATCTAAATATTTATTTATATACATACTTTGTAAATATTTTAGGAATTTAGGCATAGTCTCATGAAAAGGAAACTTTGTGCCACTCAACCTATTAATATGATGTGAAAATAGGGTTTTTTAAAGTTTAATTTTTTTTAGTAATCTCTATACCCATCATGGGGCTCAAATTCATGATTCTGGGATCAAGAGTCATATGCTTTTCTGACTGAACCAGCCAAGTACCCTGAAAACAGTTTTAAGACAAGAAAATGCTTATTTAAATTGATGCAGAATAAGCATTTGACATAAATTGATATACTTTCATGATAAAAATGAGGAATAAAAGGAAAGTATTTCAACATATTAAAAGCCATACATGAAAAATTCACAGTTAGGATCATAATCAAATGTGAAAGACTGAAAATTTTTCTTCTAAAAAGAACAAGGCAAAGATGCCCACTTATCCACTACTATTCAATATAGTACTGGATATCTAGCCAGAGCAATTAGACAGGAAAAATAAATAAAAGGCATCCGAATTATAAAGCAAGAAGTAAAATTATCTCTGTTCTCAGATGACATGTAGAAATGCATAAATATGTAGGAAATACTAAATATTTCACATAAAAAATTGTTAAAACTAAAAAACTATTTTAGTAAAGTCGTAGGATACAAAAGCAACATGCAAAATTCAGTTGGATTTCTATACAGTAATGATGACCAATCTGAAGAAGAGGAAATTAAGAAAACAATCCCATTTATAAAAGCATCAAAAAGGATAAAATCTTAGAAATAAATTAAAGGGGTGAAACACTTACATACCAAAAACTGTAAAACATTGCTAAAATAAATTGAAGGAGATACCAAAAAAGTGGAAAACTTTAGAAGTGACTTACCATTGTTAAAATGTCCAAACTACCCAAAGAATCTGCAGATTTAGGAAATCCTTATCAAAATCCCAACAACACCCTTTGAAGAAATAGAAAAAAACCTAAAATTCATATGTAATACCATGGGACCCTGACTAGCCGAAACAATCTAAAAGAATAATGTTGGAGCCCTCACACCTCCTTACTCCAAAATATACTACAAAGCAACAGTAATGGTATATACATACAATGGAATATAATACAGCCTTTAAAGAGAAGAAAATACTGTCACATGCTACAATGGTGATGAACCTGGAGGACATTAAACTAACAGAAATAAGCCAGTCACAAAAAGACATATATTGTATGATTCCACTCATATGAAGTATCGGAAGTAGGCAAAATCATAGAAACAGAAAGTAGAAAGGTGGCTTCCCAGGGCTTGGTTGGGAAAGGAGAAAGGGGAAATTAGCGTTTCAGTTTTGCAAGATGAAAAAGCTCTAGAGAGCTGTTGCACAACAATATGAATATACTTAATACTACTGATGGTTACACTTAAAAATGGTCAAGATGGGGAGCCTGGGTGGCTCAGTGGGTTAGAGGCTTTGCCTTCAGCTCAGGTCATGATCTCAGGGTCCTGGGATGGGCTCCCTGCCCAGTGGGAAGCCTGCTTCCTCCTCTCTTTCTGCCTGCCTCTCTGCCTACTTGTGATCTGATCTCTCTGTGTCAAATAAATAAAATCTTTTAAAAAAAATGGTCAAGATGGTAAATTTAATGTTATGTTAAACATTAAATTTAAATTTATTTTATTTTTTTTAAAGATTTATTTATTTGACACAGAGAGAGAGATCACAAGTAGGCAGAGAGGCAGGCAGAGAGAGAGAGGAGAAAGCAGGCTCCCCGCTGAGCAGAGAGCCCAATGTGGGACTCGATCTCATGACCTGAGCCGAAGGCAGAGGCTTTAACCCACTGAGCCACCCAGGCGCCCCTAAATTTAAATTTAATGTTAATTTTTTTTTGCTACACACACACACACACACATGCACACACACAAATCTGAAAGTCAAGGGTCTCTGTAACTACACTTCCTCCCTACTATGATTATACTACATAAATACCATAATACAAAGACAACTACTGTTAACAGGTATATAGCTTCAACACCTTTTCTTTTTAATAAGACACACACACACAATACACCTATACACACTTTTCAATACAGTTCTCATACTTGCCTTTCTTTTTTAATAGTCAGCATAGTATCATGGTTTGCTTTTCATGTCAGTATGTGGAAAAAGCTACTTCATTCTTTTTTTTTTCCAGATTTTATTTTTAAGTGATCTCTACACCCAGCATGGGGCTTGAACTCACAACTCCATGATAAATAGTCACACGCTCTATGGAATGAGCCAGCCAGGTGTCCCTCTACTTCATTCTTTTTAACAGCTGCATAGTACTTCATTGTATGGATGTGCCATATTTGACAAATGTAGAACCATAGGTTTCAGAGACTTAATATTACCAAAGAAATCAGCACTTTAATGATAAAAATTTTAATAATGAATAAATATTCATTGCCTAAAAGCATAGCACTGGTGGGGGAATGCTAAAATTAATGAGAGTTCCAGTCCTCAAGCAAATAATACTCTATTATGGAAGCAAAGATATATACATTAATAAACAACGTAGAAAGAGTCTATTGTGAATTTTAGACCACCAATTTGGGGCAATCAAAGGTGGTTTCAAGGAAATATGTCTTCAGAATACTCAAGAATAGGAAGCATTTAGGAAATATGGAGATTGGGAGACTGGAAAAGAGGAAGAAAATATTTCACAAAGTAGGAACAGGTAGATAAGACATACAAAATTACAATACAATAACATAAAAGCTACCAATTCCTCATCACTTATGTACTAAGTACTTGGTAGCAAGTACTAAGTACCTACGTACCAAGCTACATTCTTGACATATAATACCATATTTTAGCCTCAAAACTGAGGACTGTTTTATTCCTATTTTAATAGTGAGGTAACTCAGAATCAGGAAAGGTAAACATTAACATTTTGAGTTATTTGACTAAAGAAATGTAATGTTGTGACAACATGGATGAACCTTGAGGGCATTATGGCAAGAGAAATAAGTCAGAGGAAGACAAATACTATATGATATCACTTATATGTGGTATCTAAAAAAAAAAAACCAAAAAAACAACTCATTGAAAAAGAGGTCAGATATCTTATTATGAACTGTGAGGATGGGGATGGGAAAATTGGATAAAAGTGGTTAAAAAGTACAAATTTCCAGTTAGAAGATAAGTAAGTACTAGGGATTTAATGTACAACATGGTGATTATAGTTAATACTCCTGTGTATTATATGTGAAAGTTATAAGATGGACAGAACATGCAAAAGAATGAAACTGGACCACTTTTCTTATGCCATACACAAAAATAAATTCGAAACGGATGAAAGGACCAAATGTGAGACAAGAAACCAAAAATATCCTAGAGGAGAACATAGGCAGTAACGTCTTTGACATCAGCCATAGCAACTTCCTCCTAGATGTGTCTCCCAAGGCAAGGGAAACAAAAGCAAAAATGAACTATTGGGACCATACTAAAATAAAAAAGCTTCTACACAGTGAAGGAAACAATCAACAAAACTAAAAGGCAACCTACAGAATGAGAGAAAATATTGCAAATGACATATCTGATAAAGGATTAGTATCCAAAATCTATAAAGACTTTATAAAACTAAACACCCCAAAAATGAATATCCACTTAAAAAATGGGCAGACGGGCGCCTGGGTGGCTCAGTGGGTTAAAGCCCCTGCCTTCGGCTCAGGTCATGATCTCAGGGTCCTGGGATCGAGGCCCGCATCGGGCTCTCTGCTCAGCAGGGAGCCTGCTTCCTCCTCTCTCTCTCTGCCTGTCTCTCAGCCTACTTGTGATCTGATCTCTCTGTGTCAAATAAATAAATAAAATCTTTAAAAAAAAAAAAGAACTCATTAAACTTTAAAAAAAAAAATGGGCAGACGACATGACTAGACATTTCTCCAAAGAAGACATACAGATGGCCAATAGACACATGAAAAGATGCTCAATGTTATTGATCATTGGGGAAATACAAATCAAAACTACAATGAGATATCACCTTACACCTGTCAGAATGGTTAAAATCAACAACACAGGAAACAACAGGTGTTGTTGAGGGTGTGGAGAAAAAAAAACCCTCTTGCACTGTTGGTGGAAATGCAAACTGGTGCAGCCACTCCGGAAAACAGTATGGAGGTTCCTCAAAAAGTTAAAATCAGAACTACCCTAAGATCCAGCAATTGTATTACTAGGTATTTACCCAAAGAATATAAAAATATGAATTTGAAGGGATACATGCACCCCAATGTTTATAGCAGCATTAATTACCAATAGTCAAATTACGAAAAGAGCCCAAATGTCCCTCAAATGATGAATGGATGAAGAAGTGAGATACAGGGGCACCTGGGTGACTCAAATGGTTAAACGTTTGCCTTCGGCTCAGGTCATGATCCCAGGGTCCTGGGATTGAGCCCCACATTGGGCTCCCCACTGAGCAGGGAGCCTGCTTCTCCCTCTCCCATTGCCGGCCACTCCCTCTGCTTGTACTCTCTCTCTCTCCCTTTATCAAATAAACAAAATAAAAAAAAAGAAATGAGATACACACATACACACTCACACACACACTGGACTATCACTCAGTCATAAAAAATGAAATCTTGCCATTTGCAATGACATGGATGGAGCTAGAGAGTATTACACTAAACGAAATAAGTCAGAGAAAGACAAATACCGTATGATTTCATTCATACATGGAACTATTTTCTTTCCTCAAAGATTTTATTTATTTGAAAGCGATAGAGAGAGAGAAAAAGAGAGAGAATAAGATGGGGGAGGAGCAGAGGGAAAGGAAGAAGCAGACTCTCCATTGAGCAGGGAGCCTAATGTGGGGTTCGATCCCAGAACCCTGGGATCATGACCTGAGCTAAAGGCAGATGCTTAACCAACTGGGACACCTAGGCGCCCCCACACATGGAACTTAAGAAACAAAACAAATGAGCAAAGGGAAAGAGAGAAAAAGAGTGGGAGAGAGAGAGACACTTAACTATAGAGAACAAGCTAATGATTACGGGGGGGGGGTAGGTTAAGTAGGTGATTGGTATTAAGAAGTGCACTTGTGATGAGCACCAGGTGTTATATGGAAGTGTTGAATCACTATATTGTACACCCGAAACTAATATTATACCGTATGTTAACTACTGGAATTTGAATAAAAGCTTTAAAAAGAGAGTTACAGGAGAGTAGATTCTGAGCATTCTCATTACAGGAAAAAAACATTAAAAAATTTTGGGTATTTATATAAGCTGATGCATGTTAACTTATTGTGGTAATAATTTCACCATATATTTAAGTAAAGTCAGAATGTTGTAGACCTTAAACTTATACAGTGCTGTATGTCAGTTATACCTCCATAAAACTGCAGAAAAAAAGAAATGATAATGTAGGAGAGGGAAGCTGGAACCAGACCAAAGTAGACTTGGAAGATAATGCCTGAACGTTTAGATTTTTTTTTTTTGTTAGACAATTTAGAGCCATTGAAGAATTAGGAAGATGGAAACCTCATGATTAAACCAATCCTTTAGGAAGGTAAGTCTGGTAGTGCTTTGGATGCTTAGTTTATAGGAAGGAAAGGAAATAAGTTAGATTTAATTAGAGCACAGTGACCAAATGCCCAGGTTTTTAAGGGGTAGTTTCAATGTGTATCAGTTGTACAAGTATTGAAAGAGTTTCTTCACTCCCCATAATGTCTTTTTCACACTCAAAAGTGTCCCAGTTTGGAAGATAAATAATTATTACTTAGGCAGTTGAGAGCCAAGGAATAAAGAATAGTAATAGAGGATAGTTAAATAGAAAAGAGGATGGATGTGAGAGAATCTTGGTGTGGTAGAAAAATCAATAGGTATTTTTTAGTTCAAGTTGATGGATAATAAAATCTCAATAAAAAGGAGGATAAAAGAGAGAGAGGGAAAAGAAACAAGAAACCACTTAGGAGAGAAAATGATAACTTTAACCTGGAATCTGATGCAGTGGCAGGAGATTCATGTTGAGCCGTGCAGTAGCTTATTGGAAACGTGAGGCTGGAGATACAGTTGCCCATATGGAAGTGATTATTGAAATCATGAAAGTGAAAGAGATTACCAAAGAACAGGGAATAATTAAAGATGGCAAAGAAGCCTGGAGGACTTCAAGGAAGGCCTATTTAGAAAAACCCTTGGGGCGCCTGTGTGGCTCAGTGGGTTAGGCCTCTGCCTTCGGCTCAGGTCATGATCTCAGGGTCTTGGGATCGAGGCCCACATCGGGCTCTCTGCTCAACAGGGAGCCTGCTTCCCCCTCTCTCCGCCTGCCTATCTGCCTACTTGTGATCTCTCTCTCTCTCTCTCTCTCTCTCTCTCTCTCTCTCTCTCTGTCAAATAAATAAAAATAAAAAACCTCTTAAATTGTAAATACTAAGTGGAGTTAATAGATAATTCTGCAATTAGTTGATCATCTTGAGCCCAGTCAAAATGATCAACAACTGCCTGCATGGAATGATGAGTTTGAAAGTAGCCGGTCAAGAAACCAAAGGGCAACTTCACAAACTTTCCTGTTTGTTATTACTTCATGACATTTGCATTAACATTCTTCTTGCGAATGTGAATTCCTCCCAAGTATCATGTTATAACCATAACACATATTTTTAGCCCAGGACTAGAGTGATTGATATGCAGGTGAAGAAAAGGTTTCCCTTCTTCCCTTCTAGCTTCCTCGGCTGGTCTCATAATTTAATTGGCATAAAACAGATTAACAGGAGAAAAATTTAATTTCATACTCATGGGAGCCCCAAAGATAAGAGACTTCAAAAAAAGTGACCAAAGCAGGCAGGTTTTATAGCTTTCAGACAAAGAAACAATACCTGTGAAGATCTGACAAAGCAAAGAGGTTTGGGCTTGAGGTAACAAATTAATGAAGAAGTAACAAAGTTTGCTTATCCAGCCTTCTTGGCCTTGAATTCCCTATCTCCGGCAATAAAGATGCTTTCTACCTTCCTAGTATAGGAAGGATAAATTCACATGGGAGATTTATTTCCTGCTTTCAGGGGGACAAAGAAGGATCAGAGTGTCCTTTTTACACTGGCTATCTCTTAAGTACTTTAATTGAAAATAATCAATATGCCAAAGTGGCATATTTTGCTTCCCTTCAGATATAAGAAGGTAAATATTGCAGTAGGGGATGTGGGCCACTTAAGTGTCTACATTCTCTGTCACTCACTTCCCTGTACATGACTAAAGAACAGAATTCATCTCTGTATTATCAGTGCCTTCAGAACTACAGGGTACACTGGCAAATCGTGGAGCATTCTTATGTAAAAGCCCATGACTTACTGTTTGATTTATATCTAGAGATGTAGATTTCATCCAGGAAAGCCCAGATACATCTTAAAATTTCTATGTGGAATTAATAAACATATAAAAAAAGATTTGAATTTAAATTTAGAGTACTCTGAAAATTGAGAAAAGGGTGCCTTAAAAATGTTTATATTTTATCGGGCAAATTCATATTCTTTTCCCCTCAAAACAAAGCCATATGAAAGCACTTCAAATGCAAAACTTCATGTACTGTGCTGGAAGTTGAAATTAAACACGAGTACCCGCATGGTTTTAGCTTGTCTCTTTAAAAAAAAAACAAACTTTGATGTTTCAGTACCAACAACATTTATAACTAACTACAAGTCTAACTGAAAACAGAGACTTTGCAACTGCTATGCTCTTTTCCTTCATTTAACAAAATTTACTTTTTGGAGTAAAAACAGTTTTAAAGTAAACCACATATTTTTCCATATATGTGAAAACAAATGGCACAGCAACTGGAGTTAATTTATGAGGAAGAAAACAGAGGAGTATAATGCAATTTCAATATATTCCAAACCTTAACCTACTGTCAAAAAGACAAATAGTGCAGCAACTTTGCTAAGACTCTCTTAAAAGCAATATGTTTTCAATACCTGCTTAGAAAAAAAAATTATGTACCCAGTTAAGAATTCAGATTCTTTGCCAATATTGTAAAATGAATTCAGGCAGTATGGTAATCTGCAATATGCAGAGTTCATTACTCATCAACGCAACCAATTTTTCCAGATTGGTGTTAGGATTTTTACATGTAAAACTGAAAAATTTTTAATATGGTCATCATGGTAAGCTTGTGCCTGATAGTAAAACACATTCAATTCAGTATTAAGTTGTAAACAGTCAATTAATGGCTAGAATATAGCCAGACACTATGACATCATGAATGGCTTCATCTTTGTTTTTTTTTTGAAAAAGAACTACAATATTCATACTAAGAAAAAAATCTGTAAACCATTTTGGCAATATGTTTAGTAAAGAATAGCCTGTGTAGAGGCTGAGAAGTTTTCTTTCCCAACCTCATATAGCTAAACTATTATATCCATGATAGGTTCAGACGATGAGGCAAAATAAACTGTTGTCTTGTATGTTCCCTGAATTTCCAGAGCCTAATTTTAAAAGTGGAGATCTTGAACAGGTTGTTACTACCACTTCAAATGTTTTATTTTTCCCCCCCTTTTTAGGATGATGTTAACTTCAGTCTTCATCATTAACATATAGGCAAGTAAATGAACCAAGAAACCAAAGGTAGTCAAATGTATCAAAATATTTGAGATCCAATTTAAAGCAACGGCTTTTAACCTAAACATGTGGAAATAAAAACAAAGCATAAAGATACATACATACCTTCTCCGAGAAAGTAATCCACTGAATATTTTAGCTTCTATAAATTTATATAATTTTAAAGAATTTGTTATTGTGGCTTTTACATAAAAAGTCTTAAGAGATTTGAAAGCAGTAATTTGGTGGAAACTTTTTTGTTTCACATAATCATTTAAATACAGATACATTTTTTAACACTGAATTTAAAAGAAGTATGTATGGTAACAAGATCATTCTTTCAGCCACTCAGTAAACCTCTTTATTAATTTCCCCTAAAGCTCTTGATATTTACTTATATCTGAGCTGTTTTCATGATATTTTAATACTTCATNACAAAACCACTATAGTTCTCTGAATGCTTTTTAAAAATGTATTTAAATTCAATTAATTAGGGCACCTGGGTGGCTCAGTGGGTTAAAGCCTCTGCCTTCGGCTCAGGTCATGATCTCAGGGTCCTGGGATCGACACCCCCATCGGGCTCCCTGCTCAGCGGGGAGTCTGTTTCCTCCTCTCTCTCTGCCTGCCTCTCTGCCTACTTGTAATCTGATCTCTCTCTCTGTGTCAAATAAATAAATAACATCTTAAAAAAAAAAAGGAATCTTAACAGAGGCGGGAGCAAGGAGACTCCTAATCTCACAAAACAAACTGAGGGTTACTTGGGGGTGGGAGGGTAGAGATAGGGTGGATGGGTTATGGACATTGGGGAGGGTTTGTGCTTTGGTGAATGCTGTGAAAGATGTAAGCCTGATGATTCACAGACCTGTATCCCTGGGGCAAATAGTAATAAAAAAAAAAAAGAAAAAAATCTTAAAAAAAAAACCCACACAAAAAAGGAATTTTTTTTTAAAGATTTTATTTATTTATTTGACACAGAGAGAGAGAGATTACAAGTAGGCAGAGAGGCAGGTAGAGAGGGAGAGGAGGAAGCAGGCTCCCTGCTGAGCAGAGAGCCCGATGCGGGCCTCGATCCCAGGACCCTGAGATCATGACCTGAGCATAAAGCAGAGGCTTTAACCCACTGAGCCACCCAGGCGCCCCAAAAAAGGAATTTTAACAGAATAAAGCAAATTGTTCTTTCTTGATTATGAACACTCTTAATATTTACAAAGCCATTTCTGTCAAGTAGATTTCACAAGTAGTACTGACTAAAAACATAAGCTACCTGGGTAAACATAAGGATCGGTGGTGAAGAATTAATGGGGGGAAGGGTTAGTACTTTGTGAACACCCATGCTTTTTTTTTTTTAAGATTTTATTTATTTATTTGACACAGAGAGAGTGATTACAAGTAGGCAGAGAGGCAGGCAGAGAGAGGAGGAAGCAGGCTCCCCGGACCCTGAGATCATGACCTGAGCTGAAGGCAGAGGCTTTAACCCGCTGAGCCACCCAGGGGCCCCGAACCCCCACACTTCTGCAAGATTTTGAAGATTCAGTCAAATCTTTCCTGTAACAAAGAAGTAGTGTAAATCTAAATTTAGACTTCACTTCCACTCTTGGCCAAGATGTCACAATGAATCAGATTTACCTCCTGCTTGAAAAATGGCTTTCGAGGCACTGAATATCAGACTATAGGTAGTGATCCCTAATAGATGGAAAACAAAGGTGAGCCCCGTGATTGCTCCCAGCTAATAACATGGTTTCCAGGCCATAGGGCAGGAAGGTGAAACCCAAGAGGAGATGGAGTCTAGGAAGGCCATGGCAACTACAATTTGTAAGACAGAGTACCAGAGAGAAGAAAGCCACACACAAGGCCACTCTAGAGATATTTAGGTGGTGTTCTCGACTGACAAGCCCATTCATTTCAGGAAACTATCCAAAGCTGGAGGAAAAAACCACCTAAAAGTTTTAGAGAGAATAATACTCAAACCTCATACTGAGCCAGAACAGTTCCTGCTCTCACCAATAAAAGAGGAAGATCCAATAATTCATGGGGCATCTGGCATAGTACTGAGAAAGGTTTTGTCTCATTTGTGAGGAAAATTACACCTAGACTAAATCTGTTCCTAAGTAACTACATACAAAACTCAAGTAATATTTACAGAAATAAAAAAATATCCAGCACTCAACAAAGAATAGTTCAAAATATCTAATCATCCAACTGAAAATTATCAGGTGAAAGAAGCAGGAAAATATAACCCATAATGAGAAGAAAACTCAACCAATCAAAATTAACACAGATTACAGCTAGTAAGTAAAAAGAAATAAAATGAAATCATATACTCAATCTAAAAACAAGGTAGTAAAAGGAAAAAGGGACACAAAGAACAAACAGAAACAAGAGCAAGATGGTAGACTTTAACCTAATCAGATGTGTAATATTACATGTAAATGGTCTAAGTACCCCAATTAAAAGGCACAGATTATTAGATAAAAAACCAAGACCTAACTATGTATTGTCTAAAAGAAACTGACTTTCAATATAAAGACATAAATAGGATAAATGTAAAAGGATGGAAAAGATATGCCATGATAGCACTTAGCAGTAATGATACAAAAGGACTGAAAAACACTATTGACCAACTTGACCTAATAAACATTTATAGAACATAACAACCAACAACAGCAGAAATACACATGGGATATTCACCAAGATTAACCATACTCTGGGTCATAAAATAAATCTCAATTATTTTAAAAGGATTCAAATTAAAAAAGTATGTTCTCCATTCAAAACAGAATTAGGAACCAGTAACAGATGATTCTTGGAAAATTTCCAAATATTTGTGAAATAACACATTTCTAAATATCTCACTGGTCAAATGAAATTAACAAGTATTTTTATCTGAATAAAAATGCAAGTTTATGGGATGTAACATATCAAAACTTATGAGATGCAGCCAAAGCAGTAATTAGAGGGATATAAGTAAATGTATGCTAATACACTGAAAACATATGAAATGGCCAAATTCTTTGAGAGACACAAACCAACAAAGTCCAGACAAGAAGAAATAATCTAAACACCCCTCTATCTATTAAAAGATACTGAATTTGTATTTGAAAACCTTTCCACAAAGGTGGTTTCACTGGTAAATTCTACCATATATTTAGGGAAGATCTAATACACAGAACCTTTCAGAAAATCAAGATGAAATATTTCCCAATTCATTCTATAAGAACAATATTACCCGGATCCCCAAACCAAAGACATTATAAGAAAACTACAAACTCTCAGAATGGCTAAAATCAACAAGTCAGGAAATGACAGATGTTGGCAAGGATGCAGAGAAAGGGGAACCCTCCTACACTGTTGGTGGGAATGCAAGCTGGTGCAGCCACTCTGGAAAACAGTATGGAGGTTCCTCAAAGTTGAAAATAGAGCTACCCTATGACCCAGCAATTACACTACTGGGTATTTACCCTAAAGATACAAATGTAGTGATCCTCAGGGGCACATGCACCCGAATGTTTATAGTAGCAATGTCCACAATAGCCAAACTATGGAAAGAACCTAGATGTCCATCAACAGATGAATGGATAAAGAAGACGTGGTATATATACACAATGGAACACTATACAANGATGTCCATCAACAGATGAATGGATAAAGAAGACGTGGTATATATACACAATGGAATACTATACAGCTATCGAAAGAAACGAAATCTTGCCCTCTGCAATGACGTGGATGGAACTAGAGGGTATTATGCTGAGCAAAATAAGTCAGTCAGAGAAAGACAATTATCATATGATCTCTCTGATATGAGGAACTTGAAGGGCAGGGTCGGGGGTTGTGGGAGGTAGGGAGGGAAAAATAATGAAACAAGATGGGATGAGGGAAGGAGACAAACCATAAGAGACTCCTAATCTCACAAAACAAACTGAGGGTTACTCGGGGGTGGGAGGGTAGGGATAGGGTGGATGGGTTATGGACATTGGGGAGGGTTTGTGCTTTGGTGAATGCTGTGAAAGGTGTAAGCCTGATGAATCACGGACCTGTACCCCTGGGGCAAATAATAAAAAATAAATAAATAAATAGAAAACTACAAACTCATCAATTACAAACATAACCATAAATACTCTAAATATAATTTTATCAAATCAAATTTAACAATGTATTAAAAAATACATTAGGATCAAGTAGAGTTTATCTCAAAAATTCAAAGTTGGCTTCACCGTATTAACATGTTACAAATAAAAAAAGCCGTATGATTACTTTGGAGGATTCAAAAGCCAACACCTATTCTTGATGAAAACAAAACAAAACCCCCTCCAACTCTCAGTAAGTTGGGAATAGAAGGGAAGTTGCTCAATCTTATATAAGGAATCTATGAAAAATCTACAGCTAACATTACTTACTGGTGAAATACTGAATGCTTTTCACATAAGATCATGAACAAAGTAAAAATGTTTGCTTTTACAACTTCTGTACCTTACTAAAGGTTCTAGCCAGTGCAACAAAGCAGTTTGGCTTTTTAAAAAAATATTTTATTTTAAATTTTTTAATTAAGGTTCAAGCAGTAAATAAGTCAGGCTTTGTGGGGCCATTTCACCTTTGCAGTAACTACTAAACTTTATCATTGTAGCACGAAAGCTGGGAAGATAATACATAAACAAATGTATTTGAATAAAACTTCATTTATAAAAACAGGTTTGCTGACTCATGCACAATAATGCAATTATGCAAGAAAAAGAAGCAAAACATATCCAGACTGGAAAGGAAGAAAACTGTCTTTATTCACATGTGACTCTCAGATGATCATCTATGTGGAAGACAAATCTACAAAAGGAGCTACTAGAATAAGTAAGTTTAGCAACGTTGCAGAATACAATCAAAATGCAAAATCAATTGTTTCTGTATTTTAAACCAATAACTGTAAACTGAAATTTAAAAAAATACCATTTATAATAATATAAAAAAATATGAAATACTTAAGGATATGACAAAAGATGTGTTAAGAACTGCATTCTGAAAACTACGAAACACTGAAATTCAATACCTAAATGAAATGGAGAGATCTATCATATTCATGGATCAGAAGATTCAACACTGAGGTGTCAATTCCTTTGCAAACCTGCTCTACAGATTTAATGTAAGTCTGATAAAATTCTAGCAGTATTTTTATTTTTCTTTGTTTTTGTAAAAATTGGCAAGCTCATTACTCTAAAACACACATGGAAATGCACAGAATCTGGAATAGCCAAAGCAACTTTGTATAAGATTAACAAAGTTGGAAGAATTATTCTACCTGATTTCAAGACTCTATTAGTTTAAAGCTACAACCATGAAGAAAGTATGGTATTGATATGCGAGCCAAAAAGAAAAATGAATCAAAATAGTTAAGAAAAAAACAAACAGTTGAATTGTCAATTGACGGTTAGTTGATTTTCAACAAAGATGCAAAGACAATTCAGTGTAGAACAGTCTTCCAATAAATGGTGCTGGGATTATCATGTTGTTTACCATGTGCAAAAATATCAACTTATATCCATATTTTGGACCAGATAAAAAATTAACCCTAACTGGATAATAGACCTAAATTAAAATTGATCACACCAAGTGTTAGTATGTAGAACAAACAGAACACTTATCAACTGCTGGTGGAAAAATAGAACAGTACAACCACTTTGGAAAACATTGTAGAAATTTCTTAAAAAGTTAAAAATATGAGGGCGCCCGGGTGGCTCAGTGGGTTAAAGCCTCTGCCTTCGGCTCAGGTCATAATCTCAGGGTCCTGGGATCGAGGCCCACATCGGGGCTCTCTGCTCAGCAGGGAACCTGCTTCCTCCTCTCTCTCTGCCTGCCTCTCTGCCTACTTGTGATCTCTATCTGTCAAATAAATAAATAAAATCTTAAAAAAAAAAGTTAAAAATATGAACTAGATGGGATGCCTGGGTGATTCAGTTGGTTAAGTGGCTGCCTTCGGGTCAGGTCATGATCCCAGGGTCCTGGGATCCAGCCCCACATCGGGCTCCCTGCTCAGCGGGAAGCCTGCTTCTCCCTCTCCCACTCCCTCTACTTGTGTTCCCTCTCTCATTGTCTCTGTCAAATAAATAAAATCTTTAAAAAAAAAACAAAACATGAACTAGACATTCCATTTTTATGTATTTATCCAAACGAAATGAAACTGTATGTACATACAAAGACTTGTATGTGAATATTCACAGTAACTTTATAATAACTCCAAACTGGAAATAACCCTAAAATGTACCAACAGATTGATAAACAAGTTGATTTATCCATACAAAAAAATGCTATTTAGCAACGAAAAAGAATGCACTATTGATACCTCAAACATCATGGATATATCTCCAAATAATTATGCTGAGTTAAAAAAAAATACATATGATTCTATTTACATAAAGTTAAAGAAAATGCAAATGAAACTATAGTCATGAGTGCTTGCTTGGAGAGGGAAGGACTACCAAAGGCATGAGGAATATTCTGGTGGGACTGAATCTGTACAATATATCCTAATTGTGATTATGATTTCACAGGTACATATATTTGTCAAACATTAAATTGCATACTTTAAATATGCATAGTTTGTGTCAATTTACCTCAATAAATCCGTTTAATGAAAAGCTTTTTTTTTTTTTAAAGATATCATTTACTTGAGAGAGAGAGAGAGAGAACGAGTGGAGGGAGGGGCAGAGGGAGAAGCAGACTCCCCATGGAGCAAGGAGCCTGATGTGTGACCAGATCCCAGGACCCTGGGATGACGACTTGAGACAAAGATAGATCCTTAACCAACTTGAACCACCCAGGCACTCTGAAAAGCCATTTAGTTTTATCAGAGGAATTAATTCAGACATTTCTATCAATTTACCTCTGAAACTTGGCTTATTTTATACCTTCAAATGTTAGCAAATCACTATATAAGCTCACACTTTGAAAAATAAATTTCATTTAAAACTGTGGCAAAAATCTCCATGTGAAGGCCACTGCACAGCAAATTCCAATGTGTTATTCTATTTCTCATAGAAAAGCTTATTCTCAGTTCTACAGGCAAGTATGGTGATTCTTACTTATGTATGAAAGTAAATCAGATATAAAAACATAAGTACAAGAATAAACCTGTTAGCAGCTTAAGTTTGTTGTCAAAGCCTCTGAAATATTATTGGCTCACTTTAATTTTTTTCCTATGCTTTTATTTTTGCCTCTGGACAAGTTCTGACAGTCAATTTTGCACTTGGTCTTCTGATCTTCAACTATCAAAGAGAAGAGAAAATGAAAAAGATGGACAGGCTTTTGAAAACTGTTAGCACCATTCAACTCTGTTCAGGAAGAATGAGCAGTGAGTGATATGCATTATCATTTTAGAATCTTACTGAAACTTAAAAAAAAATCTGTACTTATTTTCATTTGACTTTAAATAAACTAGCAGAGTTCTAGGCAGCATATAAAGCTCGTATTAAATTACAGTAGGTGCAAGGGCACCTGGGTGGCTCAGTCGGTTAAGCTTCTGACTCTTGATTTAGGCTCAGGTCATGATCTCAGGGTCCTGAGATCCAGTCCTGTTGTCAGGCTCCGCGCTGAGCGCAATTTGTTTGGGATTCTCTCTTTCCCTCTACAAGCCCCCCCACCCCCACCAAATAATTAAAGAAATAAATTTTCTTCTTTCTTCCTTTTATATATACATGACACATGTAAAGGATGAAGAGATTTATGTTCCTGCCCAGATGAAACCTTTTGATTTTATGCAAATGAATCAAGAAAACTGATCCTAAACCATTTCACTTGTTCTTGCATTCCTCTATTTTTAGAGTATTGTTTGTACAGTAGCATGTTTTGTATGGACACAGGGTTCTAGGAGTAGCATAAAACTACTGTCCCAGTGAATGCCTTCCCAGCCTTCTAAACACTGTTTTCTTACAGACAACTCACCTGTGTTGACAATTGTCACTTCTAATAGTGATTCTGTTTTAAATAAAGAGTATCAACTTTTATCCTTCATACAGTTTTGACTTTTATAGATATCAGAAACCACCTGTGTAATAAACCTACAAATTAAACAATTTTTTTTATCACTAATATTGGATGGTCAAGGTCTTTGCTGTTAAAAATCTTCTTGGGAGAGGGGAGGGGTGACATGGGTGTCAAGGATGAATGGGGTCTCCTATATATAAGCCATTTCACACATCTAAGTGTCCTTGAAGGCTGCATATTAGCTAGCTGAGTCTTCACCCCTCCCATTAAAAGACCACACTGGGGGGTAAAAATTAAAAAGACCGATCAAGTAATTAAAAAATGGCAATGATTAGCTCAAACTAGATGGTACCATCACTAGATGGTATCTTTTTAGTCCTGCTTGAAGATAAATAGGCTGAAGCTATTAGCAATTAATCCCCGTCCCCCTATAGGAGTGGAAGATAGTTCTGGAGTATAAAAGATATTATTTACTTTTCCTTCCATGGTGGGCTAATCAGTGCAAGAGGTATAGGACTATCTAATAATTCTTAGCATATTAGAAGAAAATGATCCATGGAGTGAACCACCAATGTAGTTAGTTAATTAGCTTGAATACAACTGAATGGGTAACAGCTGGTATAGCTATGCATTATCTCCACAAATTAACTGGCTTCTCAATCACATGTTAATTCACAAAATTATCAAAAGGATTTAGTTACTAAATTCAAGGATGAACATTACTATTTATGCAGTGGAATCTACTACCCCTACATTGAGCTCTTCTAAGTGCAAAACATACAATATATACAATAATGCATAATTATATTCAATAATTATGAAGTGATCCACGCAGTTAGTGTATTATACACTGTACTTTTAAATTGAGGGGTTTCTGTTAACTAAAGTACTTCCAATTATACATTCTTACTCTATTTCTATGCATGCTATAAACAGGATTACTCAAAATAAAGGATTATTAAATATGGAAACATCATCACAAAATTCTTAAACTACATAGAGTAGTGAAAGTGGTACTGATGAACTTTGTCACTGAAATACACAGAACCTTAAGACTTAGAGAGTTTCAAGATTCACAGAAACAGGGCACCTGGGTGGCTCAGTGGGTTAAAGCCTCTGCCTTCGGCTCAGGTCATGATCTCAGGGTCCTAGAATCGAGGCCCACATCAGGCTCTCTGCTCAGCAGGGAGCCTGCTTCCTCCTCTCTCTCTGCTTGCCTCTCTGACTACTTGTGATCTCTCTCTCTGTGTCAAATAAAATCTTTAAAAAAAAAAAAGATTCACAGAAACAGCTGTATATGTAGAATAAAACTGATGTATGTTCCTTTGAGAACACTGGTATAACCTGGAGATTATCCAAAAAAGTGGTAAATAGGATAAAAAGAGCTTGGGCTGATGAAATTGTCTAGATTTTAAAGAGGAAAATTAAAAGTTCTTATATTTGGGAAAATAATCTCATTTTATAGACTGTATGGAAATAAGTGCAAAACTATGGAAGAATTACACTAAGTTTCTGAATGTCTAAACCACAAACCTTTTAAAATGAGGCTAAGTCACATAACTGAAATTAGATTACAGAGATATACTATGTTAACAATGGGAATAAGAACAATTTGTAAGGGCACCTGGGTGGCTCAGTGGGTTAAAGCCTCTGCCTCCGGCTCAGGTCATGATCTCAGGGTCCTGGGATCGAGGCCCCCATCGGGCTCCCTGCTCAGCAGGGGGCCTGCTTCCTCCTCTCTCTGCCTGCCTCTCTGCCTACTTGTGATCTGATCTCTCTCTGTGTGTGTCAAATAAATAAGTAAAATCTTTAAAAAAAAAAAAAAGAACAATTTGTAAGAAAAAACTATGTAGTTATGTGTAAATGGGTTTGAAGAGGAGCCAATTTCAGATTACTGTACTAATATACAGTAACTGTACTGTGAAGAATACAAAACTGTATCGATTGGCCTTTGAAATATACTAGTTATTTTAGAAAATTTAATTTTATATTTTTCTCATATTAAAATATTTTTGCATTCTCTGAGCATATAGTGATTGTATTTATAATGGAAGAAACCTAAGAGCAAGATAGGTGAGGGCCATCTTAAAGAGTTGCAGGTATCAAAAATCACCTCCACTGTAGCATTTCCCTTTGACTCACTTACTAAAGAAAATTTGGGTCTTTAAAATCACGTATCTGTTGTAAGGTAGTAATACTGTAAATGCAAGAACTGAAAGTCTTCAGCCTACTTCTGTTTAAACAGGCCTTCCATATACATTTAAAAACACACACAGCACAACTTAGGACCTAAAGTAAATACAATTATTTGGAAAAAAGTTTTAGATGGTCTCAAAAGTGAAAAAAAGAAAGACTGTTTGGGTTATAGCTTTAGAAAGATTTAAACTCTGGGATTATTTTGAAAATGTTTCATTATTAAATAATGTAATTATTAACAATTAAAACTTTTCATAAAGAATCTTTCATAGATCAAAATTTTTAAACTCAGTCTTTTTACATACAAAGTAAGTATACTTTCACTGCATATGGGAAATAAACTTGGTTCATGTTCTACATTTGAAAAGTGTCAATTACAGTACAAGTATTGAGTAAATAGGAAGTTGATTTCATTATCAACTTTGATATTATCATTTGACAAGATTTACAATCATGTTTTCATAGGTTTTATAACTGAGAAGCACTTTAACTGCTATATGCAGATGAAGAACTAAGATTCAGATTTAAAAATCGAACAATTTTTCTGAGGCAGAAATGAAATTAGGGCCATTACCAGACATGTTCATACTATTATCTTAGTCTAATGCTTTAAAATCCATTTATATTTTCAGATAACAAAAGAAACACATTACTAATATTTGAAAATAAAATGACAAAAAGGTGCTAGCACAAATTTGTCATTTGTAAATTATGTCCATTTAAATTGTATCATCCTAATTTTGGGGGGAATTCAAATGACAAAGTCTCTCAGCTCAGTTTTCTGGTGGATTTGTTTACACTCTTTCATAGTAATCAAACTTTGGCATGTAATGTTGTTAATACCATGGACCTCCACAATGAAGGTTAACTAGTGTTTAGTTCTGTAGGTGATATTTAATTAGGCTGCTATCTCTCAATTACAGAATTATTCTTTCCTATAGCATTATCTATAGTCTCTTTTTAAAGCCAGATCCATAGTTCACTAAATTCACAGTAGTACTTACAGTATTCTACATAGTTCCGTAACCAGTTAAGAGAATCTTTTAAATGTCTGTGCCTCCTGTGGTAACTATAAGGGATAAAATTTAGTTAAAATCCTTAAACTATAAATTCTAAGAAATTCTAAGAAATAATAACTAAGAAATTCTAAGAAATAAAATTTTAAAGAAAAAAAGGACCATATTTGGATTTTAATGTACGATGGTCTTTATTTACAACTTTATTGGCAAAAAAGAAGAGGGAAACATTTAAAACAGTTTAACACAGGGCATTGCAGCTGATTCTGTCAGGTTAAAGAAGTTTCCTTTTAAATGTTCATCTAATTGTCCAAAGATATACAATACTGAATCTGCATGTGCAGTTTCCTTTATGAAATACAGTGCTCGTATTTTAGGCAGTCTTTGAAACATATAAATACAAAGGAAATGAAATCACTCATTAAAAACTGCATTAAATGAAGGGTAATTTAAATTTAAATTTATGTTGTTCTTATAATACATGCCCAATGAAAATCAAATGCTGGAAAAGCAGTTACACTTCCTATTTGAATGGACAGTTACAACAATCATTTTCTGCAATGACCATTATATTTTCAATTTATCATGAACTACTCTGAACTTACTATGAGATGTAGCCAAAGTCAGAAGACAAGACGTAGGGAGAATATTCCCTTTTTGGAGGAGAGTAAGCCCTCCAGAATCAGCATGGGAAATAAACATCCTGTTGAAGAATTCTAGGTGGAAAAAATTACTGTAGTCAATTTCAACTCATGCTGAGCTGGCTTAATTTTTTCAGACTTGTCTGGTGTCATTCTTCTAAATCAAGCGTGTTTAATTCTTCTTCTAGTTCATCCAAATCTTCCCCAGTAAAAAGATTTTCATCAACAGGAACAGCATCGATGACTCCATTTTCCTGTCCCTCCCCTTCGTTGTCCTCTTCCAAATCACTTCTTTCACCATTTTCAGCCCTACCTCCAGAAGCTTCACTTAATTTGTTTTCTAAAAATAAACATTGAAATCAATAAAGCCAAGAAACAAAAAACACTATTCAATTAGCAACTGACAGTCACAGACTGATACTACATTTTTCCTTTTTCCATAAAAGCCTTTCCTAAGATTACTCCAATAAGAATTTATCTTTTTCTAAGCTTAAGAAAGCTTAAGCTATTGGGCTCCCTGCTCTGTGGGAAAGCCTGCTTCTCCCTCTCCCATTCCCCCTCCTTGTGTTCCCTCTCTCACTGTGTCTCTGTCAAATAAATAAATAAAATCTCTAAAAAAAAAAAAAGAAAAAAAAAAGCTTAAGCTATACCTATACCCAGTGCAAGTATGTCTTGCACTATAGACATTTGATTGCTTAATGGTATACATTTGAAAGCAAGATCTATCTTATACAATTTTGTGTTTCCTACATGACCTAGCTAGCAATTAGGTTTTTAAACAGTCAACTTTCCCATAGTATTCTGAATAAATGACTATGCAATCTTTATTAGCAGCTACTTAGCTTTTGATTTGGGGAACAGCAGTTAAATCACACTAGTTGTAATGCTGCAAATAGATATGAATTCAAAAACATTTCATTTTATCATCAAATTGTGAAAAAAGAATCTAGGGCTATGCAGCTACTTTTCTTTATAGGCTAGAAAAGATTGAGAAAACAAAAACACTGTCTTTTCATGTTCAAAGATACCAATATTTATACGAAGATAATTTTTAATAGCCTAATTTAGATTTTAGCTATTTTAAACATCTTTGATGATAAAAATCTTGGGGGATTATAGACTCTGAAGGACTTGTAATTTTGCCTACTGTCACCGAAGTCCTACTTCTAAAATGAGCAAATCCACTCTTCAGATTGGCATTAAGACAACAGTCTGACAGCACTCAGATCTCAGGAGGGCAAGCCAGTTTTTCAAGTTATAACTTGCATGCCTTTATTGTAAAAATAAGGTTAGTTTTTGCTTTCTCAAACTTTGCCTTGATTAGTATTCTACCTTTTCCTCTCATATTAACCATGCCAAACATTCACTTTTCTTTCAACTCTTCAGTCCAGGCACCATGAGACATAAATTTTATCAACAAGTCTTACTACCCAGCCTTTCCCCCATTCTCAATCTTAACTAAACTCATTATTTGTATTTCTAGATCTTGTTTTTATAACTAATATCCTCTCATCTTCCATTCTTTTTCTCCCCCCAGATCTTTTTTCCCCAGTGTATAAGCCCTTCCCATGACCATGTCTCCCCCTCAAAGTTTGTAAGAGTGATCTGCACTTACTTTTCTCCTCATTGCTCTTATCATTGCAATCCTGATGAAAACTGGCACCCTAATCTATAACTCCTTTCTTATTGCAACTAAAAAATTATTTCTAATTCTCATCCTACTTAATTTTTCTGAAACTTTTTTCTTTTTCTTTGTCCTTCTCAAGCTTTCCCTCTTTTGACTACTCTAACTGATGTTTGCAGTATATTCTACTGTGTTCTCATGGTAAGTATTGTGCCTGGGTGAGTTCATTCACTCTGAGCTACTGATGAAAATGACTTTCAAAAGTTTTCCTCCTGTGACAGTGTCACTTTTGATAATTAAGATATCTCAAAGTCATGAGGTTCCAAAGTGATTAGTACATCTCCAAATTCATTTTTGTCCCCTTCTACTTTTAGTTAATGGCTTCAATATCCACCTAGCCACCAATTCTACAGCTTCCACGACTCACTACTTCTATATACAGCCAAACCACAGATATTTATGTTACCGGTCTGGCACCTACAGACTTCTAAGTTTGCCAGTCTGGTCTGTCTTCCCCCAACCCCCCTTTAGACAGCATCCTAGTTCTTGGAATCACACAAAAGTTAGCATACTTACCATCCTTTTCTGAAGTATATGTGCTGAATCTTTCAAGACTGGCTACGGTAATACCTGTCTCATCTACATCTCTTGGGATATAGAGGCTTAAATCTATGTCATTTACACTCACTGAATCATCAACCTTTAAAAACATAAAAAATAAAGTTGTTACTTATGAGAACAGTTTTCATAAATTACTTACCTTTTACTTCTGACATTTATCTTAGTGAACAAAATTATTATTAATGCCAAGTGAAAACAATAACTGACAACTGCCAAAATTCACTCCTTTTCCTAAACTTCTTGGGGAAAAAAATTACAATGTCATATTTCAAGTTTCTTCCTCTGACATAAAGAATATGACGTTTTTATTTTCAACTCAAAGAGGTTAAAATTTTATACTATACAAGAAATGAATAATCAGCTATGTTTGCATGTAACTAAGTGATTTTGCTCTTGTCTCCTGCTCCCTACTCAACTTTCCCCCTACTCTGTACTTTCTTAGTCTCTGTCCCATTTTTCTTCCAGTATAAAACATTAAACAAAAAAAAAAATCATTTTCCTTTTAGAGAGAGAATAAAACACATACTTTTTAGCTAATACATACAAGCATTTAACTCCACCCCAGTCACTGTTCTACTTTCTTTATAAAAAACTGTAATATAGGGGTGCCTGGGTGGCTCAGTGGATTAATGCCTCTGCCTTCGGCTCAGGTCATGATCTCAGGGTCCTGGGATCGAGCCCTGCGTCGGGCTCTCTGCTCGGCAAGGAGCCTGCTTCTCCTCTCTCTCTGCCTGCCTCTCTGCCTGCTTGTAATCTCTCTCTCTCTCTGTCAAATAAATAAAAAACAAAACAAACAAAAAAAACCCCCCAAAACTATAATATAATTTTATTAACTCATTTTAACTCTCACAAGTAGCCTGCATGTAGAGATTATCATTATGTCTTTATTACAGATGAGGGTAGAGACCTACAGTGTAAGTGATTTCCTAGGTAAGAGTCAGGATTTGAACCGAGGCCCTAGAATTGGTTCCCTTAACCTTGCTACTCTATTGTTATTCCCTATTGTTTCTCTCCACCAACATGAGATGAGGTGCCAAAGCTGCTTCTTACCTCATCACCACCTGTTCCCTGGGTGTAACGGGTATCATCTGCTTCCTCATCATCATCATCAACCAGTTCAGGACGAAATTCAAACACCTCACGACCACTAATCTATTCAGATACACAAATATATCAACTCAGGGTAAAATTCAAACATTTCTTGGTCATGGATTTCAGACATAAGCATGATTAAATTACAATAAAGTCTTGCATGACACAGAAATTATAAAGTAAAAGAAAGAATAAAGACTCTCTTCAGGTGAGTTTGGGACGTACCACTAATGCCTTCCCTGCCTTGAAGTCTGCTTTCCTTCTTTCCATATCTTGCTCAAGTTTATCAATCTTTTCTTGTCTTTTTCTTTTCTTCCATGCAAGAAAAGATTCTAGAGTGATTTTGGTAACATTTGGACCTAGAGCAGAACGCTGCAAAGACAAAAGAGTTGTTTTTTTCTCCCAAATCACCTACGACAGTATTTAATGGTTTTCTCTTAATGAAATTAAATCCTTGACTATGACTGTTAAGATATCAAATTTAGAATAAACAGATCTATTTTCATTTTATACAGCAATGAGCAAAATGAGTATCCAGAGATACAAACATTTCTAAACACAGTAAAATATATTATTCTGGACTGGATTTCTTTTCAATACTGAAAGTGAGCAAAATCTGTCATATAAGAAATGGTTTTAACATAAGTCAATTGCTAAAAACAAAAAATATGAAAAGTACCATGACAATATCCAAGTTTCATTTGTGTTCCTCAGGAAATGAGGGAAAAAAAGTAGGCACAAAACACCATCTGCTCCTCAGTGTCAATAATCAAGTAATAAATGTATGGAAAAATAATACTTGCTGAACATCTGCCAGGTATTGAGTATTAAATGCTTCCTACACATATGCTAACACATTGATCTCCACAAATAAGCACACAGAAAGAGATGGGAAATTTACCAAGGTTAACGGCTAATATGTGGTAGAAGTAGGATACAAACAATCCCAAATATACCTGACTCTGAAGTCTGTATTTTCTATTATAGTACAGTGCGTCCTATGAGACACTAAACAATACAGCCATTTAAGAACAAATGTATAGGGCGCCTGGGTGGCTCAGTGGGTTAAAGCCTCTGCCTTCGGCTCAGGTCATGATCCCAGGGTCCTGGGATCGAGGCCCGCATCGGGCTCTCTGCTCGGCAGGGAGCCTGCTTCCTCCTCTCTCCTCTCTCTCTGCCTGCCTCTCTGCCTACTTGTGATCTCTCTCTCTGTGTCAAATAAATAAATAAATAAAAAATCTTAAAACAAAAAACAAAACAAAAAGAACAAATGTATATAATCCCAACCTCAGACATTTATACAACATATTTACACAACATATTAAAGAAGGCAAAACGGATATGACTTGAAATATACAACCCTAAACCTAGTATTTTCAATAATCTCAACATTTTCTTGTCACTTCCAGGAGCAATATCTACTAACTCAGTAGGCCTATCTACTATCTCATGGAGTAAACCTCTTTGTGCTGAACCAGAAATGACAAGATTTTCCTCAATGAGACATATTACCCTCTATCAACAGAGTGAGAGTTTTGAGCCCAGGGATGACAATAAAACATACAACTGGTAAACTGTAGGAGCTGTCTCCTTCAATACATATTACTGATTAGTAAAATGGCTAAAAAATAAGACATCAGGGGAAAGATCTAAAAGTTCAATCAATCTGAGTATCATTTTAATGAATACACTAGTACATCAATCTTATGTAAAGAATTTGATAAACCAGTGGCATAAAAAATTGTTTCATAATCCTAAAATTAATGTCATGATAGGCTAGTGATTATGGTTAGCTTTACATTCTAGACATACAAGAATAACTAAAGAAAAAGTAAGGCAAGTTTGGGGAAAGGTCATATTTTCCCCCTTTCATAATAACATGCTATTGCCCCCAAGTGGTAAATATTATAATTTCTCAATAAACACTGCTTTAGTTTTATAGTAGGAAAAAATTCTAGTTACCTCTCTTTCAATTAGATCTTCTAATGAAATTTCATCTTCTTTCTCTTCTTTTTTTTTATCTTTTTTCAATACAAATCCAGGAGGAAGTGCATGACGATACATGCAAATATCACCACCTCCAGGGCATACCCAAAACCAGCCATATTTGTTGTTTTCAATAGCTTCAAGGAAATGCTTGCACACCTATAGAGACAATATTATTCACAGTAGTGGCTCAGTGTAGTCCATTTCCAAGGCAAATGCTTAAGTATATGGAACAAGTACATTCTGTGAGCCACAGTGGGCATCAGCTTTGGAGTGGCCACAGAAGACAGCATCTTCATGACTCAAGTATATATCACTCCCTTTTTCTTTCCCACACTCCTGCCCCACCTCAAGCTGTTCCTGCTGCTGCTTTTGGTTTCTTAGAGGAGAGTGGCACATGAAGAAGCTTCTAAGTGCCCCAGCCATCTCTCTATATGTGTACACTCCAGCTGGGAAGTTAAAAGGGCAAGGGCCAGACCAGCTGTTTCCTCTTTTTCCCAACTGCTGCCCATTTGCTGTGTTGAACTTTGTGTAGAAATTATGCATCAGATTCTCCTTGCTAATGCCTTTTGTATGTCTTCTGCTCCCAAGCCTCTGGCTGGTTCTATATATACCCTGAACACTTTGTGCCTGTTTTCTATGGTTGTGGAGAGTGAGTGAATAAGTAAGTGTGCAGAGCCTAACATCCTTAGGCTATTCACTTTTCAGGACATCCTTTGTGCAAAAATGTACACATAAATTAATCTTAAAAAACTTAGTAAGATGGTAAATTCCCTTTAGAGAAGATCTATATAAAATTTCTATTTTCAACACTGTTCCAAATTCTGAATTACACAAAAGGACATGCCTCAGTTTTAGCCTTTGAAAGGTAATCCAACCTGATTTTTAAATAAGTGAAAAAAAATGAATATGGTTATAAAAAACTAAAACCAATGATTTTGTTTTGGTTTGATCTTTCCTAAAAACTCATCACATGCAATAATGATACAAATACTATTTGAATTACCTGAAATTATAGGCAATTTCTCACATCTAAGAAAGGAGAAAACAAGCAAGGTATAAAAGAAACACAAAGGATAGAGACTTTTGGTGCAAAATACAATTGTACTGAAGCCTCAGGTAATAAACTTTAAAAGTAAGAAGTAAAAATTAACTAATAAACAAAATTTTTTCCTGAAAAAAAATACAACAGATATAAGTAAAACTAGTGTTTAGAAATTTTCTAGCACACCAAGGTTTTTCACTATAATTGCACTACACGTAAATATGTGGACATGAATGCTAGGTCTGAGACATAAGGTACAAATTTTTTAAAGTGCATTTCCTGGAATATTAGAGCCATTACCTATCTAAAACTCATTTTGCAATTCATAATATGTGACAATATTTTCACCCTGATTTAAAATCTCTTTAGAGTTGGTGTTTATATCAATTCTCCCTCCATTCACTTTGCACAAGGAAAGAATTCTTGTCTGAATATGTGATTGTGTTCATCCATATCTGAGAGAAAGTAAAATCACCTCAGAAAATGGCACTGGAGGACTTCAGTCACATGCTTCTCAAAGGCTACTTTTGAAAAAGACTCTAATTTTATATAACTTACACTTGCAAATTCCAAAACAAAGCTTGATGCACTTTATAAAAAGCTCTAATAATCTAAAAAATAATCCAGTAAAAAATAGCAGCAAATACCTTGCTACATAATTCTCCCTAATGATAAATATCACAGCAACTCAATTCAAGAAAAGGACATACTATTTGAGTTTTTGGTTTTTTCTTTTCCGCCTCACCGTGCTTCTTGTTCACTACTTCTTCCAGTTTTTTCTCATCCCAATTATCCATAGTATCTAAATAAAAAGAGATACGAAAACTAAATACTGTAATTTTATCTACAGTTCCCAAAACATATTGCCTATCTCCTTAGACAGGGAACCTGTATCATAAGACTTATGACCTAACACATTTTCTTTAAATGACACCAAAGATAGGAATAAACAGTGTTATGAAATTATTCACCAAAACCCCAAGTAGTTTATTTTTATTTTTTATAGATTTTATTTATTTATTTGACAGAGAGAAAGATCACAAGTAGGCAGAGAGGCAGGCAGAGGGAGAAGGGGAAGCAGGCTCTCTGCTGAGCAGAGAGGCAGATGCGGGGCTCGATCCCAGGACCCTGAGATCATGACCTAAGCCAAAGGCAGAGGCTTTAACCCACTGAGCCACCCAGGTGCCTCCCCATGTAGTTTAGATAAATGAGAAGGTAATAATGGAAGAAAAGGTGAGACAAATCCAAAATAAGTAACTGCTTTTTTATATTATACATCCTCATTTACTTAATTAAAGGACTCAATGCTGTCAATTCAGATTTTATGAAAAACAATTATTTTTTTACAAACATAGCCTTCATAAGACCAACACATACTTCAAATTCTAAATATCTTAGTAACAACCAAAAGATATTTTTAAGAAAATGTCTTTAAAAAATACCTTTTTCAAGTTCTTCATCTCTTGCATCAATGTAAACACTTCGCTTTTCACACTTCCTCTCCAGAGTCAAGTCATGAGAGAACTTACACTTATCTCCCTTAGTACACTGTCCTTGCTTAAAGAATGCACACACCACGGATTTGGGATCTGCACCTATGTCAAAAGGCACATGGTATTTTTATTACAATCTGCCAGATCACAAAGTATAGCTTTTATCTGAGATATAATTACCACTGGTGAACTTGTTATTTTCCATTCTCCGATGTGAGAGGAAAATACCACTTATAGGTAATTGCTAAGACATTTCTTTAAAGTTCCTTCTACAGCATTTTATATCTATTTTTCTTTTATTCTTACCATTATTCCTTCCATTCTTATTCTTATTTCCAAGGGTGGGAAACCAAACAAACTCATAGGTTATTCCATAGTCATTTGTCTAGTTTGAGTCAATGAGGCAGAGGCAAAAGAGAAATATAAATATACATGGAGATATACCGCTAAGAGTTTGAAACTTACAAGTTATAGAACCATAGGCTGTCTACCAAAGAATAGATATTATAAATCAACTAGCAGACTGTCTAAATCCTTAAATTTGGGGATTTCTAATCCTTAAAGTGGGGGCTAATGGCTGGAGTTATAATTGTACAATCACATAGCTGAGCCCATATATACTGGAACCATAAGAAAGTCATGGATACAGTTTAATTTTGACAAAGGGCGTATCATTTCCATAGCAGACACACTGGCTTATAATATGAAGAAAATATACATCAAAACAAACTAAAGATTTTTTTAAATTGTAGTTTGACACAATGTTACATTAGTTTCAGGAGTACAACACAGCGATTTGACAAGTCTATATGCTACCCTCTAGCTGCCATCTGTCACCATGCAATACCATCACAATACCATTGACTATACTCCCAATGCTGTATCTTTTATCCTCATGACTTTTTCACTCCATAACTGGAAGCCTATACCTCCCACTCCCCTTCATCCTTCTGCCCATGCCAGGCCCCCAACCTCCTCCCCTCTGGCAAACCATCAGTTGATTCTCTGTATTTATGGGTTTGTTTGTGCTTTTTTTTTGTGTATTCATAAAAAAAATCAAGAGGTTTTTAAAAATCAATTATATTTAATAAAAATAATACTTCTGACATTTAAAGTTTACCTTTACTTATTTTTTGAGCAGCAACTACAGGTTTGAACAGCTCATTTAGTTCTTGCAATTCTTTCTTCTTGTCATCTTTCTTCAATTTCTTTTCAGCTTCACTTTGTGCTACCTATAATATTCCCAGGTATAATATGTAAATTTGGTTTCATATAATAAAATTGTTCTCTTTATACAAGGGTACATACAATAGTACATCACTAACATAAAACATTTGCACACTTATATATATATATAGTCCGTACCTCTTAGTATCAGTATTACAATGGCCTTTAAGTATATATTAAATAGTGTGGTTAAACTATTAAATGAAACTGCAAAATCTTTTATCAGTTGACTTAAAAAAATTTATAAATGGTACATGCCAAATAAAAAGCATATTCAAAAGCTTACAGCAATAAGCATTTATTAAGCATTTGCTACATGACCAGCACTTTTAGTAAATGGTTCTCACCTAGGATTTTCTTCTTATGACAACCACCCACTCCCCAGAAACATGAGGGTGCCTTTTGAAGATCAGAAATGCAAACATCCGGAAATGCGCAGTCCCACACAATAAAGAACTGTACCACCCAAAATACCTATTCCCCTTGTGGAAAAACACTGAGCTAGGTCAATGTGGGAGATTAAACAAAACAAATATGACATATGACATAGTTCCAGGCACACAATTTACATACCTAATATGATTAGAGGATTCATCCAAACATTTATATGTCAGGTCCTATGTTAGATGACAGGGAATACAAAGATGAAAAGATAAAGATGCTTATTTAAAGAAGCTCAGACTCTAGTGGGAAGACAGACATGTCGACAACTATAATATAATACACGGTTCTCTGGGCACAAGGAATGCCTATATGCCTATGAAAATTAGACTGAGCTAATACTTTATGGATGAATTTTTCTGATGGGTAAGAAAAGGAATGCAGAGCCAGCCAATGCAAAGATATAGGTGCAAGAAGGAACACGGTATGAGAAACATCAATGAAAACTTTGGACTGTATCAGTAGGTGACAGGTAAAACACCACGGCTTAAAGTAAGTCAAGGACACAATCAGACTGTATTTATAAAGACCACAATGGCAACTGTGTGAAAAGTGGACTAGAAGGAGCCCAAGAACAGCAAGGAAAATTAAGAGGCTAATGCAACCGCTGTAGGCAAGAAAACACAAGAGCTTAAAATAGGCATTAGTAGCAAGGATGGAGAAAAGAGGTGAGAGAAAGCTCTTAAAGAGGCAGAACTGATAGTACTAAGTGACTGACTAGACATAAAGTAGAAAAGAGAGGGTGGGGTGTAGGATTATCACAGGTATGGTTAGTGCTGTTAAACAAGACAGGGTATACAGGAGTAACAGGTTTCAGGGTAGAAGGTGGAGATGAGCTCAGTTTCAGACATACTGAGTACGAGATGCTTACAGAGCATCTGAATAGAGCTATTTAGAAGGCAAGTGGACAGGGATCTTGATACCTGGAGAAAGAGTCTGATTTAAAATAAAGATTTTAGAAACAGCTTACAGATAATAATTGATTAAAACTTCGAGTGTGTATGAGATTACTCAAGAACGGCATAAGGAAGTGATAAAAAAAAAAGTGACAAGAGCAGAGGACAGTTCTTTGAAGTCCATTATTAAATGAGCCAACACAACCTTAAAAAGCCCATAAAAGGGTCTAAGAAAACATCAAAGATACAGGTAGAAATTCAGCACAAAAAAAGTACCTAAAGGAGAAATTTTAGGAAGGCAATGGCCAAATGCTATAAGGTTAAAGACATACCAAATCCTGACTTTGATCATATGGGTAGATGTGTTTAAATGGAAAAATGGGAAAATATTTAAAAAAAAAAATTTTAAGTCATTTTATCTGTAATAAAAATATCTTTTGCTCATTAGGCTCATCTCAAACATTTATGGACCCAGAGCAAGGAAATAATGGAAGCCCATAAACCATTTCTGTGAATATTTCTAAGTTCGAAATCAAACTAATGCTAAATAAAATATGATTGGTATCCCTACTTGACAAATATACCTTATAACCTGGAAGGACGGGTTCAAATTTAAAACGCTCAGATTCCACGGAATTCCACACAGGAGCACAGCAGTAAAACAAGAGTCAATTCCTGGCTCCTCCTCTCCCCACCCTGAGTTTCACCCCACCATGTGTGTGCATGAAGGTGGAAGAGTATGGGAAAGGACATGGTATGGATTCAGATCTGTCCATACTCCTAGCACACATCCTTTTTTTTGGTATATGTGCTGCTGAAGTGAACACACAACCTTCCTTTGACTACTTCAGGCATATCGGCAGTACAGTATACCTTAAGATAAATATAGGCAACATGACCTTTGCAGGCCCTGAAGTACTGTGGAGAGGGACAGTATAAATTCCCTTAACCTCGCTGACTCCTTGCCTGTGGGAGAGCTATGTCAAGAGGAGACACACAGTAGGGTCATCCTCTACAATACAGGGCCTACAGTAGGGTACCTAATGCCTGGCTCTAACAGCAGGACTGCTGCTCATTTTGCAGATAAAAGCCCAAGTACCCGAGAAATTACCAAAAATTATAATACTGAAGGTACCATCAATCCTAACCACCACCACCACCACCACAAGTTTTATGGCTTTCTCGGGTCTATGAAATATAAAATTACCAGTCAATATACTTCCCATTAGAAGAAAAAATAGGGAGAGGAGAACAGGATTGAAAAAAGGAATAAGGGAAGAAAAGTAAGTTCTTTTCACACACGTATATTCACCAGTTGATTCACATTATCTTCTCATTTAATCACCACAGGTAACTTACAAGGGTAACTGCCCTTCCACTATATAGATAAGTGTCACTAAATAATTTAAGTTCATGTAACAAATAAGATGACTCCAAGTACTACACATACATTTTTATTAAACCAGGCTACTAAATTAGCAGCATGGAAGAGCAATAGTTTTTACTCTAGAATCAAGCTGGGTGTAAGAAAAGAAAAATGCTGGAGGCACTAATCTGTAGACAATATATGTGAGAAAAATTTGTTTCAGGTTGCAGTCACAAATATATATTCTGATATATTCAGATGAAAAAAAGTATTTCCAAAAGTTAAGGGAAAGGATAGAGTGGCAAAAAAAGGTATTTTTAAAAATAAAGATGCATGTCTGTAAAATCTTAAACTCAAGAAAGTGAAAGATCTAAAGAACATGAAGAAAAGGAGCTAACTTTTTTGAACACGTTGCCAGTAGATAAAATAATCTCAAAATTCGTATGGAAGGATAAATGCCTAAGAATAGCCAAGAAAAATATAAAAGAAGTAACATGTGAGGGAAAGGACTTCCTTTAATAGCTAACAGAATATATTACTAGGCTACTATAATCAAAATCAATGGGAAACTGGTTTAGGGACAGACAATAAATGGAACAGAAAAGAGAATCCAGGAATAGATCGCAATATATTTGAGACTTTACTGTATGTCAACAGTGGTATTTCAGTTTGGTGGGATAAATGATGCCAGTATAAGTGCTATTCATTTGAAAGAAAATTAACTTACTGACATATAAAATAAATTTATGACAAATTATAGACTGTAAAAATAAAATAGAAATCAAGAAAAACACATGATCTAGTGGTGCAGACTTTTTAACTATACTTAAAAAAAGCTAGACATATCTGACAATACAAAAAAAAATTATTGTACAGAAAATAAAACAGAAACATCACAAATTATCTGTAATGCAGACAAAACTGTGTCTCATAAATTGACAAGAAAAAGACAACCAGAAAAGCAAAGGATATGAATACGCAAGTCAGAGATGGATAAACCCAGACAGTCAACAACCATTTGAAAAGATACTCAAAACAGAACACAACAAAAAAACAGAAGATACTCAAACTCACTAGTAGTAAAGGAAACAAAGTAAAAAATGAGGTCTCAATTTATACTTACCAGATTGGAAAACATTAAAAAAAATTAGTACCTGTAACTCATGCACTGCAAATGAAAATGTGAAGGATTACAGTCTCTACAGAAACTACTGTAATCTACTAAAATTAGAAATTTGGGGCGCCTGGGTGGCTCAGTTGGTTAACCATCAGACTCTTAATTTCCACTCAGGTAATGATCTCAGAGTCAAGAGATTGAGGCCTGCATTAGTTCCAAGCTAGTTGGGATTCTCCCCTCCCCACCGAGCTGGCACTCTCACTCTCTCTTTAAAAAACAAACAAACAAATAAATAAAAGAAATCCATTTCCCTTGATCCAGAAATGTATCACAAAAAAGCACAAATGCCTATAAGAACATATATACACGGACATTTCTTGTAGAACTGTTCTAATGTCAAAAAACTAGAAACAAAGTGATCACTTATAGTGAAATGGATGGATACAGTACCTCCACATTGTAGAATAGTATGAAGCCATTAGAATAAATTAGAGCTATATTAAAATGGCATAGAGGAATATCTAAGACATACTGCTGAGTAACAAAAGCAAGATGCAGAAAAGTTTTAGAGTGGGATTCCATTTTCAAATACAATTACCATTCCAAATACCTCTATCTGTAACAGATGCCTTATTACATCCATATGAAGAAAATGCAGAAATTTTAAGTTATTTACCTGACGTGGATTTTGTTGACCAAACTTAACCTGATGAGTGACAGCCTTAATAAACTTCTGTTGCTTTGCTCCTTTTTTATTCTTTAGACCAAAAGTTTTGTCCTGAATGAAAAAGAGTACAGAAATATCTTAGCAATTTATATGAATTTATCTATTTTTTTCAGTTGTATCTAAAAATCACTCTTTCACTTATGTACTGGTAAGAAAACTTTTCTTTTCTTGCTATATAAACATCCAAAACACTAAAACATCAAGTCAAGCCAACATATGACCCAGGATTCTTTACAATTCAATATATACTTACTTACAACTATCATTATTAAACCTGTTACTCTATGATGCTTTTTCCAAAGTGTGTTTCAGAATATAAATTCTACAGGATGTGCAGAGTTGTAATACAGAACAAGATGCCCTACAGTCAAGTAAGTTTAGGAAAATATTTGGCTAACGGTGTTTTTAATTCTTAAATGTAAGATATCTTAGAGCCTTTACCAGAAGGGATGCAGTATGTAGCAATTCTAAATCTTTTTTTTACTTCAGAATGTACTCTTCTCAGAGTATCCTAAAGGATTATGTACTATTGAACACATTTTGGGAATACTGCATAAGATTAAGTATTGCACTGGTTTTTTTTTTTTTTGTAAGAGAATTATCTTCTCAAAACAATTAAAAAATTTTTTTAAAAGATTTTTATAAGGGTGCCTGAGTGGCTTAGTCGGTTGGGCTCTGTTCTTCTACTGAGCCAATTACCAACTTATCCATACACTATCAATTTTTGTAGACTGAGATTCAAATAGATGTTTAATTTCATCCTTTTTAAAAACTTATTTTTTTTTTAAGTAAGCTCCATGCTCAATATGGAGGTTGCACTCATGACCTTGTGATCAAGAGTTGCATGCTCAGGGTACCTGGGAGGCTCAGCTGGTTAAGCATCTGCCTTTGGTTCCAGTCATGATACTAGGGTCCTGGGATCAAGTCCCATATCAGGTTCCTTGCTCAGCGGGGAGCCTGCTTCTCCCTCTGCCTGCTGCTTCCCCTGCTTGTTCTCTTTCTGACAAATAAAATCTAAAAAAAAAAAAAAAAAAAAAAGTTGCATACTCTACCAACTGAATCAACTAGCTACCCCTAGATGTTTAATTTTAAAATAGGAGTTTGCATCTTTTTCATTCTCTTGTTTGTGGGTGGGTCTGAGAAAGGATGAAGAGGCAGAAAGGTCTATACTTTTGAAAGAAATGTGAGACCCTCTGAAAATAATCAGTCTGAAATGAACTATTTTAAAGCCTTAATTTTGGTATTATTTCTGAGGGAAGGGACAATAGGAAATATTATAGCTGTAAAATACCTATGTGGACACGTTGGAAATGAAAAACAGTACTGATATGATTAGTATCTGAAAACATCCAACATAACTTTACAGAATCTCAAAGTCAGTAAAATGGGTCTTTCAATTTTCTTACCATTTGCAAAGTTGAAGACAGTTTAGCTCTAGAAGGTTCTCATTGGGAAGTATCTTTTTATTTATTCATCACATCTGTATCCATCCATACACCAAATTTCACTTTCCCATACTTAAATTTCTGTCCTCATGTTTTAATATCCCATATTTCAAAATTTTACGTGAATTTTCTATAATGTACACATGTAAAAAAATGCTGAACTTAAAGGTTTTTTTTAGGGCTGGTGTCCCTTGTTTTTAAGGGAGAGAGTTTTTAAGTTAAGAGAGTTTAACATTCAATTCAATAGAAGAAAAGATGGTCAAGTATGTGTGATACATGAAGAGAAATGAGCATATGCAGCAACCAGGTGTGAAATGCCACTTTCCTTTTACAAAAAGTGAGTTCTCATGGGAGGTGGGGGAGGCGGAAAATCCTAGATAAAAATATCAAGATCAAAGTGCAACAATATCTACATAAGGCTTGCCAGAGAAGAGCGTAACTAGAGTTCAAACCATGCCCCATACGTTAACCACAGAGAATAAGCAAACTATGAATAAACAAGACCAAAGAGCAAGGTAGATACTGACATATGAAGACTTAGGAAAGAAAAAAGGGCTCTAAGGGGACTCGTTTAGTTAGGAAAAAATACTCATGACAACAGTTTCTGATAGAAGTATATAAGCTCCAGGTCCCAGAAGAAAAACAGTTTTTCAGGTTTAATTACACCGCTTTAGCACATAATTAACCAGCCTAAAAGAGATAATGAATGAGTTGTGTTTTTAAAGTCTCTAATTAGGTCAGAGCTCAGAAATCATTATTTTTTTCCACAAAGACAGGGGACACATCTATGCAGCATTTATGAAACCTAAACTCAACAAATATTTTATTGACTCCTCTTAATCTTAAGATTTATTATTATTTCACTCTCTAAATGTTATACTGAAGCTGAGAACTGTTCAACAATTCTTCTGAAGTCGGACTGTATATTGTAATGACTTAAGAGTATAAGCTCTGGAGTCAGGCTGACAAAGTCCTAAGCTCAAACAAAACTGAGCAAATTACCTTCTTTGCCACCGTTGTCTTATTTGTAAAGTGGGTCTTTCTCTAACATTTTAGGATTGTTGTGAAAGTTAAAAGATTTACTACAAAGAAATAGTAGAGCACACTGGTTAACAGTAAGGAGTCTGCAGCCACACTTCCTGGGTTTGAATCGTGGTTCTGCCGAGGGCCAATTTAGTAACCTTGGGCAAGTTACTTAACCTCTGTGCCTGTTTCCTTGACTACAAAAAGGGTGATAATACTTATCTCACTGAGAGAATTAAAGAAGCTGCATAAATTTATCACTTGTACACAGCTTTTCTTCTCTTTCTCCAACACACTGATAATTGTGTCTGGCTCACTAAGTGTTAACTATTAAGTGACACAGATGATATTTGAACCGAGGTATATTTGACTCCAAGCAAAGTCTTTGTTCTTTCCACCATGAAAAACTATTTTTCAGAAAAACCTAGTCAGGTTACTGTGCAGGCTGGTACACAAAAAGCTTTCTGAATACCACATTGTTGATGTGGGAGACCAACAGCACCTACTGAAAACAGGATGGTTTATAATTTGGAATACTTCTAAAGGGCTTTCTCCCTTTTTCTTGAATTTAGGACAAACACTTATGTGAAGATTAACCTGGATTATTTGGGGGTGGACAGATATGAGACAGGAAGACTGGAGGTTACAATCGAACCCAAATCATGGTTAAAACTGGGAAATAGTAGTCCTCACTGGATCAATAAGGTCCCAAAGTTTAGGTTATAAGGAAGGAATTGTGTGTGTGTGTGTGTGTGTGTGTGTGTGTGTTTCAGATTTGGGAAACTGAATACAAAGCAGTTTAGAAACACTTTTTTTTTTTTTTTTTTTAAAAAAGGATGGCTCCCTGAAGCTCCAAGAGCCTTAACATTCAGTGAACTCCAGACTTCACTTAAAACTGACCCTTTCGGGGGCCTGGGTGGCTCAGTGGGTTAAAGCCTCTGCCTTTGGCTCAGGTCATGATCTCGGGGTCCTGGGATCGAGGACCGCTTCAGCCTCTTTGGGCTCTCTGCCCCGCAGGGAGCCTGCTTCCTCCTCTCTCTCTGGCTGCCTCTCTGCCTACTTGTAATCTCTCTTTCTCTGTGTCAAATAAATAAATAAAATCTTAAAAAAAAAAAAAAAGACAAAAAACTGACCCTTTCCTCCCCTTCCCATCCCATTAAGTAATCATGCTTCTTTTACAGCCAGCCTCAACTCCTTAAATAAGATGTGTAAAAAAAAGGCGGGGGGGGGGTTGGGAGAGCAGAACAATATTGAACAGTACTCCAAGACAACTAGAGACTACCTTTTGGGACACTAGGGTAAGCAGAAGCTAGCACTGTTTTGTTAGTTTTTGTCTGCCTCCCCCACCCACCACATGCACTGTCTCACGTATTTTTTTTTTTTTTAAAGATTTTATTTATTTATTTGACACAGAGAGATCACAAGTAGGCAGAGAGGCAGGCAGAGAGACAGGGAGAGGAGGAAGCAGGCTCCCTGCTGAGCAGAGAGCCCGATGCGGGCCTCGATCCCAGGACGCTGAGATCATGACCTGAGCCGAAAGCAGAGGCTTTAACCCACTGAGCCACCCAGGCGCCCATGTCTCACGTATTTTTGTTCTCCATTCGTGCAATGGATATTCTACAGCTGGTTAATCTAACCTCAAGTAATCAACAGTTGACCTCAACTAAAGTTTTTCATTGGCAACCAATCATTTCTCCATCCTTTACACATCTGGATCCCATCTCTTTAGGTGTCTTACTACCACTTCCTTTCTGCTACAAGTCCTTAGCTGGACATCCTTTATCTGCATGCCCTACAACCCAAGGATCGTTTCTCTTTCCATTATCAAATCTATTTTTCAAAGTTGACTTCAGTTTATTAAATGTTAGCTATAAGAAAGCAAATGGTATATGCCATTTGGGACAACTGCATGAATGTCTAACAGAACCATAACATCTTTTGATATACTCATTTCAGAAAGAAAATAACTATTAATGCAAATCAATTAATAAATTTTGGAAGGTTTAAAGAGGGAAAGAAAAAATGTAGGCAACAGAAGGAAATTATTTCAGGTAAAAGAAAGTAAACCCTATATAGACAGCACAGGTCAGTCTGATTATTTCCCCTAACTAGTTCTTTTTTTAATAATAAATAACAGCAGCTACCATTTATTAACCATATATATGTCAAGTATTTTACATATGCCATTTCATTTAATCCACAGCCCTATAATACAGAAATTAGCTCCATTTTGCTGATAAGAAGTATATCAGTCTTTGCTCCCAGCTCCTCAATCAATCTTCATCCTTAACCCCATGCCCTAGCCATCAGGACATTCTAGGGTTTTGGGGAAGTAAAAAAAAAAAAAAAAAAAGTCATCACAGTTATAAATCACAGTTCATCACAGTTATAAATAGTACACATTGGCAAAAAGAATGCAGGTTCTGGGGCGGCGAGTGTGTGTAGGGGAAGCCACCTGAGTGGCTCAGTCAGTTAAGCGTCTGACTCTTGACCTCAGCCCAGGCCTTGATTTAAGGGTTATGAGTTCAATCCCCAAGATGGGCTCCAAGTGAAGCCTACTTTAAAAAAAGAAAAGAAAAGAAAAAGAATACAGGTTCTGCTTCAGAGTTGGAACTTAGCAGAGATTACTAGAATTCTTTATAAGCATGTTAAACCAGCAGACTTTAAAAATTATGTAAAAATTGACAAAGACAAGTTCCAATTAGGTTTATACTATGAAGCCCTCAGGGCTTTCGTTGCTGTTTTTCCCAAGGCTATAAATACCAAATATTAAAAACAGTAATCATTTAGGTATGCCTGGGTGGCTCAGGTGGTTAAGCATCTGCCTTCAGCTCAGGTCATGATTCCAGAGTCCTAGGATCGAGTCCCACATTGGGCTCCTTGCTCAGTGGGGAGCCTTCTTCTCCCTCTGTCTCCTGCTCCCCCTGCTTGTGGGCTTGCTCTCTGACAAATAAATAAAATCTTTGAAAAACAAACAAAACCAGTAATCATTTATAAATAAACTCATTTCAAAGCACCCAACATGCACTTTGGTCGAGTTCTAATAAAAAGTAACAATTCCACAAAGGGTGTCCATTATTCAGGTATACCATAAGCAGGAAAATGGTGATGGCCTTTTCCAATTACATCCAAAGAACACGAAGAACTGTTTAAAAGTCACTGATGGTTTACTCTCTCGGGAAACTCACTGGTACAGTCATCAGAAGGCAAATATAAAACATTCAAGAACGTCAATACTGCTCCCCGGCCATAAAGAGCTATAGACTCAGTGCACTGAATGAATAAATGTGTGTGTACATTGATAGAGATATGTATATATATATCTATGTATATGTAACAAATTCAGGTCCGGCACTTAACACACCTAGTGACACTGACACAATCTCTTTCAAAGCAGAGTCGATGTAATTCACAATGTGTGTGTGTGTGTGTGTGT
>LNAC01000004.1:6276418-6344639 GCA_002007465.1 Ailurus styani | reverse complement strand
ATATATATATATATATATATATATATATATATATATATATATATCTCACCGTACAAAACGGTGAGCTGCGACCTTAAGAAAACCTCCACTCTAAGGAACTTGTAATGGACCGAAAAAGCCACGAAGTGGTAATTTGTTGGCTCGAAAAAACTACTACTCCAAAGTGATGGGTAAAATTGGAACACAAAGGCTCGTCGCGAGCTGACCCCCCAGAAATTGTGGACCGAGCCCATTCAGCGTACTTTCTAAAAACACCAGCCTAGAAACGTCTTCAATTTTAAGGACTAGCGAAGGTCAAAACCCTGAAACCGGCAGGGGAGAGGGGTGCCCTTTCGCACCTGGGTCGGTGAAGGCGGGCGTGTGGGCAGAGAAGCAGAGACTGGGTGCGGGGGCGCCAGCAGCGTCACTATAGCGATGAGAGGTAGGGAGCGTCATCACGGGGCTAGGGAAGGGGCAGTGGGCCACAGAGCCAGAGGGGGACCCGTCGCCCCGGAAGACGCGAGCAGGAGCGGTGGAGCGGGGAACCAGGAGGCTAGCAGCCTGAGGGCTCGCAGCATGTGTGGGGGAGGGGGTGGGTACTCACTTCAATAATCTTCTCCTTCTTTTTCTGCTCCGCCTTTTTGCTGCCCCCGGCCTGAGCCTGTTTCTTGGGGGGCATTGCGGAGACAGGTGGCACCGGCCAGACTTAAGCGCAGCTGGACACCGTCAGGGGATCTGGCCCCGCGGCAGGAGGAAGAGGACACGGGCCTCCTTCGTCGCCGCACCGCACGGAAAGCACGGCGCTCACTCGCCGCCGAAACGCGGCCTTTGCGACAGGTCGGTGCCGCAGAGCATTGTGGGTCGCGAGGAGCGGCGCCCGGAAGCGGAGCTGCGCGTGCGCTTCTGCGGTGGCCGGCCAGGAGGGGGCAGGGAAGGGACGTGGGAAAATGACTTGGCATCACTTGTGATGTCGCTCATCCACCTGGTCCTTTCTAGGTTGTGTCAGGTCTTAGGATCAATGCGGCGAGTTGGTCGGCGCCCGCTGCGCTTTGGTCCTCCCTTCAAGTTCTTTTTTTGTTGAGGACGGGGGATTTTGTCCTGCCTGCTCGGTTAATGGTTGCTCTTACCGTTGCCATCCTGAATGATCACCGAGCAGCCGCCGCAGCTCAGTGCTGCTTGGAGGGCCACCGTACTCACTTTCTTCTCATGCACAGATGGAACAGGGCCGGCGAATACATCTTGCTTCGGGTTCCTGCGAAGCTTTATTAAGACATGGAAAAAGTTTAATTTGGAGGGAGCCAAGGGTGGCACCCAAAGAAGGGGGAACTTGAACGCTTTTGATGTACAGTACGTACGAAGTTGTTTTCAGATTTTAGGGAAGTGTCTAGATGATTCCTTAAAACCCACTTATGGGCGCCTGGGTGGCTCATTGGGTTAAAGCCTCTGCCTTCAGCTCAGGTCATGATCTCAGGGTCTTGGGATCGAGGCCCGCATCGGGCTCTCTGCTCGGCAGGGAGCCTGCTTCCTCCTCTCTCTCTGCCTGTCTCTCTGCCTGCCTTTCTGCCTACTTGTGATCTGTCTCTCTGTCAAATAAATAAATAAAATCTTTTTAAAAAAACAACAACCCACTTATACTGTGAAATTAACCAAACCTAGTTGGGGGCGGTGTGTGAGAGCACATCTCAACAACTTTCATTAAGTTCTTGAAAGGCTGGAAACTACTTGGCACGTTACACACATTATTTCATTTAGCTATCACAAGGACTTTGAGGTAGGAATTGTTACTATTTGCATTTCATAGATGAAGCACAGAAAGAAAAACATGCCCAAGGTTATATTAAAGGCTGAGCCAGGGATTTCAACTTTGGCGGTTTCATTCCCATCTAAATTCTTATCACTAATATTACAAAAGTCTACGTTTCTATCACTAATATAAAAAATGGTCCTGTTTGAAAAAGTACGTGAATGAAGGGTTGGTGCATGTTAATATTTCTACAAACCAAAATACTGTTGTTGTTTTTTTAATGTAATGCTTGGCTGTTATTTTTGTTCCATAATTATCATTTAAACTGTTTCCGTTAGGAAGTATTGTAGGGCCTAGAGTCATCTTTATAGATAAAGGTTTTAAATGTTTTTCATTAATTTGCATAAGGAGAGAACTAAAAGTCCCTTTAATTAGTGCAATTGATTATTTGAGTAGTAGCTTTCTGCATAAGCTAGATAATGCCAAAGAATTCCAAGTATGGGTGTGCGTGCTTGTGTATATGTGTTTGTGTATATACAGATCTTTCTGAACTTATAATGGGGTTATGTCCTGATAAAACCATGGGTTTTTTTTTTTAAGATTTTATTTATTCATTTGACACAGAGAGAGAGATTACAAGTAGGCAGAGAGGCAGGCAGAGAGAGAGGAGAGAGGAGGAAGCAGGCTCCCCGCTGAGCAGAGAGCCCCACGTGGGCCTCGATCCCAGGACCCTGGGACCATGACCTGAGCCGAAGGCAGCGGCTTTAACCCACTGAGCCACCCAGGCACCCCTGATAAAACCATGTTAAGTTGAAAATATCATTACGTCAAAATGCAATTAATATATTTAATCTACTGAGCATTATAGCTTAGCCTAGTCTACCTTAAACATGCTCAGAACGCTCACATTAGCTTACAGTTGGGCAAAATCACCTAATGTAAAGCCTATTTTATAATGAAGTATTTAAGAGTTCATACAATTTATTGAATGTTGTACTGAAAGCAAAATAAAATAAAATAAAGAGTGGCGGGGCGCCTGGGTAGCGTAGTTGTTAAGGGTCTGCCTTTGGCTCAGGTCATGATCCCTGGGTCATGGGATCCTGGGAGCCCCGCATCTAGCTCTGCATGGGGCTTTCTCCTTGGCAGGAGGCCTGTTTCTTCCTCTCCCACTCACTCTGCTTTATTCCCTCTCTTGCTGTCTCTCTGTCAAATAAATAAATAAAATCTTTAAAAAAAGAAAAAAAAAAAAACCAGAATGGCAGTATGCGGAAAGAATGGTTATGGGTCTGTTGGTTGTTTACCCTTGTGATCCCGTGGCTGGCCAGGAGCTGTGGTTGCTGCTTCTGCCCAGCATCGGGAGAGAGTATTTTATTACATATGAGTAGCCTGGGAAAAGATCAAAATTCAAAATTTGAAATATGGTTTCTGCTGAATGGATATCTCCTTTGTATCATTAAAAAATCAAAAAAATTGTAAGTCAAATCTTCATAAGTCAGGGACTATCTGTATACACACTTCATCAGGGTTCCTATCCCAGGTTGATAGACTACTCTGTCTTTCCTTACTTAATTACTTTATTTTTTTCCTTGTTTATCTTTTGTTATTTTTGTAGTTGTTAGAGTACAGATGGACGCAGCCTGCTTCCCTCTTCACTCAGTTTTATAATCGATTTGATTCTTTGGCGATTCTCTCCTTCAAGAGGGTTGGAATGTAGTTGTCTTGTTTCTTTTTCATTCTTTCAAAAATATACTTTTGGCCCTTTGTTTTTTGAAGAATTTTACTGATAATCGTGCTTATGAATCTGATGAATAATAAGGAACAAATATGGGGAAAATGCAAAGAATCGAGAATCTCATAAATTATAATAGTAGCTCTGGGTCCATAATTTTTAACTACCTTCTGCCTTTCACATTTGCTTTTGTTTCTGCCCTGAAGTTGTGATTTATGTAGAGGAAAAAGATCCTTCCTGGCCTCACGTGAAAAATAAACATTTCTAAATATGGTGTCTTCTCTGATAGCTCTCTCTCATAGTCATTTCTTCATCTATTAGCAATCTGACTAATTGAACTCACTGTTTTCTGAAATAAGGTAATTACTGGTTTGCAATCTCTGATAGAAAATGGCAACAAGAGGAGGAATTCTAAACCTTCCACTCCACTTCTTCATATTTCAAACCAAACTCCCACGAAACACAGTTTAAAGATGTAGTCAGGGATTACTAAATTGAAATGCCCAAAAGCAGGGATATAAATTCGGGTCTCAAGATGTGTAAAATACGTTAGGGAATAGTGGGACCAGGGCCAAGCCCGAAGTAAATGCACACCATTAAAGAACCAAAAACAAAACAAAACAAAAACAAAAACAAAACAAAAAAATGCAAACTTGCCTGGCTGATTGGATGGACAGGCTGTGAATTTACTGCCTCAGATACCATTCCCAAAACTTTACATCTTTAGAAGACATCAGAATATATTTTTTGAACCTGAGTCACTAGGGTATAGATTTGGTATGCAAGTAGATTTGTTGTTGTTGTTGTTACCCAATATCCAAAGGTCCCTCCTGACCATGGTTAATAATACTGTACTGTATACTTGAAAATTGCTAAGAGAATAGATCTTAAAAGTTCGTTCACACATAACGAAAGTAACTATGTGACATGTTGGATGTGTTAACTAACTTTATCATTGTAATCATTTTGCAATATATATGTATATCAAATCATGTTGTATACCTTAAACTTACAGAGTGTTATATGCTACTTATATATCAATAGAAATGGGGGAAAGAAAGAAAAAGGGGTAGAGATCCAAGATGCAAGACAAAGCAAAGGTCCTCCCTGTGTGTGTGTGAAAGAGAAATTACCCATTATGTTTTAATTCCCACTTTACAAGCTAAATGGGGGCAAGTTTCTCCTTTTCCTTTATCCCACACAACCAGATGCTTGATACATAATCTAGGACAGGGCGGGCAGATTCTTCTGTTCTCTCCCACCTACACCTAAGGCTTCGTTCTCAAAGGAATGAAACAAGACTCAAGAAGAGTTCTGGAGTTCTTAAGGGCATTATAGGGATTACATGTCCAGTAGTGGTAGACCAGTGGCAGCATCTACACTAGACTTAAATTATATTCTTTGCTATTCTCTCTTGCTGCTTTTATTTTCCTAGACAGATTTTCTAGGCTCCCCAAGATTCTGATTTACCAAAATTTACAGGATTCCTTAAATTCTGTGAGAAATATTTGCAATAAATTCACTTTTTACTTGTTAGTGTTAATTTTGCAAACAAGGACTCTGTAGTGGAATGAATTGTGCTCCCCCTTTATTTGTATTTCAGTACCTCCAAATGTGAGAATGTGTATTTGGAGATAGGGCTTTTCTGGAGCTGATTAAATTAAAATGAGGTGATTAGGGTTGGCTCTAAAAGAATCTAACTGGTGTTCTTATAAGATGAGGAAATTTGGACACACAAAGAGACATTAGAAGTGCCTGCACTCAAGGGAAATACCACATGAGGACAGAGCAGGAGAGCAGCCATCTATAAGCTAAGGAGAGAGGCCTCAGAAGAAACTAACACCTTGATCTTGGATTGCTAGCCTCCAGTATCATACGAATATAAATTTCTGTTGGTTAAGCCACCCATCTGTGATATTTGGTTATGGCAGCTCTAGCAAACTGCTACAGCCCTGACTGATAACCAGTGTCTGCTGTAGATGTTGCTATTACGGTGAGCAGAGGCAAGACTGCTAGCTTACCTAAATAAATTCTTGTCATAAAAATAAGACCAATCTGGTCATATAAGTCATTGATGCATTTTATGAGTTGAGGCAGTAATTATTAGAAAGTATTTTGGGTTTTTTTGTTTTTTTTTAAAGATTTATTTATTTATTTGATACAGAGAGAGAGATTATAAGTAGGCAGAGAGGCAGGCAGCGAGACAGGGAGAGGAGGAAGCAGGCTCCCTGCTGAGCAGAGAGCCTGATGCGGGCCTCGATCCCAGGACGCTGAGATCATGACCTGAGCCGAAAGCAGAGGCTTTAACCCACTGAGCCACCCAGGCGCCCGAAAGTATTTTGATTTAAATATAAATATTGGATCCTTCAAAATGCTCCTGACATAGGCAGCCTCCTTTAAAACATTTTTTTCTCTCCAAAATAATAAACTATTACAAAAGATTTGCCAATGTTTCAATAGAGCATGTAAAATCTCTTTTAACTTGTCAGTTTGAGTTTAAATTCTGTAAACCTTCACTTCAACCTACACTGACATAAAATTTTCTTAAATGGGTGACTTATGTGGGTGACTATCTGTTCCTATTTGAAATATTTCTCGGTGCCATTCTGATAATAGTTATTATGGCATTTGTCAAGATATCAAGATGTACAATTTCCAAATATTTTTTGCTTCATTGAAGTTAAAACCATTTCCCATCAATCATGTCATTTCCCTAGTAATAGTTTTCTGGTGGCTTCCCATGCCCCTTTGAATTCAATACTAAAGATTCTATACTTTCCTCAGCCCAATGATGATTACTTTTTATCTGGTTATTTCAGTTTATACTCTCCATTTTAGGACAACTTTTCCTATCTCCTCTGTACCCCGCATACTAAACTCTACACTCTTAAGTTTTTCATAAATAGCCTCATGTATATAACAAAAACTATCTACCTTTCATCTAGGTACCATAAATAGAAACTCTGATGAGTCATCTTCGATTCCTCCTTCAGCTTCCAAATCCAGTCAAGTCCTAATTACTCTCGCTCTTTTATTTTTTAAAGAGACTTATTTATTTTAGAGAGAAAGAGAGTGAGCAGGGAGGGGGACAGGAGGGGCAGAGGAAGAGGGAGAGAAAGCCTCAAGCAAACTCCACACTGAGTGCAGGAGCCCAATGTGGGGCTTGATCCCATGACCCTGAGATCATGACCTGAGCCAAAAATCAAGAGTGGGATGCTCAACCTACTGTGCCACCCCGGTGCCCCCTAATGACTCTACACTTTAAGTATTTTTCAAATTATGCCCTTCCCACCTCACTACTTTATTTCCAGGTCACATCTCTTGCTTGAGCTATTGCAAAAAACTCATATTCTCATTTTCAATCTTTCTCCTACACATGTGTTCTTAAAAAGTTAGTAGATTGCTAACATTTTTAGTTAGCATATCATCAAACAAATGAACAAAGAGGAAACAGTCATAGATAAAATACTTCATGTGACTTCATGTTTTATATACATTTCAAATAATCTGAGGATATTACATAAAATTAGTCTTATTTTCTGTTTGAAACATATTTAGGTTTTTGTGAAATTAAATGTATATTTATGTTTTGTTATTGCCCAAATAACCCCACAACTTCCAGATGTCTGCCATCTGAACACATTTTAGAATAACTGATTTAATTAATCAAACACCATGTCACCTATGTATCTGGATTTAGTGCCTGTTATCCCAGAATGCTAAAGTCTTTGAAGTGGTTTTTAAGTTTGTTCCGGGAAAGAACTATCAAGTTAAATGCTTGATTTTTCTATTAAGAAAGCTAACTTCTACTTCTTTTCTCTGATACACTGTTTAGAAGATCAAATTTTAGAGTCAGAATTATGTAGTTTAAATCTTATCACTTCCACTTCTCTAAGTGATTTTAGGCAAATTCCTGAACACCTCTAAGCTTCAATGTCCTTACATATAAAAGAGAAGTAATTACACTGTTCATAGCTTACAAAGCTATTGGAAGGATGAAATGACATAATGCATCAGAGTGCATGACACATGGTAAGCACAAAATTAGTTTATATTACTATATAATCCAGGTTATAGTATAAAGAAGTAAATAGTTTAGTGCTGACTCATTAATTTCTAAAGGAACTTACTCCAAGAAACATTAGGAATATATAAATGGGAGATTGGGTGACTAGGTATGGAAGCTGAGGGGGAAGAAGTCAGAAGGTAAGGAGAGGATTTCCACGTGTCAAGCATGGCCAAATGATCAGTGATGATGTTAGTTGGGTTATATCGGTAATGTACAGAGTGTAGGGGGCAGGGGGTAATGTATCCAGTTGAATATAGGATGCTAGCAGGATATCATGCGGAGAAATGGCATGTGGATATTTGACATATGGCATATTGGAAATTCAGGAGAGACTTTGGAACATATGGGTATCAATGGGAATAGACAACTTTGAGGGGGTTTATTTATTTATTTTTTTAAAGATTTTATTTATTTATTTGACACAGAGAGAGAGATTACAAGTAGGCAGAGAGGCAGGCAGCGAGACAGGGAGAGGAGGAAGCAGGCTCCCTGCTGAGCAGAGAGCCCGATAGGGGCCTGGATCCCAGGACGCTGAGATCATGACCTGAGCCAAAAGCAGAGGCTTCAACCCACTGAGCCACCCAGGCACCCGAGGGGGTTTAAAAGACAAACACAGGAAGAGCAGCTCAGGGTGGTAAGTGAGATGAGGCAACTGTGACAGGGATGCTTCCTGAGACGAACCTTTCAGGTAGGAGGTGGTCAACAGGGTAATTTTGACTCTGGAGTTGGTTTAAAAATGTGACTACTCATTTAGAATTAGGATGAATTGTACTGAGCATCTGATGTAAGACATGAAGTTCCGATGTTCATAGATATTTCAAACTGTCTTGGCCTGTATTTCTTTTGTTGTGTATATGGATACTGCTATCAGCTGGTAACCTGCATTTTGTGATTGGGGTACCATATTTAGGGTATGGTTGCCCTTAGTCCTTCTTTGAGGTATGTTCTTCTGCCAGATCTCCATACAATGGGCTCATTTCCATCTCAGAGGTCTCAGCTCAAATGCCAATTCCTCCAAATGCCTACCTGTGACCATTAAAAAGGACTTCCATCCCCCAACTCCCAGGTGATCTCCGTCTCATCACTCATCATTTCTTTAATAGCATTTACCACAATCTGTAATTACTTTGTGCTTCTGTTTCTTTATTCTTTAATTGGATGTCTCTTGCCCCAGATTGTAGACTTCATGGAAGTAGGGATCCTAAGTCTCTTGTTTACCACTGCATTAATAACACCCAACACAATCTGTCTCTTAGAAGTAACTCAATGAATATTTGTTTGTATGTGTGTGTTGTTTTTTTTTTTAAGTAAATGGTGGTTAAGAACTGAGGTGATAGCTCAGAATTCCTTCCCATTTGCTCTGCAAAAGCATAGTTAGTTTTGGTATTTATCTTATCTATGGAAAATGAATTTAATAAAATCCTCTGGGCCAAGAAGTTTTGAGCATCAACTTCCATCTAGGGAATTTTCCAGTAATTATGGGGATGTGCTATATGTCTCTAAATGCCAAGATTCCACAAGAAAAGGACAAAATTAGTAGGTGAGGTTTCCGAGGATAAACATCTTTAATTAGGTGTAGAGACACATTTGTAGGCTTCCTTTCTTCCAGTTCTCCTGATGACACAGCTGCTTATTACAAAATGTGGATTTTTAATGGTGTGTTGGGGGTGGTGGGGGATGGGAAATGGACAACATGGAGAAGGGTGTAAACGTTACTAAAATATTTACTTGTGCGCTGGTCTTGAAATGACTCTTTGTCTTCTTTAATGATGCGTGTTTGCAACATAAAATTTAACTATGTTCCAAAATGTCTGCAAGAGAAAGTTTCTTCCTGCAATAGTTACTCTGCAATTCCTGGAGGGGACATGTAGTGTCACTAGCAACCACATTTTCCAAATTAAAAAGTGGGAAACATAGTCTGAAAACTTATTCATGTTCTCACTAGGAAATAAAGACAGAACATCTGAAATTGAAGCAGTCCTAAAAACATTCATGACATATGGGTGACAAAGATATGCCAACTGTATATGCAAGATGTGATGGTGTGATAAAAATGACTTCTCACCTAGGGAAGTCAGAGAGAGGAGCTTAGAGGAGGTGCTGTTTGAACTCTGAATATAGGAGTTTACCAAGCAAAGTGGAGAGTGGTGGGTATTTCAGACAGAAGATAGCATGTGCAAATATATGACTGTGTGAAAGTACATGACATTTTTGGGGAATGCCAGTGATTTGGTGAAGATGTGTTAGGACAGTGACAAGAGATGAAGTTAAAAACATTTTAGGATTAGATTTTAAAGGGACTTATATATCATTTTAAAGGACTTGGACTTTAAACTGAAGTTATTAGTGAGCCATTCAGGATTTTTATAGAGATATGTGATCTCAGATATATATTTTAGCCAAGATAAATCTGAAGAAGATAAATTAGAAAGAGGAGAGACTAGACATAGAGATCAATTATTAGGCTACTGTAGTAGTCTTAGAGAGAAATGATGACAGCTTCACAGAGATAGTGATGATGAAGAGAGGAAATAAACAGAGTTATTTAGGATGTATAAACAATGAAGATGAATCTATATCAAAGGGATGAGAGGTGAGGAGAGGTAGGAATTTAGGATCATTTCATGTTTTCTATCTTGGAAACTGGGTTGAAGATCTAGAAGAATCTAGTTGAACTGAGAGCAAAGAGAGAGGAAAACAAGAATTTGGTTCTGGTTAAGCTGAGTTGGCTCTCTGGTGATGTATGACAGACAGTTGACAATACAAATACGAGTTTTGGAAAAGAGGTCAGAACTAGAATACTGAATCTCAAATAATGATTCAACAATATAGATGGCATTTGGAACCTTGGGAGTAGTTGAGATCACCAAGGAAGAACGAATAAAGTGAGAAGATAAGAGGACTGTGTTAAGACTCCTAAGGAACAGTAACATTCAAGGAATGCAAGGTAGAAGTCTGTGTCAATATAAAAATATGTCCACATATTAACTGATACTTTTCAAGAGGTAGAAGCTAGTTCCTCTCTTCTTGAATGTTGGACTGAGTTTAGTGGCTTACTTCCAACAAATAGAATTAAGGTAAAAGTGGCAGTGTACAACTTTAAATACTAGGGCATAAAAGGTATCGCAGCTTTCTGTCTGTCTGTCTGTCTGTCTGTCTGTCTGTCTGTCTACCTCTTTGCTTAATCTGGGGAAAGTCATCTGCCACATCATGAAGATACTCAGGCAGCCTACATGTAGAATACCCATGTAGTGAGGAACTGAGGCTTCTAGCAAACAGCCAGTGGGTAACTGAAACATCTGTAAAAAACCGGAGAGGAACTGAGGACTTCTGCCAGTAGCCACCTGGATGAGCGTCATGAAAGATGATCCTCCAGTCCCATTCCAACCTTTAGATGACTATAGCCCCAGTCAATGTCTTAACTGCACCTCATCAGAGACCCTGAGCCAGAATGCCCCTGTCCCCCAAACCCAAGTTGCTCCTGAATTCCTGACCGACACTTTGAATGAATTAATATACGTTGTTTCGAACCCCTAAGTTTTAGGGTGATTTGTTACACAGGAATAGATAATTAACACAAAGATAGTGAAGAAAAAAAAAAGACAAGGAGTAGTCAGAGATGTAGGAGGAAAACAAAGAAAGAACAGTATTGAAAAAACCAAGAGAGGAGGATTTTTAGGAGGAAGAGTTATGTCAAATGCAATAGGTGAAAGTACTACACTTGGAAAAGACCTTTGGTTCTGGTTAGGAGAGTGGTGGTGATCTAAACGAGATCCATTTTATTAGAGTTTATGGTAATAAAAGCCACATAGAAAAATCAATTACAAAGTGGGAATGATAAATATAAATGACATCTTAAGGCTACTGGAAATAAGAGGGAAAAAATTTTGATTGAGGGAATGACAAAAATAAGGAAAGATCTGTCCAAGGTAGTGGGGAAGCTTGAATGTGTTTGTAATTGAGAGATTGAAGACAGCCTAGATGTAACAATTATTTTATTTTATTTTTTTAAAGACTTTATTTGAGAGAGAGAGCAAGCAGGGGGGAGGGACTGAGAGAGAGGCACTAGCAGACTCTCCATTGAGCAGGGAGCCCAATGAGGGACTTGGTCCTACCACCCTGAGATCATGACCTGAGCTGAAGTGAGATGCTTAAGACACTGAGCCACACAGGCGCCACTAGATGTAGTGATTATGAGTGAATTAGTCAAAATCAAGGAGGCTGAATATGATTGCATAGAAAACAGAGGGAGAAATGCTTTCTTTGGAAAGGTTAGGAACATACCAGTCTCTATTAAATAAAAGGAAATGGAGTATGAGTGGGTGCAAATAAAGGTATTTGGAGGTAAAGGTAAAAACAAGTGAGGATTTTACCAGTAGTCCACTTAAAAGAAAAAACATTGACTGAAAGTAAGGAGAGCAGGGTAGATAGGCAAGTAAACTTATGACCTCACTGGGAAGCCTTCTGCACCTGTTTCAGATCAGTCTCTCCTTCCTTGATCTGTCTCTCTCCACAATGGAACTTTTCCCTCCAGTTCGTCTGTTATTGAATACTGCTGAAGGAAATCATGCTAATTGATATTTCTAATGTGTTTAAAATATATTCTTTCCTGTATGTTCTTGTGAGGTAGGGGTTTTTCTTTATTTTTTAAAAGGTTTTGTTTATTTATTTGACAGAGAGAGAGAGATCACAAGTAGGCAGAGAGGAGGAAACAGGCTCCCCGCCAAGCAGGCAGCCAGACACGGGACTTGATCCCAGGACCCTGAGATCATGACCTGAGCCGAAGGCAGAGGCTTAAACCCACTGAGCCACCCAGGTGCCCCAGGGTTTTTCTTTAAATGCAGTATGTTATATAACTTCCAGTAGAGGAAGAAAATGCCAGCTACTTCGTTGAGGCCTACAGAATAGGATATAGGAAGTGACATGCTGATTCATATCAGTTGTCTTACTGAAGGCTATCGCCCAGTTGTCTGTGCAGCTTTCTGTCTCCTACTTGTTACTGAGGATTAATGGCTAAGTAAATCACAGTTTATTGTCTGACTTACCTGCAGTTTTTTTTTTAAAACCAACTACAATAAACTCTCAAGTAAATTGGAGAGAGAATTGGGACATATTAATTCAAATGTCAAGTGCAAACAAAACTCAAAGATACACAGAGCAAACAGTCACCTTCAGTAAATGGTCTCCTTTCTGTATTGTGAGGCAAAGGTTGGCAGCACACACGGATCTGAAAAAGCCATTATGTGAAAGAAGGCACAATACAAGCAGCAAACTTTATTTCATGGATTTAATCAAGTTATTAATTTCCTATAAAAATGCAATGGATCCTCCAAATGGAATAACTTTCATATAAAAAAATATGGAAATTTTCTGACATTTACGTGTGAATCCAATGTGTAATTCATGTTTCATTGCCATATGTCAAGGCTAAAAATCAAAATACACTCTTTTTGCCAGTTAAATAGAAAATAGGTTTTTAAGTTGCTGTAATCTGAAAATTAGTTTTAGTGCTTGTGTTCTGATAGTTCTGCTTCAATAGCTATAAGGATTGTATAGTGGCTTAAACATTTGCAGAATGCTTTCACTTACATTACCTAATGAGCTAATAAAAAAATCTGTTTTAAGGTTAGCGTTGTAATAACCTCCAGTTTTCAAGTAAGAAAATTTAGGCTTATGTAAAACACATTAATTTTTGAGAGTCACTTATTTAAGTTGAAGGGACAGGAAACCTTTTCTCCAGACTCTAGGCTTTTAAGTAAGTAGGCAGCATGGATTTTACTGGTGTTTGGTTTTCAGTTCCACCAGTACTTACTGAGAACCACATACTTTTGGTATTGTGCTTTATTTCACTGTGCTTGGTGAAATTGGTTTTCAAAAATGATTAAATTATAAGTCAAATTTTCATCTTCTGGTTTTACATTAACTTAGAAAACTATATATCTCTCTTCATAAATTTAAGTTTTCTACAAAATACTTGTTCCGTGTACTGCATTAGCTTTGTAGTCAATCTTTCTGATTTCAGATAGTAAATCCCTTAATATTTAAAGAAATAATCAACAAGAAAAATCTCAAAATTTTCAACCTAACATTCCAACAACCTAACATTCCACCTAAACGAGCTAGTAATAGAACAACAAATGAAGCCTAAAGTTAGCAGAAGAAGGAAAATAATGATTAGAGCAGAAATAAATGATATGGAAACAAAATAACAAAAACAGATCAATGAAACCAGGAGCTGGTTCTTTGAAAAAAATTTAAAATTGATAAACCCTTAGCCAGACTCATTAAAAAGAAAAGAGAATGGACCTAGATAAATAAAATCATGTGTGAGAGAGGAGAGGTCACAACCAACACTACAGAAATATAAGTATAAGAGAATATTATGAAAAATTATATGCTAATCAATTGGGCAATCTGGAAGAAGTGGATAAATTCCTAGAAACATAAATTACCAAAACTGAAATAGGAAGAAATAGAAAACTTGAACAGACCCATAATCAGCAAAGAGAACAGTAATCAAAAATCTCCCAAAAAACAAATGTCCAGGGCTAGAGGGCTTCACAGGGGAATTCTGCCAAACTTTTAAGGAGGGTTTGTTCTTTTCAAACTGCTCCAAAAAATAGGAAAGAAAGGAAAATTGCCAAAGTCATTTTATAAGGCCAACATTTTCTTGATTCCAAAACCAGACAAGACCTCACTAAAAAGGAGAACTACAGGCCAATATCCCTGATGAACATGGATGCAAAAATTCTCAACAAAATACCAGCAAATCAAATCCAACAGAACATTGAAAGAATCATTCACCATGATCACATGAGACTTATTCCTGGGTTGCCAGCGTAGTTCAATATTTGCAAATCAATCAACATGATACTCTGCATTAATAAAAGAAAGGATAAGAACCATATGATCCTCTCAAAAGATGCAGAAAAAGCATTTGACAAAATACAGCATAAAATCTTGATAAAAACTCTCAACAAAGTAGGGTTAGAGGGACTATACCTCAACTTCATAAAGGCCATATAGAAAAGACCCACAGCTAATATCACCCTCAATGGGAAAAACCTGACAGCTTTTCCTCTAAGGTCAGGAAAAAGACAGGGATATCCATTCTCACCTTTGTTATTTAACATACTACCAGAAGTCCAAGCCTCAGTGATCAGACGACTAAAAGAAATAAAAGGCATCCAAATCAGCAAAGAAGAAGTTAAACTTTCACTATTTGCAGAAGACATGATAGTCTATGTAGAAAGACTGGAAGACTCCACTGAAAAATTTCTAGAACTGGTACATGAATTTAGTGAAGTCAGAGGATATAAAAATCAATGTACAGAAATAAGTTAGATTTCTATACACCAATAATGAAGCAGAAGAAAGAGAAATCAAGGAGTGGATCCCATTTACAATTGCACTAAAACCCATATGATACTTAGGAACAAACCTAACAAAGAGGTAAAAGATCTGCACTCTGAAAACTATAAAACACTGGTGAAAAAAAACTGTAGATGACACAAATAATTGGAAAAACATACCATGCTCTTGGATTAGAAGAACAAATACTGTTAAAATGTCTATACTACTCAAAGCAATCTACACATTTAATGCAATCCCTATCAAAATACCATTAGCATTTTTCATAGAGTTAGAACAAGCAATCCTAAATTTGTATGGAACCACAAAAGACCCCGAATAGCCAAAACAATCTTGAAAAAGAAAAGCAAAGCTGGAGTCATTACAATTTCAGGCGTCAAGTTATATTGCAAAGCTATAGTCATCAAGATGGTATGATACAGGCACAAAAACAGACACACATATCAATAGAATAGAATAGAAAACCCAGAAATGATACACAACTATATGGTTAACTTATCTTTGACAAAACAAAAAGAATATCCAATGGAAAAAAGACAGTCTCTTCAATAAATAGTGTTGGGAAAACTGGACAACAACATGCAGAAGAATGAAATTGGACCACTTTCTTACGCCATACACAAAAATAAATTCAAAATTGGTGAAAAACCTAAATGTGAGATAGGAAACCATCAAAATCATAGAAGAGAATGTACGCAGTAACCTCTTTGACATGGTTGTAGCAACTTCTTTCTAGATATGTCTTTTGAGGCAAGGGAAACAAAAAGCAAAAATAAATTATTGCAACTTCACGAAGATAAAAACTTCTGTATGGTGAAGGAAACAATCAACAAAGCTAGAAGTCAAGCTTTGGAATGGGAGAAGACATTTGCAAATGATATATCTTATGAAGGGTCAATATCCAAAATCTACAAAGAACTTGTCTAACTCAACGTCCAAAAACCAAATAACCCAAAGTTAAAAAAATGGGCAGAAGACATGAATAGCCATTTTTTCTAAAGACATTGAGATGGATAACAGACACATGAAAAGATGCTCAACATCACTCAACATCAGGGAAATACCAATCAAAACTACAATGAGGTATCACACCTGACAGAATGACTAAATTAAACAACTCAGGAAACAACATATTGTTGAGGATGCAGAAAAAGGAGAACCCTCTTACACTGTTGGTGGGAATGCAAACTGGTGTAGCAACTCTGGAAAACAGTATGGAGGTTCCTCAAAATGTTAAAAACAGAACTACCTTCTGACCCAGCAATTGCACTACTAGGTATTTATCCAAAGGATACAAAAATATTAATTAGAAGGGATATATGCACCCCAATGTTTATTGCAACATTATCAATAGCCAAATTATGGAAAGAGTCCAAATGTCCATTGACTGATGAGTGGATAAAGAAGAGGTGGTATATGTATACAATGGAATATTACTCAGCCATAAAAAGAATGAAATCTTGCCATGTGCACAACGTGGATGGGACTAGAATATTATGCTAAGCAAAATAAGTCAGTCAGAGAAAGACAAATACCATATGATTTCACTGCGGAATTTAAGAAACAAAACAGATGAAAGATTTATTTATTTATTTGACAGAGAGAGAAGGTGCATGAGTGGGGGAGGGGCAAAGGCAGAGGGCAAGAGAGAACCCACAAGCAGATTCCCCACTGAGTGTGGTGCCTGACAGAATGTGGCTGGAAGCTTGATCCCAGGATCCTGAGATTATAACCTGTGCTGAAACCAAGAGTCAGCCATTTAACCCACTGAGCCACCTAAGCATCCCTATTGTTGCTTTAAAATGAATGAATATGGGGCCTGTGGGTGGCTCAGTAGGTTGATCAACCTGCTCTTAATTTCAGCTCAGGTTGTAATCTCAAGGTTGTGAGATTGAGCCCTGTGTCAGGCTCTGTACTCAGCACAGGGTTGGCTTGAAATTGTCTGTCTCCTTCTCTCTTGGCCACTCCCAGCTCTCACTCTCTCTCTCAAATAAATAAATAAAATCTTTAAAATGAACGACTAGGTGTTAAAGAAACTTCTCAGTATTCTAATTTCTAGTATGGTAAATATTCAGCGATTAGCCCTCATAAATAAAAGCTCTTTGGTTTCTCAATCATTTTTAAGAGCACAAAGTGGTCATGAGGCCAACAGACTTGAGAATTGCTATTGTACATGGTAAGCAATATGACAGATCATGGAAAAATTGGAGTTCTGTGTTGAACAGATAAGGTTTCTCGCTATCACGAAGAAAGAAAAGGAACTTTTCTCTGTTGCCTTTGTTTGCAGAGACTGAGTCAATTTTCATTACATAGAGCTCCTAGTGTCAGGCTTGGGATATTTACTGTGCAGTAGGGTCAGTGGTGGGCAGCAGCTAGCTCTTTGACATTTGACATTTCTTACAGCTGGTATTAGTATATCATAAAAGTGAATTGGTAATTTTTTTAGGAATTATGCATGACAGTTGTTAAAAACAACTTTTTCAAAACAAGATGGGATTGGGAAGGAGACAAACTATAAGAGACTCTTGAACTCATGAAACAAACTGAGGGTTACTGGGGGGCAGGAGGGCAGGGATAGGGTGTCTGGGTTATGGACACTGGGGAGGGTTTGTGCTATGGTGAGTGCTATGAAAGGTGTAAGCCTGATGTTTCACAGACCTGTACATCTGGGGCAAATAATAATATTTAAAAAAAGCCATTTTCAAGAAATTGAATTGTATGAACTTATAATTGTATTATAATTACATTACAAATAAATAATAAATATTTTAAAGCCATAAATAAGTAATAAATATTCAGCATTCTCCACACTCTTGAGATGATGTCTATTAATTAAATCTTTTTTTTTTTTAAGGTTTTATTTATTTATTTCACAGAGGGAGAGAGATCACAAGGAGGCAGAGAGGCAGGCAGAGAGAGAGGAGAGAGGAGGAAGCAGGCTCCCCGCTGAGCGAGGAGCCCGATGCGGGCCTCGATCCCAGGACCCTGAGATCATGACCTGAGCCGAAAGCAGAGGCATTAACCCACTGAGCCACCCAGGCGCCCTATTAATTATATCTGTAATGGCAACACTACTTGATTACGTGGTAGTGTGTGTCTCTTTCTTACTGTATTCAGTCATGTCATGTGATTAGCTTGAAATTAACCACAATGGGAATATTTACAATATGGAAATAGGCAATTCCTACACCAGGGTTTCCCCCCCTTTTCCCCCTCTCCCCTTCCCCCACAGAGAACTGGTTGGTAAGCATTTAACAACATATCAACGAATATGATGATTTTTTATTACATTAATTTGAGTTTTCTCCTCTTATATTTGTATCTCCCCTGTATTAGGAGCAGATAGTTTAGTCTTTGTTCTTCATCTCGAGAAGAATTTGTATTACCTGAATGAAAGCAGATATTATTCGCAAATAGCTGTTTTCTTCCTTTGTTTTATGGAGAGAGCTGAGCTTCTGAAGGATAGTTAGTGCAGAGAAGAAAGTTGAATCCCTTTGAGCAAAATGAATAAGGGAAGAGAAATTCCCCAAGACTAAGAGTAGAGGTTCATGAACCTCAAGAATATTGATAATCCAGAGTCTAGTACCTGGCAGTACCCTCAGGAACTGGCAAGACATCTGAATAGATTCACTGTGTGATGTTCCTAGAGAGACTTGGTCCACAGCAATGGACTCCCAGCTTTGATGAAGATTCTAGGGTTCAGGTTTGACATGAATGAGTGGAGTTGTCTGCCTTCAGGGACCAAGTGGCCTTGGAAGATATCACAGGGGAATACACTAAGGAAAGATGAGAAGTTGCTTTTGAACTCTTAAGGACCTCAGAAGAGTTTCCTGCTGGTTCATAGAATGGGAAGTTGGAGATGGAATTAACTTGATTTATAAGAAAAAATGGAATTTGACATTTCTTGCAATTGTGTTTATAGTTGGAAACACAGTATATACCTACTATATCAGAGAGTGTTCTCCAAAGAATGTGTGCGTGTATTTATTTATTATAGGGAATTGGTTCATGTGATTTTGGGAGCTAGCATGCCTGAAATTTGTAGGGCAGGCGGGCAGGCTGTAAACTCAAGCAATAGCTGCAGTCTTGTCACCATCTTGAGCCAAAATTCCTTCTCCTCTGGGAAACTTTAGTTTTGTTCCATAAATCCTTCATCCTTAAAATTACCTATATATTTGTTTTTGTCATCATAGACAAAATAAAAATGTTACTGAAGTGTCCTTAAGGAAAAAGCAAAGAAAATAAAAATATCAAGTACTCGTCTAGAGCCAATAAAGTCTAGTGTAAATTAGCAGACCTTTAAAACAGATTAATTCTTAGAAACTAACACCAACAAACACACTTCCTTCTTCTCCAGTTTTAAAGGCACCTCTGTGACTGTTTCATGTACGATAAACTGATTTAGTCCCATTCTTCTCATTTGCACAATATTTTTAGAAAATACTAATAATAGTTGGCATTTGAAAGGCCTTTCATCAATCAGGAAAAATAATTCTATATATATAAGAAGATACCTTAGTATATTGGAATGAAGATGGAATTAAAAATTATATGAATTAACTGGTATTTCAAAGGATCATAAATAGATTGTTTATGGTGCTTTTATTCCTACAGACCTCCCAAGGTCCTTTTGTTCTTTATAATAAGGCAAAAAAAAAATTTAATCAGTAGGAATGAGCTTGGTTCCAAGATAAGAGTTAACCTTGGATTTGAATGATTCTATTGATTCGGCTTTATGAACCGTGAGGCAGGATTGCATCTTAGGATTGGGGTGTACTTTAGTTTAAAATGAGTGCTCCTTAAGTTGTTGGCAAATAGACTTCAATTGCCAATAAACTTGACTGAGACAGGCTCAAACAATAGCTAAGCTCATACAGAGATAATAACTCAGATAAATATAGGAGTCGAAAAATGCTCACTTTTAAAAACCTTTCTACACTATAATTATCAAAGTAAATATCACCAGTAATGAGAAGTGAAGCTAACCAAAATACCTCAAGGGTTCTCATGACCTTCAGTGTGGAAAGGGGTGTATTTTTAGTCTTTTTTTTTCCCTCTTGAACTATATTCTTCTTACCTCCTCTCACATTCTTCTTTTTCTACAAATCTACAACATCAACTTCACCTACAGGAAAGTCACAATTTTTGTAATTTTTTAAATAATCACTGAAGAAGTTCTGGTTCTGAAACCTTAGGTAATGGCAATGGTTAAGTCACTATGGATGCTGGAGGGGGAGGAAACACAAACTGTTGTAACCCTTCGTGCCCAGTCCTCTCCTTCCACCATCCCCGTTGGGTCAGCCACCTAAAACATCAGCTTACTGCAGAGGGATAAGAAGTTTACTATTAGGAATAATACGTTTGTCTTAAATGTTTTAATTAAGCTAAGTTACATAGTATATTTTATTTTGTTTTGCTGCTTTTTAGAGATTAGGCTTTGAAGGGGAGATAAAGAGCTTTTCTTGAATATGCCAGGTTTTGATTGCTTTTTAACTCAAAATAGTCTTCGTGCCAAAGTAGCCCATCTTGAGTCAGTCTGCCATTGGCCCCTACAACATAGACATGAGGTAGTTACTATACCATATGGTAACTCTGTAATAGAAGTCTACAAAGTGTTCTGAAACTCTACTGCCAAGAACAATTAACTGTATCTTAGGGTGACAAGAAATGTAATATGATATAAAAGTAGGTGTTACTGTATTTGGAAATGTGTTGACATAGTAAAAAGTAATTTAAGAAAGAAAACCTTTTTTAAAAATTAGAAGCCAAAATACAAGAATAGTGAAAAAACAGGCCCACTGGCCCGATACCAGCAGACATGAGGGAGATACAACAAGAAAGGGACAGATAACTCCCTGAATTTTAATAACATGCAAATGAGAGAAACTAAGGAGTGGATCCAGTGCAATCTCAGGGGAAGTGGTGAAAGAAGGAAACAGAAAGAAGGAGTTTTTATTTTTTGTATAAGCATGTGTATCTAAACCTATGTACTTGAGAACTTTTTTTTGCATACTTGTATCTTTACTCACTGACTCTGATGAAATCAGTGTAGCTAATAAATCACAAAATTGCCACCCAACGTTGCCATACTTGTTCTGCTAGTTGGCCTCCTGGAATAAAAGAAACTAACTGGAAAAAAAGCAGAAGCTATTCAGGAAGTCAAGGTGATGCGAAATGTTCACAGGAGAGATGAACCTTTCCAGACATGAAAGCAATGGTAAATTCATTCCAGGAAAAGCAAAATGTGTGCACAAAGCCTTGAGAACATAGAAAACGTATGGTGAGTTTGATGAATAGTAAGCTGTTTGGAGAAGTTAGAGTGACAGAATCATTGGCAAGGCTACAGGACAGAGGTCTTTGTGTGCTACTATTCTTTGAGCTAATCTGCAACTTGAGAAAATGTGGGTCAAGACTATGCTATAAATTTGGGGAATTCAAGGCAGCAAAGTGAAAGGTCTCTGATACTAGATGAACCTCCAAATCATTAAGACTTCTGTTTGGAGGGCACCTGGGTAGCTCAGTTGGTTAAGTGACTGCTTTCAGCACAGGTCATGATCCCGGACTCCCGGGATCAAGTCCGCATCGGGCTCCCAGCTCCATGGGGAGTCTGCTTCTCCCTCTGACCTTCTCTCCTCTGGTGCTCTCTCTCCCTCTCTCTTGCTCTCAAATAAATCTTAAAAAAAAAAAAAAAAAGCAAAAACTTCTGTTTGGAGGTCCCAGCTTAGGTATGAGCTCCTTAGGATCGATTTTACCTCTCCACGTACTCTGAATTTCTCTTTACCAGCACACATTTGTCTCTTTAATTTTAGAAGTCTCGTGACCTTAAATGCCAAAACAGCACTAAATAATGAAGAAAAGGAATGTGTCACTGCTTTAGATTTAAAATAGCTCTGGGTTGGGGCTACTATAATTTACATAGTAGCACAGCTCTGTTGAGAGGTGTATATTAGACTTTATAAAATTTCTTATATTTATTTCTATTTCCACTTATATGCTATGATAAAATGCATGCAACAATAAAGTTATAGTTTAGTGTGTGCTATAGTAAAGTTATGGTTTTCACTGTGGGTTTTGACTTCTTATGATGATTATGTCTTTGGTGAAAAAAGAAAAAAGCTATTATTACTAATATTGCTGTTATTCATATGATCATAACACAAAAAGTAAAGTAAAAACATGGCTCAAGGTATATTAATTTTCTAACATTGCATAGTAAATTATCACAAAATTTGTAGTTAAAACAACAATATTTATGATCTCACAGTCTCTGTTCCTGGGAGTCCAGGAACAGCTGAGCTCTTCCTCTGACTCAGTCCTCTGTCCTCAGAATCAGAGAATCCTCTGACTCAGAATCTAAGATGGCTGCAAGGACACTGTCAGATGGAGCTGCTATTCATCTGAGGTTTGGGTCCTCTTCCAAGCTTGCTGATTATTGGCAGAACTCTTTCTTACAACTGAGGATCTGAGTCCCCAGCCCCTAGAGACTCCTGCCATCCCCTGCCACGTGGCTCTCTCCACAACATGCCAGTTTGCTTCTAGGCCAATAGGGTAGTGTCTCCTGCTACCTCGAGTCTCTTTTAAGGGTTCTTCTGATTAGGGCAGGCTCACCCAGAATAATCTCCCTTTTGATTAACTCAAGGTCAACTAATTAAGGACCTTAATTACATCTGCAAAATTCCTTCATTTTTGCCACATACTGTACCTTAATCAAAAGAATGATATCTCATCATTTTCACAGGCCCCTACAAGGGGGAGGGGATCATACAAGGATGTGGATCATTGGCAGTCATCTTAAAATTCTGATGTAATGAGAAATGGGTGTTATCCACAACTAATGAATCATTGAGCACTACATCAAAAACTAATGATGTACTATATGTTGGCAAATTGAATTTAATAAAAAAATTAAGAAAAATAAAAAATTCTGCCTATCGGGGTGCCTGGGTGGCTCAGTGGGTTAAAGCCTCTGCCTTCGGCTCAGGTCATGATCTCAGGGTCCTGGGATTGAGGGCCACATTATGCTCCCTGCTCAGCGGGGAGCCTGCTTCCTCCTCTCTGCCTGCCTCTCTGCCTACTTATGATCTCTCTCTCTGTGTCAAATAAATAAATAAAATCTTTAAAAAAAATTCTGCCTACCATATCTACCAATCTTCAGTTACAAATCTTTTTTCTATTTTCATAAATGAGCTAAGAAATCTTATAATACCTTTATCATAATATCTAAGGTTTAGCTGCTATCATAGTGCTGTCTAACAATTATAATCCAAGCCATAAATATGACCACATGTGTAACTGTGAAACTTTTAATAGCCACATAAAGAAGTAAATAGAAACAAGAGAAATTAATTTTAATAATAATATTATTTAACAAATATATCTAGAATATTATCAGCATGTAATCAACTGACAACATTATTAGTGAAATATAATACATTTTTTTCATATTAAGTTTTTGAACATCACATCTCAATTTGGGTACCCACATTTCAGTGCTTAACTGCCACAAGTGTCTAGTGGCTGCTGTCTTGGAAGTACAAGCTATTACTTGCCTTTTCAATAATAACCACCAGGTGTCATGAAGAGTTTACAACTTTAAGCCAGAGGCACCAACAAATATCTTCTCTCTTGGTGACAGTTGTTGGAATTCTATTTGTATTAACATATTTTTTGCTCCCTGCATATTTGTAATTTCCCTTGAGGTTTTTGCCTAGAGAATTAAGAAATCAAACAATATGGATTTTACTACTTGCGCAATGAGTCCAAATACAAATAATTTGTGTATCAGACCCACCATTCCTCACTTTTTCTATAATATCATCCTAGATGATCTGACTGGTGAAAGAGTTAATAATTATGAATTACATGCACATGCAGTCCTTAACAAGATAATAACAATTACTTTAAAGTTAGATCATTTCAAATGCCCAATCAATTTTCATAACCTCAGAAGCAATTAAATGGTGTTCTTTTTACTCTCTCAAATTGCTTAATAGAACACATTAAAAATAGAAAACCAAGGTTTTAAAGAGTAACAAAATGTTCTTTTATTTTCATACCATTACTACAATTTACTAATTGCCAACAAAGATTTCTACTTTTCACACATACAGTGAGCCCGAAAGGATTTTGATGTCTGAGTTTATTAACACTTATTACTTTGAAAAGCAGAATCACTTAAGAATTTAAATTTGGGGGCGCCTGGGTGGCCCAGTGGGTTAAAGCCTCTATCTTCGGCTCAGGTCATGATCTCAGGGTCCTGGGATCGAGGCCCATATCGGGCTCTCTGCTCGGCGGGGAGCCTGCTTCCTCCTCTCTCTCTCTGCCTCTCTGCCTACTTGTGATCTCTCTCTCTCTGTGTCAAATAAAGAAATAAAATCTTAAAAAAAAAAGAATTTAAATTTGGTTATTTGTTGGTTATTATTAGGTTCGTTTTTAAATGAGAGGTAAATGGCTTTGTCTTTATATTCCGTTATTTTAATTTTTAGAGTCTTGTTCTTTCAACATTTTCTAGGTGAAACTATATATTTAGAGATTGAGACATCCCAAATACTTTCTCCTTAACTTTTAGAAAATCATAATTAATATTAACAGTATTAATATTAAAAATTTAAAAATATAAACAGATGTAATCATTAACATACAATCATGAAGATGATCAGAAGCAATCTTGAGTATTAAAAGATTAAACTGTGAGTTTTTATCATAAACTTCTTTAAAATGAATTTATTTACCTGTACTGGAGTTTTATACTAATAATTAAGGTTTCTCTTTGTCCTATTAGTCTTAGATGTATCGTGTCCATAAAATTAAAAAAAAAACCTGATTCTAATTATATATATATATAAAGCAAAGCAAAAATTATTCACCTCTTGATTCACATTATCAACTAGCTTCAAAAGAACTGAATCAGCCTTGGCATCATACTAACCAATATATTAAGAATAAAAGTGATGTTGCCATAACTATATGACAAGACAGAAGAGTCACTAAGTGGAGTTGTTCAAGTTATTTATTTATTTATTTGTTTATAAAAGATTTATTTATTTATTTGAGAGAGAGAGAGAGAGCATGAGCAGGAGGGGCAGAGGGAGAAGGAGAGAATCTCAAGCAGACTCCACACTAAGCACAGAGACTGACGCAAGGCTTGATCTCAACACACTGAGATCAGGATCTGAGCTGAAACTAAGAGTCCGATGCTTAACCAACTTCCTCCACACCCCCAGGTGTCCCTCAAGTAATATTTTAAATAAAAATACAAAGTTTAAGTTTATATGTATACTTCTTTTTCCTTCTGTTTGGATAAACCTCTTTGAACACATCCAGGAAAATTTAACCACATATATAAATGTTTTATAAGCCAGCTTTTTAGTAAAATAATCATGTACATAAAAATAATATTATAACTTGTCCTATTTCTTTCTTGAAGAAATTTTAGCAATATGAAGGCTGAAGGCCTAATTTGTTTATTTTTTTTGAAAGCACAATGCTCAGATAGTCCAAGAGATGGCAGCCAACATCTTTTGTAAAATAAATTATGTTGCTGGTTTATCATGCTAATTTTAATGTTTTTTCTTTATTTTAATAACATCAACACTGAAGCAATCATTAAAAGAATAAAAACTGCTGAAATTCTAAATGTGGATATCTCATTGTTTAAGTGGGCTTAAAAGAGATTCCTCAGAATATTTTACAAAGCAAACTGAATAGATTTATCTTTCTATTTTTAACTCCTGCCTACAGAGCAGTGTTTTCGTCAGAATATTAATCTAAATTATGGAGAAGTAGGATTAAAGACTAAATTGTAGGGGCATCTGGCTGGCCCAGTTCGTTAGGCACCTGCCTTTGGGTCAGGTCATGATCCTGAGTCCCCAGGAACGAGCCTCACATTGGGTTCCCCACTCAGCGAGGAGTCTGCTTCTCCCTCTGACCCTCCCCACTTCTGTGCTCTCTCTCTTTCTCTCTCAAATAAATAAATAAAATCTTAAGAAAAGAATAAATTGTAATATTAATGATTATTTCAGTAGTATTAAAAATTAAACACATGAAATACTAATATGTCATTTAGAAAGTATGTCAGAACTGATAGTTGAGGTTCTTTTGAATAAAATATACCTTTTTTTGTCAAATTCATAAATAGAATTAACTCGTTTTTATGGCAGGTAAGAAAGATTCTTTATAAAGCAAGAAAAGGATCAATACAGTGAAAATTCTGTTTATATATTTATTTTAAGAGGCTATTTTAACCTTTAAACATATTATTTTGTATAATGTTAAGCTGTTTTTTTATGGGATTTTACAGAGTCAAGAAAAGCATCGTCTTGTTTTGGGACATTAATCAATTACAACTATGGACCTAGGAAACTTTGCTTCTCTGAATTCCAAAATTCAAATAGGGAACTCTACATCAGTGTATTAGTTTTTTAATGCTGTGCAACAAATTCGCATAAACTAAATTGCTTAAACAAGACCCATTTACTAGCTCATAGTTCTATAAGTCAGAAGGCTATGTGTAACTCAACTCAGTTTTCAGTTCAGGGTGTTGGCTCAGCTATTCTCAGTTGGAGCTGACGTGGATGTGGCAAGATTCAGTTCCTTGTGCTTCTAAGACTGAGATCCCTATTTCCTTGTTGATGGTCACCCAGGGGCTTCTCTCAATTCTTCTAAGTCACCCAAATTCCTTGCTATATGGCTCTTTATACTCAAAGCCAGCAAAAGAGAATCTCTGTCACAAAAATCCTTCTCATGCTCTGCATCTCTTACCAGGAGGAACCTCATGCCCTTTAAAAGCTTACCTGATTTGGGGCTCCTGGGTGGCTCAGTCTGTTGAGTATCTGCCTTAGGCTCAGGTCATGATCCCAGAGTTCTGGAATTGAGCCTCACGTTGGGCTCCCTGCTCAGTGGAAAGTCTGCTTCTCCCTCTGCCTGCTGCTCCCCCTGCTTGTGCTCTCTCTCTCTCTTTCACTCTTGCTCTATCTCAAATAAATAAATAAAAACTTAAAAAAAAAATGCTTACCTGTTTAGGCCAGACTCACTGAGGATAATTTCCTTATTTTTAGGTCAACTGACTTGGGGCCTTAATTATATCCATAAAATGCCATCACAACTAGATTAGTGTTTGATTAAATAATTGAGAGAAGTATGTGTGTACAAGAGGGGCTGTGAATCTCGATGCTATTTTATTTTTTATTTTTAATTTATTTTTATTTTTTACTTCTTAAATTTTCCACAGGTAAATTCTACCAAATTTTTTTTAAAGTTTTTATTTAAATTCTAATCAGTTAACATACACTTTGATGGCCATTTTAGAATTCTGCCCACCAGAACAGATTGTATTTATTGTGCTTAGAATACCACCTAAGTGGTCATTGATAGATGAATGGATAAAGAATAACAAAATAATATTCAGCATTAAAAAGAAAGAAATCCTGACATTTGCAACAACATAACATTTTATAGTGTATATTATATATATTATGTTGTCTGCCATATGTTAATTAAATTCATATTTCATTTGATCTTCATAACAACTGTAGAAAGCATTTCTAACTAAATTTTACAGATGAGAAAACAGGATCAGAGATAACTAGCTTTCTTAAAGTCATACAAATAATAAATAGGAGAGCATTATCTAAAAGCTCCTGAAGCTAATTTAGAGTTATTATGAATATATCACTCTTTATCGCCCCCATCTCTGTGTCTTCAAGAAATCAAATTCTGTAACAGCTGATCTTCTGATAAATTCTTGCCACATTTTTCTCATAATCTCCTCTCTGGAAAGGTCAAAAGAGACTAAGGAGAATTGCTATTCTATAATTAATTCTAAATAAGAAATATTTGATTGATGATGGGGAATTTATATGCACCTTGAGAGAAAGGTCTATGGGATGCTAAGCATAATCCAGTATAGAGAGTGGATTTTAGAAAAGAAAATGTCAAAGATTTCAGAAAAAAAACTTAGCATGAAACCATGTTTGGAGACATAACTGGAAATTTGGGTTGAGATGGTTGGGAAGTTTGAAATGAAATGCAGAAAGGACATACAATGTGTTCCACTGATAATGAATAGGGAACCACAATGGAAGAAACCAATGTGAATAAAATGCTACAAGGAGACTTAAAGGCTATGTATAGAAGATGGGAAGAAAATGAATACCAAGAGTGTGGGGGTTTCTAAAGTGATAGTTAGGAAGACAGTTCATAATAAATTCACTTTTTGAAATGTCCTACAAATAATTAAAAAATGAAATTAGAGCATATTTTCAGGCAAGAAAAAGGAAAGAGAACATGAAGTCAAGGCAGGCTTGCCGTTTGGAGTCATTGGTGTAATATTAACAGATGTTAGGAAAAAGCACAAGTACTCAATCTGTATTTTGCTCCTATTTTACCTATTAAAAGGGAAAGGCCTCCAAATTATGAAGCAAACATAATTAAGAGGAAGTTGAAAATTGGTAATAAATTAAAAGTATAGCCACTTCAGCGAATTTATCTTTTTGGGCTGATTGCCTTATATTTTTAAAAATGCATGAATTTTTCTTTTCTTCAACTTGATCAAGGAACTGGCAGAAACTTTTTGAGGAATGCTGAAGAACACGAGAAGTTACAAAAGCCTAGATAAGCAACTTTGATTTTTTTTAAAGATTTTATTTATTTATTTGAGAGAGAGCAGCAGAGGGAGAGGGAGAAACAGGGTCCTTGCTGAGCAGGGAGCCCAACATAGGGCTTGATCCCAGGACCCTGGGATCGTGACCTGAGTCATAGGCATGTGCCTAACCAACTGAGCCACCCAGGCACCCACAATTTTGATTTTTTTAAGATAAGCTATTAGAGACAATTTTGGTTTGCAGGACTGGAAAAAGTAAATCTTATAAATTATTGTCTAGTATATGGATTTTGAGCAAAATATTCAGGGAACTGTTAACCAAGTCAGGAAAAGGAATCATATTTGTGCCAAAATCAATTCATGCCAAATTAGTCTTTTTTCTGTTCCCCTCACTTGCTTTTCCATATTGAAATAAGATATTCCATGATGCAAAATGCATAGTGATATAGAAGGATCCTGACAAAGTCGAAACTGGTTCATCTAATACTGAAAAAACAGAAATCACATAATAACTATAAGGTTTTGAGTATATATAAGCATATGACAATGACAACTATCTTCAAGTTTAATTTGGACATAGCCTAATGATCACATATTATTATTATGGACTCTTTTTAGAGGAGAGGCAGTATTTAAAATAACAATCACTTAATGATATTTGCGCTTTTGTCTTATGTTGATTTATTTACTCAACGATCTTTATTACTAACTCCATTTCCTAGGTTTTAGACTGCGCTACAAGCTCAGGATACAAAGGTGAATAGAGTCCCAAATCTTGAAGGTTCACAATCGAGGTGGAGATAAAAACATAAACAATTATGCAATATTGTATTATAATATAATACTTCATATAATATATTAATAAAATATTTATATGAGAAATAAAATAAAACAAGAGTCAATGGTAATACAAAAGAGACAATAATTAACTTTGCCCCTACTAATAATTCAAGGATTTTAGAAAGAAAATATCAAAAAGTTCTGAAAAAAAGATAGGCATGAAACCATGTGAGAACATTTATGTTGAGTCTTGAAGTATTAATGGTAAAAGGAAAGTTACATTTGCAGGAAAAAGGACTTGGCTATGAAAAATCATAGCTTCAGACAGAACTGTGTCTTCAGACGTCAACAAGTGACTTAGAATTCCTAGAAAATAATGTGCACTTGAGGGGGAAGGATGATGGAAGTTGCACAGGGAAAGGGGCAAACAGCCAATAATAGACATCTGACATTAAAGGTGCTAATGGGTTCATGAGGGGGAGAAATAATAATGGTCCGATAAGATTACTGTCTTTGAGGTCAAGCTAGTAGAAAAATCTTGGATTCTAAAGATCTTATTTTATAAGCGATAAGGAGCTATTGCAGGATTTTTAGGAGAGGAAAACATCATTTGATTTCTTTTATAGAAACATCATTCTGACAGCAGAAAAGAGGTTGGATTTGAGGAGGCCAAAATGGGAGGTATGAAGGCTACTAAACTTTTGGTAAGAGATGAATTAAAGCAGTGGAAGGTGAAAGAAAAGGGAGGGGTAAATTAAGTTGGAAAAACCACCAATTTCATTAACTAATTGGAAATGGTATATGATGGAGAGGAAGGAATCTAAGATAATGACTAGGCTCCTGGCTCCAGTAACTAGTTAGATAACAATGTCATTAACCGGGTTTGGCATGTAGAGAATCTTATTATTATTATTATTTTTTAAAGTAAGCTCTACACATGATGTGGGGCTCAAACTCATGGCTCCAAGATCAAGAGCGCCATGCTTCCCAACAAGCCAGCCAGGCACCCTGAAGAGAATCTTATTTTTGAAATAAAAAATTTATTTTGATAATGTTGAATTTGAGGTATTTGTGAGAATTTGGAAGGAGATACTCAATACTGGAAGACACAGGTCTGGAACTGAGTATAGACTTGAGAATTGTTACTGTGTAAGTGGTTATTGAAACCTGAAACACTCTACTCCTTAGAGGCTGTTTTAAATGCGTATACTGGGGCACCTGGGTGGCTCAGTGGGTTAAAGCCTCTGCCTTCGGCTCAGGTCATGATCGCAAAATCCTGGGATAGAGCCCTGCATTGGGCTCCCTGCTCAGCAGGGAGCCTACTTCCTCCTCTCTCTGACTGTCTCTGCCTACTTGTAATCTCTCTCTCTGTCAAATACATAAATAAAATCTTAAAAAAAAATAAATGTGTATGCTGCATTCTTGATCTGTGCTTCTTTCTCTTTAATATGCAACTAAAAATCAATTTGAAATGTATCCAAATGTGAATAACATCATTTTTGTTTTAATACATATTTTATAACTATAACTTCAAAAGTAAGCTCCAAAAATTTGTGGATAAAAGTTATATAACTTTTTCTTAATTCCATTAAAAGACATGTTATTGTAACTTGTGAGGTCTTAATACCTAAGTAGTATTGTACAGCATTTTATAAGGCATGACAATGTTTCTTTTTTTTTTTTTAAAGATTTTTTTTTTTATTTATTCATTTGACACAGAGAGAGAGATTACAAGTAGGCAGAGAGGCAGGCAGAGAGAGAGGAGAGAGGAGGAAGCAGGCTCCCCGCTGAGCAGAGAGCCCGATGTGGGCCTCGATCCCAGGACCCTGGGATCATGACCTGAGCCGAAGGCAGCAGCTTTAACCCACTGAGCCACCCAGGCACCCAGCATGACAATGTTTCTAAGAGTAGTACTTCAAATTATTCTTGTGTAACACATTTAGAACTTTAACAAGTAACCTTGTGTTGTTGAATAGTATAATTGGTAAACACTAGCATTTATTTTCTTGTTAAAAATACCTGTTATCTTGTAGGCTGGGTTAAATAAATGCCTTTTCTCCAGCTTCCATACAATCCTGAATATCACTTTACCATAGCACTTATATTATTATGTTGAAATGCTCTCTTTACATGTTTATCATCAAACAGCTCCCTCTTCCCTCAGCCATGACCCTGGATTACGAAATAGTCTATAACAATAGCTATCAAATCTTTTTGCCTTCAACTATCACAAGAAATACCTCTTATGTGAGTTACTTATAAAACTGAAATTAAATTTCTTGAAACAATATTTATATTTGCTAAGAGAAATGTACTCTGATATTTTCCATACCATTCCATTTCTTTAGAAACATTGGTGCAACCCAGTATATTGATTTAATGAAGCTCTAATTGATCTCAAGCTGTGGTTTGAAAAAACGTACTCCAAGGTATGTCTTTTGATGCTCATATCTCTGATGTTTAGCATAGGCTCTTGCACTGTTGGTTAAATATAGACCTATGGAATTATTCTAGATAGTACTGCAGATGTAAATTCTAATATAGGAAAAAAAGAGCTGCTTCCACTACGCTCAGGATAAGATTTTCTAAATTCACATTTTAAGAGGTAGCGTATGGGGGCACCTGGGTGGCTCAGTGGGTTAAAGCCTCTGCCTTCGGCTCTGGTCATGATCTCACGGTCCTGGGATCGAGGCCCACATTGGGCTCTCTGCTCAGCGGGGAGCCTGCTTCCTCCTCTCTCTCTGCCTACCTCTCTGCCTACTTGTGATCTCTCTCTCTGTCAAATAAATAAATAAAATCTTAAAAAAAAAAAAGAGGTAGTGTATGCCATGAGCCCTGAATTGTGTTAAAAAATAAAAGACTGTAAAGCCTTATTGCTTGCATTTTGTAATTCTCCTAATACCAGTGTGACTTATCCACATGCATCCAAGGGTAACATACTGACAAATTCTCAATTAGTACAAGCACTTCTGAGCTTTTAGTAGGCAGCTCTAGTGTATTAAAAGCTTTGTCACTTTCAGCATGGAAAAAACAGAAACCAAATGATTAGAGTATATAAAGGAGCTCAATTTTTTATTTAATATTATTAAGTACAAGGAAAAGTTGTACATTTAAAATGAGTACTCAGGGCGCCTGGGTGGCTCAGTGGGTTAAAGCCTCTGCTTTCGGCTCAGGTCATGATCTCAGGGTCCTGGGATCGAAAAACAGAAACCAAATGATTAGAGTATATAAAGGAGCTCAATTTTTTCTCTGTCTGCCTGCCTCTCTGCCTCCTTGTGATCTCTCTCCCTCTGTGAAATAAATAAATTAAAAAAAAATCTTAAAAAAAAAATAAAATGAGTACTCAGATAAACTAATCAAGAGAAAATTATCCCATTTCACTATGAATAACAAACTCCTAAAAACCTGATGAAATGTTGAATGTAAAATTTTTTTTAATTAACATACAATGTATTATTTGCCCCAGGGGTACAGGTCTGTGAATTATCAGTCTTACACATTTTCACAGCACTCACCATAGCATATAACCTCCCCAATGTCCATAACCCAGCCACCCTATCATATCCCCCAGCAACCCTCAGTTTTTTTCATGGTATTAAGAGTCTCTTATGGTTTGTCTCTCTCCCAATCCCATCTTGTTTCATTTTTTTCCCTCCCTACCCCCCCCAACCCTTGCCCTGCCTCTCAAATTCCTCATATCAGAGAGATCATATGATAATTGAATTTCTCTGATTGACTTAGTTCACTTAGCATAATACCCTCCAGTTCCATCCATGTTGTTGCAAACGACAAGATTTCATTTCTTTTGATGGCTGCATTGTATTCCATTGTGTATAAATATACCACATCTTCTTTATCCACTCATCTGTTGATGGACGGACGTCTAGGTTCTTTCCATAGTTTGGCTATTGTGGACATTGCTGCTACAAACTTGAATATAAAAATCTTAATAAGTATTTGTATTTATATTTATAGTGTTTTTGTGAACTTGAGTATACATAAGTAAATGGATAATATAAGAATGTATTATAGAGGGCGCCTGGGTGGCTCAGGTCATGATCTTAGGGTCCTGGGATCGAGGCCTGCATCGGGCTCCCTACTCAGTGGGGAGCCTGCTTCCCCCTCTCTCTGCCTGCTTCTCTGCCTCCTTGTGATCTCTCTCCCTCTGTAAAATAAATAAAATAAAAAATCTTAAATAAAAAGAATGTATTATATAATTTATAATTCTGACATTTACATTTATATATTTTTTCTAGTAGCCTGCCTTACTCTCTGCTCACTTTCACAACTAAATTTCTAAATTTCAACCTGCTTCAGTCACACTTTGTCCCAGTCATATCACTGAAAATGCCTTTGTTTCAATTATCAATGACCTCATCGATGCCCATTTCAAAAACACTTTAGGACCTTATCTTTCTTGCCAAATCTGTTCAATTTGATACTGTGGTCAGTTTTGAAATTTCCTTCTTCCTTGGCTTCTTTGACACCATTCTTTTCTAGTTTTCTTTCTACTTTTTATGGGTTGTTCCTCTATTTTCTCCCCCAAATCTGTTCTACATATTCTCTTAAAGGGTCTCCAGCAGGACTGTGCCCTAGTTGACTACAGTGTAATCCACATGACAGTGTCCTTTTATTGGCTTTATTCCCTTCCCTGGTTGATTTTCCCACTCCTGCTGGATCAACTCCAACACAAGCTATTTGTGCTCATGGTCTGAGAAACACATGTTGCACACATTGCTTCTAGAGGAGAACAATGCTTCTCTTTTTCAATCTTCCACATTTTGAATGCCTCTCTTTGACAGAATTTAAAACAGAAAATTGTTTGCCAAGATATTTGGGAAATATAATTTTTAGGTTTTTATTCCTTGTGGTACTGTGATTCTTAAATTGCTGCTATTCTTGATTTTAAGTTAAAAAATCACTATTTTTGATGTCATTTTTATTAATGATTTATCAACTTTGAGCTGCTCATATAATCAAACAGTATGCAGCAATACATTTAGAGACTGTAAGGCACAGATGGATTCTAATTTAAAATAATTCATTCATAGCTCTCTTACTAAAGAATGTTAATACATAATGCTCCTCAAATTTGTTTGTAAATCAAGAGTCAGGAAGATTGGAGAGTCAGGAAGATTGGAGAGTCAGGAAGATTGGCTGTGGGTCATGTCCTAGTAAAATTGGCTTCATTCCCTCAGAATATTTGACAGCAATTTCAATGGCTAAGCTATTTGAGAGCTTAAATTGTGTCTCATTCATCTTTGTATTCCCAAACCTAGCACAAGTCTGAGCATTTACTATGTCAGATTTCTCTCCACCCAGGATAGGTCTTAAACTCATGACCCCAAAATCAAGAGTCACATGCTCTACCAACTGAGCCAGTTTAGTTTTATTTTAATGCTCTATAATTTCTGTTGTTATAATATACAAGAAAATTGAGCAAGATACCATGTAGTTTATTTTTCTTTCTGGATCAATCTTTAAGATGTTGTATTTAAAATCTTTTTAGAAATTTGAACCTCTACATTATAAAGAAAACATAGAGAATATATTTACAATATTGGAGTCAAATATTTCTTAGATAAGACATAGAAACCACAAATCATAAAATGATAAGATAATAAATTAGACATCATAAAAATTGAAAACTTCTGCTTATCAAAGATACCATTAAGAAAGTGATGTAAAAGTGAATAAGCATTCATAGATTTGAGAAAATACATGCAGTACTTATATTTAAAAAAAGGATTTCTATTAGAGTCTATGAAGAATCCCTAAGACCCTATAATAGCTTTTGTGTTTAGATCTATCATCCTTTTTGAAATAATTTTTTTTTTTAAAGATTTTTTATTTATTTATTTGACACAGAGAGAGATTACAAGTAGGCAGAGAGGCAGGCAGAGAGAGAGGAGAGAGGAGAAAGCAGGCTTCCCGCTGAGCAGAGAGCCCGATGTGGGCCTCGATCCCAGGACCCTGGGATCATGACCTGAGCCGAAGGCAGTGGCTTTAACCCACTGAGCCACCCAGGCGCCCTGAAATAATTTTTGAGAACTGTGAGAGACACTTTTGAAGTTAGGTTTTTTCCATATGACTATCCAGTTGTTCTAATACCTTTTGTTGAAAGAACTTATCTTTCTCCATTGAATTACTTTGATGTGTGTAAAAATAAATTGACCATACAAATACATGTCTATTTCTAGACTCTCTATTCTATTCCATTGGTCTATTTGTCTACCCTTGAGCCAACACTACAGTGTCTTGATTACTGTAAATTTTGTGGTAAATCTTGAAATCAGATAATGTGACTCTCCCAACTTTGTTCTTATTTTTCAAGATCATTTTGGCTATTGTGTATCATTTTCATTTTCATACAATTTTTATAGTTTCATTAATTTCTACAAAAAGGAGACTACTTTGCTATGCCTGGTCTCCACATCTTTGTGTAGTGGTTTGGAAAGTAACTCCAGACCAAAGTCTGGGGATTGAGGGACTCATCTCAGTGGGTTCCTTTAGTCTCATAGATTACTGTTCTGTGCTACCTGTCACCAAAAATGTGCCATCTGATGCTTCATCTATTTTGTTCAGCTTTATAGTTGTTTAAACCAGGATACTCTAGTACCGGTTACTCAGTCATGGTTGGAAACATAAATCTTAGATAGAGGGCACCTGGGTGGCTCAGTGGGTTAAAGCCTCTGCCTTTAGCTCAGGTCATGATCTCAGCGTCCTGGGATCGAGGCCCGCATCCAGCTCGCTGCTCAGTGGGGAGACTGCTTCCTCCATTCTCTCTGCCGGCTTCTCTGCCTACTTGTGATCTCTCTCTCTCTGTCAAATAAAAAATAAATAAATAAAATGTATAATATAATGCTATATAAACAGATAAACACTTACACACAGAATTTTTAAAAATCAAATGAACCTTTTGGTTGAACAAAGTGATATCGTTCTGCATGATTAATATTTTGTTTTTTGTTTGCCGACCATTTGAATAAGTTAAATAATTAACTTATTAATTTGGTAATTAATGAAAGTAAACAATGTTGTCCTTTCCAAAACTTTGGAAATGAGTGTGGGTATTTTGGCTAAAAGTCTATTTTGAGTCTGCTTTACATAATTGCTGTTTTTTTTTCTTGTGTTGTATTTAATACCAATGACAGCAGTGAATCCACTAATTTGAGTATGTAGCCGATAGGCCAACTGGATTACAGTTTGTACTTGTGTAAACGTGGTGGAAAATCTCCTACTTGGGGCAGAAATTTAAAGCCATGAAATAATATGCTTCCTGTACATCATTTAAAATTCTGGAATTTTGGGGTGCCTGGGTGGCTCAGTGGGTTAAGCCTCTGCCTTCAGCTCAGGTCATGTTCCCAGAGTCCTGGGATGGAGACCCACATTGGGCTCTCTGCTCAGCAGAGAGCCTGCTTCCCCCTCTCTCTCTGCCTGCCTCTCTGACCACTTATAATCTCTCCCGGTGTCAAATAAATAAATAAAATCTTTTTAAAAAATTAAAAAAAAAATAAAGTCCTGGAATTTCGGAATGCCTGGGTGGCTCAGTCAGTTAAACATCCGCTTTCAGCTCAGGTCATGATCACGGGGTCCTGGGATTGAGTCTCACATTGTGCTCAGCAGGGAGTCTGCTTATCCCTCTCCCTCTGCCTGCTGCTCCCCCTCCTTGTACTTGCTCTCCCTGTCAAGTAAATAAAATCTTAAAATATAAAATAAAATAAAATTCTGTAATTTCAATAGGAAACTTTTTTTTTAAAGATTTTATTTATTTGTCAGAGAGAGAGAGCACAAGCAGGCAGAGTGGCAGGCAGAGGCAGAGGGAGAAGCAGGCTCCCCGCTGAGCAAGGAGCCCAATTCGGGACTCGATCCCAGGACTCTGGGATCATGACCTGAGCTGAAGGCAGCTGCTTAACCAACTGAGCCACCCAGGTGTCCCAAAATTCTGTAATTGCAAAAATAAATGGGTAGAGTTCTCTGAGATTTGTCTCTACTTAAGTTTTTATGATATTATTTTTATCATCACATGAATGTACTTAATAGTGTTAAGCACATACAAACATTTACAAAGACACAACATGAAGAGTTATGATGAACTATCAAACATTAAGAAGTCGGTAAAGTAGTACTGAATTTGGCTTGAAGTATGGTCAAAAAGATATTATTTGATAGTTCCTAAAGAGATGGTAGTGAAGTCAACTAAGGGAAATGATGAAACTTAAATATATTAGAATAACTCAACATGAATCATAATTGCATGTCCAGTAATTAGATAATCTCAAACTTCTTATGGGCCACAAAAATATTATCTTGAGATTCCAATGATCATTTTATTGTTCATTTAGTTTTGATAGTCAAATATGGAATCTAACCCAAGTGTCATTGTTTTTTTTTTATAATTTTTTTTTTAAAGATTTTATTTTATTCATTTGACACAGAGAGAGAGATTACAAGTAGGCAGAGAGGCAGGCAGAGAGAGAGAAGAGAGGAGGAAGCAGGCTCCCCGCTGAGCAGAGAGCCCGATGTGGGCCTCGATCCCAGGACCCTGGGATCATGACCTGAGCCGAAGGCAGCGGCTTTAACCCACTGAGCCACCCAGGCGCCCTCAAGTGTCATTGTTAAGGCAGTAACACTTTTCTTCCTTGCCTTAACTACCGCATAGTATTAAAAAAATTGAAGCCCTCTTTTTAGATCTTTTGATTAAACAGTTTTATGTCCCTTTGCATCTAGGCGTTCCACCAAAGCAATGAAAATGGAAGAAAGAAGGAAGAATGGATTGAGGACACAATTGAAAGTAAAGTAAATAGGAGCTTATGACCAATTCAGTGTTAAGGGGAAAAAATGAGAGAGAGGAGAGATAGTATATTCAAACCTTCATTAATTTGTTAGTTCATTCATTTAATCTAGGTTCAATTCCTGACTTAGCATGCTCCCATGGGAATAAAAGATGGCTAGGACCAGACTCCTTTCCCTAGGAAGTAAAAACACATCCAATGTAAAAAAAAAAATGCACACAATGTAATACGTTATATTATATTCTCCAGTACTGTATATTTAATATACCGAGGGAAGATAGATGAGTGAATGTGTAATTACTAGGGAAAACATGTGTGAAGACTCCAGAGAAGAGACAATGTTTATCTTTAATATTGAAAAAGATCTTTCTAGGAAAAGGTATGTGGCACGGAAGGTTTGGGGCCGAGAAAAAAGTATGCAAAGGTAAAGGGTGTGGAACGCAAGGTGTGTTTGGAAAAGCAGAAATAGTTTGGCATGAGTGATTTTCAGGCATGTTATAAGAGTATTGGGGAATGGGCCTGAAAAGCTAAGCTGTGAGTCAGTGGCAATGAGTTTTGTAAGTGAAGATTTTTGAATTATATCTTATAGGCTTTTATTGACAATCGTCAATATATATATATATATATANGCAATGAGTTTTGTAAGTGAAGATTTTTGAATTATATCTTATAGGCTTTTATTGACAATCGTTAGAGATTTTTTTAAGTTTTATTTATTTATTTATTTGAGAGAGAGAGAGAGAGAGAGCAGGGGGAAGGGCAGAGGAAGAAGGAGAGAATCTCAGACAGAATCCCCGCTGGGCATGGATCATGAGGCAGGCAGAATCTCCAGACTCTGAGATCTTGACTTGAGTTGAAATCAGATACATACAAATTCAGTATGTAGGAGGAAAATATTTAAAAAACAAAGCAAAACAAACAAACATGTAAGGAATTATACCCCATTAAAAAATATAAATGCACCTCAGGGTGACTGGGTGGGTCAGCCAGTTAAGCAGTTTGACTTTTTATCTCAGCTCTGGTCTTGATCTCAGGGTTGTGGGTTCAGGCCCCACATTGGGCTCCATGCTGGGTATGGATTCTACTTAAAAAAAAAAAACAACTATATATATATATATATATATATATATATATATACACACATACACACACACACACACACACACACACACACATATATATAATGTGCCTTCTGTTGATTTAATGATTATTGAAAACTATTCTGATTTAAAAGGAGCTTCTATAAAATGTCAAAGTAATATGCATTGTTTGCTTTCCTAATATAATGAATAAATAAGTATTTCTATTGCAGTTGAATAGTACTACCAGCATTTCTTAGCAAAAATGTAGTATTACATACAGAAAAGTAGGCATTGCCCTGTATTCAAGTTTCTGTGTTTGATTTCCATTAAAATGTTTTCTGTAATTTATAAAGACAACACACACAAAAGTCAAAAGATGAGGTAAATATCTTACAACTTTAAGACATTACTTGAAACCTAATACTCAGATATTCTCAATATCTAAGCTCTAGAATGATGCTTAAGAAGATCCTCCATAAAAAACAAAACAAAAACAAACAGAAAGTCCTCTATAATGACCATGATATGACACATATCTGAACCACACAATGAATAGCAGGTTTCTTCATCTTGGTCTTTAGTGAGTAGGCAAATGATGTTCTTCCCTCTTCGTGTAGAGCAATCATGACTAAGTTTGGCCAAAATTTTTGCTTCGGTGTGGGTTTACATGAGGCACCATGCTACGGTTAAGAGCAACTAAAATATCATTCAAAATTGCCATGGTATAGAACCCATGTGGAAAGAATGTCTGGTCAGTTTCTTGAATCTGGCAGGTGAAAGAGAAGTAGGAGGAAACATTCCTAGCTCAAAACAGTCAAAATAAGTCACTGTCCAAGAAAATCTACAACAAGAGAATCCTGCAGATAGAGATATTGTAAGTGGAGACCAGAATCCTAGTAGCCTAATATCTATCTCGTCTTTATTCTTCAAATTCTCAGCATGCTAAGTCTTTTATGATCAGGTAGGCGATGGTGAGAAAAAGGATGGCAAACAGCAGCAAACAGAGAATTGAGAGCAGCTGGACTGGCCACCTACTGGGCTTCGCCACCCACAACCATCGAGAAAATGCCATTGTGCTGTTCTGGCAGGCCCAGAGACCTGTCCCTATCCTGGTCCTGCTGAAGTAATGAGCCCTTCCTAGGCTCTGATGACACCCTGGCTGAGAAATCTGCCCGTAGGTTGGGCGCCACTTGGTCGCATCTGTCCTCATTGTCCACTTCACCCTCACCCCAACTGTTCCCCTCAGTGAAGGGAGAAAACGCCAGCCAGCGGGCAAACTGGACAGGGGTGCTGAGGCATCTTCTCAGAGCAGCCAAATGCCTCCTGCTCTCCAGGAGACACATGGGGGAGGAGGGGCAAATCTTTGCCTTAAAGTGACAGAGGCCAGGTTGAAGTCACCAGGACTGGCAAGAGTCAGCATCATTAATTCTTGGGCTTAGTTCGTCTGGTATATGAATCTGGTATAACACTCAAAAGTGTTTAGAGCTGGCAAAGATAACTCAAGAATGTCAGTCCAATCTTCACTTTTGAACCAGAAGTGGGAGTTTTACCACTGATTTATTGTCACTGATATGATTAGTCTATCTCCTGACCTGACAGTGGCTGTTTTTCTTACATTTTTATTGTTGTTGTTTTTTGTCTGTTTCCTTAAAATCATTATCTACCGAGGTCAATTCTTCTGCAATTTCAAGATATCCTGGGAAGTTCTGCAAGAAATGTGCTTTGGGAAAGTAGCATAGATCGCAAGATGTGCAGGAGCCTAAAATGACTTTTGTCAAGAAAGATAAGTCTCATCTTTCTTTTGCTGGGGACCCCTACCTCTTTCTGCTTACAGAAGGGGTATGAAGAGAGACTGCTGCACTTGGGAGTTAGAAGACTTTGGTGACTTTTTAAGAAAAGTTATCTATAGCATGATTGGTACAAACCATGCTACAGTAAGTTGAGGAGTGAGAAAAAGGAGGAAGACAGGAGAGAAATCAGACAATAGTTTAAGGGACATTAAGGGGAGAGGCAGGGAAAAGAAAACATTTCAGACTTTCGTAAAAATGTGCTGTAGAAATTCTAAATTACATTAAAAATTTATTTATTTATTTATTTATTTATTTATTTATTTATTTATTTATTTATTTTACAGAGAGAGAGAGCAAGAGCTGGAGATGCAGAAGGAGAGGGAAGAGAATCTCAAGCAGACTCCAAGCTCAGCGGCAAGCCAAATGGAGGCCTGGATCCCAGGACCGTGAGATCATGACCTGAGCCAAAACCAAGAGTCCCACACTTAACCAACTGTGTCACCCAGGTGCTTCTCTTTTTTTAAAAAAAATACAGATTTATCAATTCATTTGAGAGAGAGAGTGCGCACATGCAAGTGGGAGGAGGGGCAGGAGGAGAGGGAGATAGAACCCTCATGCAAACCTCTGCTGAGCAGGGAACCCCACCCTGGGCTGGATCCCAGGACTCTGAGATCATGACCTGAGCAGGAATCAAGAGCCAGCTGCTTAAGTGACTCAGCTACCCATGTGTCCCTCTAAGTTACATTCTTAATTATTTTATTGAAAAAGTAAACTAGTGAAATAAGGGTTTACACAGGTTTATTCAAGCTGGGGCTCCTGGGTGCTCAAAAGTGACCCACCCATGGTAGTGTGACTGACCAAGAGTCCTGTTGACCGATGTGCAGCAAAGCCTGAACACTGCCACCATTTTTTTTGTGGCAGAGAAAAAGGGTTTTAATGCAGGGCACCAAGTAAGGAGAAAATTTCTCAGATCCGCCTCCCCAAGGAAACGGAGAGCTGAGAATTTATAGGATTTTATGGTGGGGTGTGTGTGTGTGTGTTGAGGGTGAATATAAGTGATTGGTGTTGGAAAAAGGTGAGGTAAGGGGAAGGGAGGGTATCATTACTTCTCGCAGGTGCCATCTAGTGACATGCTTGTACATTTCTCCTATGTTTAAAAAATGAATGGCCTGCCAACTTGAGGAATGGACAGGAGGACCTCAGGGTGTGTCCTCACAGTGCTACTTTCCTTCACCCTTATCCCTTCTGTACAACTGCAAGACTTCTTCCTGGTTTACTCCATTTTTAGCTAGTCTTATCTGTGGTCAGTTCCACTTGTGCAAGAACAGGCTCATAAATCAAGTTAGCCAGAGATTCTTAAGGGTAGCATGATCAAGCATTTGCTACCTTAACCTATCAGTTTCAGTAGTCCTGAAAATATTTAAGTTACTTTTCAACATTAGGGCTATCTATGCCACGTCATGTATTTATCTGAGACAAACTTGGTCACTAAAATGTCAAAAATTATTTTTAAAGCCTTCAACCTAGCATAGGTAGGGCTTATCTATAGGAAAAAGATTATTTATAAGTGTAGAATATTTGGCAAGTAAAATCTTTAAACTGAAATTTTTCTTCTCCTGTCCACTACTCTATCCCCAATCCATGGGGAATAGATTTTGGTCATAGGTGTTCAAAAATTTGTCAGGGAGCAAGAGTTTCTGTCCCCTTCAAGGGTCCTTCTATCTGGGCTGAGAATCAAATTGACATGAGACAAATTATCAGGAGAAAATAAAATTTAATAGCATATGTATGGGGTATCAACACAGATGTGGAAATTCCAAAGATAGTCAGTTAGGCCAAATGAAGTATATATGTCATCCTGAACTAAGGAGAAAGGGGTAGGGGGTCTGATGCTTCAGAAGAAAGGAATGCAATTCACAGGAAAATAAGCAGAAAAACAGATGTTTGGTAATTAGATGCTTGCCCTGCCATATGGATGGATCATTCAGATAAAATTTATTTAGGCTAATAACTCTTATTCTGGGAAAGACCCCCAATATTAGGTTCTTCTATGTACTTAAGGAAGGAGCAAAATTTCTTTTGAAGTGGTAAGGTCTCCACTGCCTTCAGCTCAAAAATAATCTTCATGCCGAAGAGGCCCATCTTGGGGTGGCCTGCCCTCAACCTCTCAGAGTGAAAGTAAAAATGCAAACTAATCACAAAGGTGACTACCTTTCCCAGAGCGAGGGATCTAAGAGAAAGAAGGCTTTGTGACCAGACCCAGAAGTCACACTCTGTGGTTTCTACAGTATTCTATTGATACCACGCACGGTCCAGTCCTATCCAGGGGTGTGACAGGGGTGTGAATTCCCAGGAATGAGGTTCACTGGGGGCCATCCTGGAGCCTGGATCCCACATATTTATCATAGAGATGCCAGTGTGTTAACTTTGCATGAGTCGGTTTTATAGTTCTTGCATAAAGGCAGGTATTGCTGCTCACTTTAGCAATGACTTCTTTGAACTGGCCTATTCGCACAAGCCTGATAATTGCCTCTGGAACTTCTAGCAAGTGAGAAAGGTGCAGGGTTAGCTATTGTCTGGACTTTAGACAGCAGGAGAACTGGCTGCTGTCATTGCAACAAAGCTGGTTAACCCTAGAGAACAGAGGATGTGGGAAAGAGGATCATTTTAAATATTATACCAATAACAGGAGTGTCTATGGGGGAAAACACATGCTGCTCTGATATTTTGATGCTGCTCTTTCCATTATATCGTTGTGCTAAAAATTTGTTTGGTACAAAGGCCAGCTTCTTTCAGCAAAAGGCAGGGTGAAGGTGTCATTCTAGGCTTTTAAAATGTGTATCTTTGCCTTTATGCATGTATTTTAAATATTTAAACATTTTCCCCTGATTATAATAGTGGTGAAAACCTAAGAAACAAGTGCTAAAGTGTTCACTCCTTCCTCTTGTTTTCCTAGTATGCATGTATCATCTATTTGAGGATATTTGGAGATCATTTTCCACACCTGCATTTAACAATTATATAAACATATATATAGTCTCTCCCTAGATGTTTATGAATTCCCACTTTGGAATACCTCTTCGACTGAATCAATCAAAGAGAGAAATGATGAAACATATTTTAAAAACATTCATTTTCTAGTGTGAAATAGATTCCATATTCTAGAGGCACCTCTCAGGAGTTACACACGAATCTAACTGAATGATTGAGGTCTTGCAATCCTACAATAAAAGTATTAATAGGCTTTTAGCCACATTGAAATTTGTGTTGTCCAGATGCTTTCAGGCATAATTGCGGTAATGTTGAGATCTTATTCTGAATTGGCAATGTATTGCATTATTTTTTTTAAGTCAGCAGCATTTAACTGATTTGAGAATTATTTCTATGTTTGATATTTGGAGGAGAATGACAAATACCTCTTGTCCAGAATAACATTTTAATGCAAATTTCACATGACAGAGTGTTCTGTGATGCCAAATGTTGCCCTTAGCTATTTTGTACAAAAGAGCATAATTATATTTCCATCAGTAAAAGTATTTTAGATTTTTTGTAAAAGTTGGTTTGCTTTATGCCAATGCAGTTGAAAAATAGAATTTACTGATATATTGTTTAAAAAAATGCCACTGTTTAGTGTTTCCACAGAGAAATTACCAAATAAAGCAATCTCAGTGAACACTATTTTGGACAATGAAGTTCAAAATATACCTGCATACCTTTTTCAATAAACATTGACGTCATCATGATAGTGGTTTATTAAGGATAAGGTTTTGTTTTGTTTTTTAATGATATTGTGGAAAGAGACTGGATTAAGACAGAAAAACATGAGCTTCAGTTCTAACTGTGTTGTTTATTACTGTGATCTTGAGTAAGTTAATATCTTTGAGGCAGAAAAGTAATCTAAAATGGCCACCTCAACCCCAACCCGTGGGGATGACTCAGCACTCCTCCACCGGCTTGCTACCACATAACTTTAAGAACTTCTTCTTCTTCTTCTTCTTCTTCTTCTTTTTTTAAGATTTTTATTTTATTTATCTGACACACAGAGAGAGAAATCACAAGTAGGCAGAGAGGCAGGCAGAGAGAGAGGAGGAAGCAGGTTCCCTGCTGAGCAGAGAGCCCGATGCGGGCCTTGATCCCAGGATCCTGAGCTGAAGGCAGAGGTTTTAACCGACTGAGTCACCCAGGTGCCCAGCCTTAAGAACTTCTGCGTGACCCTGAGCCAATCAACAGAAAGACCCCACGAAAAGTCCCTAGTTTACCTATATACAGGCCCCAATCATAGCCAGGTGATCAGCCTTTGGGAACGATCCGGCTGAACCCGCTGGCGTTAATAAAACTGTGTTCTCCCAGCTCTCCCCGTGCACTTGAGTTTCTTGGTTGCCTCAGCACTTCCACAACATCTTTGTTTTCAGTTCCATCAAGTATGCCTGGGTTAATAAAATCTTCTTTATAATCTGTTATGAGGATTTAATGAATATATGAAATAATCCTGGTATAGATTCTAGAAATATTAGGTACTAAGTAAATATTCATTTCTATATTTACACTTTCTTTTTTCTTGCCTCCTGGTTGCAAACTCTATTAGGTAATGGGTAAATCTAAGCAAATATGTTGCAAGAAGAAAAAACTTTTGTGTAATTTTGTGCCAAGTTATTTCAGCTGTGCAATTTTGCTAATGGATGTAGTTGGTTTAGGACTAAGGAGTATCTCTAAACAAAATTTACTGTGTGTGATTTCTTGACAAATTTTATTGTTAAAATTCCTTATTTTAAGGAAAACCATTATGTAAAATATTGAATTTAAAGTAGGGGCCAAAGGTGGAGGGCATGATGATGAGGAGGAGGATAATCTGAATGCCTTTACATGGAACGTGAGATTTGCAATTTTCTTTAGCTCCCAGCATTTCCTGTTGTCTTAATGGCCGGCTTCCCTCCTTTATACTACCTGAATAGTTCTTGTAAATAATCCTTTGTTGTCTGTGGTTTCAAGCATTCATCCTAAGGATTTATTATTAGACGAGACAATTCCCTTTCCTGAGTTATGAGTGGAATGTGGAAATTGCCTACCAGAGCACCAGCTACAGTAATACAAACTCAGGTACTTGTGTTCATCTCCCACTTTCAAAGGCCAAAGAAGTAGCAACACTAACAAAAATAATAGCTGATTATATCAAAACAGAAAAGGGCAAAACAAATCAACTTCCACCTAAATAGACAAAAATGATCTACTTTGGGCACCTGGGTGGCTCAGTGGGTTAAAGCCGCTGCCTTCGGCTCAGGTCATGATCCCAGGGTCCTGGGATCGAGGCCCGCGTCGGGCTCTCTGCTCAGCAGGGAGCCTGCTTCCTTCTCTCTCCTCTCTCTCTGCCTGCCTCTCTGCCGACTTGTGGTCTCTCTCTCTGTGTCAAATGAATAAATAAAATCTTTAAAAAAAAATGATCTACTTTGTTTTTCAGCTTCAGAATGGTAGCATACTTCCCTCTGTAAATAGCATTATTTTCAGCATAGCCTATTTTGTAACATGTCTATACCTAAGTCAGGAATCATAGAAATCTTAGGATTCAACAGTTTCAATTCCAGATCTTCTGAAAACTGATAGAATTCTGTTGAATTCTTACTGTCAGCTTTGGAGCTTGTATTTTCAACAACAGGGACAACTTTTCTTAAAAATGTTTTCTTTCCCTTTAATTTGAAAATAATATGTTCCAAATGCTTTGATTTTTATTGCAATTATCATTACAAATTTAAGAAAAAGTAAATGTTATAACATATACCTAAGCATGAACCTAAAATTCAGGTTTTGTTTACTTGTTTTACAAAATTGGCTTATATTACTAACAATCTGATCATTGAATTTATAGCTAACATTTACCGGAGATTAAACATATCATAATTGGAGCATGTTCCAATAAAATTATGTTTGGTATTACATCTAGTCTCCTAGTGCTTCCCAGGATTTATTTTCATGCTTATTTTACTGTACTTGATTTTTCCCCCTTTTTATCTTATGCTTACCTTCAAATAAGATAAAAGTATGGATAATAAATAAGAGTATGGATAATAAAGTGAGGAGAATCCAGATGCCTCAGTTAGATTAGATTAGATTAGATTAGATTCCACCAACTTAAAAACAACTTTATGATTTGGGATCAAATAGGTAGGTTAGTTTAAAAGTACTGACAAATCAGGGCTCCTCCCTGGCTTAGTGGGTAGATCATAGGACTCTTGATTTTGTGTTGCAAGTTAAAGTCCCATGTTGGGCTCAGAGCTTACTTAAAATAATAAAATTTTAAAAAAAGTGCTGACATGTTACCTAATCATCAGAATTATGAAAGAGCGGGTACCAGAGCAGTTCTAGAGATTCATTTCTGTTGACACTTTTAGGACATTGGAGTAAAAGTGTGATTGTCAGTTACTTCATTTTGTTACTTTGGTAAAAGACCCGCTGATTTTTTTCCTTTTTTTGGTATAGCTCAGGAATCATTCTAAGTTTTTCCTAGCTCCCAACATAGCTCTCACATCATGCAACCACTTTCAGCTATATTCTTCCCTTTATTCTCCATTTATGTGATTTTCCCCCAAGATACTTCAGGTTTTCTTACCTCATTAAAAAGTAATAACATCCATATATAAACATGACATGTTATTCCTTCATTTGCTCAAAACATGTGTATTGAACATTTGTTTTGGGGGCAGGCGCTGGGGAAGCAAAGTCTAATAAAGTATGGTCCACAGACAACTAAAGGTACCAGGGGAGAATTCCGAAAATGATGTGTAAAGTGATACGGAGTTGCAGTGGGAGGGCATTCATGTCATCTGTGGTGGGAGTTCTCAACTTTAGCTGCACATTAGGATCACCTGGGGAGGTGCTAAAAATCCCTATGCCCAGGTGACACTCCCAACCAATTCAATCAGAATCCCTGAGGGTGGGTCCCAGGCCCCGGTTTTATTTTTAGGGCTTCCAAGTGATTCTAATGTGCAGCCAAGTTTGAGAACCACAGGTCTGGATATTCAGAGTTGGGGTCCTAGAAGAGTTGAGACTTGAGTTTTATTTAGTTAGATGTGAGTAAGGCCAGGGTTAAGGCATAGGCAGGGAGAGACAGAGGGCTCCTGGCTGGGCTCTGAAGTTATTCCTGGGAGGTGCTAAGCCAGAGTGAATAAGAGATAAGGAAGCAGACTACCTGGGCTTGGATGGTCAGGAGTATTTTTATTTGGTGGCTACAGTATAATCATAGAAAATGGCCAAACCTCAAAGAATTAAGTCATTAAAGATATTATCAATAGTCCATGCTCAAACCAAGCTGGGACAAGAATCTCAAGACCACAAACTTTCCAGTCAGTTCTCAATAAAAGACTCCCACCAAAAGCCCTCAACCCATTCGGGGTCCCTCTCACTTTAGAGAGCTTCTAGAAACTTCTGTTTGTTTGTTTTTTAAGAATTTATTTATTTATTTGTCAGATCGAGAACAAGCAGGGGGAGCAGCAGGCAGAGGGAGAAGTCAGACTCCCTGCTGAGCAAGGAGCCTGTGTAGGATTGATCATGACCCTAGGATCGTGATCTGAGCTGAAGGCAGACACTTACTGACTGAGCCCCCCAGGCATCCTGGGGAAGAAACGTCTAACATAGTGCTGATTAAACAAGAATTTCTCTGATTTGGGGGGTGGATGTGGTTGTGCCTACAAAAAAAAAATGCTATCATTACCCAAAGATGGAGATATATGGAGATTGATATAGAAAGATTCTCAGAAACCCATTTACTTCTTTACAGGATTCCATCATGAGAGCTCTGGTTTGCCTTTGCAGAAGGGCATCTTTCTTACATGGGATGTAGTTTGTAGTCACAGAACAGAAATAATCAATGGGCTATGGAGGGTTAATAGGGCCCATATCCTCAGGTTGATTTGCATGGCACTAAATGAGCAGACTTAACTGATTAGTTACAGATGAATATTAATAACTACACTAGCACTTAGAAAATAAGTATAAAGTTATACCAACAAATTTAGGACCTTCCTGTATCTGTAACCACATACCCTGCCCACCACTTGTTACAATGGGCCCACTCTCTCTGCTTTTATTTGTGACAACAGTCCATGAGTATACTGGATCCCACCCTGTTGAAAGATTTTGCCTCTACAATTATCCCCTTTGATTCTTTATTAACCATTTCCTTTTCCCTGCTGGACCTTTACCAACAATTACCAACATATTTGCCATCTTTAAAATAACCCTCTCTGACCTTACATTCCCCTCCAGGTACCAGTCTTAGTTTCCTTACCTTCTTTATCTCAACCCATTTATTATCTCCATTTTTCTCATCCCATTCAAGAAGGGCTGTCTCTATTCCCTCTTTCTACTTCTTTACCTCAACTTTCTCCTGAACACACTCTAATAGGACTTTCATTTTCTCTCTTCCCATACAGTCACTCTTATAAAGGTCATTAGTAACTTTCAAATTGCCCAAGTTGATGGCAAATTCTTAATTCTTATCTTACCTGACTTTATTAGCATCATTTGGCAACAACTAGTCCCTGTATCTTGAACCCTCTCTTCTTTTGACTAAGGGTACTATTCTCAGCTGGTTTTACCCACACGTCACCTTACCCTTCTCACTTCCCTTGGTTATATTTTCTTAACTTCTCTACTGTCCCTCATTCCTTCTCAAGTTACACCCATTCCCCAGGTCACCTTATCCAGTCCCATGACTTTGATTTCCATCAACGTGCTAACTCATATTTTTATCTCCAGTCATTCCTATGAGTTCTAGACTCATTTATCAAACTGTCTTTTTCAAAGTCTCTATGAGAATCTTAAATAGATATCTTATGCTTCAAACAGAAATCCTTCATCTGCACTGTTTCTTCCCCAGTGTTCCCTGACCTCAATAGTTGAATTTGGATTCTTGTAATTGATAGAATTTACATTATTTTCTCTTGGCTACCTCTTTGACCTGTACTGTTTGCTACTCTTTCTCTTGACTCATTCATTTTGCTAGCCATATTGATCTCCTTTCTGTTTTTGAAAATGCCAGGCATACTCTCACCCCAGGGCCTTTGCACTTTCTGTACCCACTCCCTGGAATGTGTTTCCCCAAGACTTTCCTGAGGCTTACTCCCTTACTCCATTCAGGTCTCTGCTCAAATAGCATCTTTTTAGAAAGCTTTTTGTGTTAATCCTAAAACTAAAAGCTTTTAAACATAATTCTCTGTTCTATTTCTGTTTTATTTTTCTTTGAGAAAAACTTATCACTGCCTGAGATTATGTTATTTACCTATTTACTTTTTGCCTGTCTTTCTTTTTTTTTTTCCTAAGTTTTTATTTAAATTTCAGTCAGTGTAATATTCGTTTCAGGCCTGTCTTCCTTACTAAAAGAAAGCTCTAAGAGGGCAGGTATTTCGTCTGTATTGTTCCCAGCTTCATTATTCACATCTCATATAGTGTGTAGCACACAGTAAGGAGCTCAGTAAATATATGTTGATTGCTGATCAAATGAGTGAACAAGCTGTTTATGAAATAAGATTCTCCTGAGATAAGAATGATGAGGGTTGCTGGAGGGGAGGGAGGTTGGGGGGATGGAGTAACTTGTAACTTGGTGATGGACATCAAGGAGGACACATGATGTAATGACCTCTGGGTATTACATAAGACTGATGAATCACTGACCTCTACCTCAGAAACCAATAATACATTATATGTTAATTGATTGAATTTACATAAGAATATAATAAAAAAATGAATCATTTTGTGTTAGAATGATCTGATATAGTTTCTTGATTATTAGAAAACTTTTTAGGGGCGCCTGGGTGGCTCAGTGGGTTAAAGCCTCTGCCTTTGGCTCAGGTCATGATCTCAGGTCCTGGGATCAAGCCCGGCATCAGGCTCTCTGCTCAGCGGGGAGCCTGCTTCCTCCTCTCTCTGCCTGCCTCTCTGCCTACTTGTGATCTCTCTCTCTCTGTCAAATAAATAAATAAAATCTTAAAAAAAAAAAAAAGAAACCTTTTTAACTATGACATGAGAAAACCATCATTTTTAGGCTTGCACCTAGAGTTGTATTTCATAGGCTCTCATAAACAAATTTCCAAGCAAGTAGCAAATTGTTCTTTACCTTATTCTAATAATTAATCTGGTATTTGAATTCAAATAGGAATCATTAATTTCCCTTTGTTTTCTCAGAGTTTGACTTTGTTATATACCCAACAGTTCTCCATCCCTTTCATTTTTCTATCACTCCTTTATCTTAATAATGATACATAAAATACAAAGGAGAAGGTGGGAGCAATCAATTAGACTCTAGTGACACATTCTATGTTCTACATTAATGGATAGGTTTTAAATGGAACAGAGGATGAGCTGTATTTTTCCTAAACTGCCTAATTCGTAGAGCTAATCCGAGAAAAATGATCTGGCACACAATTGTAAAGGTTAGCTGACAAAGCAGATGGTTGAAATGGTTTTTCTATCTTCCACATTAAGATGTCATTGTAAAAATTAATGCCATATGTAATAAAATTCTGAGTTTGGAGGCTTGTCTTTTTCATGAAAACCTGAAACCTGAGCCATTTATTTCGGCAACTGTAAACATAAATCCCCATGGCTCATAGTATGTTAGTAATCAGAAACGGCTCTTTGAGTAAGTGTTTATGCAATAGCCTTTGAGAAATGTGTCAATTCTGTGTTTTCTTTGATAAAGAGGAAAGGTTACAAGGAGAACTAAAAACATGAAAGTGAGCAAAACTTAGAAAACTGTAAAAATATTTACAACAGTAAAACCACTTCTTATGTTGTGTTTACAGTTCTATAGTTTATATTTTCAGGTTTATAAGGGTACAATTTTATTTCCAAATTAAAACAACAGACAATGAGTAATGTAATATAAAACTGAATTCATTCATCAGCTTAACTGGAAAGTATTAGAGATGCGACATTGATATATAGCATCTAATCAAAGGAAAAGCACCCAGTTGCTGATTTAAATGGTTCATATGATATTAAATCCTCAATCCATGCTAGAATTCTGTGATGTTCCTAAGCAACAGTAGTCCTCCAGTGACTTCATTATGATCATGTTAATGTGGGTTTTTTCTCAAGGGTAGTTTGAGAAGCAAACTGTAACTATTATGAGTATTGGAATTACAGGGAAAATCCCAAATACCACATTATTTTGATATTATAAGTAGTTTTATGCGTAACAACAAAGTATATGAGGTTTACAGTGATATTTAGGACTTGGGGGCTCTTTTGGTCTAGTAATTCATGAGCTTTCTAACCTCAGGCTGGGGACATATTTGTAATTTACTTTACTTCTTGTAATTCATTTCAGGCTGGAAAGACTCTCAGGTTACGCTTTCAAGGTTTCACAGGTGTAATAGCTTGTGATGTGTTTGTGATTCTGGTGATGACTTTAAATATTAAAACTGCAACTCTCATGATATTTACACGGGTTCTGCCACTGACTGCTTAAGAGGGAATGGTAGCTTCCTGTTTATAAAAACACTTTCTATAATTCAGTAGTTGATATCCATTTTAAAAAGTCAACCTTAAAACATCTTAATGCCTATTCAAAGCTCCTTATTTTCTAATGATGAAACCCACAAACAGTTAAATATAATTTAGTTTCAATACTGGCAAATAATGAGAGAGTTTAGAAACATCAGAACTTTGATATCCAAGCAAGCATGATCTTCTTCAAGGGTGTTACCTTAGCCATTTTTATACTTATTTCAGCGACTCTGCCGTTCAAAACATATTGGCCCATGGGGCGCCTGGGTGGCTCAGTGGGTTAAAACCTCTGCCTTTGGCTAAGGTCATGATCTCAGGGTCCTGGGATTGAGCCCTGAGCCCTGTATCGGGCTCTCTGCTCAGCAGGGAGCCTGCTTCCCCCTCTCTCTGCCTGCCTCTCTGCCTACTTGTGATCTCTCTCTGTCAAATAAATAAATAAATCTTTAAAAAACAAAACAAAACAAAAAAACATCTTGGCCTCAACAAAGGAAATCCTTCTCCACCCTTTTTCTGGTGATAAAAACTACATAATATGAGACCTACCCTCTTACCAACTTTTTAGTGTACAGCACACTATTGTTACTGTAAGTATGGTGGTGTACAACAGATCTCTAGAAGGTTTTCATCTTTCATGTCTGAAACTATTTACCCATTGAACACTGTATTGGTTAGGATTCTTCAGAGAAACAGATAAGATGTATAAATGTTTATTAACTGTATATATCATTAAGAGATTTATTAGAAGGAATTGCCTCAGGTGAGTATGGATGCTGAAAGTCTCCAGATCAGTCAGGAAACTGGAGACCCAGTGGGACAGATGTAGTTCCTTTCTGAGCCTGAAGATTTGAACACCCAAATTATTAATATTTTTTCTTATGGATTTTGGCTAAGACAAGGCAGGAAATACATGATTACAGTAAGATTAAGTAATACTTGTCATCAATTCTTGAAGAACGTTTTTCAGCCTTTATATTTGCTGTTATTGGTATTTAAAATAAGTATACAACACCAGTTATGTATTAGTTTCCACTCAGTATGGCTGACTTCTGGATGACCATAATGAGAAGTTACTTTTTAAAATGCAATAACGGATGGCTGGGGAGAGTAGAGAATCAAGTTTGTTGGAATGTATTTCTTTAGGGACACCTGGGTGGCTCAGTCAGTTAAGCATCTGCCTCTGGATCAGGTCGTGATCCCAGGGTCCTGGGATGGAGACCTGCACAGGGTTCCTTGTTCTGTGGGAAGCCTGCTTCTTCCTCTGCCTGCCACTCCCCCTGCTTGTGCTTGTGGGTTCTCTCTCTGTCTCTCTGACAAATAAATAAAAAAATATTCTTTTTAAAAAAGAATGTATTTCTCTAATCTTCTGATTCCATTTCTTTCTTTCCTCCCCTCCCTTTATAGTTTTTAGTGATCTTTGCCAACCCTCGGCATATATAGTTTAAATAACCTAAAGTTGCTCAGGGGAGAACTATATTTACAGTGCCTGTCCATAAGAAGACAGAGTATTCTACTGTACGTCAGACTTGTCCTGTGACCTGTCCTAGAGTTTCAAGACCTCAAAGAATCTATTTCTTTTCTTAAGCATATTAACCAGCATGGATACTCATTAAACAGTAGGAAAATCTACTTTTTAAATGTAAAATGAAAAAATAATTAAGTGACATAAGAAAAAGAAAAAGGTCCCAGAATTAAGAAGTGGTACTAGTAGTTTTCTTCACGACTCTGGAAGTCTTAATCTGTAGTACAGCAGTCAATACACTTTTATTTGTTAATTGGTTGAAGATAATTTTATAGTTCAAACTGAAGGAAAATAAAGAAAGCTCAGAGATGTGGACAGAAATCTAAAAAAAAAAAGACTAGAGTGAAAGTCGTAGAGAATGATCAGTAATTGAAATACTTAAGGAACACTTCTCTACACTAATATGCATATATGCATATGTATATGTGTATATATTTGGGTGTATGTAACTTCCTACACTTGGAAGAATGTATTTTTACTTTTCTCTGTTATGTTCATACTAGTTGGTAAATGATAGAAGGGCATTTTATTTTAATTATTAATCAATTTGTTTATTAATGCAATAACAATTAGGATCCAATTCTCTAAGTATAGTTTATGGATCAGCAGTGGCCATCATCTGGGGATTTGAAAGAAATATAGACTCTCAAGCAAGGTTTACTGAATAGAGCCTTCATCTTAACTTCTTCTTCTTTTTTTTTTTTAAAGATTTTATTTATTTATATGACAGAAAGAGAGAGATCACAAGTAGGCAGAGAGGCAGGCAGAGAGAGAGGAGGAAGCAGGCTCCCTGCTGAGCAGAGAGCCCGATGCGGGACTCAATCCCAGGACCCTGAGATCATGACCTGAGCCGAAGGCAGAGGCTTTAACCCACAGAACCACCCAGCCGCCCTTAACTTCTTGTTAATAAGACCCTCACATGATTTGTATGCATGTTCAAGTTTTGTAGATACCTTTTCAGGACACTTATTTATTTAAGTTTTTCTTCATTTACTTGGGAGAGAGCATGAGAGCGAGAGAGAGAGCATAGAGGGAGAGGGAGAAGTAGACTGCTGAGCAGAGAGCCTGACATGGGGCTCGATTGCAGGACCCCGAGATGATGGCATGAGCCACAGGCAGACACTTAACTGACTGAGCCACCCATGTGCCCACCTTTCACAACATTTAACCTGGCAATGGTGAGGAAGACAGTAAGGGGACACTTTCAGCAGGTACTGCAACAGTCCAGGTGAATGATCCTGAAGGCACGGATTACACAGTGGTACATGTGAAAAGAAACTAAGGAGAGTTACAAATTTCTCCACAAAAATTTTAAAAATAATTCTCTTGAGTAACGTTCACTCTTAAGGATTCTTTGCAATGGACCTGAGGTGAAGCCTAAGTATGAGTATTATTTAAAAGCTCCTCTTAATTTGTGGAAAGAGCCCAAATTTCCATCAACTGATGAATGGAGAAAGAAGAGGGGGTACAGATACACAATAGAATATTACTCAGCCATCGTAAGAACGAAATCTTGCCATTTATAGTGAGGTGGATGGAGCTACAGAGTATTATCCTAAGTGAAATAAGTCAGTCAGAAAGACAAATACCTTATGATTTTACTCATATGTGGAATTTAAGAGACAAAAGAAATGAACATAAGGGAAGGAAAAAAAGAGGGATGCAAACTATAAGAGACTCTTAACTAGAGAGAGCAAACTGAGGGTTGCTGGAGGGGTGGTGGGTGGTCAAACTAGATGGGTGATGGGGATTAAGGAGGGCACTTTTTGTGATGAGCATTAGGTGTTGTACGTAAGTGATGAATCACTAAATTCTACTCCTGAAGCCAATATTACACTGTTTACTAACTAGAATTTAAATAAAAACTTAAAAAAAGTCCCTTGATGTTTCCAGATGTACAGCCAAGGTTGAGAACCATAGCTATACATTTAATATTTGTAAAGCAGAATAATAGTAAATGAAGATAAGACATGATAATAACACAAAAGTGAATTAGTTTCTTAATTATACAAAAAAAATCACCATTTGAAAGCTTAGATCCAGATTTTATTTTAAGCAAATAGATCTTACTCATTTGGGTCTTAACTTAGCAAACAAAGTTTGTTTTCTCCATCAGATTTCATTGCATGTTTTTTTGCATGCTCTCAGCCCATCATGAATTAAATAAAATTTTTTAAAAAGATTTTATTTATTTATTTACGATAGAGCATGGGCATGAGCAGGGGGCTAGTGGAGGGGTCAAAGGAAGAAGAAGACTCCCCACTGAGCAGGGGGCCCAACACGGGGCTTGGTCCCAGGACCCTGGGATCATAACCTGAGCCGAAGGCAGTTACTTAACCAATTGAGCCACCCAGGAACCCCAGATAAATTTTCTTAAATATATTGCTTGATTTAAAAAAAAATAAATTGTTCTGTGGGGAATCACAAGGCATGAATATTATGTATCTAACTGTGACATCAAATTTCTTGTTAAGAGACAAACACATCAGGGGTGCCTGGGTGGCTCAGTGGGTTAAGCCTCTGCCTTTGGCTCAGGTCATGATCTCAGGGTCCTGGGATCCAGGCCTGCATTGGGCTCTCTGCTCAGCAGGGAGCCTGCTTCCTAGGCTCTTTCTCTGCCTGCCTCTGCCTACTTGTGATCTCTCTCTCTCTCTGTATCAAATACATACATACATACATACATACATACATACATACATAAATAAAATCTTAAAAAAAAAAAAAGCCTCTGCCTTCCCTCAGGTCATGATCTCAGAGTCTTGGGATCAAGCCCCGCATGGGGCTCTCTGCTCAGCAGGGAGCCTGCTTTCCCCTCTCTCTACCTGCCTCTTTGCCTGCTTCTCTGCCTACTTGTGATCTCTTTCTCTGTCAAATAAATAAATAAAATCTTAAAAAATAATAAAAAAAGAGACAAACACTTCATTAAAAAGTGAATAGTTAGGTGTCTGGGTGTCTTAGTAGGTTGACTGTCTGGCTTCTGATTTCAGCTCAGGTCATGATCTCAGGCACTGGGCATGGACCCTGCTGAAGATTCTCTCTCTCCCTCTCCCTCTGTCCCCTCCCCACCCAAAAAAGAAGAAAAAAAAATTGAATAGTCAGTGATTTCAATATAGTACTATTTTCTTGCTCATTTTTATTGTGCATTTCTTATAAATTAGTGTTTTTCAATATTAATATTGGGGGTTAGTATTATTTTCTTTATTCTGCTGCACATTTCTCAAATCCAGTTAGTATATACCATCAAGAACCTGGGCTAGCTTACTCGACCAGTTTGTTGAGGTTGAGTTTGTTGGCTTGAGAATTTGAGAATTTGTTGGCTATTACCATCATATGGCAAAACCCTTCACAAAGAATATCAGCACTATCAAGCAGTTGTCCCATGGCAGAGCTTCACCAATTCATTATTTATTTATTTATTTATTTATTGCTGTTGTTCTCAAACTCATGCTTTCTATTTATCTTGTTGTTCAGAGAAGAAAGAAAGGAGCTAAGTTTTTCTTTAGGCACATACTATTTGTCATACATCGTGCTAGAAGTTTACATACAAACCATCTAATTCTTATAACTTGCTAAACAGTGTTAAAGTCAGGTCTGCCTGACTTCCAGCCCATGCACTTTTGACTATTCATCATCTTTCTTGTTAAGTATTATAGAACTCCAAGATAGTTGTGATTTAAAAATACAGTTGACCCTTGAGCAACACAGATTTGGACTGCACAGGCCCACTTATATGTGGATTTCTTTAGATACACTACTGTGAATATATTTTCTCTTCCTTATGATTTTCTTAATAACAGTTTCTTTTCTTTAGCTTAGTGTATTGTAAGAATAGAGTATATAATACATAAAACATACAAATTACGCATTGACTGTTTATGTTATCAGTAAGTGATTCAAAAGTTATACATGGATTTTGGGGGTGCCTGGCTGGCTCAGTGGATACAGCAAGTGACTATTGATCTCAGGGTCGTGAGTTCCAGCTCACTGGGTGTGGAGCCTACTTAAAAAAAAAAAGGCATATGTGGATTTTCGACTATGTAGGGTGTTGGCATACCTACGCTCTGAGATGTTGAAGGGTCAACTGTATTAAGCAGAAAATCCTTTTGGTCTTACAGAGCACTTTTCTTTCAGTTGCCAAAGTAGTATCATAAAACCCTTTGTATTCCTTTATACTTTTGTTTAAAATTCTCTAGCTTCTCATTTCCTTCTTTGTGTAAAGTCAGGAGTCTTACTGTCAGATTCCCTGTTTGCATTTGCAGATTATTCTGTGTACACACCCATTTTGGGTCCTGTCAAAACAAATTTATTTTAGTTCTCTGAATCTGCCTGGGTTCTTTTGTGTTTCCCTGTTATACAGTTTGCTCTGCTTGTAATGTTTTTATTCCTTAATCCAATGACAATTTTCTTTTTTTTTTAAAGATTTTATTTATTTATTCGACAGAGAGAGATTACAAGTAAGCAAAGAGGCAGGCAGAGAGAGAGAGGAGGAAGCAGGCTCCCTGCTGAGCAGAGAGCCTGATGTGGGCCTCGATCCCAGGACCCTGAGATCATGACCTGAGCCGAATGCAGAGGCTTAACCCACTGAGCCACCCAGGCACCCCAATGACAATTTTCTACCCTACTGTATTAGTCTGGGTCTCCAGAGAAGCAGAATCAATATAAGATCTACATGTAAGTTTTACTCTAAGAAATTGGCTTACATGATTATAGAGGCTGAGAAGTCCCAGGATCTGCAGCCCGCAAGCTGGAGGCCCAGGAGAGCTGAGGGTATGGTTCTAGTCTGTGCTGAAAGACCTGACAACCAGGAGAACTAATGGTGCAAATTCTAGTCCGGGTCCCAAAGTAGGAGAAAATTGATGTTCCTGGCTCAAAGACAGGCAGAGAGAGCAAATTCTCTGTAACTCCACTTTTTTGTTATTCAGGTAGACAGCAATCTACTTTAAGCAGTCTATGGATTGAAATGTTATTCTTTCCACAAACACCTTCACAGACAGCCCCAGAATAATGTTTAACCAAGTATCTGGGCTCCCCTTGGGCTGGTTCAATTGACATAACAGTAACCATCACCCCTTCCTTTATATTTAACATTTAAGGGTCATCTATGCTTTAAACCTTTCCTCAGCATTCTGGGCTGAGTTAATTGTTTCCCTTGGCACATAAGGCAGAGATGGCTAGTTGTTCATCCACTGTTCTTTTCCTGCTGGACACACAGTTAGACCACATTACCCAAACTCCTTTTCGCTTTGGTGTGGCCATGGAGCCTTACACTTAATTTTTTCTCACACAATCCGCTCTTCTCTCTTCTCTTGTCTGTTAGCTGTTTCTTTATACTGACAAGGAACACATTCATTTCTCTTCCACCCAGTCTCAGCCCTACTGAGGCTTGGTTAAATTTCATGTGAGAAATAAAATTTTATTGTATTAAGTCACTGATTTGGGGATTTATGTTTAACAACAGCAAGTCTTACCTAATACACACATTGTAACAGATGTTCTTAATGTCCCTTCCCATATTATTACAATAGCTTTGACCTGCTGCTTCTGGAGTAGGGAGTTTCTGGCACACTGACCAGTTTGTATCTCAAGCATCTGAATCCCTTTGCTTCACTGTCTGAGGGATTTCTCCAGCACCTGAGAAGCTTGCCATGCACTGTGGCAGCCTGGAAGAGTGGCAGAAAGCCTCAGGCAATGGGGGTGGAAGTCAGTGGGTCACATGCTTCAGCCTTCCAATACATCAGTGGGACAACTGGGAAGCACGTTTTACCTGGTTCTCAGAGGGTCCACAGTAGGATTTAGTCCCAGTGCCTATGTGGTAATCTGCTTTATAATATCTTCCCATTTCTCCTTTCCTTCAACCCCTGGTAACCACTATTCTACTCTCTACCTCATTAATTTGACCACTTTAGATTTCTTATAAATTTGGGAACATGCAGTATTTGTTCTGTCACTGGCTTATTTCACTTCTCATAATGTCCTCCAGCTTTATGCATGGTGTTGTAAATGGTAGGATTTCCTTTGCTTTTTTTTAAAGACTGAATAATATCCCATACATTTTCTTTATCGATCCATCCATGGGTATACATTTAGGTTGTTTCCATCCATGCCTTGGTTGTTGTAAATAATGCCGCAATGAACATATGGGTGCAGATATCACTTTAAGAGAGTGATTTTATCTCCTGCAGATATATATTCAGAAGTGGGATTACTGGATCATATGGTAGTTCTATTTTTAATTTTTTTAAAGATTTTTTTTTAAAGTAATCTCTACCCCCAACATGGGGTTCCAACCTTGAGACCAAGGGTCGCATGTTCTGTAGACTGAGCCAGCCAGGAGCCCCTCTATTTTTAATTTTTTAGGAACTTCATAGACGTCCGTTTCTTTGGGGTCAGTTGTAGGAGCTTTGTTTCCTTCCGTGGTATCATCTTTACTTAATTCTTATCGACCTTTCTGTCTTTGCCTTGGTGTCTGTGCACTTGAGTGAGCACTCTCTTCGAGACTTTACAGGAAAGACCTTCACCAGTTAGCTCAGTTTGGGCTACTGGGCAAGTCAGCTGGTAGTTAGTATCTGGCGGCAGGTGGGGCGGCTATAGGAGTTCCTCGTTGGGTGAGGTTCTGGCCTGTGCCGAGCCTGGGGGGTCTGCTGGCTGGGCTCTGTATTCAAGTGAGACCACGGGGTTGGCTCCCTGCTCAGGCAGGGCAGCTGGCCACACTCTGTGGTGAGCTTGGGGCCGCTAGTTGCGCTCCCCAATTCCCTCTGGTCATGTTCCCAAGCAGGGAGTGGCACTAATGCATTGAGCGATTGCACCGGGCTTGCAAGTGTGTGTCAGCCTCACTCCGGGTTGGATGAGCCTCAGGCTGTATACTCTCTGATTGGATGGTGCCACCCATAGGATTCTGGGTTCGGGCGGCGGCGGGTTTGGTTTCGCAGTTGGACCGGCGTCTCAGGCTGTGCTGTGTGGTGTGGGCGTGATGCGAACTGCGTCCCCAAGTTGTGCGGGGCCACAGGTCAGGCTTCGAGAGCAGGTAGGGCGTTCGCTACGCTCTGTTGGAGGGTGAAGTTGCTGGCTCGCCTCGCGGGTGTAGAGGGGCCTTCAGCTGTGTCCCGCAGTTGGGGGTGGGGCTGTGCTCCGTGGCTTGGCCGGGTGCTGCCCTGGCTTCCTTGTCGGGTGTGGCTGCAGACGGTGCTCAGTGGGCATGGTCACTGGCTGGGCTCTTTGTGTGGACGCGGCCGCAAGCTGCATTCTGCAGTGGGGCAGGGTCCAGTGCCGGGCACGGCTGCCGGGCGCAGTTGTGGGCTGGGCGCCGCTGCTGTTCAGGGTCCCTGGTTATGTGGCCCTGGAAGCTATGTTCAACAGTTGGGCATGGCTCCTGGCTTGGCTCCCTGCCAGGAAGGTAGGATGTGTTCCAAGGCAGCTGGCTGGCTGTAGCCAGACTTCCGGAGGGATCGACTAGAGGCTTGGTTGAGCAATGGGGTAGGACTGTGAATTTGCAATATGGTAAAAGTATAGTTGCTTCTCTTATCCTTCCTTCTCAGTGTCTGTGGTCCAGGGGGTTGCTTCAGCTTTATCCACCGGGTTCTGGAATTTTCACAATGGTGCCTTGTCTATGGATAGTTGTTCGTCTTATGTGTGTGTGTTGGGGGGGCGGGGAACTGAAGTCAGAATGAGCTAAGTGGCCATATTGATGATGTCCAGAGACAGAGTTGTGGATTCAAATACTACCTCCGTGGTTTAGTAGCTGTGTGATCTGGGTCAGTTACTTAACGTCTCTGAGGCTCAGTTTAAAATGGGGATATTTAAAATGAGGATAATTGGGTGCCTGGGTGGCTCTGTGGGTTAAAGCCTCTGCCTTCGGCTCAGGTCATGATCTCAGGGTCCTGGGATTGAGGCCCGCATCAGGCTCTCTGCTCAGCAGGGAGCCTGCTTCCTCCTCTCTCTCTGCCTGCCTCTCTGCCTGCTTGTGATCTCTCTCTTTGTGTCGAATAAATAAATAAAATCTTTAAAAAAATAAAATGAGGATAATAAGGCTACCTTAGAGATTGTGATAAGATGAAAGTGTCCATTGGACACGGCTCCCAATAAATCATAGCTTCCAAAGATAGTTGTATTTAAATTTGAGTGACTATCAATGAGAAGAGAAAAAGTTGTTTAGCTATTTAAAAAGTTTTCATTTTGCAGATAAAATTTTCCTACTCAGAGAGACAGCCACTTGCTCAGGTTTCTTTCTCACAATACTTGTAACTGTGATGTAGATGTGAGGAGAAGTTGAAAGCTATATGTTTCTGAACTGGAAACCCCTATGGGGAGGCAGGCAAAGAAAGAAAAATTCACATTTCATAATGAGGGAGAAATGTTTGGTTGCATGATCATTTCTCTTAAGATGACTCCATCAACCACTGCATGGCAGTGACTGTGGTTCTCGACCTTTCTTTTGTTCATAGAGCCCTTTGGGCCAGGCTTGAAAATGCTTAGATGGAGTGAATATGAGGAAAAGAAGGTAATGTTATGTTAGGCTAGGTATGAGCCCGGAAACAGGTCATCTAGTATGCTGTAGGTCAATCTCATCTTTGGGTCATTGAAAAAAAATTTTAAGGTTTTTTAAAAATTAATTTATTTGACACAGAGAGAGAGAGAGGGGTGGGGAGTGCACAAGCATGGGCAGTGGCAGGCAGAGGGAGAGGGAGAAGCAGGCTTCCCCTGAGCAGGTAGCCCAGATGCAGGGCTCCATCCCAGGACCCCGGAATCATGACCTGAGCTGAAGGGAGATACTCAACCGGCTGAGCCACCCAGGTGCCCCTGAAAATTTTTGAAGATGAATGAAAGTGTTTTTAATTCAGCCGGCACTGTGTGTCCATGATAAAGATGTGATTCTAGAAGTGGGGAAATTGTGCTGGCATCTTCTCCTTGCCAGAGTCCATACTGGTCACTCCCAGGAGCTCTCTCTCTCTCCCACCTGTGTTCTGGAAGATTCCTTCTCTGGCCTTTGCACTAAATGATAAACATCTTTTTCTTTTTTTCTTTTCTTTTCTCTTTTCCTTTCCTTTTTTTTTTCTTTCCCTTCCCCTTCTCCTTTCCCTTTCCTTTCCTTCCCTCCCTGCCTCCCTTCCTTCCTTGGAAGGGCAAAGAGAGAATCTTAAGCAGGCTCCATGTCCAGCATGGAGCCCGATATGGGGCTTGATCTCACGACTTTGAGATCATGACCTGTGCCAAAATCAAGAGTCGGCCGCTTAATGGACAGAGCCACCCAGGACCCCAACACATTTCATTTTTGAGCTTTTACAAGCCTGAGGAAATACTACCAGATGTTCCGTTATAGCTGAAAAGACTGGTGGAATTTTGTTCAATTTCTTTGGGTCAGCAATCCTGGAACAGCTCAGTGGGGTGTTTCATGCTTAGGGTCTTTCATGAGGCTGCATTCAAGATGGCAGGAGGAGGGCGCCTGGGTGGCTCAGTGGGTTAAAGCCTCTGCTTTCGGCTCAGGTCATGATCTCAGGGAGCAGGGAGCCTGCTTCCCCCCCCCTCTCTCTGCCTGCCTCTCTGCCTCCTTGTGATCTCTCTCCCTCCCTGCCTCTCTGCCTCCTTGTGATCTCTCTCCCTCTGTGAAATAAATAAATAAAATCTTAAAAAAAAAAAAAAGATGGCAGGAGGGATTGCCATCTTGGAAGGCATGGCTGGAATTGGTGGATCTGCTTGCAAGAAGACTCTCTCATCTGGGTGTTGTCAGGAGGCCTTAATTCCTCACCAAATGGGCCTTTCCACAGGGTTTCTTTCTTTTTTTTTTTTAAAGATTTTATTTATTTATTTGACACAGAGAGAGGGATTACAAGTAGGCAGAGAGGCAGGCAGAGAGAGAAGAGAGAGGAGGAAGCAGGCTCCCCGCCAAGCAGAGAGCCTGATGTGGGTCTCAATCCCAGGACCCTGGGATCATGATCTGAGCCAAAGGCAGAGGCTTTAACCCACTGAGCCACCCAGGCGCCCTCCACAGGGTTTCTTACAATGTAGTAGTAGGACCTCCCACAGAGCAAGCACGCGAGCAGGTGGAAGGTTTTAAAAGACATTTTCTCTTTCATTCTGTCTTTATGCAGACTGGTTTGCATACGCTTCTCACTAGCTCCTTGATCCCAAGGAAAGAACCAGATTTATATTACCAGATTGGAACTTCTTTTTTGTCATCTCGAAGATATTGCAGATTTCTCATCCAGGCTGTGGGTGGCTTGACTCACCCGTAGTCAACACACTGTCCTCATCTTCTTCCTCCACTTCCACAGTGTCACATAAGCCATAGTTTCAGTCAGTGGTAGGAAGCAGATTTTTTCAGCTTCATTTTATTTTTTTTATTTTTATTTTTTTAAAGATTTTATTTATTTATTTGACAAAGAGAGAGAGAGAGAGAGATCACAATTAGGCAGAGAAGCAGGCAGAGAGAGAGGGGGAAGCAGGCTCCCCGCAGAGCGGAGAGCCCGACGTGGGACTTGATCTCAGGACCCTGAGATCATGACCTGAGCTGAAGGCAGAGGTCCAACCCACTGAGCCACCCAGGTGCCCTCAGCTTCATTTTAGAAATAAGAGAATCTCTTTTAAGTCTCTGTCTTCCAGGGAATTTTGGCTTTGCTACCCCACTTAGTATTAAGTTCTGATGTACCCATGTGCTCTTTAGGCTTATGCATTACAATTCTCTGCTTGGAAAGCTCTTTTCCAGAATTTTGTATGACTTTTTGCTTTACCTCTTTAGAGAAGTTATTCATGTCTGACCCATTTAAGGAAAAATGCTGTTACTGTTCTGTAATTTCCCACAAAAGTGTGAATCCTGTGAGACAGGGATTTTGTTGGGTTTGGGTTTGTATATAGTTCTATTGCCCAATGCAATGCACAGAAACGGGTATGTAGTTATGTACTCAGTAAATATTTTAAAATATAAATAGATGAATGAAATTATGGCATTATTTGTGGTAAAGTTGTGTGTGCTTGAAAAGGGAGAAAGAAAGAAGAAAGGAAATTAACATCAATTGACAAATTATTATGTGCCCATTCCTTGTACTAGATACCTTGAATACATTATCATACTTAATCTTCACATATCTATGGGGCCAAGATCAAAATCATACCACTGATTAGTGACAGAGATAGATGTTAAGGTCTCAGTATACTGAATTTGTATATCAAATAGTTTTAAGTACACGAGGATTACTGACTAAGGAAGCAATACATTCTATTGTGTTGTAAATAATATTTTATGGGCTATAATTACAAGCTGTAAACATGAGCTATTTTGTGGTTTTTGGGATTCTACTACCAACAAATAGGATCTTGGAAATGTAGATGATAAGTGAAGTCTATGCTGGGATAACTCTTTGCCTTCAGTTTGGTTTTTTTTTTTTTTTTTTTCGGGACCAATCATGAGAACCACAAACAGCCCTTGGGGCTGAAAACTTCTTTTGATCAAGTGAATTACTGTTGCTTTGAATTTACTTTCTTTGCAATAAGTGAAGGAATGGATTCCATATCCCATCTTCTAAATAGCCATCAAAAATCCTGATAGGATTCCCGTTTTTCTCTGAGCATTAAGTCTTTAAAATTGCAAATGCTTAAGTGTTAAGGGTTTTTAGTAATATACTTTCTTGGAAAATATATCAAAATAGAGTTGTCAGAGATCCCTAAAATCACTGCTGAGCAAATAATCCTCCAAGGCTGTCTAGGTCTAAGGGGATTTTTATTCAGCCTTGGGGTTATTTTGTTGACAAGGAGCTTACTAAACACTGAATAGAAGAAAACCCATTTATGAGAAATGGGCCAGTTGGTGCATCAAATCAGTGGTTAATCTAAACCTGGCAGAGAAACACATGCATTGTGTCAGCTTAGTAGAATGCACATGAGTCATACATTTTCTTTTTCATTTGTTCCAATCACAAACCAATTTAACTTTGTGGGTTGTGTGCTGGAAAGTCTATCCATGGATGCATGAAGAGAAATTGAGAAATCGGGTGCAGAAAACTTAGATTATATGATCTATTTAGGGAAATACTTAAATATAGCAAATTGTAATTAAGTCTTCTGTACTGCTTTAGCAATGTGAATATAGATTAGTTTTTATGAAAAATTATGAAAAGTTCAAACATATGATTATTGTTTTCAGCAATCCAAAAGAATAGCTATCAATTTGAAATTTAAAAATTCTGTAAGAAATTGAGGATATGATATTTAAATCTGAAATAATAATTGGATCTTTTGGAAAGGCAACACATATCTCATTCAAGCATTATGCCCATTGATGAACGGCTCTACATGAAGAAATCTTGGCCTGGAGTAGGGCAAGCATGAGGACATGGTTGAGGAACCCTGAGTTCTAGCCCTGGTTTTTTGAAACTCTTGTGATTTGACCTGGATCAGCTCACTTCATTTTCCAGGATTTAATCTAAATAAATATATAAATAAGCAAGCAAGGAAGTGTGATCTAAGAGGTATAAATACTGGACTTTCTTTTTCTTTTCAAATATATATGAAACCTACAAAAATGACCTCATAAAAGGTAACAAAGGAAGAGTCAAAAAACACCAAAGCATTGATTCGCATACACAGTATTCTGAAGTATGACTGAAGTTTTACACCAGATCTATAGTTCTAGTTTTTAGGTTTCAGAACTTTCTTTAAAATATTTATTAAACCATTATGTCTAAGCCTGAAATAGAAAACAACAACAACAACAAAGTAGGGCTGCTTTGGCTGGGACTGATGGTAACTGAGCACATTTTCCTCATCCTAACTCATGCTTCCATTGCCCATGAGAATTTCTAGAGAAGACAATGAAACTATTTTATTTTTGGTTGATAGTCCCTATGTTCTTTGCAGTTCTAATGATTTGAGATTTTGTGCTTTTACATAATGACATGCTCCCTTTGGATCAAAATTCCATTTTGAATTATGTAAAATGATTTCTTTATTTTTTATTTTATTTTATTTTTTTAGTTAAAATGATTTCTTTAATCAACAAATATTTATTGAGCTACTACTATATACCAGGCAATTTAGGTTTTGGAATATTTAGGTTTTGGAATAAGTGAATAAACAAACAGGCATGTAGAGAAATATTCTTTCACTCATGGAGCCTATATTTAGTGAGGAATGACACAATAAAAAAAATAAATATGTTGTATGCCAAATGATTAGTACTATAAAGAAAGATAAGTGTGTGAGGGAGCTGAGCTTCTGGGTGGGGAGTCTGTATTGCTATTTTGTGTAGGATGGTCAGGAAAGTCCTCACTGAAGAGGGAACACAGAATGCAGAGGTTCTTTTTTTTTTTTTTTAAAGTTTTTATTTATTTATTTGACACAGAGCGAGAGAGAGAGATTACAAGTAGGCAGAGAGGCAGGCAGAGAGAGAGAGAAGGAAGCAGGCTCCCCACTGAGCAGGGAGCCCGATACAGGCCTCGATCCCAGGATGCTGAGATCTGACCTGAGCTGAAAGCAGAAGCTTTAACCCACTGAGCCACCCAGGTGCCCAAATGCAGAGGATCTGAGGTAGGGGCATGCTTGGCGTGTTCATAAACAAGCAAAGGGACCCATGTGGCTTGACTGAACTGGGGAAAAGGAAGAATGGTAGAAGATGATACTACAGAAGTCTTTGGGAAGGGGAGGGTGGAGAGATGGTGCAAAATCATGTAACACTTCTAGGCCACTGTAAGGGCTTTAGATTTCAGTACAAATAAGGTAGGAAGTCATGGGGGCGATTTTGAGCAGAGAAGTAATATTATATAACTTATGTTATAAAATGGCTTGCCCTGGCAATTGTGTGGATAATAACTTTATTTTTTTATTTGAAAATTTTTTCTTTTTAATATTTCATTTAAGCTGAATTAGCCACCATATAGTACCTCATTAGTTTCATATGTAGTGTTCAGTAATTCATCAGCTGCATATAACACCCAGTGCTCATCACATCATGTGCCCTCCTTAATGCCCATCACCCAATTACTCCATCCCCCCACCCACCTCCCCTCTAGCCACCCTCAGTTTGTTTCCTATAGATAAGAGTCTCTCATGATTTTTTTCCCTCCCTGATGACTTCCCATTCAGTTTTCCCTCCCTTCCCCATGATCTTCTGCACTGTTTCTTATATTCCACATATGAGTGAAACATTATATATAATTGTCTTTCTCTGTTTGACTTATTTTGCCCAGCATAATACCCTTTAGTTTCATCCATGTCAATGTAAATAGTAAGTATTCATTCTTTTTGATGGCTGGGTAATATTCTCTCTCTCTCTCTCT
>LNAC01000004.1:6134614-6276286 GCA_002007465.1 Ailurus styani | reverse complement strand
CTCTGAACATTGGGGTGCAGGTGCCCCTTCAGATCATTACATTTGTATCTTTGGGGTAAATACCTAGTAGTGCAATTGCTGGATCATAGGATAGCTTTATTTTTAACTTCTTGAGGAACCTCCATACAGTTTTCCAGAGTGACTATACCAGTTTGCATTCCCACCAATAGTATAAGAAGGTTCCCCATTCTCCACATTCTTTTTTTTTTTTAAAGATTTTATTTATTTATTTGACAGAGAGAGAGAGAGAGAGAGAGAGAGAGATCACAAGTAGGCAGAGAGGCAGGCAGAGAGAGAGAGAAGAGGAAGCAGGTTCCCTGTCGAGCAGGGAGCCTAATGTGGGTCTTGATCCCAGGACCCTGAGATCATGACCTGAGCCAAAGGCAGAGGCTTTAATCCGCTAAGCCACCCAGGCGCCCCCTTTCTTCACATTCTTATGAACACTTGTTGTTTCCTGTCTTGTTAATTTTAGCCATTCTGACTGGTGTAAGGTGGTATCTCGGATTTTGAGTTGTATTTCCCTGATGCCAAGTGATGTTGAGCATTTTTTCATGGGACTATTGGCCATTTGTATGTCTTCATTGGAGAAGTGTCTGATCATATCTTCCACCCATTAATTGACTGGATTATTTGTCTTTGGGTGTTGAGTTTGATAAGTTCTTTATAGATCTTGGATACTAGTCCTTTATCTGATACATCATTTTCAAATATCTTCTCCTATTCCATAGGTTGCCTTTTAGTTTTGTTGACTATTTCCTTTGCTGTGCAGAAGCTTTTTATCTTGATGAGGTCCCAACAGTTCATTTTTGGTTTTGTTTCCCTTCCTTTTGGAGTCCTGTCTAGCAAGAGGTTGCTGCGGGTGTAATCACAGAGGTTGCTTCCTGTGTTCTCTTCTAGGATTTTGATGGATTCTTGTATCACATTTAGGTCTTTCATCTGTTTTGAGTTTATTTTTGTGGATGGTGTACGAAAAAGGTCCAGTTTCATTCTTTTGCATGTGGCTGTCCACTTTTCCCAGCACCGTTTTTTGAAGAGACTGCCTTTTTTCCATTGTATATTCTTTTCTGCTTTGTCGAAAATTAGTTGACCATGGAATTAAGGGTCCATTTCTGGGGTCTCTATTCTGTTCCATTGATTTCTGTGTCTGTTTTTGTGCCAGTACCATACTGTCTTTTTTTTTTTTTTAAAGATTTTATTTATTTATTTGACACAGAGAGAGAGAGATCACAAGTAGGCAGAGAGGCAGGCAGAGAGACAAGGAGAGGAGGAAGCAGGCTCCCTGCTGAGCAGAGAGCCCGATGCGGGCCTCGATCCCAGGACGCTGAGACCATGACCTGAGCCGAAAGCAGAGGCTTTAACCCACTGAGCCACCCAGGCGCCCAGTACCATACTGTCTTGATGATTATGGCTTTGTAATAGAGCTTGAACTCTGGAATTGTTTCTTTTTTTTTTTTTTTTTGAACTCTGGAATTGTGATGCCACCAACTTTTGTTTTCATTTTCAACATTACTTTAGAAAAAACAAAACAAAACAAAACAAAACATTACTTTGGCTACTCAGGGACTTTCTGGTTCCATACGAATTTTAGGATTATTTGTTCCAGCTCTGTGAAAAATGTTGATGATATATATTTTTTAAAGATTTTATTTATTTATTTGTCAGAGAGAGAGACAGTGAGAGAGGGAATACAAGCAGGAGGAGCGGGAGAGGAAGAAGCAGGCTTCCTGCTGAGCAGGGAGCCCGATGTGGGGCTTGATCCCAGAACCCTGGGATCATTACCTGAGCCAAAGGCAGACACTTAATGACTGAGCCACCCAGGCATCCCTGTTGATGGTGTTTTGATAGGGATTACATTGAATATGTTGATTGCTCTGGGTAGCATAGGCATTTTAACAATATTTATTCTTCCAATCCATGAACGTGGAATGTTTTTCCTTTTCTTTGTGTCTTCCTCAATTTCTTTCATAAGTGTTCTGTAGTTTTTAGAGTACAGATCCTTTACCTCTTTGGTTAGGTTTATTCCTAACCAAAGGAAGGTATCTTATAGTTTTTGATGCAGTTGTAAATAGCATCAATTCCTTAATTTGCATGGAAACCGATTGAAGGAAGGGTTTTGACAAAGAGTCTAAGTGATTAACAGGTTCAAATGCTAGAGATAACATTAAGGTGAAGTCTGAGAAGGAGGAGGAGGTCCTCACTGGTGACTTCACAAGACTGAATGAAGTAGAGGCCTTAAGTGGATTACATTCAATAGGAAAAGAATCATCAAGGAATATAATACATTTTTGATGAGTTTTGCTGTGAAGGTGGGAAATGTGAAGGTGATACTTGGTAACAAGTAGTTACTTATAAAATGATATATATTACTGCATGTTTGTGTGCTAATGGGGGATGATCCAGTACAGATGGGGTAATGTGATGCTACCTTAAGGAGAGGAGAATTCCTAGAACAATACTCTTGAGTAGGTAGAGGATATTGGGATCTAGGGCACACATGGAGAAGGCATACTAAGATAGAAGGAAGGAAGGTGGTCATAATAATCTGGGGGTGGAGGCGTTAATGATTTGAGGAAAGTGAAAAAGCTATAAAATACAAGGAAAATCCAAGTATATTGTAGGAAAATATAATATGATGCCTTGGGTATCATGAAAAGCCTACTTGAGGTTAGCGCTCTTGACTTCAAAGTGAGACCAGTCAGCATGGTTCTGTGTTATTCTCCAGGTACTTGTACCTGCGTGAATGCAAGCGCTATGTAAGGAAGGAGGTCAGAATATAAAAAGGGGATAGTAACTGTGAAAAAAAAAATTGCAAGATTGTAGTTTCTAGTGGGTAAAAGAAATACTGAAAACTTGGTATCAGAGAGAATGAGGAGACGTGGAGGTAGGGGGTGGTTGCAAAAGAGAGTAATGTTTAATATTGAGATTGTGAAGGGAATGTCATTTAGGGCAGTGTGTGGCTTAAGAGAAGAGGAAATCAAAATTATTTAAAGAGTAGAGGTCAGTGAACTGCCTGGCTATTAAAATCACCAAGAATTATGACAGCAATCAAGTTGTAGACAATGGCAGTGACCGTATCTCAATTACATTATGAAAATCATGCTGTATTTTAATTGAAATTCAAAGTACTTAAGAATTAGAAGTATAATTATCTTTATTTAATAGCAAAAATTTCACTGGAAGAGTAGATTAAAAATCACTGTTCAAAAGCTGTATTTTATTGAAAAATGCTATGTCTTTTTAGAGTTGTTCCATTTAGTATATTTAGTAGAAACATTATAGATATAGATATTTAGTAGAAATTCCTGATGTATGTACTCCTTATGGCTTCCACATCTTTGTGTTTGGCCATCACCTCTCAAACCATAAAAGGATACAGAATCCTTTTGTGCAAAGAAGTATAAAAAGTCCAATACTGAGATATTTGAGAAGCAAGTTCTGCTAACCATTCTAAATGATATAGGTCAAGTTTCCCTGATTTTTTTTTTTCTGGTAAACAAAGCGAAGCATAGGCATGAAACATACACATTTATTTTTAGAGTTAGATATTATTATCTGTATATATATTAACTATGCATTTATTATGTTTAATTTTTCAAACAGACTTACTATTGAACCCTATGATTAGAGGATGGTTGTCTGGGGGTCTGAGTTTGGCTTAGCCATTGTGATAATGGGAGACATATTAAAACTTTGATCCAGTCTTCCTATTTTTGATCTACATTTTAGGGAAAAAGAAAGGTCATTTCAGATTTTGGCATGCAGAAAAACTTCAGAGATACCACTAAGGAAAAGTCACTGTTCCAAGAAATTACCTGCTGTGTAACTTGAGCAAATTACCATTCAGCATCTGTCTTTGGCAGTAAAGACTATAAACTAAATTGGCCCCCAGTATGTATTAGATGGAACCCCATCTTGTGGTCCTATCTATCTCTCCTGAAATTAGTGTCATTGTCTCACTTTTAATTTGTTTCACTTACTGTCATTATTTCACCTTGAAGTTGGAGAAAATGTTCAAGGCTCTAGTGCTTTTATTTCAAAGCATAATCTACTTGATCCTGGAATTTAACTTCGATCATCTCATTTTACCAGTAAGAAAACTGAGGACCAGGAAAACACAGTGGTTTGTTCAAGTTCACATTATTAGTGGAAGTTTGCAATCAGAAGCTAGATCTCCTGTATACATCTACTGTATCTTACTGCCGTTAAAATATTAGGTGTAAATAAAATTTGGCAAGGTTACAGCTTGACACTTGGAAATGTTAATGATTCTGTACCTTTAAAGAGCTTATTCAATTAAGACAAATATTCGGCTCTGTTACCACAGCACTATAGAAGCATAATTGGAGTCTGGGGGAATCTAAGCATTAGCATTTATTACAGTGGCATTTCTAAGTAAAATCTGATTATAAGCTTCTAAGTATGTTAATAATTACTATATAGCATTGCTACTAGAAATATATGAGAAAGGTTCTTTTTCTAAAACATTTAAGTTTCTATTCTAGACTTTAAAAGCAGGAGAGGATGCATTACTGATTTTAAAAATCCATATATAAGGCTTTTAGTAGTAGTGATAATATATCCAAAGATGGAGAAGTATAGTATTTCCTTTTAAATAAAAGAGGACAACTGTATCGTGAATTTGTTGCTTAACTTTTATCCTATTTTCTGCATCATGACTTGATATTAAAACCTTCTAATTTCAAAGGAATATTTTGTTTAAAAATATTTTCAGTTTTATTACAAATAAAAATTGTGTATATTTAAGGTGTACAACATGATGTTTTGGTTCGTGTATACATTGTGAAATGATTACCACAATCAAGTTAATCAAGAAATCCATCACCTGACATAGTTACTTTTATTTTTGTGATGAGAACATTTAAGATATACTGTTATAGCAAATTTCAAGTATATAATACAGTATTATAATTACAGTCACTGTGCTGGACACGAGATCTCCAGAACTTACTCATCCTGCATAATTGTAAGTTTGTACCCTTTAACCAATGTCTCCCCATTTTTTCTTTTGTCCAGTCCCTGGGAATCACCATTATACTCTCTGCTTTTATGAATTTAACTTTTTTAGCTTCTCTCTGTGAGGTCATGCAGCATTTGTCCTTCTGCATCTGGCTTATTTCACTTAGCATAATGTCCTCTAATCCATATTATTGCAGATGACAGCATTTGTCCTTCTGCATCTGGCTTATTTCACTTAGCATAATGTCCTCTAATCCATATTATTGCAGATGACAGGATTTCTGTACTTTTAGAAGCTGAGTAATATGCCATTGTGTATATAAACACACACACCATATTTTCTTTATTCATCTGTCAATGGACACGTCTCTTGTTTCTGTGTATATCTTGATTATTGTGAATAATGCTACAATGAATATGGGAGTGCAGATATCTTTTCAAGGTACTGGTTTTGTTTCTTTTAAATATATTCCAGAAGTGAGGTTACTGGATCATATGGTAGTTTTATAGTTAATTTTTTGAGGAAGCTCTCTTGTTTTCTATAGTGGCTCTACCAATTTACTTTCCCACCAACAATGTACAAGGGTTCTCTTTCCTCTACATCCATACCAATATTTCTTATCTTTTGTATTTTTGTTAATAGCCATTCTAACAGGTGTGAGGTGATATCTCATTGTGGCTCTGATTTTCATTTCCCTGAGGATTAGTGATTTGGGCATCTTTTTATAGATCTGTTGGGTTAAACTGTGAATCAAACAATTTCCTCAGCCTCAGATGCTTTCCAGAACCTGGTTAACTTTATTGTCCTAATTGACTTAGAGATTTGGTCCACATGTAGAAAAAAGGATATTTTTGTTCATAAGCATATATTGAGTGTGATTTGACAGTAACATTAGTGGTGGTTCAGGTGGGCATAGCTTTTTGGTTCTCTGTATTCACCACTCTACTTACTAAAAAGGATTTAACCATAAATATTCATTAATGATGTTGCTTCCCAGTGGCTTACTGTATCAAGGGCTGTACCTGCCCACTACCCAGGTTGCTGCCACTTTATTTGTTCATTACCTTTATTAGCACATACATATGTTTTTGATTTGATATTATCTGCTTATTGCCCCAACAGTTTCATGTTTTTCCTTCAGACTCTGGACATTAGTGGTAGGGACTGTGGAGTTCTTTTCCCAATTTACTTCTTTACATAATTTGCTGATGTAGTAACCAGCTAAAATAAGATATTGCCCTGGCTGACCTGGTTAATCTCAGTGCACTGACTACTCTTGGATATAAGTCTCTTGTGCCTTCACTAAAGTTTCTCTTAGCTCATGTTATTCTAACCACAAAAAAACCCATCCAACAACAACAACAGAAAAAAACAAAAACAAACATAATAGGGAGTAAACACAACAGCCACAAAAAACATAAACTGTTAGCATTGATCCATAAAGGATGACTAATAAGTCCCTTCAATTGTTATTGAGACACTGTCAAGACAAGTCTTCAAACTACCTCATCCAGTGGCTACAAGATCACTTGAATTATTTTCCGTCTGTGGTCATATGGTATTAGCAACATATTATTAAAAGTAATTAAATTTATCCCATGGAAAGAGGAGGAGCCTGGGACACAGTAGGAAATCAATGAGTATCTGAAGATAAATATCAGATTTTTCATTTACTGGTTTCTGTGAACAGATTATCTGTATGATTTGTGTGTTCATAGCTATGAATAAAGCAGTTATTTTGGAACATAATGCCACTAGCAGTAACAGTACCACTTATAGAGTTCTCATGTGTGGGACAGTATGCTAAACACTTTAATGTATATTATCTCTTTTGAGCTTCAAGACTTGTTCACAATCCAGTTTTTGTTATTTTTTTATATTGAAACCTAAGAGAAATTACACCCATAGAGCTCAAAGAAAGATACTCATTGGTGTCATAAAGAATATTCTCAAAGCATTCCTGTTATGTGTCAGAATATGCTAGGGACTGACCTGCTATCTTGTATCTGGCCTTGAGTAAAAAGAAGAAGTTAAACTTTAATTATTTTTCTTCTATTCAGTTCTGTCATTCTTAAGAGTTGAGGTGATTTTGGGGTGATCCTCAGGGTTTTTAATGTCCTATTAACATTTTTCTTATTTCCTTCTAAATCCAGAAGGTTAGCCAGAAAGAATACCGAATACTGTGAAGACATAATTCCCTTTGTAGTAACTGTTGCCATATTTGTGATGGAAGAGAAAATTCTAGAAAAGGTGTTCCTGCTATTCTTTTTTCCAGTGTAAGGTGTCAGATCATGACAATAGACCTGTGTCTCTTGAGGTGCACCTGTACCTAAAATCAGTGTGCAGGATCTGACCAGGGAAAGTGCATTTTTTAAAAATAAAGATTTATTTATTTTATTTACTTTAGAGAGAGAGGGAGAGAGAGCATGTGCATGATTGCATGAATGGGAGGGGAGGGAGAGAAGGAGAGGGAGAGAGAGAATCTCAAGCACACTCCTTGCTGAGTGGGGCTTGATCTCATGACCCTGAGATCACGACCTGAGCCAAAACCAAGAGTTGGATGCTCAACTGACTGAGCCACCCAGGTGCCCCAGGAAAGGGCATTTTTGTGGTTCTGCTAATATTGGTTACAATTAATCACTCTTGTATTTATTGAGCACAGATATTCAGTTCAACCTATATATATTATACAATAACTGTGGGGAACACACTGTAGTAAATGACATAATTTGGAGTATAAGAAGATGATTAAAATAATTTTGCCTTCAAGAAACCATCATATATTGGGGATGACAAATACACAAATACCTTCAGGTAGCTTTTTTTGTGTTATATTCATACCTTATACTTTTTTTCCCCTTTGTATGAGTTTGTTTGGTGTATCTTACTCTGTCATTACTGGCTGAAGTCCAGCTGGATTTATTTTGAACTTGTTAAGTTTCACATCTGTTGGAAGGCCAATCAACGTCTGGCTCATCATCTTTGTGTAACATCCAGGTCCCCATAGAAATATTATATATATGTATATATATATAAAATAAATTTTTTTCTTTAGAAATAAGTTCCTAAATATAAAAAAACTAAAGCGTATATGCTTGAGTGACTATTTGCTCTGAAGCTTTATATATGGCTGTGTGTTTGTACATACATGAAGGTGTATGTTTAAGAATCACTGGGGATCTCACCCAAGCTGGATCAGGGTTAGAGCAAGGGAAAGTTGCTTTGTTGAAGAAATGGGAATAAATCAATCATGATCCTCCAGCCAGAATGTTTGATTCTCTGAAATTTCCTTAAAGAGAGGATCCACAGTAATATAACTTGTTTTCATTTGGCTATTATCTGTTTATTCTCCAAACAAGATGTTCTGGAAGTTAATATCTTGACCATGTGAATATAAGTTGATCTGAGCAGCTTTATATGATGCAAAATACATAATCATCTATTGAACAAGTTACTCTCAGTGACTTTGTCTCCAGGTATTATGTTCTGTTTGCATGTGTGTTTTTGATGGAAGTTGCTTTCTGGATGGTTTCAGGGAACTGAAGGGATCATTGTATGTAACTGCCGAGGATAGAAAATTGGTCTACTAGATCCTGCTATTTCAATGTCTATCTTTTTACTTTAGATTACGGTTTAAACTTTCCCCTTACCTTTGGTAGCCTTTTTATTAAAAGGTAAGAAAATTAATGGTGAAAATGGATATTGTTTTCTAGAATTACTGAATGTATTCGTATGGATTTGTTTCTGAGGAACCTACAAGAAGTTGCATGGGGATTACAAATTACTTTTTGTTAACAACCTTTGCAGACTTTTTTCTCCATGTAATATTTTTGTCATTCTTCAGATTGAAAAGATTCTGGAGGGAAGATTTTGCTTAGGTTTGCTAGAGAATATAGAATAAGCAGAAGTCTGTGAGTAAGTGTGAATGTGAGTGTGTGTGTATGTGTTTGTGTGTGTGGAATGCTTGGAAAAGGGCAAACATTTAAAATTATTTTATATAGGAATGCATAGAACATCCTGAATTGCTATCAAAGATATATTGGTTTTCTCCTTTTAATCTTTGAGAAAGATTACTTTTTCTGTATTTCATAGCTTGTACTATGTTGGACTTGTGGCCCTCTGCCATTTCCAAAAATCTGGGATGCAGACAAGATTCAGAAGTGGTTCATAGGCCACTCAGCAATCCATACACTGACCCTAAGTCTATCTGTAGTGACTGCCAGGTGTCCATGTGTGATGTTGGACACCTTGGCAAAAAAACGATTAAGGAGGAAGAAAGATGGGAAAGAAGACTGAAAAAACCACAGTACACAATGTTGTTGTAATGGTCTGTGATGTTAGAGTGCCTAATGTCACAGCTGAAGTCAAGAGGTAAGTGTTCAGGACTCTTTTTTACTTTCTTTCTTTCTTCTTCTTCTTCTTTTTTTTTTTAAAGGTTTTATTTATTTATTTGACAGAGAGAGCACAAGTGGGGGGAGTTGCAGGCAGAGGAAGGGGGAGAAGCAGGCTCCCTGCTGAGCAAGAAGCCTGATGTGGGGCTTGATCTTAGGACCCTGGGATCATAACCTGAGCTGAAGGCAGATACTTAGCCTGCTGAGTCACCCAGGCATCCCTTATTCGGGACTCTTGAGCTTAACCCTGAATTTCTTTGCTGCTGAAAGTTCAATGTACTTAATTTTAGTTGAGGTATAGAATTTTCATGTTAGAAGAAATAATCTAAGAAAAATGACAATTTTCAAGATAAGGAAATTGAGATACAGAATAGCTATTTTTCTCAAGATAACTTAGCTATTTAGTGACAAATTCTTGGTTAAAAAGCAATCTTGTCTAGTCTCCCAGGGCATGGGATTTACCATGAATTTAGGCACTGAAAGCTGACTTTTTTTGCCCTGGATGATTACCTGACTGTAATTAGTAGGTATATTAATCATGTGTAATATTTGAGATAAACTGATTTACAGATGATCTAATTTATAGTTTTCCAGATGACGTTTCTACTGGCTATTACTTCCTCCCAGTGACTACTTCAATTCTTAGCTAACACTCAGTTTCGTTATGACGCCCATGTTCCCACCCTTGAGGGATGTGTACCAAGACCTGCGTGGATGCCTGTAACCACGGATGCTACCGAACCCTATATATACTCTGCTTTTTCCTATACATACCTATGATAAGGTTTATTTTATAAATTATGCACAGTGAGACATTAACAACAACAGTAATAAAATAGAACAATTATAATAATATACTGTAGTAAAAGTTATGTGAATGTAGTCTTTCTTTCTCAAAATACCTTACTGTACTGTACCCACTTTCTTCTTGTGATGATGTGAGATGATAAAATGCCTACATGAGGAGATGAGGTGAATGACTAGACATTGTGATCTAGTGTTTGGTTACTGTTGACCTTCTGACAGTGTGTCAGAAGCAGGATTATTTGCTTCTGACTGCTGTTGACCTTTTGCTGAACCGAAACCTGGAAATCAAAACTGGATAAGGGGGACTACTGTACTCCACTCTACTTGACTGGCTTCCCCTACCCCCCTCCACCTTTTCTTAATCTAGGTAATCTCCTTGGCTGCTGTAAGGAATATGAGAAAAGTTAGTTGGCTGTTAGGATTATTAAACAGCCGGTTCAACTCCCAAGTATTGTTTAGAGTTAACCTCCTCTGATTCTTAGTCTAAGAATTTGTGGAGGTGTCCATAGGCAGAGGAGTAGAAGAGAAGCAACAGATATCAGGCACCACTGATTTATTTTACACTGATTCACTGCTGAGTCAGTGGAAGCACTGACAGGTCTACAGCCCTGACACTTCCTAAATAAGCATTTGTGAATTTATGTACTTTTACAAATACAAGTCATACCTCTTCTTCATTGTTCTCTTTTGCCTTTGCAAAGTTTCTGCCCATTTCGACTCTGGGAACAGGATGTGCCAATTCCTAGAGAGTCCTCAAAATGCTGCTTATTTTGTGCCACTATTAGACTTGGGCATCTAGTTTATTGTGATATCTAGTTTATAGTGCTATCATATCAGTATAATATGGAAAGAGATTTGGGGTCCTAGGCTACCTTGTTTGGTACTTGGGCAATTCTTTCTCAATGGTAATTCTCATCCTGGTTGGTTCCTTTCCACATGCATAGAAACAGTATTATGCTTCTGTAATCTTAATTGTGCAAAACAAACAAAAAACTCCATGTTAGTGATTTTATTTTTTAAAAAGATTTTATTTATTTATTTTGAGAGGGAGAGAGAGAGAGAAAAAGAGTGAGCACGCATGCATGAGTGGGGGGAGGGGCAGAGGCAGAGAATCTTAAGACTGTGCCCTGAGCACAGAGCCTGATGTGGAGCTCCATCTCACAACCCTGAGATCACGACCTGAACTAAAACCAAGAGTTGAACACTTACACGACTGTGCCACCCTGGTGTTATTTTAAATTTATGTTAGCTATTTTAAATTTATTTTACAGACATCAATTAACCTTAATTTGAGCTGTTTTCCCCAGTGTCTTTGTTCTTTGGTTCTGTTTTTGATATAAGGCTATTCTCCCTTAGCTGATTAAACCTATTTATTTCTAAAATGTTATTTGAACTTGGATCTATCTACATGTTATATTTTTAATCTTGTGATATTAGTTCCAAGTTTTTAAAATGGTCTTTTTCTGATAACTTATGTTTCTAGGCTTTCCTGGAGTTCAAGTTTATTTCAGCCATTTGTGTCCTTTTTGATATGTAAGATGTTGGTGAAATATTTGGTGAAATTTTACCGAGTTGGGCTCCAAGTCATAGGAAATAATGAGAAATGTCAGATTTTACATTAAAAATCCTTATCAAGTTCTCCAGGAAAGTGAGATTTTTTTTCTGTTAAATTTTAACTTCCTGGAGATTAGGGTTATTTCATACTTAATTACCTACCTGGATGATCTGCATTGTGAATAGGTACATTTTGTGTATGTGGTCAGTTTAGAGCCCTGGGTAGATAATTTGTCTTTGAATTATGAACATTAAACTTCATTTGAGGTAGAAATCTATTTAATTACTGATTACAATGCAAATTTTCAGGTATGACAGAAGGGTCTAGACCTCCTTAAGAAGGGCATAGACCATATCTACTGTGTGTCATATGAGGTTTAAGAATGAGAAAATAAATTGCAAAAGGCAAGTTGAAATCATGGTAAATAAAAAAAATAAATAATGGTAAATAATAACTGAATATTTAAGCAAAAGTAGTAGAAGAAAATGTAAAGGAGACTTATTTGTATATGTGATTTGGAAAGATAGAAACAGTTCAAGGATAATACTAAAGTTATTAATAGTAAAGTTAAGTGGGGGCTAAGGTGAGAGAAAGTTCATGCTCCAATACCATGCAGTAGTAACAAGCAGAATGTTTTGCTGTTTCGTATGCTTCATTAGGCTCAAAAGTTAAAATGCCATTGCTTCCTTTGAACTTGCTTGTCATGTTTTATCTCATGATGTATTATACAATATTACCTTCATAAACAGCATATGAACTGTAGGGAGCCTCTTTTCTCTAGTTATTTGGAAAGATGAACAACTCTGCATACTCTAAAATAAATGATGTTTCTTCTAATTCCGAGATTTTAATTGTTGAATTGTAATCACAAGGTATAGATGATCTATTTGTTTAATTAAGAAAGTCTGATGTTGGGCGCCTGGGTGGCTCAGTGGGTTGAAGCCGCTGCCTTCGGCTCAGGTCATGATCCCAGGGTCCTGGGATCGAGGCCCACATCGGGCTCTCTGCTCAGCAGGGAGCCTGCTTCCTTCTCTCTCCTCTTTCTCTGCCTGCCTCTCTGCCTACTTGTAATCTCTCTCTCTGTGTCAAATGAATAAATAAAATCTTTAAAAAAAAAAAAAGAAAGTCTGATGTTCATGAGGAAATAGGAAAATGTGTAGCAGTGGCATATAAGAGTCAACACCAAGGGCTGAGATTTTCACAACTGAGTTATCTTTGTGCATATAATTAGATACAATTCATCTATCACATCATATTTAAGGGAGATAGTTTAAAGTGCTTTATATGTTTATGAAAGTATAGTTTCCATAGTATTGATCTGAACACATAATAAACTTGGCTTTGAAGTAATTTTTGGTTGTATAACTTATTAGCAGCTTAATTTTTTTCATCTTTGAATCCATTTTAGTACTTGAATTTAAAATGAATTCAATTAAAGGGCAAATAAGCAATGATGAAAATAGAATGAGAGTGAGAGCAAATTGTTGCCATTTGGTGGAAAGGCAAGAGAACTGGAATGGGAGTCACATCACGCAAATTCTGGTCCTAGGTTGACTTTCACTCACTAGGAGACCTTTATCTTCCTGGACCCCAAAAGTCTTTTATGTAAATTAAAACATACAGATTAGAAGACTCCTGGGACATAAACTGGATAGTTGTGTAACAGATAAGATTCCCTTTCTTAGCACACAGACTCCTTTGCATTTTAGGAGTGCCCACTGGAGGGGCACCTGGGTGGCCCAGTCAGTCAAGTGTCTTGACTCTTGATTTTGGCTCAGGTCATAATCTCAGGGTGGTGAGATTGAGCCCTGACTTGGGCTCCGTCTTGGGGGTGGAGTCTGCCTAAGATTCTCTCTCTGCCCCTCTTCTGCCCCCCACCTACACAGTTGCATGCACGCTCAGGCTCTCTCTGTCTCTAAATAAATAAATAAGTAACATATGCATTATGATTAGTGACCAGTCATGTCATTTCTTTCAAAATCTATTGATTTTCTCTGAGCATATTACTCAATTAATACAAAATATGAAGTTGTATAGCTTCTTTGTCACGAACTGATAAACCCATGTGTCATTTTACACAAATGGATACTTGGAAGAGGAAATTGGCTAATCTGGATGAAAGTAGAGCAAAGAAACAGAAGATGATAGTGTTGGAAGTGAAATTCCAGTTGAATGTAAATGTAGTTAGTTATAGAGGGAATAGCTGACTGTGGGAATGTTAACACTGCCTGCCATTGGAGAGACTAGATATGCAGCCCCAGGAATTTAGTAATGGTGAACTTATTAACATACATGAGGAAAATAGTTGTGATGAAAAGGAAAAAGATGTCCCAGACAAAGTGACATTGGCATAGAATTTAACAATAAAGGAACATTTGGGGTATCTCATGACATAGGAAATACAAAGATAAAAGGGTGGCAGCTGATCCAAAAAGGAATATGACAGTTTTCAAGGCACAGAAGAGGTGCTTGCTCTGTGTTGTAGTATATGACAAGGAAGCACATTCACGCTACTCTTTATAAGATTTTTTAGACAAAGAATTAAAGCACTCTAATTCTTAATATTTCTAATGTTTTAAATTATAGTATATTGACTAAATATCAGCTTTACTATTTTTTCACTTTCCTATATATTTATAGCCAGGAGTAAGAGAATTTTCAATGTTTTGACAAAAAATTATAAAGGTCACAAAATAATTATAAACCTTTCAATTGATTATTAAGATCAGTTTGTACAATTTCAGCTTGCACAATCATTGCATATGAGTGGGTCTTTTCTGGATTTTCTATATGGTTCTGTTTATCTAAACCCATAATCGAATACCAATACTACACTGTCCTGATTACTGTAGATTTATAGTACGGTTTCAAATCAGTGTAACAAACTTTGTTGTTTTTCAAGATTGTTTTGCCTATTCTGTGTTCTTTGCATTTCTGTAATTTTAAAAATCAACCTGTCAATTAAAAAAATATCCTTCTCGGATTTTAATTGGCATTATTATTGAATCTGTAGCTCTTTTTTGGAACAATTGATATCATATAGTTTGTACAATTGATATCGTATAGTTTAAGTTTCCTGAAGATGGTGTATGTTTTCATTTATTTAGGTCTACTTTAATCTTCCTATAATTTTCATTCTACAGATCTTACATATGTTGTGTTATTATTATCTCTGCTGTTTCCTTTTTGAAATTATATTAGTATATATGAAATAATTTGAGCATTCACATAATTTTTTTTTAAGATTTTATTTATTTATTTCACAGAGGGAGAGAGATCACAAGGAGGCAGAGAGGCAGGCAGAGAGAGAGAGGGGGAAGCAGGCTCCCCGCTGAGCAGGGAGCCCGATGCGGGCCTCGATCCCAGGACCCTGAGATCATGACCTGAGCTGAAAGCAGAGGCTTTAACCCACTGAGCCACTCAGGCGCCCACATTCACATAATTTTTTTCAAAGATTTTAAATTTTGAAGTAATCTCTATATCCACTTAGGGGCTTGCACTTACAACTCTAAAGTCAAGAGTCACATGCTCTACTGACTGAGCCAGCCAGGTGCCCCTGACAGTCATGTAATTTTTTTGAGTGGGTGTGTATATCTATCTCTATATCTTATATATGTGTATATATAATATATAATTTATAAATATATTTATGTTTATATTTATTTATATCTTCACTTCTTTGGATAAATACCTAGGAGTGGATTTTTAGGCCATATGGTAAGTATGTGTTTAGTTTCATGAGAAAATGCCAAACTCTTTCCCACAGTATCTATACTTTAAATATTTTTTAGTTGTATATTATAATTTGATATACTTTTCATTTTCATTAGGTTCAAAATATTTTCAAGATTTCCATTGTGATTTTCTTTTTGAACCAGGAGTTGTTTAGAAGTATGTTGTTTGATTTCTTAATTCATAGGGATTGTTATATTAACATTTTTTCTTATTGATTTATAGTTTACATAAAAAGTTTTGATCAAGAATCGTATTCTGTATGATTTCAATATTTTTAAGTTTATTGAGACTTTTTTATGGCTCAGTATGTGGTTTCTTTCGGTTAATATTTCGGAGTGTTGTTTCACTCTCATGTATTTTTTTTGGTTTGCTCGATTCTTTTGTCTGTCATGCTAATTGCCAGGAGAACAAGATTGAAATTTCAGCTATATTTATGGGTTTGCTTATTTTTCATTTTAGTTCTATCAGTTTTTGCTTCATGTATTTTCAGGATGTTTTTGGGTGCATATGTATTTAAGATTTTTATGTCTTCTTGATAAATTGACCCCTTTATCATTACATAATGATATTCTTTATTCCAAGTAACATTCTTTATGTTGAAGCCTGTTTTGTCTGTAGTCATCCCAAATTATTTTGGTTAGTGTTAACATGCTATGTCTTTTCCTATTTGTTTTTGTTTAATTTGTACTTTTTTTTAAATTTAAAACGGATTTTGTATAGGTAGCATATAGTTGGGTCTTGCTTCTTTTGTGCCGTCTGACAACTCTTTTTTTTATTGGAGTCTTCAGATCATTTACATTCACTCATTTGGTTTAAGTATCAATATCATTGGTTTAAATTTACCCTCTTTATCTTTGTTGTCAATTTGTCCTATTGTTTATTTTTTCATATTTCCTCTTTTACTGCATTCTTTTTGATTGAGATTATTTGATTGAGATTAATTCCACATTTATCTCCACATTTGACTTATTCATTATATCCCCTTTTCTTAAAATTTTAGTGGTTGCACTAAGCTTCCACTTTTATGCCTTTATTATTTTTTTAAGGTTTTATTTATTTATTTGAGAAAGAGAGAGAAAATGAGTGGTGGGTGAGGGGTAGAGGGAGAGGAAGAAGCAGACTCCCTGCTGAGCAGGGAGCCTGACCTGGGACTTGATCCAAGAACCCCAGGATTATGGCCCAAGCTGAAGGCAGATGCTTAACTGACTGAGCTACCCAGGCACCCCTGCAACTTTACTTTTTAAAGATAATGTTACACTGCTACACATATTGTGAAAGAAGTTTACAACACAATATTTCTATTCCTCCAGACCTTTTTGTGCTATTGTTGTCACATATTTTGCTTTACATATATTATAAATGAAAAAATACACTGTTACTATTTTTGCTTTGAACATTATCATTACAAGATTAAGATATAAAAATTTGTCTTTTATATTCATCCATAAATTTACCACTTACATCTAGTATCATTTTCTTTCTGCCTTAAGAACTTTCTTTTACATTTTTCTATTCCAAGTTGATGGCATTACAGGAAAACTTTTCAGCTTTTGTTTGTTTCAAAGTCTCTATTTGATCTTCATTTTTGAAAGATATTTTGAATGGTCTAGAATTCTAGGTTAAGCTGTTCTTTCAACAATTTAATTCTTTTAACAGTTTAAAGATTTTATTCCATTGTCTCCTGGGTGGCATAGTTTCTAATGAGATTTTTACTGTCATTGTTATCTTTGTTCCACTGTACATAGTGTCTTTTTCTGTTGCTATTTTTATGATTTTCACTTTATGCCTGGTTTTCAGCAATGTGGTTGTTATATGCCCTGATGTGGTTTTGATTATTATGCTTGGATTTTGTTGAGTTTCTTGAATTTGTACCATTATAATTTCTAAGAACTTGGAATGTTTTGGCCATCACATTGTCACATAATTTTTCTCCTCTTGCCCTTTCTGGGAACAGTAATATACATTGTAGACTTTTTGTTATTGTTCCATATGACATCAAGGCACTGTTTATTATTATTTTTTAAATTTGGGGTGCCTGGGTGTCTCAGCTGGTTAAGTGTCTGACTCTTGATTTTGGCTTAGGTCATGATCTTAGGGTCATGAGATCAAGCCCCGAGTTGGGTCCATGCTGGGCTTGGAGCCTGGTTAAGATCTCTCTCTGTCTCTCCCTCTGTCCCCATTCCTGCTTGAATATGCTTGTGCACGCTTTCTCTTGAAAAAAAATTTCTTTATTTCATTTTGGATAGTTTCTATGTCTTCAAGTTTACTGATATTTATTCCTCAGTATCTAATCACTTGTTATTCCCATTCAGTATGTTTTGATTTCATACATTGTGTTTATATTTTTCCTTTGACTCCTTGAGTCTTTTTATATTTCTAATTGTTATTTTAAGTTTTTTTTTCCTGCTAATTATATAATCTCTGTTATGTCTGGTCTTATTTCTATTGATTGTTCTTTTTCCTGTTTAAAGGTCCATATCTTCTTATGTTTTGCCTGCCAGATGATTTTTGATTTGGCACTTGATGTTGTGAAATATGAATTGTTGAGTGGAAGACTTTTGTTGTATTTCTTTAAGTAGTGTTGGACTTCGTTCTGACAAATAGTTGTTTATGGATCAGTTTGATCCTTTCACACTTTCTTTGAAGCTTTGAGCGAATGAAGAATAGCCTTTACTTGCTGTTCCACTCCCAAGGTATTACCTTTCTTTTTTCTTTTCTTTCTTTTCTTTTTTTTTTTTTTTAAAGATTTTATTTATTTATTTGACAGAGAGAGAGAGAGATCACAAGTAGGCTGAGAGGCAGGCAGAGTGAGGAGGAAGCAGGCTCCTTGCCAAGCAGGGAGCCTGATGTGGGCCTCGATCCCAGGACCCTGAGATCATGACCTGAGCTAAAGGCAGAGGCTTTAACCCACTGAGCCACCCAGGTGCCCAGGTATTACCTTTCTGAAGAACTAATCAAATTCCCTGTGTATCAAGATAGCTCTCCATTCTGGTTGGAATAGGAATTATTCCTCATCCTGTGTGAGCTCTGGGAATTGTTTATCCTAGTATTTTCTAATAATTCTTTCCTTGTGTCCTGTGATTTTTTCACATGTATATGCGGGTAGCAGTATGGAGGATCTCCCTGTAGATCTTAAAGCTTTTTCTTATTGTGCCTCCCTCCTCTAGTGGATTCTGCCCTGTAAATTCTAGCCCTAGGACTCTCTGAACTCAGCATTTTCTTCCTCTATTTGGTGAGACTGCCTCAGGCAGTAAGCTGGGAAAATCCCAGTATTTATCTCATTTGTTTCTATTTTTTAAGGTATCACAGCCCGGGCCTGTCTGTTGTCTTAGATCTTAAAATAGTAATTTTACATACTTGCTTATGTTAGGAGGAAAATTAATACTTGATTTTGAAAGTAGAAATCCATTCACAGCATTTTTGCATTTTTAAATTTAAATGTCAACTTTAGTGTGCCTAAAAATCATTTGGGTGCCTTGATAAATTAAAATTCTCTGGTCCCACTGAAGAGTCTATGGGAAATGATGCAGAATCTATATTTTTATAAATAGATTCAGTAATCCTTATACAAGTAATGCTTAGGTAACATTTTGGAAACATTATTCAGGGAGCTATCTAAATTCAAGATTTCTTACGGTATTCGGGATTTGGACAGGAAAAGAGAACTGACATGGACGTGAGGAAAATTATTGTAAAAACTAGAAAAAATTTTTGGTAATAAGAGTTACCATCATCATTCTGGACTGTATTTTAATAGAAGCAATGATAATTTTTCACAACCTTTTTTTTTTCCTGTTATCTCCTGTGTGTATTGGATACTTACAAAGAAGATCATAAATACTCATGTGCTATGAAAATTGGAGTTTAAATACATAAAATTTTGGATTCAGCAGTTTGAAAATATGCATAATGGGAACACTTTGAAAGTTTCTTAGTTTGGCATGAAAAGAAATTGAACACAGTATATTTTTTGAATAAATGAATTAATAACCTTTGGAGAATTAATATTTAACCTTTTATTATGAAAATTTTCACACGTACATAGAGAGATTTGTGTATGAACCTTTATACCTTCATATATCCATTATCTAATTTATATAATAGTCATCATTTTGCCTTTTTTTTGTAATCACATGCCATTATCACATCTAACAGAATTAACAATAATTCTCTAGTATCATCCTAATCCATATACCACATTTCATATGTTGTATTTGGTTATTATGTTTCTTTTTTTTTAAAATATTTTATTTATTTATTTGACAGAGAGAGACACAGAAAGAGAGAACACAAGCATTGGGAGTGGGAGAGGAGAAGCAGGCTTCCTGCAGAGCAGGGAGCCTGATGCTGGGCTGGATCCCAGGACTCTGGGATTATGGCCTGAGCCAAAGGCAGACGCCCAATGACTGAGCCACCCAGGCGCCTGGTTATTATGTTTCTTGAGTCTTTTTTTATTCTGTAAAATCTTCCTGCCCCTTTCTTGGTTTGTGATTTAGTAGAAGTTTCAGGTCATATGTTATATAGAATAATGCCTCTCAACTTTAATATTTGAGATATAAATTGTCCAAGGGTTTTGTCAAAGTGCAGATTCTTCTTCTGTAGGTCTGGAAAGGGCCCTAAGATCTTGTATTTCTTTTTTTTTTTTAATTAAAACATTTTTACTTTTTAAATTCAAGTATAAATAACATACAGTGTTATATTATTTTCAGGTGTACAATAAATATAGTGATTCAGCAGTTCTGTTCATTACTTAGTGCTCATCACGATAAATGTACCCTTCTTCCCTTTACTTTTTTCACCCATCCCCCTACCCACTCCTTCCTGGCAACCACCACTTCTATTTTTAATTTTTTTAGAATTTAAACTTGATTTTATCTATTTTTTTTGTTTCAAGTTTTTACTTAAATTCCAGTTAGTTAACATACAGTGTAATATTAGTTTCAAGTGTAGGATTTAATGATTCATTACTACATACAACACCCAGTGCTCATCATCACAACAAGGACCCACCCTAATACCCATCACCTATTTAACCCACCATCCAGGCCATCACTCCAACAACCCTCAGTTTGTTCTCTATAGTTAAGAGTCTGTTTTATGGTTTGCTTCCCCCCCTTTTTTTTTCATATTTTCTTTGTTTTGTTTTTGAAATTCCATTTACATATGAGTGAAATCATGTGGTATTTGTCTTTCTCTGACTGACTTATTTCACTTAGCATAATACTCTCTAGCTCCACCCACGTCATTGCAAATGGCAAGATTTCATCCATTCTTTTTTTTTTTTTTATGACTGGGTAATAGTCTATTGGGTATATATATAATATCACATCTTCATCCATTCATCAGTCAGTGGACATTTGGGCTTTTTCCATAATTTGGCGATTGTAGATAATCTGCCATAAACAACAGGGAACATGTATTCCTTCGAATTAGTATTTTTGTATCTTTTGGTTAAATACCTAGTGGTGCAATTGCTGCACTGTAGGGTAGCTCTATTTTTAACTTTTTGAGGGACATCCATACTGTTTTCCAGAGTGGGTGCACCAGTTTGCATTCCCACCAACAGTGCTTGAGTGTTCCTTTTTCTCCGTATCCTCATCAAAACTTACTGTTTCTTGAATTTTTAATTTTTTAATTTTAGCCATTCTGACAGGTGTGAGGTAGTATCTCATTATAGTTTTAATTTGTATTTCCCTTATGATGAGTGATGTTGAAAGATTTTGTATTTCTTTCTTTTTTTAAAAGATTTATTTATTTATTTTAGAGAGATAAGGAGACAGAGTGAGAGAGAGAATGTCATGCAGACTCCCCGATGAGTGTGGAGCCGGGTGTGGGACTCAATCCCAGGTCCCTTGGATCATGACCTGAGCTGAAATCAAGAGGCAACTGCCCAACTGACTGAACTGCCCAGGTGCCCTGAAAAATTTTGTGTTCTAACCAACTCCCAGATGATGCCTATTTTGATGGACAGAGAACCACAGTTAGAACAACAAAGTTTCATAGCCCACTCTGGACTTAATTAATCAGAATCTGCATTTAATAAGAAGCATGGCTCTCAAATGAGAAAGCTGGATATATATAGTAAGGAGATGAGCTCTTTTTTTTTTTTTTTTTTTTTAGGGTCAGCTTCTTTTCTCATTGGTCAGTTTGCTTGTCTGATTGTCTGATGCCCATGCCCTACTGGTTGTTAACTTTTTTGAATATTATCCTTGATTTTTATGTATATATGCATCTGTTCATCTATTCATTTTATTTTATTTTATTTTAATAGACTGCCAGATAGACATTTATGAGATATTCAAGGTTATAATGAGCAAAAATTTCTTCTTGTTTGTTGGTTTTACTTTCTTTACTTTTTTCTAAACTCAAGGAAACTAATGTGTATTACTATTCAGACATCATCAGATAATTAATAAGCATCTCATGGTTTGCGCAATTACCTTCTAGTACTTATTATAATTCCCTTTCATCAGCCAGTGCTTATAGTCCTTAATTTCTTTAAAACATTAGAAGAGAGTGTCAACTAATAATGAGGAATTATATTGCATTTCTGTGTGCTCAACACTCAGACAAGTACTTGGCTTTCATTTTCTTACTGTCAGTGTTCAGGATCTTTCAGTATTAGGAAATGAAGAGAAGACATATTACAGAGCATAATAGGAATATGTTGAAAAATTGGATCGTAGTTTCAAGCATTATAAAAAGAGCTAGGTATATCTTAAGAGACCTTGAAATTACCAGCAAAGAGAAATATTCAATTTTTGAGGATTATTTAAAATACCAAAATAAAAATACAATTTTAAAGCAGGGTTTATTTAAAAAAATAATCTCAAATATACTTTCCTTGCTTAAATTATATTATTTGATTTTCTTCATTATAGATATTCTTCTTTCCAGAGCAAAGTACTTTTTAAAGATAATTTTTATTTTCATTTTTACATGGTATTATAGTTGTATGTATCCATAAGCAATGTATGGTGGTGGTGGTGGTTTCCTTCCTTCCTTCCTTCCTTCCTTTCTCTCTTTATTTTTTCTTGGTGTACTTTTGAACTTTATTTAGTTGGCATCATACTTGTAGGCATCATTATGAGCCATGTCTTTTCTTCATTTAATATTATGTTTCTGAGAAATACCTGTATTGTTATATGTAACTATTTCATTTATTTTACCTGCTGATCTGTATCCATTATGAATATATCACAACATGTATGTATTCCTTTTCCTGTTGAAGAACATTTAAAATGTTTCCAAATTTTGCTATTGCAAAGAATGCTGCAACAAGGTCGGGTTTATTACTTCTTAGAATATATTTAAGAATTTTCCTTTTGTAAATACCTAGAGTTGGAACTGTTGTATTTTATCTGTGGGAATTTTCAATTTCATTAGATGATGTAAGATTGCTCTCTGTGGTGATTTTAACACTTATGAATCTAGCAGCAGCATATGAGTTCTTGTTTTTCTTTATTCTTGCTTAGAGCTGCCTTTTTAAAATTTTTTTGTAAGGTTAAGAAAACTAGCCTGAAAAACTACTGTCTGTCTGGTCATGGTGTCTTGAGAGAAGACACTCTGATACGTGATTAATTTATTTAATGTCTGTTGCTTAATTCCATTATTCTGGAGTCAATTTGTTGATCTCTTTCTAGAAAATCACACTTCAAATTTCTTTTTTTTGAAAAAGGATTTATTTATGAGAGAGAGAGAGAGAGAGAGAGAGAGAGAGAGAGCGCATGGTGGGAAGGGGCAGAGGGCAGGGGGCCTTCATTTCATATCTCACAACTCTGAGATCACAACCTGAGCCTAAACCAAGAGCTGGATGCTGAACCAGCTGTACCACCCAGATGCCCCACATTTCAAATTTCTTGACAATCTTTAATGTACCTTTTGTTTAATTTTTCACTTTCAATATTATTTAGTGTCAGCTTCCCTTTTTTCTGTAAGCCTTAATGGAGATCTATTTCTTTCATTAATTAAAAATTGTTTTCATGGGTTTTTTAAAAAATATTTTAAAAATATTTTATTTATTTATTTGACAGAGAGAGAGATCACAAATAGGCAGAGAGGCAGGCAGAGAGAGAGGGTGGGGGGGAAGCAGGCTCCCCGCTGAGCAGGGAGCCTGATGCAGGGCTCGATCCCAGGACCCTGAGATCATGACCTGAGCCGAAGGCAGAGGCTTTAACCCACTGAGCCACCCAGGTGCCCATTACTTGCTAATTTCTAATTAAGTTTTGTTATCAGAGAATACTGTATGTGCAAAATAATGCTTTGGCGTTTTTTGATTCTTCCTTTGTTACCTTTTATGAGGTCATTTTTTTTTACCTTTCATATATATTTGAAAAGAAAAAGAAAGTCCAGTATTTATGCCTCTTAGATCACACTTCCTTGCTTTCTTGCTTATTTATTTATTTATTTAGAAGGTTTGGGGCTGGAACTCATGACCTTGAGATCAAGACCTGAGCTGAACTCAAGAGTCAGATGCTTAACCTACTGAGCCACCCAGGCACCCTGCTAATTTTGTTTTATAACACTTGCTGTACTCAGTAAATTTGTCTTGATCCATCAATATCTGACATATAGGGGTTAAAATTTTCCCCGAAAAGACAGGGCTTTTCAGGGCACCTGGGTGGCTCAGTGGGTTAAAGCCTCTACCTTTGGCTCAGGTCATGATCTCAGGGTCCTGGGATTGAGGCCCGCATCAGGCTCTCTGCTCAGCAGGGAACCTGCTTCCTCCTCTCTCTCTGCCTGCCTCTATGCCTACTTGTAATCTCTCTCTGTCAAATAAAAAAATAAAATCTTAAAAAAAAAAAGGGCTTTTCAGAGTCTTCTCATACTTGAACCCACTTTTGCTGCATATATATAAAAATTGAATGCTTTAGTATATACATAGCCATGATTGTTTTATCTTCATGAACTGTTTCTTTTATTATTATGTAAGTCCTGTCTTGGTTAATGTCTTCATTTTTTGCCTTAAGTTCTACTTATACTGACATTAATGCTATCTTAGCCAGTTTCTTTTGGTTTCTAATGTTTGCATATCTTTCTTCATCTCTTTTGGATTCTTGTCCTGTGAAGGTGCTTAGTCTAACAGATTCTATACCTTGATTTAGTGTGTGCGTTGGTACATTTTTAGTTACAGGGCTTGTGCCTGTGACTTCCACTTACTTAAGGGGGCAACTGGCTAGAAGTAAGCACTTTGCCAGTCTGGACCCTGAATCAACTCTGAATCTTCCTCTTAGAACCTCTACTTCAGATAGACAATAGTTGATATTAATATTTCTTTTTCCTTAATTTTTTTTGTTGCAGTTTTGTTAGATTTTAGAATTCCTTCCTCCCTCCCTCCCTCCCTTCCTTCCTTTCTCTTTCTTTTTTAGATTTTAGAATTTCTTTATGCTTTTTTCTACTTCCTTTTCTAGCTCCACTATTTTAGGATAGTGCTTCGTAAACTTGACTGTATATTGAATACACCTGAAGAAATTTAAAAACTAGTGACATCTGGTCTGGGTCTCTTCCCCACCCTCAAACTATGATTTAATTAGTTGGGGGGTAAGGTCTGGGCATTGCGGTTTTTAGAAGATTCCTAGGCAATTCTAATGTGTACTATTACCTAGCTCTGGGAGCTCTCCCTAGATAAACGTCTCCTTCTCCTAAAGCTGTTACTGGTTCTGGCTCAGCAAGGGAAAGGAGGAGAATAAAGGGTCTTTTCATTTAGCTCTATAGTTCTGAAGTTCTATATTTACTTCAGGGCCCCTTAACTTCTCTTTCTGTATCCTATTTCTGGGATATGGGTATCTCTGAAATTGTTCTTACCTTTGTACGGATTTATCTTGCATTCATTTCACTGTGGATTGTCTTTGTTTTGTGTGCTCTGTCAATTTACCTTCTTCGAATGCCCCCACACATTTGATCAGTTGATATCACTATTGATTGTTTTTAGTACTATATTAATAATATAATATACTGTGATATATTTTCTTACATATATAATATAGTTTAGTACTAATAGATATGTATTCTGTTTTTTAAGGGATTCTCAAATGGATGGTAGATGAATTTGTTCAGATTCTTACCTTTTTTTTAGAGAGAGAGAGAGAGAGAAAGAGCATGGGGGAGGGGCAGAGGGAGAGGGAGAGAGACTCAAACAGGCTCCACAGTCATCATGGAGCCCAGTGCAGGCCTCTGTCTCACGACCTGGAGATCACCATGACCTGAGCTGAAATCAAGAGTCAGATGCTTAACTGATGGAGCCACCTAGGCACCCCATTCAGATTCTCTCTTGATCTAATCTTTGCCTCTTCATTAAACTGTATCTTAAGACATCATATGAACTAATTGAATCTTTTTTGTTTTTGTTTTCTCATAAGCTGTGCTATATTCCTCAGAAAGCTCTACACTGGAAACTTGCCTTCTGAGATGACCCTACAGATCAGTTAGAGTTTTTCTGGACTTTTTCCTCCCTGGGGTTTTGAACCAAAGTAGGTCCTGGGAGAGATTTGGAAAGAAAGGGAAAATATCATTTTCATGGCTCCAGAGGTCACACTCTTGCCACATTGAATTCCATATTCAGAAAGATATCAGATACGTGCTTTACATTAAAGGAGGAAGATATTAAAAGGTTTAATATACCATTTGCAAGAACCAGTTTAACGTTTTAATTCAAAAGAGAAATCTCTAATCATGAAAATTTAGATACTAGTAAGATGTCAGAGAAGATGAAATCATCCATGTAAACTTATTCCTTAGGGAGTCTTAGAGGTCTTCTTGATGTGACATTATTAAAATTGGGGTGGGATAAAAAGTATGAATATAAGGTAACAAATATGTTTTGCCTAAGAGTGTGACTAGGGTTAATACATTTTATTATATTTTGTATTATGTATTTCTTACCTGATCTTTTGTTTTTCATTTTCTGTTGTGTTAAAACCTTAATTTACTATTTATTGTGCCTACAGAATATATCTAATCCTAGGTCTCAGGGAATGTATCTTGATCAGTACAGAGAACCATACAGTGACAGCTTTATGGATTAATATTGGGAAATAATAAATATTTACTAGGTGAAATACACAAAACAGTTGAATAGATTTTGCTCAATCTTCTTTACAATAGTCACCAAGGGACCAGTTGAAAAATATCAGCCCTGAAGTGTTATTTTTTGAGAAAATTTATAACAATTGAAAGCAGAGCTTTAAGATGAAGTTGCCAGCACAGTCATCCCTAGGTACTGTCAGTAAGATTGAAATTTTTGATCCCTATCATTATTTTCTACATAGTACATTCACAGACCGAGCACAGGTAAATAATGTTCTTCTGTGAATTCAGTTCATCGTGCCAGTATCTTGAAAGGCACTTTACATCAGTGCTTTCTATCATGTATCAACAGGGGATTACTAGTCTCAGCTCTTCTGATTGTATTCTGAAAACTCTGGTATTTATCTTAATCCTCTTTCTTTTCCCTTCTGAAGATCTCTTTTTCATATCGTTCAGGCAATTTTGCTCGGCCTTTTCTTTGGGGATTACAATTTCTTTCATGTCTCCTGGGGTCTTTTCTAATTAGTAGTAGAAAGGAATTAGGGACTCCAACTTTGCTGATTTGTGTGTGCTAGTCCAGTCTCACAGCAGTTTATATTCCTAATAAACACTTTAAGAGACTCAGCTTTCCCAATTGTATGGTTGCCTCTCAGATGATTGACTTCTATCAATGAACAGCTGGTAAATGACTTTACTACAAAAAAAGTCGTGCTTGCTTTTTTGGGGGGGGTAGAAGGGAGCTATAAACACAATGTTATCATTGGAAATTTTTCTAAATAAAACATTGGGGGGAAAATCCTATCAACTATTAAGAGGAATGGAGTAGAATTCTAATTTGACTGGTAAGGACATATCTATCCTTTATAGCATGAGTGTCGTGGTAAATTTTTTTCATGGTTCAATGATGAAAAGTTTAATTATAAAATAAAATAGTTCTTTCTCAGTAAAATGACTTATTTTTAAACCAGTAATTTTATTGTGACAATTTAGTGAGGACATTTAAATTTATTTTATTTGTTTTAAAGTGGAAACCAAAGACAATTTTCCCCTCATTTTATTTAGGCTACCCTTAGGCAAAAACTGTCTGTCTCACTGTCTTATTTTTCTCTTTTCTTCCCTTGTTCTTAGTTTGTGGTATTGATCCCTCTCAGGAACTTAAAGTTCTTATGTCCTCTGTTCTTTCTGTCTTCTCTTTAAAACTCCATCTCAAGAAAGCATTGTTTGATTCACTCAAATTAATAGACATTTTATTAAAATTTATGAATTTGTGTTTTACACAGGACAAAGTTCTAATTTTGCTAACACACTATAGGTGTTTAATTGTTTAATTTAATTTAATTTAACACTATAGGTGTTTAAGTATAATTTCACTTATAGAGTGAAATTCAAATTCAGCATAAGTTGGAGTAGGGAAATTTGTGGGAAATTTAAGCTAACTATTGTACTTGAAAATCATCTAGTAAATGATTGCTTATCTTGATTTGTGCTGGATTGTCTCTTGTCAACTGAGCCCAGCACCATTACCACTTCCTTCTGAGGCTGGGAACTACATTTTCAAGAATACTCAGCTTTGACTGGTTCTAGATTAGAGTCTTCCAAATTCCAAAAGAACAATAGAAATAGTCCTTTTACTGTTGTCTGAGGACATTAGCTGCCTTTTGCCTGAAGAACATATGGTGAGCTCTGAAGTAATCATCTTCCTGAAAAATGTCAATCATCCCTAAAATTCAGTTCCACTTCTTATCATTTCTTCTAGACCTTTAATTTGACAGAAAGCTTTATATGCCACAGGGAGATGGATACAAAATGTGACGTAGGAGGAGATACCAAATTTGCCAAAATGATCACTATCTGCATATTTCTAAGCAAAGACTTTACTACAGTATTGTAGTTCAGTATTGTCTTGAGTCCCTGGGAGAGGCTCTATGAGTTTGCTCAGTTGGTTGACTAAAACCTGAACCCAGTAGTGGCTATTGTCAGAGTCTGGGATTGATTTTACTTTCCTTACAAGCTAATAAGTTAGCCTTTTACAGTTCCATGGAATACATAAGACTCTTATAATAAGGAACTTTATTACTGTATAACAAGCTGTATGGGCATAAATTTTGCATCATCATTTTCCCTGTTCTCTAAGTCTCAGAAGGATAATTCAGAGGGCACAAGTAGATGATGTGCATGCTGTGGGTTTGTGTTGTAGATGAGAAACAATGAGCTTGGGGAATCTACCTGTTCTTGGCAAGTGTATGTTTTGGCTGATGGAGATGTTACTTCATACCTGAAATGATCACTGAAAACACAACCATGGGAAACGGCTTGGGTAAAGAGCAATCAGGGCCTTATATTCATGGAACTGGGAAGAGTATGCGGTTTTGCTGAGTCCATGGTGGAATGCCTTTCCCATACATCTACTCCTTGGTCCTACACATTCTTGGCAAAACTCAGATTTTCACATTTATATGCACTTTATTGAACATTCTGATTAATCTGAAGGATTGAGGCTGAGACTAAATCCATTCAATTTGTTTCATAAAGCATTTAATTAGGGACACTATCAACATGACTCCGAGCATCAGAATGAGGCCATCCTGTAGGATTGACCTCCTCTCTGTCCCCCAAGGTCCTGGGCTCACTCAAGTGTGAGTAAGTCCCAGGAGGATCAGTATGTGTCATTTCAGACTGGCAGGATGTAATCTAAGTCCAGTCTATTACCCATTAGGACCTTTTCAAAGGAATTTAGACTGACTTGCTGATCTTTGGTTTCATTGTTACGGGGGCAGTAGATGGCACAAAACCCATCCTTATTCCCAATGGAGAGACATTCTGTGGACCATTCTCTTCAACAGACAAACATAAAACTTAAAGAGTGCGGTCACTTAAGTCAGTATGGGATTTGTTGGTAAACCTGGTCATTTGGTCATTTGGTCAATGGTCATTTGGATGACCATTACCTTGCTTTGGTTTAACCACATGAGCAGTGTAATCAAGTAGTTGCAGCCTTGATTGCTACACAGAGCATAACCCAAGGCTGTTTGGATGTTAGAGGAGGCATATGAATTTGTCTTAGTGAGATCGAAACATAGTTGTGTCAGTCCTGTGTTTGTACACATACGAGGAGAGACAGGTGTACTGAAGCTGATGTTGATAGCACCAGGAATAAGAGAATAGTTACGGATCAGTCCTGTCCAATGGATTTTTATGCTTTTACAGCACATAGAGAGGGATGACAAACCTGGCAGCAAGTTAAATTGCCAGTTGCAGTTGCTGCTTGACTCAGAGCACAGTAGTTGTTTAAAATGCATGTACTCAGCAATTAGTGGGAATGCTCATATTGGTTCCCTGACTTATTTAGTCACAAGGAGGGTCAAGTGGAAGGCCCTGGAGCTGCTGCTTCTTGCTATAATAAAGTAGAGCTTTCCTGCAGTGATTTCAGACATTTGTGGCATCATCACACACTTGAAAGTAGTAAGAATGATGATTCATGTTACTTTCCTACTAAACTTGTCTATCTTGTAGAGAAGACAACAGCACTTGGGGAAGGACTTAATCAGGTAGTGACTTCATTAGCAGGTAGTGTTCTGGATGTGATTTCTTTACTTAAGCAAATTAACTTTGTCCATAGTTCATAGTATACAGCTACTGATCAGGCAGATGCCCTTTTCCCTTATAACTTATTAACTAGGACAAATCAGAAGCAGTCAAATAAGAAGAAAAAGTCTGCAAGAGAAATTTCAGAGGAGGGTGCATTCCACATAGAGACTAGTTAATACTGTGGCTATAAACTGAGGCTGGTCTGGAATATACCAGGCAAGGTGAGGAGTGGCACAGGATAAGGGTGAAAAAGTAGGTTACTGTTTGATGGTGTAGGACTTTTTAGGAAACGATTTAGGTAAAGCATTTTAGATTTTATTTTAAGAGCGATAGGCAGGGTGTTGATATGATCTGATTTATAATTTATAAGATTCCTTTAGCTATCATATGGATAATGGACTGAAGTGGGACAGGAGTGTCAGGCAGGAAGCAGCTAGAAGGCTGTTTGAGAGTGCAAGTGAGAGATGGTGTTGGCTTGGACTGAGGTGGTGGTGGAGAGGCATTGAAATACACGGATTAGGGAAATATTTTCAAAAGCAGCGTTAATAGAATTTGATGATGGATTGAAGGTGAGAAGTCAAGGATGACTCTAGGTTTTTGGCTTGAGCAACTGAATGGTTAATCGTGCAGTTTACTGAGCTAGAGAAGACATGAGGAGTGAGGCAAGAGATTGAAGAATGTACAGGGATGATGTAGTTGGGGAGTGGGAAGACTGAGAATTCTTTTGAGCATCTAGTGCTTGAGATGCCAAATAAATAGCCAATGGAGATGTCCAGTAGGCAGTTGGATATATGAGTCTGACATTCAAGGAAGTGATCCAGTACAGGTATAGGTTTTAGAGTTATTGACTTAAAGATGGTATTTCAAGACATGGGGTTTCCTAAAGGAATGGAAAATACAGAGATGAGATATAGTTCCATGGCACTGGAACACTCCCAACATTTAGAAGTTAAGCAGAAGAGGAAGAAACAACAAAAAAGTTTGATGACTAAGGTAGAAGGTAAATAGGAAACAGTTGGGTCATAGAAACCTCCTTCAAAAAGGAGGAAATGATCAGCTTATTTTATTATTTTATTTCATTTCATTTCTTAAAACCACTTTATTGAGGAATGATTGACGTACAAAAAGCTGTACATATTTAATGTATACAACTTGATGAATTTGGCATTAAGTGTTCATCTGTGAAACCATTACCACAATCCATGACATAAATATATTCATCACTCCCAAAAGTTTTCTCCTACCCTTTTATTTCTTGATTGATTGGTAGAACTAAACATAAGTTCTACCCTATTAGCAAAATTTTAAGTATATAATACAGCACTGATAATTATACATATTATGCTATACAGATCTCTAGGACTCATTTATCATGTGTAGCTGAAACTTAGTACCTTTGATTAATATTTCCATTTCCCTCTGCTTCCAACCCCTGTCGATTACCATTCTACTCTGTTTCTATGAATGACTATTTTATATTCCTCATGGTATCATGTAGGATTTGGTATTCTGTGTCTGGCCTATTTTCTTAGCATAATGCCCTCTAGGTTCATCCATGTTGTTGGAAATGGCAGAATTTCTTTCTTTTTAAAGACTAAGTAATAGGGGCACCTGGGTGGCTCACTCGGTTAAGTGTCTGCCTTTGGCTCAGGTCATGATCCCAGGGTCCTGGGAGAGAGCCCCACATCAGGCTCTTCACATCAGGCTCCCTGCTCAGTGGGGAGCCTGCTTCTCCCTCTGCCTGCTGCTCTCCCTGCTTGTGCTCTCTTCTCTCTGGCAAATGAGTAAAATCTTAAAAAAAAAAACAAAACCCAAAACTTGTCTTTAAGAAAGAAACTATGGAAAATACAAGCAGAGGTCCTGATGGAGTCCCACGTCAGGCTCCAGGCTCCATAGGGAGTCTGCTTCTCCTTCCACCTCTCCTCCGCTGCTTGTTCTCTCTCTTTCTCTCTCTGCTTCTCAAATGAATAAATAAAATCTTAAAAAAATTTTTTTTTACTTTTATAATAGCCATCATAATGGGTTCATGGTGGTATTTCATTGTAGTTTTGATTCTCATTTCCCTGATTAGTGATGTTGAACACATTTTCATATGCCTGTTGGCCATTTGTATGCCTTCTTTGAGGAAATGTCTATTCACATCCTTTGCCTATTTACTAATCAGGTTATTTGTTCTTTTACTTTTGAGTTATAGGAATTCCTTATACATTTTGGGTATTAGCCCCTCATCAGATACATGGTTTGCAAATATTTCCTACCATTCTATAGGTTGTCTTTCATTTTGTTAATAGACTAAGTTAAAACTGTCACAAGAGACAAAGAAGGTTATTATATATTAAGAAAACAGTCACTTCAACAGGAAGATATAACAGTTATAAATATATATGCACACCACTTCAGAGCACCTAAGTATATAAGGCAAACATTGACAGATCTAAAGAGGAAATAGACAGCAATACAATAATAGTAGAAGACTTTAATACCCCTTTCCAATACCCCACTTCTAATAATGGATAGATCAGACAAAAAAGGAACCAGCAGACTTGAACAACGCTATAGACCAAATAAATCAGGTATTTTAAAAGCAACCTAAATTTCAAATACTGTTGAGATGGAGAAGTGCTCTCTGACATTGATAGAACAGAGATTACAGCGAGTAATCCTGTAGCAAGTGGAGTATTAGTGGTGTTATAGGGATATAAGTGGTGGAGACTGATGTGAGTTAAGGAGAAAATAAGATGAGCTGAAAGATATACATAAAACTTAATCAAAACAAAAAATATACACCAGTCCCACAACAACAATAGCAAGAACAAAACAGAAACAGAGAACTTAAAAAAGCAAATGGAAAAACCAAAGCAACAAAATCCAAAACCTTTCTTCACATTAAATACATCTTTGAACTACATCCTAATTTTCCTCTTACCACTTATCTTTCCCCCAAAGTAACCTATATTCCAGCCACTCAATCTTATCCCCATGTCACTCTAGATTTTACGTCGCCCATTCCAGTAAACTGCTCTCTTCATCATCATCAATGACTGCATAATTGTATTTCATTCTCCTAAAACGTTCTTTTCTCTTGATATCCACAACTTTCTATTACATCGTTTCTCCCTTACTACATTCTTTCTTTCTTTTTTGGCTTGTTTCTCTTCTTTCCTTCCTCAGACGGTACTCAACCTTTTTTTTCTTTAGTTTTTATACATTCTTCCATACTACTTGCCCACTGTCTTATGGTTTCAATGACTTCAATTATCCCTTCAGCATGAGTGATTCATACATTTAAGTCTTAATCCAATTTCACTCCCAAGCCTCACACCAACATTTCTAACTTTCTTATCAACATCTTCATTTAGGTAGCCTGCAAACAGTGTGTTATAGACCTGTTCCTCTTCCAAACGTGTATGCGATGAAGAAAGCAAGCTTTCATGAAGATAATATTTTTGCATGGAGTTGAAAATTGGTCCAGGATCAAAGTAAATTTTTTACGAGTAAGAACTCCTTTGGACATTTATCTGTTTTAGATCTTTAATGTTTAAATGTAAAATAGCTATTAGTAGGAATATTTTATTCCTACCAAATGCCAAGAGCCATTAGAAAGCATGCTTTTATAGAGAAATTAATCAAATGTTTGGTAAGACATTAATGGTGCAAGGAGGGATTATCGGTATAAATTTTAATTAGTGACAACATACTTCAGACCAGAGTGGAAACACGCTTTGGAGTGTCTGATTAAACTCTTGAACATTGCGCATTTAGGGCACAGCATTTTCATTTGTTTTACTGTAAGATACCATAATATATACATATGCACATAGCAAGTAAGTTAATGATTATGATTTTAATGAAGTTTTAAAATATATTATAAATTATATTTGCCTCAGCATTTAGTTAATATTACACAGGTATAATGCTTATTTGAAGTATTTTTCTAATAGGTAGCAGTTTTGCATTGGCAAAAGAAGACATTTTATTCATAATAAGTTGAAGGCATCCTAATGCAGGAGAAGCTTATGGGATATAAAATTGATTTTTGTTCTTTATTTATTATATCAAATTGAATATGAGCCACATAATGAAAAAATGCTAGGGATGAATTTATTTAAATACCAAAGACGTTATTAATCTGACAAGAGAGGATCCATTTAACTTTTCTATTACTTACGCCTATTGAGTTCAGGGCTTCAGAGATCCTTTTTTGCATGGTACACAAAGATGAATTCAAAGCTAGTAAATGATGGGTTGAAGGAAAGTTAAAGGTGGGTTAAAGGACATAGAAATACAGAATCAGGAGCAGTTTTAGGGAGGAAGTGATATTTAGGAGGCCTTGAAGCATGAGGAGGAGTTTACACAAGAGGACATGGGGAAAAAGGAGTTCCAGGGAGAAAAAATAGAATGAAGATTGAAGTGGAAATGGAGCGTCTGCATGGAGCTGAGGTGAATTTTCTTGCCTGAGTATCTCTGGGTGTGATAAAGATGAAGATAAATTTGGGGGAAAATATTATGAATAGATTTGAATACCTGACTCTGAAGCTTGGACTTTTGGAGATAGTGGACAACCATAACATTCTTGAGTTGGGTGGGAAAATAAAGGGATTCAAGCTTTATAAAATATAATCTGATCGTGGTTTGTCAACTGCACTGGCAGCTGGAGAGGGAGGAGATGGATAACTGGTTTCCTTGCAGATGTAGGCTGTGTGCGTGGAGGGCACCGTGGCGTTATTGCTTTCCACTTGGTGAAAATAGCTGTCCTTTGCTCAGACCTGAAACTTCCATTTCCTATGGCAATCCCATTGAGCTCAACTATGCGCCACATTTTCTCTGTAGAGCCCTTTATATGCAAATTGTTTTCTTAGTGCATATTTAACTTCCTGTTAATGACAAACCAACACAGCTTTCATTGGTTTTTAGTTTTCTACTGTTGAAGCTAGGAATTTTACTAGCTAGTCTCATTTTGCAATGTAGACTAGTGCATGAAAATGTTAATTTTCTGGGAATCTTGGTTTTTCTGGTAAGAACAGGGCTTAAGCAAGCAGACGTGTGTTTGATTTCCATTTCTTGCTCTTATTAGGAAAGTCACAATTCCTTAAGCTCTATTTCCTGATTGTGAGATGGGTGAAATAACACATAACTCAAGGTTTTTGAGAATTGTCAATGAGATAAATTATGTGAAGAATTTAGTGTATTATTAGCCTATTCATATGGGTGATCAATTGATCATGCTCGTTTTCTTCCTCATCTTAATTGACCTTTTGTGTAGTTCTGCATTCCTGATGATTTCTTTTTTTTAACTTTCCTTTCTCTTCTGTAATACATCCTTTTCTTGGGTCTTGTCACAGTCCTCTCTGGCCTCTGCAAACTCTGCTTTTCCATTAGCTTTGCCCTCTCCTGTATATTGACCTTTCCTTTCTCATTCTTTGCCCTCTTCTCTTTGCTGTTCCTAGGTGATCTCTCTAATGCCCACAGTTTCAACTAATTTCAGTCAAAGTTTTTTTTTTTTTTTAAGATTTTATTAATTTATTTGACACAGAGAGATAGAGTAGTAGGCAGAGGGAGAAGCAGGCTCCCCGCTGAGCTGGAAGCCCGACATGGGGCTCTATTCCAGGTCCCTGGGATCATGATCTGAGCTAAAGGCAGATGCTTAACCACCTGACCCATGCAGGCATTCCTCAATCCAAGTTTTATGTTTAGTAGAATCTGTCTTCTTTAGTTTCATATCCATTTTTCCTCCATCGAACTGAATGTACACTCCTAGGTATTATGACACAAATATTTGAAACTTAACATGTCTGAAACTTAGTGGGTTATCTTCTTCCCTTCCTGGTGTATTTCTTCTTAAATTCTGAGTAAATGGTGTCACTGTTAACTGACTTTTCCTAGGACAGGCCAGTGTCCTAGGAATTTTTCTAGATACTTCCGTCTGCCTTTTACTTCTGCTTGTGATCAGTTGTTACCTCCTAAATTGTTTTCGATATGTCTTTATTTTTTTCTGAAAGGGCTGTATTTTCAGCCCTCTTTGCATAGATTACTATAATATCCTTCTGACAGGTTCCCTTGCCTCCTATCTTTTTTCTCTGCAAATTATTGTAGAATCTTTTTCTCAACTGCAAATGTTATCCCCATATCTTATCTTGACATACAAGACTGCTGCTAGTGGTCAGACGGTGCCTACTTCTTTGGCTTTATCTGTCTCACTGAACTATTGCATAACTCAGGGTACAATATTAAAATGTTTTTGCAGAGATTGTTTTCTCTATTTAGCATGACCTTCCTTATCTTGTCTCCAAGTCTTTACATATATATTAAGCTGTCAGCTCAAAATCAACTCATTTAATATTCAGAAATTCTTATTAAGCATCAGTTATGTGCTAAGCACTGTGCTGGCCAATCTTTTGTGAATAATTCCTTTACTACCAGGCACTTTTCATTCTGTCCTGTGCACATCTCCATTATCAAATTGAATTGTCAAGATCTGTATATTTATCTGCCTCTTTTACTGAACTATGTGCTTCCAGAGGGCAAGAAATTTGTCTTATTCTTGTAGGTGTCATTAGCTCTTGACACACTCATAGATAATAATTAAATGTTCGACAAATAAGTGAATGGTTATTTTAAGCAAAATGTTAATAACATTTCTGAGGGATATTTGGAACAACATCATTTTCCTTGAGCTTAGTAGAACACAAATACTGTTTCTCAAAATTCTAAACCTACTGGGCTAGAAAATGAGTGTTTTAAAAATAGATGGAATACCTCAGCATTCTAGTTAATTGGCGTGAATAATTTCTGACAGAAGGTTGAATATCAAATAGCTATCCACTTTGCCTCTCTTTTGTATTTATCATATATATTTTCACAGAAATTAGCAATAAACCAAAGAGATGTTTACTCACAGATACCATTGCTTTTCATTTGGGGGTGGATAATGAACACTAAGAAGGCAGACAGAGTTTCCAGGGAGTAATTGATGTTGATGTTTTGTGCTACCATGTGGATATTCTAAAAAGAGAAGAGGCTCTAAACTATCATTACATGCCTAATAGTTACAAGTAAGGGCCATGCGGATCAATGACTCTTCAGTGAAATGCCGTGTAGCTCACACTGTCACTCTCTTATTCTTAGAAATAAGAAGGAAGAATGAACTATTAAATTCATGGGCACGGAGGGCTGTTTGGATATAACCCAACTCCTCTATAAATGAGGGAGTGGAGGGCCAGCGATGCTAAAGTATTAATTTGAGGTGACAGAGCTAAGTAGTGTTAGAGGGAGGGTAGAAGCCAGACATCCTAACTAAGATTTCTTTAATTGTTTTACGTTCTGGCAGAAGATCATACTCTGAACCCTGTGGGAACAAGGTTGATATTATATCCATTTGAAATAGGTACGTTAATCAGTCCTTAATTATATGTAAAAATTTATTACTCATATGGTTAATATTTATGTCAAGTAGCTCATAGTTGATATTAATTTTGTATCATAAACTAAGGTTTCACAGATGTTTTTCACAGATTTCTCCATTGTTAGCTCTTGAAAAAATCAGGATAATGTTAAGTTTTCCTTCAACTCTGACAGGCAAGTGTGATTTATAATGCCTAATGTAGTTACTGACTTCAGGCCCTATGGAATGTCAAGTCTAGATTCCAGGTTTTATATTTCTAGTGGGTTTCTTATACTTCCTAGAAAAGTCATTGGGGTGAGTTTGTAACAGATGGTCAGGTCCTCAGGAGCTCTGCATTAGCACTTGTCTGGGAAATAACGAAATGAAGGCTGCTCTATGATCTGGGAGTGGACAAGAATGGGGAGAAAGCATGATGGGTGGGGAAAGAGCAGTTCAACAGAAGAACTAAAGGGGGAAAAAAAAAGCAAGGACAATATTTAAGGAAGAAAGGAAAGAAGCAAGAATGTGGGCACCTGGGTGGCTCAGTGGATTAAAGCCTCTGCCTTCGGCTCAGGTCATGATCTCAGGGTCCTGGGATCAAGGCCCGCATCAGGTTCCTTGCTCGGCGGGGAGCCTGCTTCCTCCTCTCTCTCTGCCTGCCTCTCTGCCTACTTGTGATCTCTCTCTATCTGTCAAATAAAGAAATAAAATCTTAAAAAAAAAAAAAAAGCAAGAATGTGAGGCAGGAAAGTTAGACCTGGAAAGGTGAATTGAATTCCTGCCTCTTATGGTAAGATACTGTGCTAGAAAACTTCAATTATCTCATTTAATCTCACAACTTCAGGACTATCCCATTTTACAGGTGAGGAAATGAGACACAATGGGATGAAGTTGTGTCTCTAAGCTACCTACTTAATAGTTGTCAGGACTAGAAATCAAACCCAGACTTAGTATCTTCTCTTGAGGAAGGAGGAAAAGCTCATGAAATGCTTCTCAGGATGCTAGTTCACAACTAGTAAGGACTACCTTGAAAATTTAATCCTTCCTTCTAGGCTGATTCAAATGGCCCCGTAGTGCCTGACCTTAGGAACTTAAATGTTTCTTACAGAGGGCCCTCGAGAAAGTCCTGAATGGTTTGAAGATTGAAAGATGGGAGGAAATTCTCCCATTCATATCTTAGCAGGCGCATAAGAGTGAGAAAGTTGAAATAGTAGAAATGGCAATAATGTTGGACCTCCCAAAAATGATGGAGTAATGGTATTCCTTCTTTGGATGCAAAAATCTGCACATAAACAGGATGGAAAGTAGTCTCCAAATGGGATAGAGGGTGTGTGTGTGTGTGTGTGTGTGTGTGTGTTTTGGTTGTGGTTGTGGTAGTGGCTGTATTTATAAAACTGGGTTGGGATTTGAAGCCTTATATGATTAGGATTGTAATTATACCTTAGATCTTGATTGTTCCAAAATAGGGTGTAACTTGGGAAGAAGATTAGTAGCAAATTAAATTGCATTGCACACATTTAAGCACATCCAAATGCCCAATACCTGCATTAAATTTTTATTTTTAAATTACAATTTACAGGGCACCTGGGTGGCTCAGTGGGTTAAAGCCTCTGCCTTTGGCTCAGGTCATGATCCTAGGGTCCTGGGATCGAGGCCCGCATCGGGCTCCCTGCTGAGCAGGGAGCCTGCTTCCTCCTCTCCCTGTCTCTCTGCCTGCCTCTCTGCTTACTTGTAATCTCTCTGTGTCAAATAAATAAATAAAATCTTTAAAAAAAAATAAATTACAACTTAGNGCCTCTCTGCTTACTTGTAATCTCTCTGTGTCAAATAAATAAATAAAATCTTAAAAAAAAAATAAATTACAACTTAGTTTTTTTTTTAAAGAAAAATGTATTTATTAGTTTCACAAGAATGGAGCACTTTCATTACATATATAGAACTAAATATGGAAAATTACAAAAAAGAAAGTAAAAAACCAGCCATTATTTGACAGAACAATCACTTTAAATATTTGCTGAATAGCACTGAATCCATCTCTGTGTATATGTAGGTAGAAAGATAGATACCTAGGTAAAAATAATCTTGGAGCAGATGGGATAATTCTCTACTTGTAATTTTTAATTAAAATGTAACATTTCATATACATTTAATAAAAAATCTTGAAACCGAAGTAATTTCTTAACTTCAAACTAAATATTTGTTTTTAATCACAAAGCCATATTAGGCCTTGCAGTATCTCTCTAGAATTAAAAAAAAAATTCTAAAAAATTTAAGAGATTGGGTCATTGCATTTTGTTAAGTATATTTTTTTTAACGTTAGAGGGCAGTTACAGATTAAGACATTAATAAAGACATTAGCATATTTAGACTTTTCTTCCTACTCTTCACTTCCTTGTATCTGGTTCCTCCAGACACTCCTGAGCTGATTTTACTTTTGCTGTATTTTTTAAATAACTTTCAATTTCTGCTATCTTGCTATAGTTTATGTATTTTTGCAAGCCACTCTTGTTCACATAGGAGCAAGGCAAAGTATACTTAAATCACAGATAAATGTGAAGTATTAAAATTTATTATAATTCAGAATGTTGATAATCTTGACTGATGATTTACCAGTAATTTTTCTCTGTAAAGGTTTCTTCTGACATATGTTAATCACTGAAGGCAACTTTAGAATAACACAGAAATCTCTCTTTTTAAATCACTATTCACCTATTCACTAATAAGTCCCATCATAAATTGTTGTGTCTCAATTTACCATTTATGAGCAGTAGGAAAAAAAATTTGCCTTTCTTTGCTTTGGTATTGAAATTATGTGTTCTAGTGTAGTGAGGCCATGAGGTGAGTGACTTCTGGCTTACTACTTTTTAAATTATAGGTTGTTAAGTAAGATTTGTCAGGATCGGGTCCTAAAAATGAGTTATTTTTCACATATCAAAATCTAAGTTGAAACACTGGCTTGCTTGTTAAGATTAATTAACTAGAGGTAATACTTGCACATTGGCTCATTAAAAGAAGAAAAATTGGCTCACTCTAATCACTCACAGAATTTCAGTAGAAAAGTTAACGATGAATGTAAGCAAACCTCATATAAATACAACCCTTTTACTGTTTAGGAAAAAAATAAAACATTTTTTTTCCCCTCCACGGTAGAGATAATTATCTAGTGTGCAATTCTCCTGCAGCTGTTTTCTCATCTTTATATGAACTCTCCTTCCTAGTGTTAGAAATCAGAAACTTAACTGTTTCTGATCTTGTATGGTTGAGCAGTATTGGATTAGACACACAGTGGGTCTGTCCTAAGTAGATTGGAACTTGGACAAGTTTCTTAACCCTATGAGCCTCAGTTTCATCTGAAAAAATGATGGAGGTGGACTAGTGGGTCTCTAAGTGTAAAATTTTTATTCTTAAGAAGAGCTTAAATAAGCTCATTCTTAAATGAGCTATGTTGAAAATATAAGAGCTCTTGAGTGTTCCTTGTGTCAAGTTGTAATGCCACAATTTCAAAACATTCTTGAAACAAAAAATATATTGACTTGCTTTAACTGGAGCTTTAAGTGGTTTTGTGGAATTGAGTGCCCAGTTTTTTTTTTTTTTAAAGTTTTTTATTTATTTATTTGACACAGAGAGAGATCACAAGTAGGCAGAGAGGCAGCCAGAGAGAGAGGGGGAAGCAGGCCCTCTTCTGAGTGAAGAGCCTGATATGGGGCTCGATCCCAGGACCCTGAGATCATGACCTGAGCCAAAGGTAGAGGCCCAACCCACTGAGCCACCCAGGCGCCCCAGTGCCCAGTTGTAACACAGAAGGTCATCATTGGTGATATTTCTGTGATTGGCACCATATTCATCACTGAAGCCTCTAGTACTTTAATCTATCGGATTGATGGTTAACCTTTTCCAATTCCCACTATAGTGGGAGCAGGTGAAGCATTAATTGTGGTGAAAAGGGGAATCTAGTTATTTGATAAAACAATAATCATATGCCTGGTCACTTCATAATGGGTACAAATCCTGGGACTTTCACTCAGGGTACAAAACCAACAAAACCAAGTATTTTCTACCAACTTTTAGTATACTGTAGTTGTTGCAGGTTTTTTTAGCAATGATAAAGCATGTGTCAATTTTTTATTATGGTTATTAAGTCCCATATATCTTGTAGTTTATGAAATTTCTTTATAAAACTGTCAGTAGTTTGAATGTAAATATGTTTTACAGTGTTGAGCTTCTATCTTTCTTCCTCTTTCTTTTCCTTCCTTCCTTCCTTCCTTCCTTTCTTCCTTCCTCTTTCTCTCTTTATTTCTTTCAAGGTGTTTTTATTCTGGGATGGAGCCCCGCATCGGGCTCTCTGCTCGGCGGGGAGCCTGCTTCCCCCTCTCTCTCTGCCTGCCTCTCTGCCTACTTGTGATCTCTCTCTCTGTCAAATAAATAAGTACAATCTTTAAAAACAAACAAACAAACAAACAAACAAACAAAAAAAGGGACAGTACTCTTGGGCATAAAGAGCTGCACTGTGACTATGAGGAGAAATTGATTATATACTTTTAAGTTGCGGTGGTGGTAGAGATCATTGAAGTCTCTAGAGGGATTTCCCTCTGTTAAAGAAGACACAGGATCCTGGAGGTCTGGCTACAATGTTGAGTTTATATATATATATTCTGTGTCATCTTACATATTTCAGTGAAAATGTTGTGTTACCCTTTTCTCCTTAGATGTTTTATATGTAGAAAACTAAGTTAGAGTTTTCTAGTTAGGTGCCATCTTAATCACAAAATCAAATCTGTGAGTCTTAATTTCTCTCACTAGGTAGAAAATGTCAGACTGGATCATGTTTAAAGGTTCCTTAACTCCAAACTACTGTATTTGTTTAATTTGTGCTCAGAGTAATTGAGTTGTCTTTATTTTTCTCAATTAGTGATAATGTCACTCATTCTGAGTTTATCCAGACTACTGGATGTACACACTGTGTGCTTGCAGCCACTTTAAGATTGCTTTAGAGATGTTAGTAGATGGATACAATTAGATGTAAACCATTTAAAATGATTGAAAGTTACTTGTAGTTAAGTCATTATTAGAAAAACTGCCTTTAAAAGTTCCGTTCATCATCTGAGTTTAGCAGCCATGGTTCTCGTGTCTGGTTTGGGATTTCAGTTCTTTAATTCACTGCTTATCACAGGACTGAATATTATGCCCAATAGGAGTTACGTGTTTGTTTCTTCACCAAAAACCACAACAGCTTCTTCTGGCAATCTTAATGCAAAGTGATTTCAAAATAATGTTTAGCCTGGAAAGTGTTGTTCTTCCCTGCCTGGTGAGTGATGAAACGTGGGCATGTTGCTTCCTGCTGTCGCATTGCCTCAGCAGAGCACCATCATTTTAAATAAGAGAAGGACCAATGAAAATGGTGAAATCTGCATCTCATTTCAGGGATTACTTTTTCAAATCCAGTCTTTGTTCCAGAAGCTTAATATTTTTTCTGATTCTTTTTGTTGACAGAGCAGTGGTATGTGGCATAGTCAAAGAGCACAGATGGTTTTGAGTCCACCATAAAACTCTATCTACCTCTGGTGCTCATATTCTCCCTTTGTAAAATTTTGTAATATATGTAATTTTTTGAAAGGTGGCGTAGTACTTATGAGGAAGGGCTCTTAGAGTAGACAGGCTGATTTTGAATTTTGGCTCCAACCCTTAAGAACTATGTGGTTCCATTTCGTTTACTTAGTCTAAGACTCAGTTATTTCAATGGTAAAAATTGGGTTAATAGTACTTTATGTACTTGTTCTGAGTGTTAAATTAGATAATCCATGTAAAATATTTCACACAGTGCCTGGTACAAATACATATTTATTAAGTGTTGGCTATTATTATTAACTCTTGCTAAACACAATGCAGACCCACGTAGGAAGCACTCAAACTATTATGATTGAACATGTAGGAGGCTCAGTAGGTGCACTCTTAAGCAGTAATTATAGTTAGTCTCTTTTCTTTGTATATCTATTATCTAATATGTTCTGAGAAGGTGTTCCTGATAGGACATCTATTTAGGCATTAAATTATGGTAGAGATGACTCATGTTTGGCCTGTTCTACTTTTCCACTTCACTGGATTCTGTGTGATTTTCTTGAAATTAAATTGCCTTTTTTATTTCCAACTGCACACCAGGTTGCTATCTGGCGTCAGTATTTCTTAACCAAGAAATATCTAGTTAGTCTTTATTCCGATAAAGGAAAATTCTCAAAATTCTGTAGTAGGTCTTTTATCTGGGACATTTAACAAATTCTAATTGCAAAGGACATATGGTACTGATTTCTCTAGTAGTACAGATCTGAGAACAACTATTATATAATAAAGAGGGCACTTCCTTGTTTTTCCTAGAAAGTGAATGCAGTGCACAGGAAAACTTTTCCATGAGTAATAGGTGATTTCAATTATTTAAAAAAAATGTTTTTCTGTAAAATATATACAATAGTAACCAGTAATATAGTTAAACAACCCATAATTTTGCTTATTTATTTCATAGACTAATAAGTTTTTTTAAAGGTAAAGTCTGGTATAATATATTTTTGGAAGGAATATTTATCAGGACAGTTCCTCTTATTATCAAATTAATGTGGGAAGTTAATTTTTTTTCTAAGGCAAGATGATTAAAATTTTCACAGTGTGTATGTATACATATGTACATATAATACATTAGAAAACATGAGGATTTGACTTTTATTTATTAACTATTTTATTTATTTATTTGACAGAGAGAGAGAGAGAGAGAGAGAGAGAGAGAGAGAGCAAGCAAGGGGATTGGCAGAGGGAGAAGCAGGCTTCCCACTGAGCAGGAAGTCCTACTCAGGCTCTATCCCAGGACCCTGGGATCATGACCTGAGCCAAAGGCAGACGTGCTGAGCATTTGACTTTTAAAAATGTGTCATTATCCATTTTTTTCAATTCTCACTATTTTTTAAAAAAGATTTTATTTATTTGACAGAGAGAGAGATCACAAGTAGACAGAGGCAGGCAGAGGGAGATGGGGAAGCAGAGAGAGGGTGGGGGGGAAGCAGGCTCCCCGCTGAACAGGGAGCCCTATGCAGGGCTCGATCCCAGGATCCTGAGATCATGACCTGAGCCAAAGGCAGAGGCTTAACCCACTGAGCCACCCAGGCGCCCCTTAATTCTCACTATTAATGTGAGACTACAGTGTTGTATAGACTGTCATTATAATACACTATAGCACAAAGATTGATAGAGAGCATTTCTAATTACTGCGCATTAGAGATACAAATAATCACATTTTTTGATCTATGTACATAGACAGAAACATAACCACATATATACTCACATATTTATATATGTAAAACTTTCTTTGTAACTCAAACTTCTTTGGGGGAAAAGTCCCTATCAGCTAATCTAGTGAGAGGGGCAGACCTAGAAAGAGAGTTTGCTTGAGTTCAGGACTGCCAGTCCCACAGTCTTATTCTTAAAGGGTCACCTCCTCCGTCTTCTGCCTTCCAACTCATCCTTTCTCTTTTCTTTTCTTTGGGAAGATATATAGGTGTATGACATACAGGTGAGCAGAAGAACACTGCATCATGATTATAGGATTCTCCTCAAACCTTGATTATCTTGCTTAGTGGGCTAAGTGAGACCATGCTGAGGATCCTTTTTATCTAAAGGATATAGACTCCATCCTAGAATCAAAGCGATCTTCTATGTTATGTTTACCCTCAGTGTGATGATCAGGTAGAAGATGTAGGGCTGCGGGATGACCTCTAAGACTTGGAGCAAATTGGCTTCAGTCCTTTACTGGAGACCTTTGTAGGGGTTGTAGCTCCAGAGTGGCAGCTGATTCTTTTGTCCCCGCATGGCTGTGCATACTCAGAGGCTCCAAAAGGAACCTGGGAAGGGAACACCTAGACAGGTCCAGACCTTTAACTTCTGTACTCATGACTGTGAATATCACATCCTGTAGTACTGAGATCCATCCAAATGTGCTTGCTTTTCACACTGATCCTTCCTGGAGGGAGGCCTAGGGAAGGGAAGGGGCAAAGAGAGGATCTTAAGATCCTTTCTGCAATCTATAAGCCTCTGACATCCTTTTATGCATTCTGTTCTATTTTGTAACTCTGGAGATTTCCCCTCCAAATACTCTTAAAAGTCTAATGATATATTTGCTATCATACATTTATTATTATGACTCTAATGTATAAAAGTGAGTTTTTAAAGACTTTGTTATTAAAGATAAGTCATTTTATGAAAAAAGGAGAAAAATAGAGTAGTTGTTTATCTCTTTCAAATACTATAGATTTGTTCACTTATTCCCTTACTTCTTGGTCTTATAAAAATGAGAAGATCCTACGATGTTCATGTTAATCTCTCATGGTTTCTCTTGTGCCCTAGATTGTAGAATAAAATTTATCTTCTGTTTTAGATACATACAGAGTTATCTCTCTGGTCTTGAAATGTATTGTTATTTCTCAGGGCAATAAATCAGGGAGGCTGACTGGAAGCTCTAAAATAACTAAATAACCAAGTTGTTGCACCACTGACAAGCATATGCAATTCATCACTTAAATGATACATGCCACAACAGGTAAGACTTTGTGAATGATGTGCTATTGCCCTCTTTATTTATTTATTTTTAGTTTTATCAGTTAAGTTGCCAGGGCAGAGAATATGAAGAGGAGGATATAAAGGGGAGAGAAAAAAAAGGAAAGCTTTATATTATTGATTTCAGAGGATAACAGTTTTTTATTTATAGAACCAGAAGGGGACATTCAGGCATTAGCTCTTTATAATATAGCACTGTGATGTCCTAAGGATGCTATTTTAACCGAAGGTCAAGAGTAACACTTTTAACTGCTATTAATAAAGCACACGTGAATGGCTCCATTTGTTAAGCCTCTGCCTTCTGACTCAGGTCATGATCTCTGGTCCTAAGGTCCAGTAGCATCTGTCTTCCTGCTCGTCAGGAAGTCTGTTTCTCTCTCCCTCTGCCTCTCCTGCCTGCTTGTGCTCTCTCACAAATAAATAAATGAAATCTTAAAAAAAAAAAGGTACTTGCGATGTCTGTTTTAGTGCATATTAAAAAGTTCACCTAAGCCATTTGTTTTCAAACTTTCATTTGCATATACATCAAAGCATGGCTGTTTAAAATTCAGATTCTCAGGCTCCCTCTTAAGATTCTGATTCACTCCTGGGGTGGGTTCCAGAAGCAGTGTTTTAAACTAGCATCCATGAGATTCAGTGTGGGTGGTTGGCACATTTCTTTCTCGTCTGAGTCCTGCCAGAACTCTGGAATGTCTGAAAAACAGGACAGTTGTTCTTAACAAAGTATAAGTAATTACTATAAAATAATATCAACTTAAACTTGGTACCATCTCCTACTTACTATTAGATCCTGGTGTTGTGATTGCTCATGTAATTTTGATGGTGTCCTGTTTGAGGCATCTTGCTATTCCTGTTGTTTGTGCCTGGGGGTCTGTCTTTGTTGCTTAGAAATGGAAATCAATTGTGGTTAACTTAAGCGAAAGAAGAACTCTATTCAAAATCTTTTTCAAGCTCACAGAATTGCTAGGAGTGTGAAGGACCAATTTTGGGAAGTGAGCAGGACATATGGCAGTTGTGGGTAGGGCTGGGGAGAGATGTCAGGAAGACCCACCTGTGAGGTTGCCCTGCAGGAAGAGTTTGGACCTTGTCCTGTAGTTGCCCATGTTGCTGAGAAGAACATCAGGGAAAACAGCACTGTCTGACTTGCTCAAGTGTCAAAATTTGGGGGGGGAGTGTTTGCAATTTATTCTGCTCCCCATTCCCTAGCTGGTGGTACAGACAGGAGGGAAATCCTGAGAGCAGAATTTTAGACTGTTTTGAAGATTTATATCAAGCATCAGAGAGTACCTGATCTTCACAGTTTTATTTTTTTATAGTGAGGCTAATGAGAAAGCATAGATATCAGCTATATGATTTATTATTCAAGCTGAATAGTACAGAGTCAGTGTAAAAAATAGCCATCTGTGTCCAGAAGCTCAACTTTTAAATCAATTAATCAATTAATTAATTTGTAAGGATTATTTAGAGAGAGGGAGAGAGAGAGAGAATGTGCATGTGAGTTGGGGAGGGGTAGAGGGAGAGGGAGAGAATCTCAAGCTGACTCTCCACTGAGCATGGAGTGGACATCAGGCTCGATCTCATGACCCTGAGATCATGACCTGAGACGAAATCATGAGTTGCTTAAGTGAGATGCTTAAAGTGACCGAGCCACCCAGCCACGCCTAGAAACTCAACTTTTAATATTTTTCTTCCTGACATTATTCAAAACATAGAATTTCTTCTGTTTTAAGACATATATTCTTACAAGTTTTTTTCCCTTCTAGTCTATATTATATCTGTGTGCTTTTTAAGAATACGATGCTTAAAATGACATATGCAGGGAAAATGAATACATTACTAGAATGCGACATATTTATTTTGTTATTTCATACACTTCTTTGGATAGTACTGAATGTATTTATCCTGGTTGAAGAAACATGATCTTATGCTATCACTAAAAGTGTATGACTACTTTTTTTTTTTGCTGCTTCATTACATATAAATACACCAATCAATTTATGAAATAGGCATTTAGAAAACAAAGTCTGTTATCATTTGTTAAACAGAAAACCATGTAAAAATTTTAAGCCTTGTTAAATTATTTTTGGAAATATTTCTTGACTGAGAAAATATTGGATGCATAAAATAATTGAATATTTTTGCGGTTGATGGAAAACTGCAAGTTCCTTAAGCTCTCTGTTTGGCTTTATATAGGAAAGTAAGCACTCCCTAAGGATGATGACGTCTTCTTCTTTTTCTTCTACTGCTGCTGCTGCTACTACTACTACTACTACTACTTCTTCTTCCTTCTTCCCCTCCTCCTTCTTCTCCTCCTCGTCCTCCTTCTTCTTCTCCCTCCTTCTCCCTCCCTTCCCTCCTCCTCTTCCTTCTTCCTTCTTTTTCTTTTTTTTCTTTTTTATTTTTTTTAAAGATTTTATTTATTCATTTGACACAGAGAGAGAGATTACAAGTAGGCAGAGAGGCAGGCAGAGAGAGAGGAGAGAGGAGGAAGCAGGCTCCCCGCTGAGCAGAGAGCCTGATGTGGGCCTCGATCCCAGGACCCTGGGATCATGACCTGAGCCGAAGGCAGCGGCTTTAACCCACTGAGCCACCCAGGCGCCTTCTTTTTCTTTTTCTTTCCAGAGCTCTGTGATGTGGGTTACCAGTTAATCTCTGTCCTCTTTCCTGTCCAAGAGGCAGTCATTATGATTATGATCAAATTATGATCACATTTATTATGAATTAGCTTTGCCTTTTCTAGACCTTCATGTAAGTGGAATCATATATTATCTTTTGGATAAGGCTCTTTCACTTAGCATAATGTTTTTGAAATTCATCTGTGTTGTTGTGGATATCAGTAATTTGTTCCTTTTTATTTCTGAGTAATGTCCATTCTATGGATGCATCTCAGTTTGCTTATCAATTCTGCTTTATATGAACACTCGGCTGTTACCAGTCTTTGGCTATTATCAATGAAGTTATAATGAAAATTCTTATATAAGTCCTTGTGTGGACATTATCTTTTCTCCTTGGATGTCTTTCCCATTGGATTTCATGAGGATGGGAAGCAGCATTAGGGTAGCTTGTATTATAGCCATACTTTGAAACTGGTGTATTTCTGCAAAGGCTTATTCATTGTGATGCAAAGAAATCTGTTTCAGCCTTATCTCATGAACTAGGAAATCAATCCTCAATGAGACTAATGTGTTATGCTCTACTGTTAGAGAATGTAACTTTTAGGTTCTCTGGAAGCAGTGCTGACACAATGAGGATTGCAAAGGGTTTGTTTTACTTAGGGCTTCCATAACAAAATGCCATAGGCTAGGCGGCTTAAACAACAGAAATTTAGTTTCTTCAGTTCTCGAAGTCACAAGTCCAAGAGCAAGGTGCCTGCATGTTTGTTTTCTCCTGAGGCCTCTCCTTCACTTGCAGATGGTTGTCTTTCACTGTGTCCTCACATGGCCTTTTCTCTGTACACACACAATCCTGGTGTCTCTTCCTCTTCTTATAAGGACTTCAGCCCTATTGGATTAGGGTCCCATCTTTATGAGCTTATTTAACTATAATTACTTCCTTAAAGGTCCTCCTTATTTCCAAAGACAGTCACATTTAGGATTAGGTCTTCAACGTTTGAATTTTGGGGAGACACAGTCATAATTCAGTCCAGAATAAGCTTTATTGAGAGGTTAACACCTGTGGAAGGTAAAAGGGAAAGATGCATTAAGTAGGCAAGGAAAGCTTTTGAGCCATGATGTAAGTGTATGAAAGGAATGAGGGAAGGAAGCAGAAGATGGTGGGGAAAAGCCTTAGCAAGTAATAGAGATCTTAGGAAACTCAATAGAGAACTTTGAAGCTAATGCTTGCCCATTAGGACCTTGAATTGGGAAGAAATGATTGGAACCTCATACCTCTGTTGTAGTCTTTGGCTGAAGGCTTTCTGGGTAGAATGTAGCCTTTAGGTTATTAAATATATCCATTTTATACCCTGATGAATACCTTGCTTATGTGACATTTTCCCCTGTAAATTTATAGACCATTTGATTACCATAAGTAATCCCAAATCATGTATATTCTCCTCGGAGTATTCCATAGATAAGAACTAATCTTCTATCAATTATGATTATTCTATTTTGTAGTCAGTCTAATTACCTACATTTTATAAGATCATTAGAGCAGTTCACATGCCTTCTTTCTTTCCCCAGGAGAATCACTGCTCTCCTACCAAAAGAGGAGGGGAATGAATCACAGCGCCATTGCTTTAGCTTCGTTGTCCCCAGTAGATTGTCTAATACTTAAAATCCAGTTCATATTATTATCTTAAATGCTTAGGAAAGACAAATTCATAAGATAGAAAGTAAATTAGTGGTTTCCTTGGACTGGGAGTGGGAAAAGGGATTAACTTTGTGGACATAAGAGATCTTATTGGTTGGATGAAATTCTACCAAGATCAAATTTTTTTTAAAGATTTTTTATTTATTTGTCAGAGAGAGAGAGAGAGAGATCACAAGTAGGCAGAGAGGCAGGCAGAGGCAGAGAGAGAAGCAGGCTCCCCACCGAGCAAGGAGCCTGATGCAGGACTTGATCCTAGGACCCCGGGATCATGACCCGAGCCGAAGGCAGCCGCTTAACTGACTGAGCCACTCAGGGTCCCCAAAACGAATTTTTGTTGATGGGTGCATCGCTTGGTGAAATTACTAAGATCACCGAATTGTAAACTTGAAATGAGTGAATTTTACTATATGTAAAATTGTAAAGTTGTTTAAAAAAATGAATGCTGGAAGTAAAACACAAAGACAGATAAAAATATGTCAGATTTGGGAGAAAAAAACCTATCAGAAGAACCTTTTTTAATTAGTACAATTCACTATATCAACCTTGTGAAAAACAAGCTTGCTTAATAAACAGGTTTATCTTAAGATAATTCAGTCCAATTATTTTATTATATGCTCTATAATTTATAGGATAAATCATTTTCTTTAGTTCATCAGAAAAAGTTATGTAGAATTGTAACGAGAGTTCCAGTTTCTTTCCCTTCCCATCCCAAATAAATAATGATAAGGATATAGTAATTTGGAAATCATGAAAGTAGGTCATTTTGAGAAAAATTGTAACAGGTATATATAGCCTCCAAAATTCAAATTATAGCAATGAGAGATGTTTGGTATGTCATGATATACAATGGATTGAAGAAATGCTCTGGAAGTGTTCCACATACAGTACATATGGCATATATTTGAATCCTATACTGAGAGGCTGTTCCGCATTGTTGTTGATAAATTGGATTGGTTAAGTAATTAAACTGAGTTTTTTGGAGGTGAAAGACATTGTTTTCACGGTACATTTTACTTGTATTATTCTGTATGTATTTAATAATAATATTACTGAGCCAAATTCTTAAAGTAATTCAATTATAGTAAATGATAATACGCAACTAAGAGAGCCATTAATCACTTTTTATCTATCTCTTGCAGGCATAGGATTCTTTTTAGGGCATAGACTTTGTGATGATTTAGTTTTAGGCAATCAGGTACAAGTATATTTAGTTTTAATAATTCATAAAGTACTAAAATATTGAACAACTTTAATCAGATCCACAATAAATTTATTAGCTGGGAAAATATAGCATAGATTCACATATTTTAATTTAAGACTGTAAAGTTTATGATATGGTAAATGTTTGGAATGAATAATTTTCATTCACTGTTTGAATTTGTAGGCCTCAGGAGAAGTCTAGAGAGGCCCTGTTCTTTGTTACTTCTCCATTCATCTCTAGTAGCAAAAAAAATTTTTGTGGCAATGGGAATATTTTTCCCTATTCACCTGCTTGCTTTATCATACTCTTTATTCTTATCATTCTTATTGTTACTATTGTTATTATTAGTTTATGCCTTTCCAGAATATTGGCTTCAGGTTTTCCCCCTTTGTCTCTATTTCTCAAGGTTTGAGATAGGCACCAGGACCTTATTTCCTAGGCTTTCTAATGTTCTTCACTGGCTTTAGGGTCCAGGAGGGAGCACTGGGAGGATGACCTGCATTAATTATCTCCTAGTCTCTCTGCAATCCACTTGGACTTATTTGTTCTGCCTTTTGGTACTGAATATTTGAGAGAAACTAGAGTTTGGGGATATAATAAAATGCATGGATACATCTGTACACATAAAAAGATACCAATTCATGATTACTTGCAAGGCTTGATTGCTGGGTATTTGTGGATTCCCCTGTTTTTGTATTTTTTTGTTTGGGGACCTTTAGATCTCTAATGGGCCTTAAATAAATCTACATCATGGGCATAGTTATCTCCAGGGAGAGGAAGAGGAAGAGAGAATCTTAAGCAGACTTCTTGCCTACTATGGAGTGTGACGCAGGGCTGGATCTCACAAACCTGAGATCTTGACCTGAGCTGAAATCAAGAGTTGGATGCTTAACTGACTGAACCACCCAGGTCCCCACCCCCTTTTATTTTCAGGAAGGAGGATTTAAAAGTCTGCTTGGAACATTCTGGATCTGAAAGCCATATTTGCTCAGACATATTGGGAAACATTTTTTAAATGGAAGTCTTCAGAAAATAGTGTGTATAAAGGACATTCCTACAGTGTGAAACGCCAAAATTAAAACTGAAAGGTCAAGTTGAAATAAAACAAAAACAAAAACAAAAAAACTTGTCTTGGGACACCTGGGTGGGTGGCTTAGTTAGTTGAGCATCTGCCTTCAACTCAAGTCAGAGATTCAGTCCCACATGGGGGCCCTTACTCAGCAGGGAGCCTGCTTCTGCTTCTGCCTGCTGCTGCCCCTGCTTGTGTGGTCTCTCTCTTTCTCTCTCTCTGACAAACAAAATCTTAAAAAAAAAAAGNAACTTGTCTTGGGACACCTGGGTGGGTGGCTTAGTTAGTTGAGCATCTGCCTTCAACTCAAGTCAGAGATTCAGTCCCACATGGGGGCCCTTACTCAGCAGGGAGCCTGCTTCTGCTTCTGCCTGCTGCTGCCCCTGCTTGTGTGGTCTCTCTCTTTCTCTCTCTCTGACAAATAAAATCTTAAAAAAAAAAAAGCAACAGCTTGTCTTTAAGAAAGAAACCATGGAAAATACAAGTAGAGGTGGACAGAAGTTGTAGGAAGCAGAAATAGAATTAGCAAGGCCAAACTTGGGGACATTTTGATCACTTATAAACCTAGCTCAACTTATCTGAAGTGCAGGCAGCATGGCCAAATTGAGGAAGAGAGATCTTGGTCTTGCATTATGGTTGCAGAGGGTATTTGGGGAACCATCAAAGTAGAAAAGATACCCACGGTCAAGGAAAAGCAAAAGCTGAAGAAAGAATTTAGAAAATGGGAAGGGAGGCAAAGACTTTAAGGTAGCTCTTAGAAGACATTTTGAGAACTGTCTAAACCAACAACCCAGGAGCCAAAGTGGTGTTAGAGTGTAAGAACTGGGAAGGAGACCTTCTGTTGGGTAGCAGGAGCTGGGGGCAGAAGGAATTCCTGAGTAGGCGGTAGTGGCAACAGTCAGGGTGACAGAAATCCAACTTAAAAATCATGACACAAAAAGAAGATGAGGCAATGGGAAGTGTGAGGAAGGAGATTCTATGAATGTTTTTTAGGTAATTGCATATTATTAAGAAGTATCTTTCTCAGAAAAAAGAGCAAAAGCTGTGTGTCTTGACTCAGTCCACATAATTTAGGTTTGAGGTGCAGGAATATAGGAGTAAAGGGGAAATGGAGAGAATCTCAGACATATTGGAAGCTGATGTTATGTGTGTCAGTGCTCAGGGTGGGAGATTTGGGGCCTATAGTCACCATCATTACAAAAATGGAAATATTTTTAAAGTACATCATCTTTCTAATGACAGCCTCTAATCACATTTTAATCCAGGGAGCCCTAAGTGATTGAAAAAGATTCTTTCAAGACCCAGAAAAACCTGAAACCATGATGCCTTTCTCTTTTTCTTACATTTTTGCCGATTAAACTAAGTGTGTGATCCATCGATGAAGCAAAGTCTGTTGTTGCATTAGAGAATTGTATATGACGTGTGAAAGACCTCACGGTAATGTTCATTTGGTTCTTGAATTTGATTCTGTTTTTATCTTTACTGATACACTAAGTGATTATGAATCTGGTGTTGTCATTTGTGCTTTGATATCAACCTTCCATCTACTCTAGGATTTCAGAAGGTAGGCTTTTAGGAGATAACAGGTAAGAGTTGCTTCTAAGAGTTTTTTCAAGAAGAAGCTTAAACTCTCATCAGATTCTGAAATGAAAGTCTTCTGGCTTTGACTAAACTGTGAAAGAAGAAAGGAGAGGACTTTCACTTATCTGAATTAATCTACAGGAACAAAGGATTTAGAGTATTGTTTTATTCACAAAGAAAAAATGATTTAGTGCCCCAGGTGTCAAAGAAAGAACTAAAAAAAATTGAAACATCTTGGCAAGCTTTCTCTCTCTTCCTTTTAGATCCTTTTCATAGGAAGAGTGAGAATGTTTTAATAAAAGGTCTCTTTTGGGGTTTTTGCTCATTTTTTCTGTTGACATATTAAAATTGTAAATAAAATATCAAATAATCCACTTTAGTATTTCTCAGTTTTTCCTCATCAAATCCAACAACCTACTGCTCAGTGCCTAACACAAGAACAAGCAAATAGGTAAACAGACAGAAGTTTATAGGTCAAAAAACTAGCAAATAGGAAACATGATAACTCTTCATTACATGGGTTAAATGATGATTTGAAAATAATGTTGTTGGTTTGTGTCTTCTCCTGGAAGAACATTAAGGTATTAATTAAACTCCTGCATTAACAGCATCGTCTGCTCAGTATACTCACAGTTGTGGCAAGAGAGCAGAGCTAACTCAGAATTACCCTCTGGCTAAATATGCTCTCTTTATATTCTTGTGCTCTGTCTCACCAAAAATTATTAAGCACATAATTAGCTAAATGATTTTAACAAGATAAAAATGATGCTCTGAAATTGAGATTTAAATTAAAAGTTTAAATTGAATTACCAGTTGTCCTTTGTGGTGCCAGAGAGATGCTTTTACAAATGGAAATTTCCTTTCTGATGTAAATTTCCCATACAAGAAGGGAAATTTATGGTCTGTTTTTAGAGCTTTTCCTTCTTCTGCTCTTTCTCAATTGCTTTCAGCTCAAAATAATCCGTGCACCAAAGAAGCATATTTTAGGATGTCGTATTTTGGTCCCTTTCAATATATTTAAGTATATTTTATTTATATATAAATATACATATACATATAAATATTATGGTCCAGAATATGCATCTATGTTATCTCTCTACAATCTACAAAACCCTTTCTGAAACTTAAAGAAAATAAATCATTAAATAGTTCTTATTCTCTTCAAACTTCCTTTTTTGTTTTTGGTAGAGATTTTAAGAATTCTTAGGATAGCTTTTATCCAAGCAAAAATTGCATTGGACCAAGTTGAACAGGCAAAGACATTATTCAAGTCTGTTGCGGTTGGTGGATGGCAGCAGGAGCAAAGGGCAGGAGGAGTTTTAAGCACTGAGATAGGCCAGGGGAAAAGTACTTTGAAGCTGTTAGTGAGGGAGGCTGATCAATGGGGTGATCAACCAACAATGGGGTGTGCTGAGCACATTCCGTTATTTCCTGAGTTTGCAAAGTTTTTTTCTCTGTGATTAGGCCATCTGTGTTTATGATTGGTACTGGCCAAAGAAGTTAGGCTCCTATCCTCCTAGAGACTGAAGACTTCATTTCAAAAAGGTTGGTTCCCAGATCTTTGAGAAAGATATTCTTGGGCTGTAAAACTGACAAGAGGCCTTTGGAAAGATTTACATCTTATAGGGTAGAGGAATAATTTACAACTACACATTTTCTAAAGAAAATGCTCTAAGTAAAGAGAGGCCAGGGCCTAGAGTCAGGAAGAAGACTTGCTTAGACTGAGGGGATTGAAACTCTTTTGGTCAGTTTCTTTGATCAGAACCCTTTGCTTATAAATATGAAGTTCCTAATTTCACAGACAACACTTTGGTATCAAAGAAGCATTATGCATGTGTTTTGATCTTCAGTAACTTCTCATTGTGTGCTAGACTAGAGGATGTAAAATGTAACCAAGTGGTTATTACTGATAATACCGATAATGATGGATAAGTTTATGGGAAATTTTTTTTTTCCTAAAGATTTTTTATCTATTTATTTGACAGAGAGAGATTACAAGTAGGCAGACAGAGAGAGGAGGAAGCAGGCTCCCCGCTGAGCAGGGAGCCCGACGCGGGCCTCGATCCCAGGACCCTGGGATCATGACCTGAGCCGAAGGCAGAGGCCTTAACCCACTGAGCCACCCAGGCGCCCGGGAAATTTTTTAGTAATGAAAAATTTTTAGACTACTTCTACAGTGCAGTTTTGATATTGTAATCGATGAGGGTTTTTCCTTTGCCTCACTGCTTTTTTTGAGAATTTTTGCTTCAATTTTCATCAAATATTTTTGTTAGCATGTAGTTTAATTCCTTTGTAGTTGTCATTGAGATAAACCGGTTGCTTTGATGTGAGAACTATTGAATTTCCTTTTATTAACCTACACAGATGGATTTAGTTAAGACCAAAAGCTCTGAATTCTCTGAACTTTTCAAACTCTGCTTCCCAACATGCAGTATATAACACATTAGTTCTAAAATTTTTGTTCTTGCCAGGACAAGTACATCACATTTACTCCACTTTTTTTTCCTTTAAGATTTTATTTATTTGAGAGAGAGAGAGAGAGCGAGCGAGAGAGCATGAGAGGGGAGAAGGTCAGACAGAGAAGCAGACTCCCCACAGAGCTGGGGAACCAGATGCGGGACTTGATCCCGGGACTCCGGGATCATGACCTGAGCTGAAGGCAGTCACTCAACCAACTGAGCCACCCAGGCGCCCACATTTATTCCACTTTTAATAGACAAGAGACATTTCAGTGACTTAGTCTGATTGTTTTGCTCATTTCTCTTGTTTTAACATGGCTTTTTCTTTCTCTCAACTGCAAGTTTATAAAAAAATGAATTTTTTAAAAATTTTAGTATATCTGAATCTTGTTGGGAAAATATAATTAAAAATAAAATCTCCTGACAACCCAGTGAATCTTTTCTACAAAATATAGATAGAAAAGAACGAAACAGTTTTACTGTTGTACAGTCATTAAACCCAACTGTGGTGTGCATCACAGGCAATATGCTAAAGAGATTGCAAAGACAAAAAGAACTATTACTTTTTATATAGCCAGGCAGACACAATCTATTACATACATGTTAATTGTCTTTATCCAAGGAAGAATAGAACTGCATTTATCTTCTTGACAACCAGGAAGTTACAACTTGGAGCCAGTCCCCTAGTGTAAACTCCTACAGAGACAGAGAGATAGGGCTTCATCCTCCCAAATGTTCACATTTTAAAGGGACAGCTCAGGCCCCCAAGAGAGAACTTCCTGGGGTGCAAAACTGTCAAGAAACTCATTTAACTTTTTTTTTTTTTTGGAGGCTCATTTAATTTTTTATTAAAAAGATTTACATATATCTATATCTCTAAGAGACAGAGAAAGCATTTATAATTTTAGGTCTTTTAAAAGAGATGCTAAAGGTAAGGGAGGGCTGGGGAAGTGTAACTGAATCAATGTGAGTCTGTTCCTTGGTGAGTCACAGAAACTGCACCAGGCCAGCTGCATAAAGAAAACTGTATTTGCAGCAAATAAGGAGATCACAGGGAATGGCTTCCAAAGCCCTAATTCCCTAAGAGAGGGTGAATGGGTACCTTTAGTTTAGGGTTAGGATGGATTTTTAGATAGGGAGGCCTTGTCATTGTATGTAGAGGCGGGCATAAAGTCGCCCATCCACCTTAAGGAGATAAGTCTGTGCATACGTTGTATGTTATGTAAATGAGGCTGAAGCTCCTCTGTGGGTGGAGATTTTGGTATTATAATGAGGTAAAGGTAATGATAGGTCATTCCAGAGGTCACTCCATGGTCCATCTGTGCCCCCTGACTGTTGGCTGTCTGGGGTTAAGTTCAACGGTTTCGGAGGGCTAGACTGGTGGGAGGTCTCAGGAGGAAATTCACCATCATCTGAGGGGTGGTTTCAGTATTCATTTGCCTGAGTTAAGAGGTAAACCAGAAAGAAGAGCTTAAGGAAAAATGTTAAGACTGAGGTTAGTGAGGGCGCCTGGGTGGCTCAGTGGGTTAAAGCTTCTGCTTTCGGCTCAGGTCATGATCTCAGCATCCTGGGATCCAGGCCCGCATTAGACTCTCTGCTCAGCAGGGAGCCTGCTTCCTCCTCTCCCTGTCTCTCTGCCTGCCTCCCTGCCTACTTGTAATCTCTCTCTCTGTGTCAAATAAATAAATAAAATCTTAAAAAAAAAAAAAAGAGACAGGTTAGTGAATACAAGCAGGTGGGAAATAAAGGTCAGGTCTTGGGGGTCTCATTGGCGACAGGACAGCGTTCTGTTTTCCCCTTCACATCAGGGAAACTTTTAAATTTAAATATTTTAATTTGTGTTCACCCATATAAACTATGTGACATTCTTTTGAACTATTATCTCCAACTTTAACCTTATAGAAATAAAGGTAATATATTTAGCCATATTTTAATAGATACAGGAGGTAAAACTCCCAAATATAGCGTTTTCTTGACTAAAGGTATCCTTTGTGAATTATTGAGACCACCTTTACGTTTTATCAGAAAATATTTTTAAAATGTCACAAAATCTGTTTCTTTAAAATGCAATAAAAGGAATTAGATGCATATCTAAATTTTTATAGTGATTTAAAATGAATGAGATTGAAAATTGTGAGAACTTTTATTTGCCATCGGACTCTTATTTGTTCTAGTTGTACCCAAATTACCCAGCAAGATTCTTAAAGCTTCACATTTATTTGCGAAATGGGGAAATTTGAATGGACATATTACTTTCAAACAGAATCATGTTTAGAGTTCATTCAAGGACTTTCATTCATTCACAGATTATTTATTGAAGGTCTACTGTATATAACTCACTATTCAGGATAGGAGAAAGATTTAGTGAACAAGGACTAGATGTTTTCAGGTGCTAATGTTTCCCATGATCTTAGAATATTCGGGGAGTCAGGATCAAAATAATATTTGCATTTATATAATGCATTGGGAAGAAATATGTGTTCCTTAAGAAAAAATGTTAATAGATACTCATGCATTTCCATATTTTAAGGTTCCTCTGTTTGCAGCTTTTCCACATATATCCCCCTGAGGTGATCATTCGCAGGGTTGCTGAGGCATAGATTTGAATTTAAGGTGCTGTAAAACAGGAGAGCTGCAACAAGTAAATTATCTGGTAGAAGTTAGCTGGCTGCCACAAAGCACATCATAATTTGACTCTGTAATTCTCTACTTGTTGTTAAGTGTATGTGTAATAATTCTTGTGAAGTTATTTAGTTTTTGAATTTTGGAGTACATTTATATCCATTATTTCCACATTTAAGAGAGTTTTAGGATATATCATTCTGCAAGCTGAGATTTTCTTATGCTTCTGGTGATTCATGGCCTCCTTTTTGTTTTTCACTTAGCATTGTTATAAAGGCTTTTTTGAAATTTAAATGCTAGGAGTGGAGGGATAAGAATGTCCATTGAAGGTTTTTGTTGTTGTTTGTTTGTTTGTTTTGAGGCTGTTGGTGGGTCAAAGCTGTAAAAACTTTAAGGCCTGAGCAGAGTGGGGATTTAACAGTGGGATTGGCGGTACTGATAGGATAAAGGATTCCCATGGAGAAGATCTACCGGCACAGGAATCATTGCTCAAAGGAAGATTAATATCAAGGAATAAAAGACTTAGAACTTGTGTTTTTTGGGGCACCTGGGTGGCTCAGTCATTAAGTCTGCCTTCAGCTCAGGTCATGATCCCAGGGCCCTGGGATCGAGCCCCACATCAGGCTCCCTGCTCAGGTGGAATCCTGCTTCTTCCTCCGCCACTCCCCCAGCTTGTGTTCCCTCTCTTACTGTGTCTCGCTTTGTCAAGTAAATAAATAAAATCTTAAAAAAGAAAAGAAAAGAACTTGTGTTTTTTCCTTTTGTTTCTTTTTGCTTTTAATACAGGAGATCATGTTCCATATGGATAAAACATGCAAGCTATTAGTTATTCTGAGAAAAAAGGCCATACAATTTTATTTAAAATAGTTTTGGGGCGCCTGGGTGGCTCAGTGGGTTAAACCCTCTGCCTTCGTTTCTGGTCATGATCTCAGGGTCCTGGGATCGAGCCCCGCATCAGGGTCCCTGCTCAGCGGGGAGCCTGCTTCCCCCCACCCTCTCTGTCTGCCTGCCTCTCGGCCTACTTGTGATCTCTCTCTCTCTCTGTGTCAAATAAATAAATAAAATCTTAAAAAAAAATAAAATGGTTTTATTAGTTCAATGAGTTCTTAAAGTTTACACAAGGAAGAGGAAGGTTGAGTAGTTTTTAAAAAAAAATATTGGTTGTCACTTTTCGGCTTTGGACTCTTCAGTCATTTTTCACTGCTGTTACAATGAAGTCCAAAGACCCCAATGTGGAATGAAAAGCCTTCCATGGGATAGCCCTTAGCCACTTCTCTAGACCTGTACTTCTCTAGACCTGTACAGTTTACCCTTCTCAGCATCCCCCACAGTTCTCTGTGCTGTGCTGTTTCAGGCCTCTGCGACTTTGCTTATCCTTTCCCTGTCCTGCCATCCTGGACGTGAGTCACACAGGAAAGGTTTCCTGGGTGATAGGACACCTTAGCCAAAAGATAGTTTAAAGAAGGGGTTTTCAAGCTCCAGAGTCTGGAGAGTGCTCCAGAGTTTCCCAGCAAGCTAGCTTGTTGAACTACAGATTCCTAGGCTTCCAGGGAATTTCAGATTCAGCAGGTGTGGGAGGTGGACCCCAGAACCAGCATTTTAGCAAACACTGCAGGGGATTTAATGCAGGTGGTTTGTGATCATACTTTGAAATAACCTGCCTTAGAAGATGAGTAGTCCTCAGCTGGGCAGGAAGGAGTCTGGATAATGGAATAAAATGGCATTCCAGGCACAGGAACACCTTGAACAAAGCCATAAAATGCAGTGGTATGCTGGAGCTTGCTCCTATGGCTTGCTAAAGTTGGTTGTTAAATCTTCAGGAATTTTGTGTGCTGCTTGTTAAACACAGCCATTATTAAAATTAGATTTACATGAATTTGCAATTAAATAAGTTACATTAAAAGCAATAGTAACAAACAGGAAACTCATCACTTTCTAATTATTTTACCACATTTACTAGTATCTATGCTTTGTTAGACTTATTTACGTCGATTGTGTCTGTATGGTGGGACTGCTATGTAATTATGTGTTACTGTGTTTTTTTCTAACTCCATGTTCAGTGACTCTATGTTAGTAGCTTGAAATAGGCTGTAACTGGGAGTATTTGCCATGTGGAAGTTACCAAATGTTACAAATCAGGCTCTACCTACAACCCCTCCTTCCCCAAGCCTATTTATACCACAGTGCTGCATGAGGAGTCAAAAAAGAGTTGGTCGTATCTAGTAAAATATAAAAAGTGTGATACTTCTGGAATTTTAGCTGGATGCAGCTAAATATGGAGCTCAAGAAACAGGTATTGCCATATCCCGGTGTGCTTTGTGACCGAGTTTTGAGACATGTGGACTTTATTCTATTGATGATGGGAAACCATTGTTTCAGTTGAGACTATAGAGTGCTGTCATCAGATTTAATTTTGGAAAGGTGGCTCTGTGGAGGATATTTTGAAGCTGACAAAATTGAAGACCAGGAGATCATTCAGGAGGCCATATCCATTTAAGAGATGGTGACAAATCAGACCATGGTATTGGGGAAATATTTAGAAGTTAAATTTGATAGTGATTAGGGAGATCATGAGAAAGAGGGAAGAGTAATGTATGACTGACATTTCCAATGTAGGTGACTGAGTGGGTATGATAACAAGCCAGGGTGGTAAAGAATACAAGACTAAGAGCAAATTTAGGTGAGGAAGATGATGTTTACACTAGAGATTTGTTGTTAGACATACTGATTCTCATTGTAGTACTTCGCAAATTTTTTCATGTTATGATACCTCCAGAGAATGATAATGTGGCATATGAGATAAAGGGAAGAAGCTGGTCAAATTTAGAGGCAACCAGTTTCTGGAGGTTCTAGTCACCCTGGCTCCTGCTTTGCTTGACTCAAAGCTGAGATCAATACTGTGGCCCAGGTATTACCTGCTAGAGGCATATCATTTGGGAAACTTGCATATTATATGCATTATTCTCTTGTATCTCTGAACTCATAAGAAAGATTAGAGAAGAGGATTGAGGATGAATGTACATGTGTATGTGGGTATGTTTGTGTTGCATAATGTAATCCATGTTGTAAAATGCTCACAGAGCTCATTTAAGTTACATATTTAACATTGATGTGATGTATTGGGAGGTGAGAGAGTTAAGGATGAGACACATATAAATTAAGACCCTAGCATTTGTTTCAAAGTTAGAACAATTGCAGTCCTTCTGATCGAGGGCTCTGTCACTACCATTGTAGCCTAGTGTTTTCTTTGTTATCGCTGAAAAGAAGGAGGAAAATGCAATTGAGAATTGAGTTCCTTTAAGCTAATTGGGAGTGCAAAAGGAAGGAACTTAATGTCTTTTTTTCCCAGATAATCTTAACTGGCAATTATAGTAAAAAGAAAATTGAATATTTTTAGTATAAATTGAGGGAGAAGACTTCCCAAGTTCTGGCCTATAGCCAGAAGACTTCTAACAGCAAGAACACCTAAATGTGTATTTCTTTTAAGGCCTGAGAAAGTTGTTTTTATTTACTATAAAGTACCACAACATATGATTTTATTTTCTTTCTCAGACCCCTATACAGTTAAATCTATGTGTGTCATCATATTCTCTATACTAAAAATGAGGAGGTAGCATGCCTGGAATATTATTCTGTATTTATGGCAACAGTGAGATAAACTGTATGATAAAATCAGGTTGTGTAGATAAACTATATGATAAAATAAAAAATCCAGGTTGTATAGAAATAGTATCCACATGGCTATAAATTTAACGTGTTGTGTAAAAACCAAAAATGATTTCATTCTTTAGGAGCTCGCAGATTCTAGAGGAGAAGACAAGCACACCGGCAGTGTGGTGGTAGTACAGATACGGCAGGTGCAGAGTGTGAAGGAGATACTCCTTACTCACTGAGCCTGGAAGGGAAGGGAGATGGGAAGGCCTGGGTGGAAGTGTGAGTTGGGACTGAGTCTTCCAGGCGCACGAGGGCATCAGAGAACACTGTATCTGTGAAATTTCAAGTGGTGCTGTATTATTAGGTTTTATGAGATGATAGGATGTGAGATGGGATAGGCAAGCAAGGACCACAACATGAAAGTCAGGAAAAAATTGCCAAAGAGTTTAAAATTCATCCTGAAAACAAACTGAGATCCATTGGTAGATATTTTAAGGGGACAAATATGAATAGTTTTGAATTTTAGAAAGATTACTTAGGCAAGAGAGGGGAGAATAGGGAGGAGGGGAATGACGGAGCCAGCAGGGCAGGAGACCAGTTGAGGGACTTTATAGAGTCCTGTAAACCTGAATTAAAGCAATGCTGGTGTGGATATTGAAGAAGGGACAGATTCAGACCTGTTTAGGAAAGGGAATTTGGGAACTAACTATGGTGAGAAAATGAGAGAGAAGGGGCAAATCGAGATTCATTTGGTCTAATCTTTTAGATGCCTAGTGGTACTTTTTGCTGGCAGAGATGATAAAGAGGTTGGCAAATCATAGTGCATTATATTGACTGCTGTCACTACCAATGCCTCCATTTCTAAAATATTGCCAATATGCAATCCTATGAGAAGTTAATTATTGACATCACATGACTGGAAGAGTGATAAGACAAGAAAATTAGTTTTGCATTTCTGATGAGAACTGAACATTTATATGAGGAAATATATGTAAATATTTAAGGTAACAAAGTTGCTACTTCTGCATAGTATTTTATTTTTATAGAAACAACTCCTTGTACTCAGAATGACCAAATAAAAAGAAGTGGTATCATATAATGGTATGTTCAATAAATTGGGCCAGTTTAGTTATATGAAGAATACATGTCAAAATAAACCAACATGTGAAAATGGGTAGTTTATTTAACATGATGGAATTATAAGAGATAAAACCCGTTTTACTTGTAATTTTTTTTTAAGATTTTATTTATTTATTTGACACAGAGCAAGAGACAGATTATAAGTAGGCAGAAAGGCAGGTAGAGAGAGAGAGAGGAGGAAGCAGGCTCCCCACTGAGCAGAGAGCCCGATTCGGCCTCCATCCCAGGACTCTGAGATCATGACCTGAGCCGAAGGTAGAGGCTTCAACCCACCGAGCCACCCAGGTACCCTTACTTGTAATTTTGAAATTTGTATGCATTTCACCATTTTCATATTTGTGATGTACTGGACATCTTTTGGCTATTGCTAGTGATTGCCTAAGGAGTGGAGAAATTAAATACATCTTCTCAACTTAACTGTGAGAGTGATGCATATGTAGCTAAAAAAATTGGGAAAATATCTAAATGATTATAAATGTACTGCAGCTATAATATGTGCCCTAACACATTAGGCCTGTGAAACATTCCTTCAATTTGTGACCTCATTTAAAATATGCACATAGAAGATACTAGAGTGAATCCCTTGTTCCTTTTGGGAACCACTCAGTGAGGAATAAAAGCAACTCTTTTGTTTGTTTCTAGTCATTTCTTATTTCATTTAGTAGATTTAAAAAAAATGCTATTATTGTGAAAGAGTAAATATTTCTTTCCTAAAAGTGGTTATGTTTACTTTTAATTTTGGACCCAGAGTATTTTTCTTTTTCTCATGAACATACTGGGTTAGAAACTAGGATATTCTTCATTAATTTCAAGAGAATGTCAGAAATGTTATATTTGAAAAATCAGCAGTCTGTAGTTATGACTGCCAAGGTCAATGCAAAAACATAAGGAAGATTAACAAGAAAAATCACACTAAAAACTTATACGGAAGTTTTTCTGTCTAAGAGCTGTGAAAACCTGAAGCCTAATGATATGTCAGCCTACTCTTATAACAAACCAGCACAGAATGCCTTTAAAGCAATGGGATGTTGGTATGAAGTAATTACTGAGAAGCAGGTTGAGGTGTTAAGTTTGATACATTGTGGTCTTTTCTAGCTGGTCCAATTTGCCTCCATGGTAACCGTTGCTACTTCTCTAGCTTGACTACCATCCAGCTCTCAGCATTTTCTTTTAATGAGAGATATTCTTTGGTTGGACACAATTTCATTTGCCACCATTTAGTTGGATTTTTAAAAACAATAATGCAATGGTTAATTATATAAATTGTCGATCTTCAGAGTATTGATCTATGGATAACTTTTGTTTAGACTTGAATTTCTGGCCCCTTTCACTTTATTTATTTTACTGGAATATTAATTCAGTTAAAAAAATTTCACAATAGCTTTGAACACTTTAGACAAAACAACTGCCTAATAGTCATGGCATTGGTTTTATGAGTTACTGGTTCCAAATTTTGCCTTCAGAAAGCTGAGAGGACAAGGAGCTATGAAGATAATGATTAATTTTTCATATTAACACTCATATTAACCTGTTTTCCTTCTTTAATAAAATATCAACAAAATATTTTTAAAGTTAATTTATAATTTTTCTCTCACACTTTCCCCAGATATTAAAAAATAATGAGAATGCTGCTTTTTTTTCCTCCCCTGTGAGAAGAACCTAGATTTTGGAGGCAGATAAGTGTGGTGTGAGACTTGCTTTGCCAGGTACCACTGTGATCTCTGGTTAAGTTACTCAAAGTCTCTGTTTTTCACCTTCCTCATCTGCATTATTTAGGATAATCATATTTGTTCCATCAAATAATATGTATGATAGTTTCTAGCACAAAGTAAGAAGTGAGCACATGTTACAGAAAAGGTAATTCTATTTTTAAAATTTTTCAAAAGTTTATTTATTTCTTTTAAGTAATCTCCACACCTAACGTGGGGCTCAAACTCCGGACCCTGAGACCAAAAATCGCATGCCCCTCCGACTGAGCCAGTTAGGCGCCCCTACATCTATTTTTGTTCGAAGGATAGGGAACAAAGTTAAGATTATCCAGGTTCTTCAAAAATCTTCGCATTCTATCCCATTTTATATTTTTACCTAATTTTGTACAAACAAATTATTTGAAACCATGTATGAACACATTACAGTAATAACAAGTATTAATTTTTTTACAAGGAAAATTGTAGTTATACTTTCAAGATCTCACACAGAATTCATAAAAGTATTATGTGACACAGTTCAACGGGAATTAAAATATAATAAAGTGATGTATGCAATATTCAGTTCTGAGAAGATTTTTTTCTCTTAGAATATATAAAATCATGAATTTGAGTATTTTTATTACCATTGTAAAGGTAAAACATGTGCTACATGATGCAAAAAAGAATTGAGAACACTCATTGCCTATGCTTGCGTGATCGAAAGAGAAATGACATTTAAATCTAGATCAATGTGAAGGGAATTTCAATTCTGTACAAGTAAAGAAGAAAAGACTTTCTCTACTGGCTCAAAAGCTCTACATAGGGAACTTAAAAAGATTCAATTTTTTCACAGTAATTGAAGGCCATGTAATTTCAGTTTTACCCTATAACTACACAAGTGAACCTTGCTTATGGGATGGAAAAAACTGAAACTATTTAAATTTTACTTCTATCCATTTTCTCATTCCACAGGCAATTATATAAAATGTATTTTTATGTTGCTATGGAGGAAAATGCAGTATTAACTTTTTTGCAATATTAACATTTAATCTTTATTCAATGCAATATTATATACAAAACTTATATTCTAATTTTGTTGATTTAATTGAAATAGAAAATAGTTTATGTAGAATATATAATATAATTCTTGAGGGGGTTGGAAAGTAGAAGAGAAAAAGCCCATTAAATAATGTTTGTTAGTAAAGAATACTTTTGGTAACTAAATAGAGGGAAAAAACATACTTATTTTATGTTAAAATCTTAAAAAGATATTATTTATTTATTTATTTGTCCGAGAGAGAGAGAGAGAGAGAGTGAGAGCAAAAGCAGGGGGAACAGCTGAGAGAGAGGGAGAAGCTCCCTGCTGATCAAGGAGCCCAATGTGGGGTTGATCCCAGAACCCTGGGATCATGACCTGAGCTGAAGGCAGACACTTAACTGACTGAGCCACCTAGGCGCCCCTATTCTTGCATATCTTATAATGATTAGGGTAGCCTGTACTGCACTCTTTTTTTTTTTTTTTAAAGATTTTATTTATTTATTTGACACAGAGAGAGAGATTACAAGTAGGCAGAGAGGCAGGCAGAGAGACAGGGAGAGGAGGAAGCAGGCTCCCTGCTGAGCAGAGAGCCCGATGCGGGCCTGGATCCCAGGACGCTGAGATCATGACCTGAGCCGAAAGCAGAGGCTTTAACCCACTGAGCCACCCAGGCGCCCTGTACTGCACTCTTGATCTTTGCAAAAATCTGTATGTTCCTCTTTTTCTTTTTTAAATGGAAATACCATCCATTTGTTTGCTTAAGTCAGAAATCTGTGTTATCTTAACTCCTTTTCTCTCACCTCTCACATCTTATCAATCACAGTTGTTAATTCCGCCCCCCCCCAAAAAAACCAAACTTTCCCACTTCTCTTCTCTTCTCTCCATTTCCAATGCCACTGCCTTAATTTAATTCCCCTTTTTGGCTTTACGAATGATGGTGTTATGCACATTCATGCCCACATTTTTGCATGACCATGTTCTTTAGGTATGTGCCTAAGAGTATAATTGCTTTGTCATATGGTAACTATATGTTGAACATTTTAAGAAACTGTCAGACTTACTCTAGAGAGATTGTACCATTTTGCATTCCACCAGTAAGAATGGGAATTCCAGGTTTTCCCACAGCCTCATCAACACTTGTTACTGTTTATTATAGCTGTTCTCATAGGTATGGGAATATGCCATACATAGGTATGGCAGCTCTTTATGATTTTGATAATGATGTTGAGCATCTTTTCATGTGCTTACTGGATACTTGTATATTTTCTTTCGAGAAATGTCTAAGTAGGGCTTACTTCTTCTTCTTCTTCTTTTTTTTTTAAGTAGTCTCCATGCCCAGCATGGTGCCCAATGCTGGGCTTGAACTCATAATCCTGAGATGAAGACCCAAGCTGAGATCAAGAGTCTGTCTGATGCTTATCTGACTGAGCCACCCAGGTGCCCCTAAGTAGGGCTTAATTCTTAAATGTGAGTGTTCAACCAAGGATCTGTAGGTATAGAAAAAAGCCCAATCCACAAGAATTGAGATAAATGTAGAAAAAATGAGCCAAGGAAAGCAGTAATAATTCAAGAGAAAGAAATAAGCAAAGAAAACACATTCCAGTAAGCAACTGCAGAGACATGTGGGATCTACCGTAGCCATGAAAGAGGATGCTCTAGAAAACAAAGTTTGAGCAGCAAAGACTGTTTTGGGTGTATGGTGCTAAAACTTCTCAGATGGAAGAGGAGAGCTCTGAAACCTGCAGCTTGAGATGGGAGAGGCTCAGGACCCCCAGGCCAGAATGGACCAAAAACATGTGCTTTCCAATTCATGTGTGTGTTAGTGCATAGTTAGTTCATTATACCCTGTTTGTGATTAGCTAATCTTGGAGGCTGGAATGACAGCCTGTATTTTGAGATTTTTCTTTTGCAGGATGTGGTTATAATTTTCTGTCCTTAAAATATAGAAATACATCCTATATTAATGTTAAGTAGTCAAATAATGAGCATGTTCTGGCTTAAAATGTAAAATTCACGAAAGTGAATATTGTGGGAGTGCCTGAGTGGCCCAGTTGGTTAAGCGTCTGACTCTTGATTTCAGCTTAGGTCATGATCTCAGGGTCCTGGGATCGAGCTCCACATCAGGCCCCATGCTCAGCGGGGAGTCTGCTTGAAATTCTCTCTCTCCCTCTCCACCCCTCCCCCTCTAGAAAATAAATAAATCTTTAAAAAACAAAAGTGAATTTTGTACTGATCTGCATGTTAAAGACCTTGATCAATGAAAGAGTCCTCAGCATTTATAGCAGTCTAATGGAGAGGGGCTGGTGAAGATTTAGCCTTTTTCTTCTAGTCAAGTAATAACAGAAGGGGCAGAGTCTTACTCAGGGGTTGGAACGCTGTGGGACATTAACTTGTTTGATCATAACATGTTTAAATACCAAATGTAGTTACTGGAGCATTTGCACTTCCTGTTTTCATATTTCCTCTCTGTGCTCCCATTCACTAATTTATCCTAACCTCTCAGCTAGCAGTAGCAGGGTTACGATCAGAACGTTGGCAGTCTGAATCCAGTTCCTGTGCTTAGTACTCTGCTGCTTCTTTTTGAGGAAAAGCAACAGAACAATTAAAAATGGTTTTGTCTTGGTTTAAGAGTGTTCATTTAACATCACTGTTTGCTAACATACCTATCCTGTGGAAAAGTATCTACCCTAAAGCTAGCAGCAGAAATTGGGAGAAGGGCAATTGTTTCCTCTCTGCTCTTTTTCTTTTTAGTCACTGCACACAATTAATAGGTCTTTTCTCCTCTTTAGTGCCGGCTAGTATTGAGTGAACTTGGGAGAAATAAAAGGAGCTCTGTAAAGTAAATAAGTCACCTCAGAAACCATTTCCAGCACTATGTGATAATGACTTCAGGCTCCTCAGAATCAGGAATATCTGTTACCAGGGAGGGTTTTTATAGCTATTAAAGAACTGAAAAGAGGGATGCCTGGGTGGCTCAGTTAGTTAAGCGTCTGCCTTCAGCTCAGGTCATGATCCAAGGGTCCTGGGATTGAGCCGCACTTTGGGCTCCTTGCTCTGCGAGGAGCCTGCTTCTCCTCTGCCTGCTGCTCTCCTGCTTGTGCTCCCCCTCTCTGTCAAATAAATAAAACCTTTACGGAACCAAAAAGGAACTAAAAAGAGAAAACACTTGACTTCGGTGTAAAAAGTTAATACTAATGATAGTTATCAGTAAAAATAATGAAAACTGGGTATCATCTGTGGATAATTATCTTATGTGTAACAACTATGATGAATATCATCAATATCTGTCAAATTATTCTTGTACGTTTCATGTGATTACAACACTAAATTATGTTCAGATATGCCCAGGTTCTTTGGTTCAATGTCTGAAATTTTAAACTCAAATATCCCATCCTTTCATCATCATCTCCTTTCCTGCTAGGTTAATAATCTAGATCAAACTTTTAATTCTTCGAACCTGAGTTTGTCCATCAGTAAAATAAACTCTGTTATGAAGGCTTAATGTAAGAACCAAATAACATATAGCCAAAGTGCTTGGTAGAGGCAGGCTCATTGCTGACACTGTACAAATATCTTCATTTTTCCTGTTTTTTAGGTCTTCAGATTCTTGACCTTTCAAGTTTACTTCAGTTCCTCTCTTGCCTTTATCCCTAAGCTCCTCATCTCCTTGTCCTTCCTACAAATTACTTCATATTTCATGTAATCGGACTTCTCTGCTCCTATGCCTGAGTGCTCAGTGCAGCAAAGAAAATTACATGTTGATGGATTGGTCCCCCTACAAGTTCAGTTTCTGTATTATTTGAACTCCCAGTACCCTTTATCTATCCTTGCACTTTGTTTGGTTCCCTTTCATTTGCACTTACTTATTATTTCAAAAGTGTATGTCCTCTCAAAATCCCCGGTCTAAGATTCACACCTTATTATTCTGCTATGGTTTGAATGTGTCTCTCCCTCCCCCAAATTCATATATTGAAATCCTACCCCTCAAAGATGATGGTATTGGAAGGTGAGCTTTTGGGAGTTGCTTGGCTTATGAGGGTAGAGCTGAATTCTAAATAATAAAACTACCTTGTGTGCCTGGATTATCTACATATTTTCTAGAGTGACCCCCAAGTAACACAAATATTTGCTTTCTCACCTTAAAAAGAAAGATAGAATTAATTAAGTTTGTTTAGGTTTTTCTAGATGTAATTTGTTTGAAACAGTTGTGCGATTACCGAATTTAAGATAAAAGACAGATAAATCAAAAGAAAAGTAGTCTTTTAAATTTAATTATGTATAAGTAAGAAGACCAATATAAATGTACTTCAATGATTGTGTGGCTTTCTAGTTAAAGGAAGCATACTCATGTTTATGCATTAATACTGGTACAATATCTATCCATAAAATAATTTTTTTCCTAGGTCTCATCAATCAGGGATAATCATACTACTTCATAATATAAATAAAAAGTCCTAACAGTTTTTAAAAAGTTGGCACTGTTCATACTATGTTCTTATCCCCAGGGTGATCTTTGACTACATCCTTATAAATTAATTGTGTATTATAACTTAAGAGAGGATTCTACTCTTACATTCTATTAGTGCTGATTAAATTAATGCATTAGCCAGAGATGTTAGTTTTATTACCATGGCAAGGATAAATTGACTGCATTTTAAAATTTGCACTGATGAGAAAACCTTAAAGGGACAGTCAAGAATGTTTTCTAGTCCCACTTGCTTCCAACATAATCCTGGCGAAACTAGAACGGAAGCCTGGAGGAGGCCCTTTTGAGCACCTGCAAATATTCTTCAAACGCAGTTGTCTTCAACAATGAGATACACAGTGTTTTGGTTATTATATACTTATTATCAGGATAGATCAAAGGTTTCTCTTGTTTGAAAGCAACAGCTTTAACAGAGGAAAAAGTGTTCCATGGCCTTATGCTTTCCATCTGGAAAATGTCTGCCTACCTCTTTAGTGACTGTGGGACTCATTTTACAGTCACATTCATTAAAAAATACTGCAGAGTCTTATCTATTAGCCAGAAACTATATTAGTTCTTATCACCTACAGTCTTTGGGAAAAACTGAAAGGAAAAATGACATTGTAAAATGCAAGCTTGCTAGATTCACTGAAGATCTTCAAGTATCTTGGCTCTAGGTGCTCTTTTGAGCCTAATGACAATTAAATCTACTCTTTCAGGATCTTATAGGTTGTCTCCATTCACGCTGTGACAGCTCTTCTAATGAGACTCAGTATCTCAGCTTCCATAATAGCCATTACCCTGTACTGTATAGACATAGCTAAAATTGCCAAAGCAATATTCTCAGAATTACCAGCAACACGAGGGGAACTAAAAATATTTATAACTGAATGAAAAGGAAGGTACTGCATGTCAGTGTTTGCAAGGTAATGTTAAAATGGTGCTTAGAGGAAAATTTAGAACTTCAATTGCATTTACTAAAAAGGGTAGAAAAGTACGTGTTGTCAAAAATCTAGAAAAGAACTGCGTAAACAACAAAAAAGTAGAAGTAAAGCAAAATAAAGATGTGAGTAGAAAAAAAATTACATAGAAATATTTTTGAAATAATAAGTTAAAAAACCCAAAAGATAGTTATTGGAAAAAATAATTGTATGTAAATCCTCAGCAAGAATGATCAAAGAATGAAGAGAAAAAGTATGAGTAAATAAGAGTTTTGCCACAAAAAGGCAATATGACCTGAAATATATGAAGTTTAAAAAAAATCTTAGGAGATGTCTATGAACAATTTTATGCCAATACTGTCAGAACTTGAATAAAATAGATAACTTTGTAGTAAATATAAATGAAGAAATTTGAAACAAATAGAAATCCAAGTAAATCAATAAAAGTTAAATAAATTGAATCTGTAATCAGTCTTACTCAGTAAAAGACAATATACTTTAATGGTCTTCAGGATAAATTTTATCAAACTTTCCAGAAAAGGAATTTATTTTTTATATACATAATATTTTAATTGAGATATAATTGACAAAAAACATTGTGTGAGTTTGAGATGTAGGATGTGTAGGTTTGAAACACATATATTGCAGTATGATTACCACTGTGTCATTAGTTAATGCCTCCATTACCTCATATGATTATCATTTCTTTTTTGGGATGAAAATGTTTAATATCTAGTCTCAACAATTTTTAAGTATATGATACTGTACTATAATGATAGTCACATTGCTGTGCATTAGGTTCCCAGAACTTATTTATCTTCTAACTGCAAGTTTGAAAAATATATTTGTAATGTTTTTGTTTTGAATTTATATACAAATGTAGATGTATATTTTTTTTTCAGGGTTTAGAAACAGAGAAAAAAACTATTTGTTTTATGAGCTTACTATTACTTTGGTATCAAAACAGAGAAATGATAGTGTAGGCAAATAAAATTGTAGACCAAACTTATTTATGAACTGAAATAGATTCTAAGTTATATACTCACAAATCAAGTTCAGCATTATGTAAAAATTAATATATCACAACCTGATAATAGATACCAAAATGGAAGAAAATTTCAATATCAATTGATTGAAGAGGGTAAAGGGTCACTTCTGTAAATGCAAAAAAGGAATTGATAAGTTTACCATTCATCAAGAGAAAAACAATTAGCAAATTAAGAGTGGAAAGGAATTTCATTAACTTTGAAAAACTGTATCTAAATTTTTTTATATCAAGCATACCAATGGTGAAACTCTAAGCAGTCTTAGTAAAGTCAAGAGTAAGACAACAGTGCTCTCTATCATTTCTTTGTTATTGGCATAGAGATCCTAACCAATGCAATAAGAAAGCAAATGAGGTATGCTACTGGAACAGAATGTGTCCAATTCTCTTCAGATCCTGTAATATTCCTATCTACCAACAATTGGTAACCAGAATTTATACTATATTATATTATATATGTTATATAAAACTATATGTTTTATAATGCTATATGTATAGCATGTATACCATGTATAGTATATAGTATCATATAATATCGTATCGTATTGTATCGTATAGTATAGTATATGTATTTGTTTCTCCCTGAAAGGCGACAGCCATTCTTAATTAACATGGAAGAGAAATGGGTCAAGAATAGACAGGCAAGGGCGCCTGGGTGGCTCAGTGGGTTAAAGCCTCTGCTTTCGGCTCAGGTCATGATCTCAGGGTCCTGGGATCGAGCCCCGCATCCGGCTCCCTGCTCAGCGGGGAGCCTGCTTCCTCCTCTCTCTCTGCCTGCCTCTCTGCCTACTTGTAATCTCTCTCTGTCAAATAAATAAATAAAATCTTAAAAAAAAAAAAAGAATAGACAGACAATTCTGGAGATTACTTGAAGTCAGGGTCTTTCCCTACTAATTATCAGGCTATTTAAAACTATAGAAATTAAGATTGTATTTTGTTGTTATTGCAAGAATGGTCATAAAAATCCAATAACGAGAGACAAGAATCAGTATTATATATAAATATATATAAATGTTGGCAGATATAGATATAATGGCATTATGGCATAAGTGGAACTACAAATAAATGAAAAGAAGATTATCTAATTATTTCATGTCTAGATAATGGATCACCTGTGTTTTAAAAAAAGACATTATCTCTAGGGCGCCTGGGTGGCTCAGTGGGTTAAAGCTGCTGTCTTCGGCTCAGGTCATGATCCCAGGGTCCTGGGATCGAGGCCCACATCGGGCTCTCTGCTCTTCATGTCTAGATAATGGATCACCTGTGTTTTAAAAAAAGACATTATCTCTATACTTGTAATCTCTCTCTCTGTGTCAAATGAATAAATAAAATCTTAAAAAAAAAAGACATTATCTTAAGGTATAACAAAGGAACTTTTTAGGTGGGTTAATGATCTCAGTGTGAATATTTCTTCTTCAAAATTTTAAAATAAATGTCAGTATATATCTTTGTGGCTTCTAATTCTGGAGGGTGGTTACCTCTGAGATAGACGGATATAAAAATTTATGTGGAGAAGCCTACAGATCATTTAAAATAAGTTAATGCTGTTGTATTTTTAAACATTTTAAAATTTAAATTCAATTTAGTTAACATATAGTGTATTATTAGTTTCAGGGGTAAAGTTTAGTTATTCATCATTTGCATGTAACACCCAGTGCTCATTGCATCATGTGGCCTCCCTAATGCCCATCACCTAATTACCCCATCCCCCCACTGACCGCCCCTCCAGCAGCCCTGAGTTTGTTCCCTATAGTTAAGCAGAGTCTCTTATGGTTTGTCTCCCTCTCTGATTTTCTTATTTTATTTTCCCTTCCCACCTCCTATGTTACTCTGTTTCTTAAATTCCGCATGAGTGAAATATGGTATTTGTCTTTCTCTGACTTATTTCACTTAACATAGTACTCTCTAGCTCCATCCACGTCATTGCAAATGGCAAAATTTCATTCTTTTTGATGGCTAAGGTTCCATTGTATATGTATATACCACATCTTGTTTATCCATTAATCTGTCGATGGACATCTGGGCTCTTTACGTATTTTGGCTGTTGTGGACATTGCTGCTATAAACATTGAGGTACATATGCCCCTTTGAATCACTATTTTTGTATCCTTTGGATAAATACCTAGTAGTGCAATTGCTGGGTCATAGGGCAGTTCTATTTTTAACTTTTTGAGGAACCTCCATACTGTTTTCCAGAGTGGCTGCACCAGCTTGCATTCCCACCAACAGTGTAAGAGGGTTCCCTTTTATCTGTATCCTTGCTAACATGTGTTGTTTCCTGAGTTGTTAATTTTAGCCATTCTGACCAGTGTGAGATCATATCTCATTGTGATTTTGTTCGTATTTCCCTGATGCTAAGTGATGTCGAGCATCTTTTCATGTATCTGTTACCCATTTTTTAAAAAAGATTTTAATTATTTATCTGAGAGACAGAAAGAGCATAAGTGGGGGGATGGGAAGAAAGAGAGGGAGAAGCAGACTCTCCACTGAGCAGGGAGCCCAACGTGGGGCTTGATCCCAGAACCCCAAGATCATGACCTGAAATGAAGGCAGATGCTTAACTGACTGAGCCACCCAGGCACTCCTCTGTTAGCCATTTGTATGTCTTCTTTGGAGAAATGTCTGTTTATGTCTTTTGCCCATTTCTTGACTGGATTTTTTTTTTTTTTGGGGGGGGGGATTTGATAAGTTCTGTATAGATTTTGAATACCACCCCTTTATCTGATCTGTCATTTGGGAATATATTCTCCCATTCCATAGGTTGCCATTCAGTTTTGTTGATTGTTTCCTTTGCTGTGCAAAAGCTTTTTATCCTGATGAAGTCCCAGTATTTTGCTTTTGTTTACCTTGCCTGTGGAGACATGTCCAGCAAGAAGTTGCTATGCCTAAGATCACAGAGGTTTCTGCCTATGTTCTCCTCTAGGATTTTGATGGATTCCTGCCTCACATTTAGGTCCTTCATCCATTTCGAATTTATTTTTGTCTATGGGTAAGAAAGTGGTCCAGCTTCATTCTTCTGCATGTGGGGTGTTCAATTTTCCCAACACCATTTTTTGAAGATACTTTCTTTTTTCCATTGGATATTCTTTCCTGCTTTGTCAAAGATTAGTTGACCATAGAGGTGAGAGTCTATGTCTGGGTTCCTATTATGTTCCATTGATCTACGTGTTTGTTTTTGTGCCAGTACCATGCTGTCTTGATGATTAAAGCTTTGTAGTACAGCTTGAAGTCTGCAATTGTGATGCCTTCAGCTCTAGTTTTCTTTTTCAACATTCCTTTGGCTATTTGGGGTCTTTTCTGGTTCCACACAAATTTTAAGATTGTTCCAGCTCAGAGACTCCTAATCTCACAAAACAAACTGAGGGTTACTGGGGGGTGGGAGGTTAGGGATAGGGTGGATGGGTTATGGACATTGGGGAGGGTGTGTGCTTTGGTGAATGCTGTGAAAGATGTAAGCCTGATGATTCACAGACCTGTACCCCTGGGGCAAAGAATTAAAAAAAAAAAAGATTGTTCCAGCTCTGTGAAAAATGCTGGTGGTATTTTGATAGGGATTGTATTGAATATATAGATTGCTTTGAGTAGCATAGACATTTTAACAATATTTGTTCTTCCAATCCATTAGCATGGAATGTTTTTCCATTTCTTTGTGTCTTCCTCAATTTCTTTTTTAAGTGTTCTGTAGTTTTCAGAGTGTAGATATTTTACCTCTTTGGTTAGTTTATTCCTAGGTATCTTAGGATTTTTAGTGCAATTGTAAATGGGATTGATTCCTTGATTTCTCTTTCTGCTGCTTCATTTTTATTGTATAGAAATGCAACAGACTTCTGTGGGTTGATTATATATCCTATGAGTTTGCTGAATTCCTGTATCAGTTCTAGCAATTTTTTGGTGGAGTCTTTCAGGTTTTTTACATAAAGTATCATGTCATCTATGAAGAGTGAAAGTTTGACTTCTTTGCCAATTTGGATGCTTTTTGTTGTTGTTGTTGTCTGATTGCTGAGGCTAGGACTTCTAGTACTATGTTGAACAACAGTGGTGAAAGTGGACATCCCTGTCATATTCCTGACAATAGGGAATCAGCTGTCAGCTTTTCCCTGTTGAGGATGATATTCGCTCTGGGTCTTTTGTGTATTGTCTCTGTAATAAGACCATATACACACAGCCACAAATAGAGCATGTTGCTTCTATTCGTACATTATGGAGGGTTTTTATTGAGAAAGGGTGTTATATTTTGTTAAATGCTTTTTCTGCATTTATTAATAGGATCACATGGTACTTATCCTTTCTTTTATTAATGTCATGTATCGTGTTGACTGATTTGCAAATATTCAACCATCCCTGCAGCTTAGGCATAAATCTCACATTATCATGGTGAATAATCCTTTGAATATACTGTTGGATCCTATTAGGTAGAATCTTGTTGAGAATTTTTGCATCTATGTTCATCAGGGTTATTGGTCTGTAATTCCTTTTAGTGTGGTCTTTATCTGGTTTTGGTATCATGGTAATTCTGGCCTCATAGAATGAGTTTGGAAGTTTTCCTTCCATTTCTATTTTTTTGGAACAGTTTGAGAAGAATAGAATTCTTTAAATGTTTGGTAGACTTCCCTGGGGAAGTCATCCAGCCCTGGACTCTTGTTTGTTGGGAGATTTTTGATTACTGATTCAGTGTTTTTGCTGGTTATGGGTCTGTTCAGGTTTTCTATTTCTTCTGTTTTAGTTTTAGTAGTTTATATGTTTCTAAATATATCTGTTTCTTCCAGATTGCCTAATTTGTTGGCATATGATTGCTCATAACATTCTCTTACAATTGTTTGTATTTCTGTGGTGTTGGTCATGATCTCTCCTCTGTCATTCATGATTTTATTTATTTAGGTCCTTCGTCTTTTTTTTTTTTGATAAGTTTGGGTAGGGGCTTATTAATCTTGCTCATTCTTTCAAAGAACCAATTCCTAGTTTCATTGATCTGTTCTATTGTTTCTTTCTTTCTTTTTTTTCTATATCACTGATTTCTGTTCTAATCTTTATTATTTCTCTTCTCCTGTTGAGTTTAGGCTTTATGCTGTTCTTTTTATAGCTCCTCTAGGTGTAAAATTAGGTTGTGTATTTGAGACTTTTCTTTTTTCTTGAGGAAGGCCTGTATTGCTATGTGCTTCCCTCTTAGGATTACCTTTGCTCTTAGGATTACCTTTGTTTTGAACGGTCATGTTTTCATTTTCATTTGCTTCCGTGTATTTTTAAAAAAATTCTTTAATTTCCTGGTTGACCCATTCATTCTTTAGTAGGATGTTTTTTAACCTCCATGTATTTGTGTACCTTCCAAATTTTTTCTTGTGGTTCACTTCAAGTTTCATAGCATTGCGGTCTGAAAATATGCATGGTATGATCTCAGTCTTTTTGTACTGGTTGAATCCTGATTTGTGACCTAGTATGCGGTCTATTCTGGAGAATGTTTCATGTGCACTTGAAAAGAATGTGTATTCTACTGCTTTGGGATGAAGTGCTCTGACTATATCTGTGAAGTCCATCTGGTCCAGTGTGTCATTCAAAGCCCTTGTTTGTTTGTTTGTTTGTTTGTTTCTTTCTTTCTTCTTTCCCTTTTTTTTTTTTTAAAGATTTTATTTATTTATTTGACAGAGAGAGACACAGTGAGAGAGGGAACACCAGAAGGGGGAGTGGGAGAGGGAGAAGCAGGCTTTCCTGCAGAGCAGGGAGCCCAACGCGGGGCTCGATCCCAGCACCCTGGGATCATGACCTGAGCTGAAGGCAAACACTTAACTACTGAGCCACCCAGGCACCCCAAAGCCCTTGTTCCCTTGTTGATCTTCTGCTTAGATGATCTGTCCATGGCTGTGAGTGGGGTGTCAAAGTCCCCTACTATTATTGTATTATTGTCAATGAGTTTCTTTAAACTTGTTATTAATTGATTTATATATTTGGCTGCTCCCAAGTTAGGAGCATAAATATTTACAATTGATAGAGCTTCTTGTTGGGTTGACCCTTTAATTCTGCTATAGTATCCTTCTTCATCTCTTATTACATCCTTTTTTTTTTGTTTTAAGATTTATTTATTTGACACAGAAAGAGAGTGCACAAGAAGGCATAGTGGCAGGCAGAGGGAGAAGCAGGCAGCCTACTTAGCAGAGTGCCCAATGTAGGGCTCTGTCCCAGGACCCTTGGATCATGACTTGAGCCAAAGGCAGATACTTAACCAGCTCAGCCACCTAGGCACCTCTCTTATTACAGTCTTTAAAGGCTTAAAATTTATTTCGTCTGATATAAGTATGGCTACTCCAGCTTTCTTCTGCTGCCCGCTGGCATGGTTAATGATTCTCTGCCCCCTCACTTGCAATCCGAAGGTGTCTTTAGGTTTGAAATGAGTTTCTTATAAGCAGCATATCCATGGGTCTTGTTTTTATTTTTATTTTTTAAAAATCCATTCTGATACCGTATGTCTTTTGATTGGAGCATTTAGTCCATACAGAGTAATATTGAAAGATATGAATTTAGTGCCATTGTATTACCTGTAAAGTTGCTGTTCCTGTAGATTGTCTCTATTCTTTTCTGGTCATTGTTACTTTTTGTCTGTCTTTCTGCTCAGAGGGTCCCCTTTAATATTTCTTGTAGGGCTGGTTTAGTGTTCATGAATTCCTTTAGTTTTATTTGTCTTGGAAACTCTTTATCTCTCCATCTATTCTGAATGACAACCTTGCTGTATAAAGTATTCTTGGCTACATATTTTTCCCTTTTAACACATTGAATATATCATGCCAATCCTTTCTGGACTGCCAGATCTCTGTGAACAGGTCTGGTGCCATCCATATGTGTCTACCCTAGTAGGTTAAGGACCTTTTGTACTGTGCTACTTCCAGGATTTTCTTTTTTTCTGTGTAATTTCAAATTTTCCCTCTAATATATGATGGTGTTAACCTGTTTTTGTTGATTTTGAGGGGAGTTCTCTGTGCCTCTTGGACATGCATGCCTTTTTCCTTGTCCAGATTAGGGAAATTCTCAGCTCTCATTTGTCCAAATAACCCTTCTGTCCCTTTTTCCTGCTCTTATTCTCCTGGGACTCCTATAATATAGATATTATTTCTTTTTATGGAATCCCTAAGTTCCCTAAGTCTACCTCCTTGTTCTAATAGTTTTCTTTCCCTCTTCTTTTCAGCTTCATCATTTTCCATAATTTTATCTTCTATATCACTGATTTGATCTTCTGATTCATTCCTCATTTTCTGGTCTATATGTGGAATTGCATCTCCATTGTAGAATTTTTAATTTCGGCCTGACTAGATTTTAGTTCTTTTATCCCCACAGTCAGGGATTCTCTAGTCTTCTATGCTTTTTTTCAAGGCCAGCTAGTATCTTTAAAGTCATTGTTTTAAATTCTAGTTCAGACATCTTACTTAGGTTTGTATTGTATTGATGAAATCCCTGGTTGTGCATACTACCTCCTTTATTTTGGGTTGAATTTCTCCATCTTTTCATTTTGTCCAGAAAAGAAGAAAGAAAGAAAAAGAGCAATGACAACAAGAATGAAAAAACAAGACAAAAACTAGATTCTGAGTGTGTTTTAGTCTGCTTGTTAAAAGAAACTGGTTTCTAAATATAGAAGGAAAGAAAAAATATATAAATAAAATAAAATACAATGAAAGGAAACAAAAAATTAAAAAATATAAAAATAAAAATTAAAAAAATAACTGAAAAAATAAGAAAATAACTGGAAAAAAAAAAGAAGACAGAAGAATAAAAATACAATGAACGTTATATACACTTTTCCCCTAGAGCTAAAGCTTCGAAGCTTTCTATGATCAGTAAACTTGGTGGAGTGAGTTGTTTTCTCTGGTCTTCTGGGAGAGGGGCCTTTTGCACTGATTCTCAGGTGGACTTCCTCTAATGGAAATGCACCTCCATAGTGCAGGGAGGCAGGGCTTGGTGTAAGGCACTCCTGACTCTACATTGTGGTGCTCTTTTGCTCCCTGATGGCTTTCTTCATTGATGGGCAGGATGAATATGGTGGCGCCCCACTCTTCAGTCCTGGAGCTGAAAATTCATGCCCCCCACTCTTCAGTGAGCCCTCACAGAAGAGTCAATCACTGTTGTCTCCCAGTTTCCATCAGAACTCTGTTCATCTGGACTCTGTCTGAGTGTTTTTATTTCAGGCATGCAATTGTGTTTCAAAACTCGAAATTTTAGGGATTTCTGCAGTGCGGACCCATATTCTTTCTCCCAGGGAGGGTATTGCTAGCTTCTACCTTTTGCTGGACCTGTCTCAGAAAAGTGGTCACAGTGGTTCACAGTTTATGGCAACACAGAGCAGAAAACCAGCACCCAGACTCACTGTTCTCAGCTGGCTTCCCTGCTCCTATGCTAGGGAACTCTTCTGCACTCAGGCGCCACCCGTTCTTCCTGTGACCCTGGGGATCCTCAGACCACACTGTCACACCTGGGATTCTGCCCCATTTCACCACCTGAGCACTTTTAAGTCAGGTACATACCCCACTGTAGCAGAATTCTAAACTTCTAAAAGTTCTGATTTTGCACTCTGGTGCTTATAATATTTTGTGGTAGCCTCCTTAAGCAGACTCTCTCCCTGCCCCCATATTTTCAGCTATATCACACCAGATTCAAGTCTCCACACCTCCTACCTTTGAATCTGTGGTTGCTTTTCTACTTGTAGATTTGTAGCCTTTGTGTTCTCAGATCTCTGATCAATTTCTCAGATGTTCAGAATGATTTGATAACTATCTAGTTGTATTTGTGGAATGAGACAAACTTAGGGTTCTCCTATTCCTCCACCCTCTTAAATCCTCCAATACTGTTGTATTTTTAAAAAATACTTCAAGCTGATATAATATCTAACATCCAATTTATAGGTAAAGCTATGATATATTTCTATTATGTTATACACATTTAAAATTTTTATTTATTATTTATTTTTAAAAAAAATTTAAAAAAAGATTTTATTTATTTATTTGACACAGAGAGAGAGATCACAAGTAGGCAGAGAGGCAGGCAGAGAGAGAGGAGAGAGGAGGAAGCAGGCTCCCCGCTGAGCAGGGAGCCTGATGCAGGCCTTGATCCCAGGACCCTGAGATCATGACCTGAGCTGAAGGCAGAGGCTTTAACCCACTGAGCCACCCAGGTGCCCTATACACATTTTTTTAATGTATGTTTGAAACCCTTAAAACAACAAAATAAAGACTGGATCAATCTGGGTTTGATTCCTGGATAAGGAAAATAATTTTACCTCTTCTACAATTATATAATTTTGTTTAATAAATGAGGTATAATTAAGGTAAAATGCAAACAAGTATGTGGAAACTGTAGCTTTAAAATAGTCAACTTGTATTTTTAATAGAGTGCCTAGTTATTTATTGTATACTAGCAACTTAAGGAAATTATAGTATTGCCCTGTTGTCTGTCTTTAATCTAAAATAAAACCATTTTATTATATATTGAAAAGACAGAAGAAATACTGAATATAAGAAAAACATAAATGTTTTGAAGGAAATTGTAGTAGATAAAATGTAAGTACTTTATAATTCATAGCTTATAAATTATGTAGGCTCATGTTAGTCTATGAATTGTAACTCCATGAATACATTAATGTTTCCTCTGTCTTTTAACTCAGAAATTTAAGGTGAAATAATATTTTGTTTAGTATAAATTATACGTGCATGACAGGGAAGTTAATTTTCTTTCCAACCATTTCCTCTGAAGCGGATTATAAAATATACCTCATGAATTTTCTCTTTAAAATGTATTTCTCTGGATCAAAAAGTATTTGATCCAAAAAATGTAGACATCAGATATCTCAGATAAATCTTATCCTTTTAACAGTTTATTATACATTAAATTCTGTTGGTAAACAAAATATTGGTAAGGATAAGAAAAATAAAATTTTGGGTAATAATTACACAGTCAAAGGATGGTAATAGTTACTGTATCACTTTTGTGTCTTCAAATTGAAGGTGCTAGATAAAAATCTTTATACACAAATATATACATTTTGGAAGTACATTGTAGGTACATCAAAAAATTGTGAAGACTCTGCTTTCTCTTTTCATTGGCTAGATGTGCAGTGTACTCTATATGTTTTTGTCAGTTTATTTTTCACCTTTTGTGTAAACAACTTTATCTGACTTGTCACCTACAAAATATTTTATGGTTTGTATTTGTTTTCTATTGCTGTGTAACAAATTTCTACATGTTAGTGGCTTAAACATCACACGTTTACTATCTTACAAATTCTGTGAGTCAGGAATCCAGCACAGTTTCACTGGTCCTCTGCTCCAGATCTCACAAGGCTGAAATCAAGGCATCGGTGGGAGTGGGTTCTATCTGGAACTCATGGTCATCTTCCAGTGTCATTCAAGTTATTGATAGGATTCAATTCATTGGAGTTGTAGAACTCATGGCAATTTGTAGGCAGTTGTAGGACTTATGTCTCCAACAGGAGAATTCTGACTTCTGTTTTCTAAAATGAAGTTTTATGGAGTGTAATCAAGTGAGAGACATCCCATCACATTCACAAGTTCTACACACACTCAAGGGATAGGGATAATAGAGGGTGTGCACACACTCGAGGCAGGAATCGTGGAGGCAGTCTTAGGATTCTGTCTACCACAGGCTGTTTTATATTCTGATCCTTATTTTAACGAATGTAAAAACAAAAACAAAAACACTAACAACCTTTTTCTCCTCTCGTTCTGTTATTGTTCCTGAGGAATTTAAAAGACTGTTTTTTGATAATAACTTGCATGGCTAGTGGTGGGTACCATTTCTGATCTCTAAATTAAATTTGGAGAAGCAGATAGTTATCACTTGGCTCATGTTGCTGTAATGATTTTGTAATGGTTTCTGCATTTAGAGTGCATGAAATGCTGTGAACTTTGTCAATAATAAATCACTTGATAGGGACTAGTATTTATTGAGGTAAATAAAATTTGAACTTTTAAATAAAATTGGGGCACCTGGGTGGCTCAGTGGGTTAAAGCCTCTGCTTTCGGCCCAGGTCATGATCTCAGGGTCCTGGGATCGAGGCCCGCATGGGGCTCTCTGCTCGGCAGGGAGCCTGCTTCCCCCTCTCTCTCTGCCTGCCTCTCTGCCTCCTTGTGATCTCTCTCCCTCTGTGAAATAAATAAATAAAATCTTTAAAAAAAATGGGTTAAATAAAATTGGTAGTGATTATATTTGAAGAGCAACATTAGTGAAGTAAAATAGTATGCTGTCTTGGAGATATATAAAAAATGAACTCTAAAATTTTATGGAGTATTATAGTGAGAAACTTGGGGTAAATTCTTATTTTTAGATTATATGCCACAAAAATCTTATGTTACTTTTGCCTTCTTATTAAGTGATGATAATCTTCATTTGTTTTTTAATAAAATAATGAGTGTGAAGTGGATTAGTCATGGATATATAATACCTGTATCATTTTTCTCTTTTTCGAAGAGCAGAGAATTGAGTTTCATTTTCTAAACCAGAATAATTTGACCAGTTGTGAAGTTGCTTGAGGTCACAGGATGGAAATGTATAAACAAAAATTCTGTGTTTTGTATTGTTACCCACTTTTAGAACCTGGTAAATTAATAGCGAGATACTTCAAAGAAAAGAGAAAAAAAAATTGAAGGCCATATGAAGCAAAAATTTGGGTTCTTCAGACATAATCCTATAATTGATGGAAGTACTGTCTGAAGAAATGGATTCAATAAAGGAAAAAGTTTAGACTTAAATTTTTTAGATTTAAACCAGTGAATCCAGGTACCAACTCTTGCCAGTCTGGGTAGATTATAAATTATGTCAAATTATGGGACCCATACAGTGCAACAAATGTGAAGTCTTCTATGTCTGACCTCCTGCTCTCCTCCTCTCATTCCCAAGAAGGATTAAAACAGAAGAAATTCTAGATGTCATTCTACTGTCTTTTAATATCTGCTCCAACTAATAGATTATGTGGTTAGTCTCAAGTGTGAGACTGATGAATAACAATTCCCAAGTGTTACTAAAAATAGCATAAAGAAGTTTAAGTAATGATTGCAGAGTTGGCTTTCTGGAATTTTCCAAATTATATTTCTATTAGAGAAAACTTAAGCACACAGAAATGTGGACTTTTACAATTTGAGGTCGTTATAATTGATTATATTAAGCATTAATTACATAATGCAGATCCTATTGCCTTTACTGGACTTTGCTTTAAAGCATATTATAATTTTGATCTGAATTCTTATTTTTAACTAGCATTTATACTTAAACAGTTATGACCTTTTAGATTTACCTCTCAAAATGTATAACTTACTTTTTGTAAGCAATGGAAGAACATCTTTTATGGTTGACACAAAAATGGAGTAGTACATGAAGGGATGGGTAATTCTATCTGAATAAATCCTTGAGAGTTTGAGAAATAAAGCTGAATAAGAATGGAAAATACTGAGGTTCTTACTTATAACACTTTTTATAATGGATATTATCTATTTAGGCTGTGTTCCATTTTTTTCTTTCACATAGATTTAGATATTGGATTGTTTTTGATGGCTATATATGTTTTTACTTTTCACTGTATAGAACATGAATCAGAACTTTACTTTGGCACATTATTATAATTCTTTTTGGTACATAATTACCATTAAATATTTTAGTTAATAGATAATATAGAACCAACTATAAACATATATAAAATCATCTTGATGAAAATAAAGAGTCAAAGATTATAAAAAAAATCGTATCACTCACCTCTTACATTATGTTGGAATAATATTTAAATAATTTACCAGAAATATAGTAGGTATTACTTATAGACTTCAGCGAATTATAAGCAATTGGGTTTAACTTTTTTAACAATGAGATTTGGTAATTGTATCATGTATTTCCAGAAATTAGAAATAATGCCGTAGATTAAATCAAAATCTTTTGTGATATATCATGTTAACAGGGAGACAGGGAATTAATGTTTGAAATAAAGTGAACATATTATAATGTGCAGAGCTGAGTTTCAGTAAAAATTTGAAAAAAAGGGAATAATAAGAATATAACAAAGCAACTACTTTCCTGCATATTGAGTAATATCTTCAGCAACCAAAACTAATTGGTTTAAGTAACAAATGAGCTAATAAGTAGTTTAAAGATAGAATATAGAAATGCAGATAATTGCTTGTGTTCCTTTGAAGTAGTTAAATGGTACTCTTTTTCATGTTTTTCATTTCCAAAAGGAAATATGTAAGCTATTTATGTCTGATGAATTAATCTGAAATCAAAATTAATCAAACTTCCCCCCTTCTTAGTATATTCAGTTGTTAAGTATAAATGACTGGAGTCAATTTTTAAAATGGATTTAAAATGGGGAAAGTGGAGGAGTAATAATGATAGTGCAGCTGACTTTGATTGGGGCATAAGTTCAGAAGAAGAATAGCAAGACCCTGAATTAAGTACTATAAATAGAATGTTTATATTAGCAAGCCTTAATCATTCTGAAACATATGAACTCAAGGAAAGTATCTACAAGTTAAGATGTAGTCAACTTTTAAAATAGCAGTACAAGTTATTTCTAATACCTTCATACTCTCTTTCACCATGGGCTCTGATTGTTATATTTGACACTGCTTTATCCAAAAGCAACTTTGTCTCCAATTTTCCTATCTTTATTTTATATATGGGACATCACTGATAAGGTACTTTCCAATAAATTTTGTTGTAAGAAATTTTATCATGAAAAGTAGATATATTCCTGATTCTGCCCTTTACCTACTATGAGATGTTCAGGGGAAATTTCTCTGGTAAGATGATATTTGAGCTGAGACCTGAATGATAAAAATCAGCCAGGTCTACAAAGATTAGGATGAAATAGTTATAAGATCCTAAGGAAGAGAAAATGCAAAGGTGAGACGGAACTTAGAGTGTTAAAGAACAGAGAGGTCTGTGTTACTGGTTACTGGAGTTGTAATGAAATGGGGAGAGCCCAGGATGAGATGAAAGGAGAGGCAGGGTCCTGATCATCTTGGCTTTTGTCCATGAATGTTGGATTCTGAATTTTATTCTTAGGGTAGTGAGAAAGGCAGCCACTAAAAAGTTAATACATTTTTTTATTGTGAAATATACCATACACACCAAAAAGTGTGGTATATACAACTTAGTTTAAGAAATAGAATGCTACCTACATTATCAAATGATGCCTAAACCTACTTATTTCCTTCCCTACAGGGTTTCTCTCCCCTCCTCCCCACCAGCCTGAGTTTTATAGTTTGTTTCCCCAGACATTCTTTCTAGTTGTTTCATATGCTGCAAATCGTGGTTTAGTTTTCTCTCTTTTGAACTATAAATATTGGATTGATACTGTATGTATTCTTTTGTGACTTGCTTCTTTGGCTCAATATTGTATACTTGTATTTCATTTATTTCATTTGTTTTTCCTGTTGGGTAGTATTTTGTTGCTTTACAAGACCATAGTTTATTTATTCATTGAATTATTACTGGTATTAGACTTATCCCTTCCTTTTTTTTTTTTTTGGTTTTACTTTTTTTTGCTCTGAAGAAAAATGAATAAACTATGAATAAACTATGCACTATGCTCCAAATAAATTTTCATTGTATCCTGATGCATACATGTAAGAGTTTCTCTAGAGAATTTTTGAATGTAGGACATGGGTATTTCCACCTTTAGGAGGAAATACCAAATTGTTTTCCCAAGTGATTATATCAGTTTATGTATGTACCAGCAGAGGATGAGAGTCCCATTTTTCCATATTCTCTCCAGTACTTGGTATTGTCAATTTTAACTTTTTAAAACCAGTGAAACCAATCCAATAAAGTAGAATATTAATTCCTTATGGTTTTATAGTGGATTTCTCTGAATGTCAGTAAGGTCAATATAGTGTTTTCTTTTTATTTTTGTCTTTTTGGGGGCTTCATTTTATTTTTTTTAATTTGTAAATGTGTGTGGTTTTAAGGCATATTTTATTTTATTTTATTTTTTAAAAGGTTTTATTTTTTTATTGGAGAGAGAGAGAGAGAGAGTGAGAGAGAGCATGAGAGAGGAGAAGGTTAGAGGGAGAAGCAGACTCCCCATGGAGCTGGGTGCCTGATGTGGGACTTGATCCAGGACTCCAGGATCATGACCTGAGCTGAAGGCAGTCGCTTAACCAGCTGAGCCACCCAGGCACCCAAGGCATATTTTAAATATGAGCCTCTTTAGTTTTATTTGTTGCTGGTATCTTTCACTCTGTGGTTTTTCTTTTTAATTCTTTCAGTATGTCTTTTGGTGAAGATAAATTCTTAATTTTAATGTATTCTATTTATGACCCATTTCTTTTACAGTTAATGCTTTTGTAATCTTGTTAGAAAGACTTCTAATACCCCAAGTCATGAAATTTGTTTTCCTATATAATTTTTAAAAAGCTTTATTATTTTGCATTTTACACATATTTACAATTACTGTGAATCCATTTTAGAGTTTGCTATGAGGTCAACTTTCTTTTCTTCTCAGATGAATCTATAGTTGTGTGTGGCTTTGACTAAGTCTTAGTCATAATTGATTATTTGCTAATATGTTTAGTGATAATATCTAATTGAAAAAAACTCATTCCTTAATCACTGCTCTGTTGTGCTGCATTTGCTATAAATCAGGGGTTGAAGCGTATACTAATTTTCACTCCTTGCAGATAATCTCTCTTTTTTCTCAGCCTTTACTTTTCTGCATTTTTATTTCAGTATATTATTGAAGAACTGTTTTCTTCTGGAAGGAGTCTTGGTATGCACTTTTTAAAATTCAGAAGTGGTTTATTACATCAGTTCTGGACATCTCTTGGTCATTATCTCTTTGCATGTTACTTTTCTCTCTATTATTTTCTTCTGGACCTCTAGTGGTCTCATTTGATCTACCATATTTTCTAACCTGTTTTCAAATTTTCATCTTTTTCTCTTGGTGAATTTATTCAAATTTATATTCTCATTTATTAGTTTTCTCCCAAATATGACCAATTTGGTTAATCCAAGCATTGAATTTCTAACATCTATTATTTAAAAAAAATTCTAGATATGTGTATCTGTTTATTTTTCTAATCTGCCTAATATATGTTGATAATCTTTTATTCTTTGTCTTGTTTTTCAACTTTTTTTTAAATTTCCTTAAACATATTAAGTATATTTTTTATTTTTATTTTTTAAAGATTTTATTTATTAAGTATAGTTATTTTACATTACCTCACTCATAAATCTATCTTATGTATAGTTATCATGAGCTTTAGTTTGTACTGTATGGCCTCTGCTAACTCTTATTCATGATTTCTTGTTTCCTTGTGAATTTAGAAATTTTTGACTATGAGTTTATGTGTTAGGCAATATAATGGCCTTTAAAGATGTGTATGTCCTAATCCCTGGGACCTGTGGCTATGTTATTTTATATAAGAAAGGGATTTTGCAAATGGTATTAACATTATGAACCTTAAAATGGGGGAGATTATCCTGGTATATTTGGGTGGGCCAAGGCAAATTGCATGAAATTTATAAACTGGTGAGAAGGGAGGAGAGATGAGGCATGAGAAGGGATAGACCCACCATTACTGGCTTTGAGGATGAAGGGAAACATTAACCAAGGAATGCCAGCAGCCTCTAGAAGTTTGGGAGTGACATCGCTGACAGCAGCAAGGAACTGAGTTCTTGGTGCTATAAGGATGACTACTATCCTGATTTGCATTTATATTTACTTTGGTTTTTAAAAGATATATTTATCTATATTGTGTTAAAGGTAAATTGTTTGACTTTAGTTCTGTTGGTTTTGATTTTTTAAAGATTTATTTATTTATTTATTTTAGAGAGAGACATGAGCAGGGGGAGGGCAGAGGAAGATGGGGAGAGAGAGAGAGAAGCAGACTCCCTGCTGAGTGAGGAACCTCACGCAGGGCTTGATCTCACCACCCTGAGTTCATGATCTGTGCTGAAACCAAGGGTCAGATGCTTAACCAACTGAGCCATTCAGGTGCCCTTGGTTTTTAATTTTTAAGAAAAGTATATAACACTTCCAGTTTCTGCTCTGACTTGGGGTTCATCATATCTAGTCTCACAACAGGAAAAACACTGAATAAACTGGAAATTGACAACTTTTTATAGGTCCATCAGAAAATTGAAGTTTAAGTGGCAAATTTCTGCCCTGTAAAATGAGAGACAGGTGAATTCAGAGAATCAGCTTATGGGGAGTAGAAACCATGGTAATAACTGGTAGGAAAACATAAACAATAATTAACAGATGGCTGGAGAAATAACCCAACCAACTCTCTTGGAGCTAACAAGTGATTAATAAGTGATTATAGCAACATTATCATATAGAAGTTATTAATATATGCCAGTTACTTTTCTATATACCAGCCATGAACAATGTGAATTCGAAATTAAAAACAATACTACTTATAGTAGCACCAAAAATGAAAATCTTAGATATAAATCTAACAAAAAATATATATAAAAGAAAAACTTCAAAACTAATGGAAGGAGTCAAAGAAGATCTAAATAAATGCAGAAATATTCCATGTTCATGGGTAGAAAGACCCAACATTGTTAAGATATGTTATTCCCAGTTTGATCGATGGATTCAATGAAATGCAGTCAAAACCTCAGCAGGTTATCTTGTGGATATTGGAAACTGATGCTAAATTTTGTATGGAGAAACAAAAGAACCAGAATAGCTAACACAACATTGAAGGAGAAGAATGAAGTTGAGGGACAGATAGGTCTGATTTAAAGATTTCATGTAAAGCCATTTATCGATTTCATGTAGCACTGAAGGAGGATTAGACATAGATCAATGGAACTGAGGACAGAGCCCAGAAATAGAGTCACACAAATATAATGAACAGATCTTTAACAAAGGAACAAAAGCAATTCAATGGAGAAAGGATAATCTTTATAATATATAGTGCTGGAACAACTGATGCCTACATGCAAAAAGGAAGGAAAAAAGGGAAGGGAAGGAAGGAGGGAAGGGAGGGAATGGAAGGAAGGGGGAGGGTGGGGGGAGGAAGGAAAGAAGGGAAGGAAGGGAAGGGAATGGAAAGGAAGGGAAGGGGAGGAAGGAAGGAAGGAAGGAAGGAAGGAAGGAAGGATGGATCTAGACACAGTCCTCACACCTTTCACAAAAACTTGATATGGGTCATAGATTTCAATGTAAACCACAAAATTTATAAAACTTACAGAAAATAACAGGGAAAAATCAAGGTGACTTTGGGTTGGTGAAAATTTTTAGGTACAACACTGAAGTAAGATCCATGAAAGAAAAAAATAATTTGGACTTCATTAAAATTAAACACTTCTGGTCTGCCAAAAGTCAATGTTAATGGAATGAAAAGACAAATCACAGACTTGGGAAAAACATTTACAAAACATTTATTTGATAAAAGACTTGTATCCAAGTATACAAAGAAACAACAAGAGAACAAATAATTCAATTTAAAAATAGTTTGCTAAAGATCTGAACCTCATTGAAGAAGATAGAATAATAGCAAAGGAGCATATGAAAAGATACTCAGCATCATCTGTCATTAGAGAATTGCACATGAAAACAACAATAAGATAACATTACATACCTATTGGGAAAGCAAAAATCCATAAAGCTGACAGTACAAAATAATTGGCAAGAATGTGAAACCACAGGAATTCTCATTCATTGCTGGTGAAGATGCAAAATTGTACTGCTACTTTGGAAGATAGTTTGGCAGTTTCTTACAAAGCTAAACATAGTCTTACCATATGATCCAGCAACTGCATTCCTAGGTATATACCCAAATAAGTTGAAAAACTTATGTCAGTGCACAAATTTGCTTATGAATGCTTATGGAAGTTTTATTCATAATTGTCAAAAGCTGAAAGCAACCAAGATGTCCTTCAGTAGATGAATGGATAAACAAACTGGTAATCTATGCAATGTAGTATTATTTAGCAATAAAAATAAATGAGCTAGAAAGACATTTATCATATGATCTCACTGATATGAGGAATTTGAGAAACAAGACAGAGGATCATAGGGGGAGGGAGGGAAAAATGAAACAGGATGAAATCAGAGAGGGAGATAAACTATAAGAGACTCTTAATTTCCGGAAACAAACTGAGGGTTGCTGGGGATGGGTAGGAAGGGATAGGGTGGCTGGGTGATGGACATTGGGGAGGGTGTGTGCTATGGTGAGTGCTGTGAATTGTGTAAGACTGATGAATCACAGACCTTTACCCCTGAAACAAATAATACATTATATGTTAATAAAACAAGCAAACAGACAAACAAAAAAATAAATGAGCTATCAAGCCATGAAAAGACATGAAAGAACTATGAATGCATATTACTAAATGAAAGAAGCCAGTATGAAAAAGCTATGTACTGTATTATTCCAACATTCTGAGAAAAGCAAAGCTATAGAGACAGTAAAAAAATCATTAGTTGCTAGGGGTTTGAGAGGAAGAGAGGGAAGGAGAGAGGGAGAGAGAGATGAATAAGTGAAGTACAGGGCACTTTTAGGGTGGAGAAACTATGCTGAGTAGTACCATAATGGTGGATACATGACATCATACATTTGTCAAAACCCACAGAACTGTACAACACAAAGAGTTAACCTTATATAGTCTTGGACCTTAGTTAATAACAATGTATCAGGGTGCCTGGGTGGCTCAGTGGGTTAAAGCCTCTGCCTTCAGCTCAGGTCATGATCTCAGGGTCCTGGGATCGAGGCCCGCATCAGGCTCCCTGCTCAGCGGGGAGCCTGCTTCCTCCCCTCTCTCTGCCTGCCTCTCAGCCTACTTGTAATCTCTCTCTCTGTCTGTCAAATAAATAAATAATCTTTAAAAAAACAACAATGCATCAATATTGTTTCATCAATTGTAAGAAATATACCACACTAATGCGTGATGGTAATAATAGAGGAAACTGCACAGGTTGAGGGGATATGTGAAAACACTGCACTATTCAATTTTTCTCAAAATCGAAAACTGCTCTACCAAATAAAGTCTGTTGATAAAACTGAAGAAAAGAGTATTGGACTATATATTCTACAGGTATTTTTACTCAATGTTTGGCAAATGAAGGCAATTAGTTATTTTATATATTTATACATTTTATGTTATTTACATATTATGTCTGTTATGTAATATTTCACTTATGACTAGATCACAATTTATTAATTCTTCTGTCAGTGTTCTTTGGATTACTTTGTTTTTTTTTCCTATTTTGTTCAGTGCTGCTATGAACATTCTTGCACATGTCCCCTGGTCTGCATTAGTAAGAGTTTCTCTATATCTAGAGTCAACTTGCTGTAATACAATTTTAACTTATGCTTCCACCAGCAAAGTATAAGATATACTATTTTTAATACTTGTAATGTTAAGCATCTTAATTTTTGCCAATCAAGTGACAAAAATGGGGTTTCTTCGTTGTATTCCCCTGTCCACTAGTGGAAATGACAATGTTTGTATACATTTATCAGTATATGCTTTTTATAAAATGCCGATTCATGCCTTTTCTTCCTTTTTAATTAGGTTCTCTTTTTTGTAATGCTTTGTTCTTAATGTGTCCTTAATATTATTTTTCCTTGGTTTTAAAAAGTGTCTTTAAATTAATAATTCTTAATTCGAGATTGTTAATATGTCATGTCTCTCTTTTTAAAAATAGATTTCACTTATTTATTTATTTACAAAACACGTGAGCAGGGGAAGGTGCAGAGGGGGAGGGAGAGAGAGAATTTCAAGCAGACTCCTCAGTAAGTGTGGAGCCCCACTTGGGGCTCCATCTCATGACCCTGAGATCATGACCCCAGCCGAAATCAAGAGTCAGACACTCAACTACCTAGCCACCCAGGAGCCCTGGTATATCATGTCTCTTTTAGTTAGTACTCCTTTCTATCATGTTTAAGAAATACTTCTGGGAAACACCTGGGTGGCTCAGTTGGTTAAGTGTTACTCTTGATTTTGGCTCAGGTCATGATCTCAGGGATGTGAGATGGACTCCTGTGTTGGGCTCTGCTGTGGGCTCTGCTGTGGGCTCTGCGCTGGGCCTGGCGCTTGTTTAAGATTCTCTCTTTTGGGCACCTGGGTGGCTCAGTTGGTTAAGCAACTGCATTCGGCTCAGATCTTGATCCTGGAATCTTGGGGTCGAGTCCCACATCGAGCTCCCAGCTCTGTGGGGAATCTGCTTCTCTCTCATCTTCTCCCCTCTCATTCTCTCTCTGCCTCTCTCAAATAAATAAAATCTTGGGGGGGGGGCGGAGATTCTCTCTCTCCCTCTCCCTTTGTCCCTACTCCCGCTTCTCTCTAAAAAAAAAAAAGAACTACTCTGTATCACAAAAACAGAGAGATATTTACTTATCTTTTCTGCTAATAGTTTTAAAGCTTTGTTTTTGACATATAAATAATTGGTTCATCTGGATATTTTTTGTATATAATATAAAGTAGGAATTCAATTTTATCCTATTTTTTCTTTTTTTTTTTTTTTAAAGATTTTATTTATTTATTTGACACAGAGAGCTCACAAGTACGCAGAGAGGCAGGCAAGAGAGAGGGGGAAGCAGGCTCCCCAATGAGCAGGGAGCCCGACGCGGGCCTCAATCCCAGGACCCTGAGATCATGACCTGAGCCGAAGGCAGAGGCTTCAACCCACTGAGCCACCCAGGTGCCCATTATCCTATTTTTTCTTATTTAGATAACTTTACAGTCTCATTTATTTAATAAATACCTTCCTTTTCACTAATTTGGCAGAACATCTTAGTTATATAGCAAAGTTCTGTGTATGTATATGTCTGCTTCTGGCCCTTTACTGCATTATTTAATTTGTGCCTAAAATAGTACCACAGTGTTTAATTACTACAGCAGAAGACACAAATTCTAGCAGGGTGATTCCTTCTTGATGTTCTTCTGTCTTTGGCATTTTACATGTCCATATAATTTTAAAATCATTTTATTAGTTCTAATTAAAGAATACCCTGTTCTGATGCAGACTGAATTTGCACTGTAGCTAGAATCAGCCTGGGGAGAATTTATGTAGTGAGTGTTTCCATCCATGAAGACTGTATCACCTCCTTTAATTTTTTAATTTTATATTTTTCCCTCTAGAGCTTTATAAATATCTTCCATTAGACCTATTATTCATCAGCATTTGATCTTATTGTAAATAATATTTTATTTTTATTTGTCTTTTAGATGATTCTTGCTTGCATTTAAAGGTGCAGTTGATTTTTGTGTTTTGATCATATATCTAGGCATTTTGCTATATTCTATATGCATTATATTGTGTGGAAATATGAATAAGTGTGTACAGAATGGGAAGCATAATATAGGGAACTCAGTTTTCTTTTCTTTCTTTCTTTTTTTTTTTTAAGGTTTTATTTATTTATTTGACAGAGAGAAATTACAAGTAGGCAGAGAGGCAGGCAGAGAGAGAGGAGGAAGCAGGCTCCCTGCCGAGCAGCGAGCCCGATGCAGGGCTCGATCCCAGGACCCTGAGATCATGACCTGAGCCAAAGGCAGAGGCTTCAACCCACTGAGCCACCCAGGTGCCCCGGAACTCAGTTTTCTTGAAAAAGATATGTCTGAGGGGAGACTTTTAAAAAGCATTTTAAATTAAAAAAAAAATAGAAAAGATTATAAAAGATCAAGCTAGAGTAAAGCACATAAAGGAAAGAGACTCTATTCTGCCACCTCATCCGATGGTAATAATGATTATTTGCAGTGTATCCTTCTCAGACTTGTTTGTCTCTCTCTTGTGACTCCCTTTATGTATATAGATTGTTACTAAATAGGGATAATAATTTACATATTATTTTATTTCAAATACTATTTTGGACTTTTAAAATGTCAAATTGATGTACATTTTTATTATAACTCTAAACTATAATCCATTCCCTCACTCAGAAGCACTCTAGTTTAAGGATCATAAGTTTTATTATGACCCATAATATGATTCATCATAAGTCTTAAATCATCTACTGTAGTTTCTACTTACCCTAGAAAAAGGGAAAATGCTTTGGACAATAGCACCAATCTCCTTGTCTGAGATGATATATTACACACAGTTCAGCACAATATTATGAACCAGTTTATTTCATGGCCAAACTTTTTTTTTTTAATGCTGTGTTCAAACAGTAACCTTGTCAAAAATAACAGAGAGAGTTCGACTTATCTTAATTCCAGCCTCAACCCTTACCAAACATACCTTTTGGTGCTGGTAATTCCCACTGCATTCATATCTCATCTGATCTGCAACTACCATAACTAAACTGCTTCATGGTAGCCTAGTAGTGTTTCCTCTTCATTCATAGTTCCCCTTTTCAAAACTAGATTTACCTCATTCTACCTTTTCTATTTCCTCCTATCATAGATTTCATAGCTAGACTTTTCCTGCTTCACTCTTTTTCTCTTAGTCTGGTTTGAGTATTTTGATATTGCTTTGCTCATGATCACCTGACACAATCTAGCCTGAGTTTGCTCACTTTTATTCAAACTGATACAATTTTTAAACATCTTTAAAAATAAGAAGCACCAAATTATATTATTTTAATTGTTTCCAAATAACCTTGATAGTGAATTCTTCCGAATTGAAGTTTCCTTTTTTTTCTGGCAAATATTGAGAAGTGAATTGAGAAAGATAGAGAAAGATGAGTTATTTATTTATGTGAGATATTTAATTTATTGTTTTAGTGGTTTTTTTTCAGTTCCTGATTTATGAGAGACTTGAATGACTTTTTATGACTTTTCTAATCAGATAAGAACCAATTAAATACAGAAATTAAAAGTTCACTTCAAGTTAAATACTATTATGGTCATAATAGCACTTCCTCTAATTTTAGAGAGCTCTGATCAATGCATTATTTTTTTTATGAATACTACTTTGATATATGTTTACCACTTTTCTCTTCCTTTTCAGAAATAGACATTTATCTACTCTTTGATTAATACATAAATTTATAATATTTGAATGTTAATTATTCATGACCATTTACTAAAATTTTCATGAGTTGACTTTGCTTATAAATATAGACTTGAGTTATTTACAAATTGATCCTTCTTAACTTTACCTTAATTATATAGCGTATCTGATAGATGACACTCCTGTATTTTTATCACAGTTGATGTCTAACAATATTAAAAATATAACATGCCTTTATTTTTTCTTACTTCTCATAGATTAAATGTGGGTTTGGAAATATTTTGATGTCAGAAAATATTTTTATATGAATTAATATATATATCAGCTTTATCTGAGCTACCTCTTTCAGTCAGTTATTATCTCAGTAATATCACCACAACTCAGTGGCTTAAAAGGATACTTGCACACTTACAACTCTGCATTTGCTATGCTTCTGGCTGCAGGTGTGTAAACCCGCTGGGGAAGCTCCATGCCAAATGTCTTTGGATGCCCAAATTGGAGGGAAGTAGCTCCTTGGGGCCATTTTTTATTTTTATTTATTTTTTGGTTAATGGAAGGGGTAGAAAGCTCCCAAGGTGAGAAATCTCTTAAACCCTGGGTTTGAAACTGACACTCTTTCCCTTCTGCCTACATTTCAATGGCCAAAGCAAGTCATATGACCAAGTCCAATACCCATGAGGTGGGAAAATGTACTTCCATGGAGGTTTGAGATAAGGAATAAATATTTGCTGAAAATCATCTAATCTACCACACTGCCCTTCTACTGTTGATTAATTACTGCATTACTTACAATAAATGCAACTGGTATGCTTCTGTGACCAATAAAAGTTTAAATTCAGTAAAAATTCGAGTATATATTCACAAAGAATAATTTGATCTGTGTTTATGTTGATAATTAGAACAAACACTTCACATTTCCTGAAATAATATGCACCAGGATTTTCTCATCAAAATGTATACTATATATTTTTAACCTCAAATAGTCTGAATTTATAGCTTGATCTGTGAACTTTGTGCAGAGATTAAAGTAGTCATGAAAATAAGATAAAATTATTAATGTTTTGTAAACATTGTATGAAAGAAATTAATTTTCTAATGCTTACAGGTCCTATTTTGGTCTGTAATCGCATACTAATTTGCTGGGTGTAATTATAGTCTCAATCACATATACATTACTTATTACTTATACAATGCAAGTCCAATCATGTTGGTAGACTATTTCATTATTGCAATTTCAGTGTGAATTTAGTCATACTAGGCAGCATTATCTGTTCTCCCTTGTCCAAATCCTCAAATTTATATGCGATTGTATAAAAGAGAACAGTATTTCTTTCCTTTCTCCATCCCAATGATAAGATAAATTGAGTCCTATTTGAAAATGGAGAATGATGGCCTTTGATAGAAATTGTGCCAAAAATTTTCTTTTAATTGTTGGTATTCCTCATGGCTTTCTTTTGGAACGTCTCTTTGTAATTTCTCTGGTAACACCACCACATTCTTTGGCTTATCTTTCATAAATACCTTTCTGTATGCTGATGACTCTGGTACATACAGATCACATCTTCCCAGGTTCAAAATCTATATTTACGAAGTATTACCAATTATCTTAAATGAATATATTATAAACGACGCAAACTCAACATATTAAAAATTGCTTCAGTTTCTTGGTCGAACACACTGTTCCCTTTTAAATTCTGTTTGGTTATTGGCATCGCTGCTCACATAGTCTATTAAGCAAGAAACTTTGTTGGTCCAGAAATAAAACACTCAGGGCACATCTGAACTTTGAGAACAGAGTATCCTCTCTTCCTATTATCAGGGCTTATTAACCTAACCGCTCTGTGATTTAGTTAATTCCATCATAGTTCAGTTTCCTTAGTCATCAGCTAGTAAACCCTGTTTTCCCTAACCTTCCATTCCAGTTAATTACAGATGCGTACAAACTAACTCATAACTTAATGGCTCCAAACAATATTGTATTATTATTGCTTAGGTTGATGGACTCAGTGAGGCAGTTCTTACTTGGATACTCTGAAGCAGTTCCAGGCAGATTTTAGATGGGATTGAAGGCCTCTAAAAGATTGACGGGTCTGGATATTCAGAAGACCCAGTCACGTGGCTGACACTTGATGTTTAGCGGGGGCTGTTAAGCAGAGCGCCTCCATGTGGCCTCTCCGGGTAACTTGGACTTGTCACAGCTTGGCAGGTGGGCTCTGAGAAGGAATGTTCCAAAAGCAATTTTTACAAAAGGCAGGAAGCAAAAGCACCAGGGCAGGTGAGGGCTATTCCTGCAAGTGACAAAGTATCATTTCTGTCATATTACATTGGTCAAAGCAGTCATAAGATGGTGGAAGAATAAACTCTGCTCCTCACTGGGGGCAAGGTCACTTTGGGAGATGAGAGATATTTTTGCAGCCATTTTTAGAAAATACAATCTACCACAACTTATAAATCTGAGACTCTGGGTAAATTTATCAAAAGCTCAGTTGTCAAAAGATCAGTTAACCAAATGACTTGTATTTTATTTTACCACTTTTACCAATTTATCTAAAACTTACTTATTTAAGTGATTTTTAAAGTTTATAGTAATACTTAAGGGGCCATTGAGTGTGAGGATTTTGGAAACCATCAGGCTCCTCCCTGGCCCTCAATCTTAACCTTTTATGCCCTCCTCCCACCTCCTCCACTGGTCTCCCTCTCTATTTCTCTTTTTTATCTCCTATCCTTTCTGCTTCTTTCTCTCACCTCTCAGCACTCCATCTGCCATTCCTTACAGTGACATCTCAAGCCTATGCTCAGTGTTGATCGTCTTTTCTGTCCTTCTCCCAGCAACTCCATTTACTCATTTTTTTAAAAACATAAAAAACTCCCACAGTACTTATCACATTGATTATTTATATTATTTACTTTTTTTATGTCTCTTACTAGACAGAGCAATTGGAGGTCAAAGACAGTGTCTTATTCATCTTTATAGCTCCATTACCAGGCTTGACTCGGAGTAGTCCATCAATAAATGTTTGCCTATTGAATTACTTATGATTCAGAAACATCTTTGATAGCTTTTAGTGCAGGTCCAGAAACAAGAAGATGAAATTTAACAGCAGTAAATATAAATTTCATTATTTAGGCTCAAATGGTTTGCTTTAGTGCATTTGCGAACGACTCTGCTTGTTGGCAATTCATGTGAAAAAGTTCTCATGGGATTTTGGTAAATACAATTTCAATATTAGTCATGCATTAAAAAATATAGTACAATGTTAGGCATGATGAAGACCCTGGAAATAATTTCATTTAAGGAAATATAAAAAGGAATGAAAATGTGTGACTTGGAGAAGACTTTGAGAAAATATGATCATTTTTTTTTCAAGCAGCTGATAAGCTAGCATGTGGGAATTCTGCCAGCTACTGAGTATATCTATTCTACTTATGCATTCTGGAATGAGGGAAATAACCACAGGACGGATTCATGGACCCACCGAGTTCACTGTGAGGTGGACCTGAGCTGAAACTCCAATGATCACCTGACCTTCATAAGTCCCTACTCTAACCGTGGACCACAATGATGTTTTGGGTCTTCTGGAATTACTGTCAGTTCAGAGCCAGTGTGCAGTAGTCTCTGAAAGGTCTGAATATTTCTTTTGCCCCAATCTGCAGTTACTTTAGTAAAAGGTTATAGATCCCTTTGGGGAAGACTGGGAGAGTGATTACCAGTATAAATTTTTGGCATTGTACTAGGATCGTTCCTCAAGGGGAGGGCCTCTGTTTCATTCATGGGATTCTGGGTCTGTAAACTGGTTTAAATCAGGAAATTGATTGAGGGGCCATGACCTTTGTTTTTATGATTCAGGTCAGACTTTTGTTCACTTGACCTAGAACTTTCCTGCTTATACAGATTGAGTAAGAATTTAGTGGGTTTTCCCTTTCAGTTCTAAGAACACCATGATCAGTAAGCAAATGCCATACTAACTTGCCATTTCAAATTTGCTCCCTGTGGGCAATCTTTTCATCCATGTTTCAGCCAATCAGCCAACCAAACTGTTAGAGACCCCTCTGGTATCCCCAAACCGTAACATTAGATGCCAAATCTGCTTCACGAGTCCATTCAGTAAATTCAGCCTGATCCAACTTTTTGGACCTTCCACCATTATCCCATACCCTTAATATCCATTTCCACACATATTTCCTGGATTTCTGTCTGTTTAGAAAACTTAAGTCATAATTTTGGAGTGTTAACACATCTTCTCACTAGTCCCACTTTGTATGTGCCACACGAGAGACAATGGTGTAGTTTCAGTCTGAATGCTAGCAAGCTCGAGACCCAGGAAGAGTCGATGTTTCAGTTTGAATATGAAGGCAAGAAAAAATAGATCGATTCAGTGCTTGAAACATATTTCTTTAAGACTCAGTAAATTCACTTTTATAGGAAGTATTCAGAGGATGAAGACTTGTGCCTGGGAACTTTGATGGATGCCTACCATCAGCTATTCCTTGTTTCCCCTAACAACACTTACCCAGCAATAAGTGCAAGATACACTTTCTAAGAAAAACAATGTATTTTGCATCATTTTTACTTTTCATAGGTTTGAGGTTCATAGCCTAGAGGATCATGTAAAAGTTATAATGGCTTAAGTAATTTTAAGACTCAAGACCAGAGGAGGGACTGTAAGCACTGAATTGGAGGATGAACTAAAAGGTGTGTAAGATTCTTTCAAACTCTAAGGCTCTCAAAATGGTATGGGATTGGAAACAAGTGTTCTTTCTAATGCTTATGGCTCATTTCTTAATTCCTTATAATAAGTTGACACTTTAAGAAATACTTTTGGAAACAAAACACTAATTTACTTATAAATCACAATATAAATGTGTTGCATTTATAAAAATACATAACTCAACACCAAAAAACCCCAAATAATTCAATTGAAAAATGGACAGAAGACATGAACAGACATTTTCCCAAAGAAGAATTACTGATAGCCAAGAGACACCTGAAAAGATGTTTAACATTACTTATCTCCAGGGAGATGCAAATCAAAATGACAATGATATAATCACTTCACACATGTCAGAAATGGCTAAAACAAGAAATGCAAGAAACTATGTTGGTGAGAATGTGGAGAAAAGGGAACCCCCATGCACTGTTGGTGGGAACATAAGCTGGAGCAGCCACTGTGGAAAACAGTGTGGAGTTACCTCAAAAACTTAAAAATAGAACTATGCTATGATCCAGTAATCACACTACTGGGTATTTACCCAAAGAATACAACAACACTAATTCTGAAGGATATATGCACCACTATGTTTATTGCAGTATTATGTACAATAGCCAAATTATGGAAGCAGCCCAAGTGTCCATCAGTAAATGAATGGATAAAGAAGAAGTGGTATATAAACACAATGAAATATTATTCAGACATAAAAAGGAATGAAATGTTGTCATTTGCAGCAACAACATGGATGGAGCTAATGCTAAGCAAAATAAGTCAGTCAGAGAAAGACAAGAACTGTATGATCCATTCATATGTGAAATTCAAGAACAAATGCACAAAGGAAAAGAAAAGAGACAAACCAAAAAATAGACTTTAGACAATAGATGGTTACCAGAGCGGGGAGGGTGGGTGGGAAGATGACTGAAAGAGGTGATGGGGATTAAAAGTACATTATCTTGATGAGCGCTGAGTAATGTATAGAATTGTTGAATCACTATACTGAATACCTGAAACCAATTTAACACTGTATGTTAATTATACTGGAATTAAAAAAAAAATGAATGGATGCTCTCAAAAAAAACCCCTAATTGATCATTTAAGTCTACTTTTGGTGTATCTTAGTGGGTTCAAGTATTTGCTTTCAGACAAAAAATATTTATGAAATTTTAAATTTTTTTAAGGTTTAATGATTTAAAAAAGTTAATTGAAAAAATGGGCATGAGAGATGACTGAACTAAAAAAAACTTAAAAAAATTTAAGTGACTTTGGGTTATTCTGTTATAGTTACATCATTTAACAATGGAAGGGTGATATTCAAATGTTTCTTCATTATTTAGGAGTTAGAGCTGGCTGGTCAGATAGAAGCCTGTAAACTAAGAGTGGGAATTGGATTCTGTGATAACAATGATTGTAAATATTAAACTTTCAGGTTAGGATGGTGGCTTAATAAAGAGCTTGTTTGCCCTTCTCAACCTCTAATGGAATACTAATAAGAACATGGAAAAGTAAAGCATACCTGAGCCCTGGAAAAAAAGGGGTAAGGGCTTACTACAAGAAAGACAGAAAGTGATAATGCCATGTTCTTAAAAATTGATGAGGATGGCTTAAGAAATAGGATGGAAAGCTCCATCTTCTGAACCAAAACAAAGATTTTTCTGGAGAATAGGTGGGAGATTCCTGTGAACATCTCCATGACTTTAATTGAAGGATAAAGAAAGAATTTAGGTAACAGGTAGAGGATCAAAACTGAAGACTCAAGAATTGGAAGATCTGAATGGACTTTTGGGGGTTGAAATCCTAAAGTGGAAACTGTCACAGAATTAAATGCACATTCTAGAAATTACTATTGAAAAGGAAGATTATGTTTTAAAAGGGAAGAGAAGTAACAGTAATCTGAGTCTATGTTTCCAAAATCAGTCAAGAGAAAAAAAAAGAAGGGAGCGAGGTGGTAAAAAGCACAGCACCACTTCATCAACTGTATGGCGCTGACAAGAGTTACTGCTTCCTTTTTTACTTTATACTTAGAGAATATAGACTGTCATGAGTTTCTAAGTGGACACCAAGCATTACCTTTTTCCTCTTTTCAAGAGGAATATATGACTGGTATATATGACTGTGGAATTTTTTATTTGTCCTTCTTGAGTTGTCCACTTTTTTGTTTTCCTTATGGTAACATACTCTTTCTATACCCACCATCTCCTTGTGGAACCCCATTTTACTTGATGCTGGTTACTGAAAATTCATGAACACCGATACCCCCGTAGTGTGCTATTCTATATTCCTTTACTCTGTTACATATTTATTCTCCACCATGGCCCAAAAGAGTTTGTTCTTAAGGAATGTATTTCAGTGTAGGAGGGGAAGATTAAGTCTGTATGCTAAATATGATTAATCTATGGTAAAGCACTCAAAAAGTAAGACCCTTTACAGAGACTTCCCATTGGTCTTCTCCACTTCCTTGCCATTGTTGTCTTTGCTCAGATCTGGGCCTCACTGACAACAAGAAGAGAATCTCAGATTGCTTTTTCAAAGATGTCCAATTGTAGTGACTATAGAGTTATAAAGAAGGTTTGGAAATAAAATAGGCAAATATGAGTCAAGAAAATTGGGTTATAAATTTAATTCTGAACAAGGTGGAATTAATGGCCAAAACATCATATAGGACATAAAAAGATATAGTATAGTTGTGAACATATTTGTGGGCAAAAATATAGCTTTAATATAATTAGAGCAAAAACTGACAGAACTACTAAAATAGATAAATAAGCCAACAACAAATGAAGGTGATTTTAACGTATTTCTCTGAGAATTTAATACTAAGAAAGAAATAAGCAAAGGTATTTGAATAATACAGGTAGTATACTTTTGCTTATATATAAATTTATGCCCACCGAGGAGAGAGAAATATTCTTTCTTTTTTTTAATTTTTTTTATTTTTTTTTTATTTTTAAAGATTTTATTTATTTATTTCACAGAGGGAGAGAGATCACAAGGAGGCAGAGAGGCAGGCAGAGAGAGAGAGGGGAAGCAGGCTCCCCGCTGAGCAGGGAGCCCGATGTGGGCCTCGATCCCAGGACCCTGAGATCATGACCTGAGCCGAAAGCAGAGGCTTTAACCTACTGAGCCACCCAGGCGCCCGAGAAATATTCTTTCTAAGCACACATGAGATATTTATAAAAATTGACAATAAACTCATTCAAAAAGAAGGGCTCAGTAAATACCCTAAATCAGTTCCTTAAAGAATTTATTGTCTCATCAAGCCCAATGCTACGAAACAAACCTTGTTTTATTTTATTTATTTTTATTTTATTTTTTTATGTCAATAAAACTTTATTTACAAAACCAGGCAGTGGGCCACATTTGGCCCGCACATTGTAATTTGCCAGCATCTGTTAAAGAGCCTCAGTTTTCTCACCAGATGGATAGGGCTTGAAAAACCTTGTTTTAAACAGGAGCTGAGAAGAAGAGGGGCACCTGGGTGGCACATTTGGTTAGGTGTCTGGCTCTTGGTTTTAGGCTCAGGTGATGATCTTGTGGGTCCTGGGATGGAGCTCGCAGGGAGAGCCTGCTCAAGACCTTGCTGGGCTCGGTGCTCAGCGGGGAATCTGCTTGAAGATTCTCTTTCCCTCTTCTCTGCCCCTCCTGCTTGTGCTCTGTCTCTCAAATAAATAAATAAGTCTTAAAGAAGTAAAAGGGGAGCTGAGAAAGAGTTATGAAATTCCTAGAAGAGTGAGGCACAGCTAAATTCAGCTTATATTTAAGATTTGTGCACTTTCTGTGCATGTGTTCTATTTCAGTAAACATTTATTTAAAGAACTAGAAATTGCCCAAATTTAAAAAAAGTAAAATTAAATCCCCCTGGAGCTTTGGTTGCAATTACATTAAACCTTGCAAATAATTTGGAAAGAATGAACGTCTTTAAAAATTAACATTTAACTTTATTTTGAAAAAGTCAGTCTTTGGACAGCAAATAGCTATTCAAAAACATGTAGTTAATAGAAGCTATCTTAGAATGGCATTCTTATAATCATATAACTTGATTATTTTGTTTTCTTGATATTGGATCATTTAAAAGTTGTTTTGGTTAATGCAATTGTTGAGATAGATCATGGTACAGATGAATTCAATGTTGTAGCTTTTATCGATCCATTTGAACTCATATGAATGGCAAGTCAATATTAGCATTTTATTTACTGAATATATTTGAGTAAAATTGCAAATAAACAGCACTTGCTGTATCTAAAGACAAAACTTAATTTATATTTTCTGCATTTCTTACATGGAGAGGGGTTGATTTTATTGTCAACCAGTTCACAGCCCCATACCTGTATAGTTTGCTTATTTTACTACTGACTTGAGGGATATTTTGAATTTTGGAAAATGCCTCTCATAGGCATATCTATTCAATGAGTCTTGTTTATTTTTTTATACAAAGAACATTTTTGAAAATGAAATCGGAAAACTGAGGAATAAAGCAATCACAATATCAGAAACAAGTAGCAGAGCTCTCACAGGTTAGGTAGGAAATGAATCGATTGCTGACCGCTGTCACATTTGAGAGTGTAGTTTTTTTATGAATTCAGAAATATATTCAGCACATAATCCTGATTGTAATAGTAAATTCCTGTTAATCATAATAGTTTACGCATCATTTAAAGGATAATTATACATATTATTTATAGCTTGTTTCTTTGGTCAAATTTGATTTGCAATTTCGGGTAACATAAATTCCTTAATTTCTAAATACAAAGAAGAAGAATATAACCTATGTTCTTTAATATATTTTCTAGCATTAAAATTGTTCATGGTCTGTTCTTTATAAATATTCTTTCAATGTATAGTAATAAGATTGTGAAAGGCTGTTATTTCCAAGAGAGATACTAGCTTGATCCAGACGATAGGATAAATGTAATTAGTATAATTTTAATAATAAGCTTCTCTGGTTTATTGTTATGTAAACCATTTTATATAACCCTGATCTACATATTTTTTCTTCTTAAGAATTAAATTCTCTTTTTAAAATGTGTGACTGGAATTTATAATACTTATTGTTACATTGCTTCATGACGGACAAAACAAAGTTAATTCAATTTCTTTTAATTTTTTACTTCTCTATTTTTACAAATAGTTGATGATATGAAATTAAGTTTCCTTTAGTTTTTGGTTGGAATTTTCTGCTGTGGATTATTTAGTTTATTTATGATGAGTATTTGTGGTACTTTTCATCTTTTCTAGGGAGAGAGGTATAAGCAAGTCGCCTTGGAACTACTCAAGGCATCCTTCCTCTATGGTCTTGAGAAAGGGGTTATAATATAAATATTTTATACTTAGATGCCCAATGCCTGGCTCAATCCTCATGAAAGGGATTGGGATTCTGGGTCCCTACGGTTGCTGTCACCAGGACCTGTCTAGACCCAATGCTGCTGTAGGGTGAATGCCTACACTAGGAGAGAGTTATATTGGTGAAACGAGAGGTTAGCATTGAGGGTAGTGCTTTAGGGCATCCTCAGGATTGCAGGGTGTTCTGCACAGGTGTAGACCCTTATGAAAAAGTTAGAGAGGAAAGAAGTGTCATTAATGTTAGGCTCTTTCTTCTCCCAGACCCTCCAAATCTCTTTTATCTCTCATTGAGAATAACCTGGAAATATATTATTGAACTTTTCTCTTTTTTATAATTTTCTCCGATTGTCAGTGAATTTTCTAGAAAATGAAATTTCTGTAAGTGGATGTTTAATTGTGTCAAGTGATTTTTTTAAGGTCAATTAATTTTACATTTAACCTGTGTCTCAAATTTGTTTTGAAGAATATAAGTATCTGCTTTTCTATTGTGGTTTCTCTAAAAAAACTTAAATTGGAATTTTGATAGCATATATATAAAGCTGAGGTCCTTCTGATTCAGGAATATTTCATTTAGTATCTTTGCAAAGAGGCATGTTTTGATGAGTGATCAGTCAAGTTTGAAGTTTGGATTGCTCCAAACATCAATATTCCAGCCAACCAGAAGATGTCACTATTGTGTATAGAATGTATAAAAGAAGAAGGAAAAAAGCCAATAACTTTTGTACAGTTCCATTCTGTCTCTCCTAATCTTGCTAAATTTCCTCTGGAGCTCTTTGAAAGAAAACACTGGGGTGAAACATTGTCTTCAAGTTGACAGGCACCGAAAAATTACTACCTTCATTGGACGGGCATGCCAGTCAGTCATACTCCTACATCTTTTCATTTGAAAAAAAGAAATTAAAGTACCTCAGCAGAAAAGTTCCACCTCAATTAATAATTTTGTATGGTGCTAAGTGGGAATTAATAACCACATAGTATATTTGTTTTACCTCTAGCAAAAGAGTGTGTCTATCATAAGTAAATTTAGGAGACATTGAGAAAAATCAAACTGTTTTGCAAATGCCTGTGATTAAAGTAATAGTTCATTTAAAGCAAAGAATAAGCTGCCAAAATATACATTTTAACTTAAGATTAATGAGTGTCACTAATAGAGTACANATTTAAAGCAAAGAATAAGCTGCCAAAATATACATTTTAACTTAAGATTAATGAGTGTCACTGATAGAGTACATTCTTTTTTTTTTTTTTAAAGATTTTATTTATTTTACAGAGGGAGAGAGATCACAAGGAGGCAGAGAGGCAGGCAGAGCGGGGCGTGGGGGGGGGACGCAGGCTCCCTGCTGAGCAGGGAGCCCGATGCGGGCCTCCATCCCAGGACCCTGAGATCATGACCTGAGCCGAAAGCAGAGGCTTTAACCCACTGAACCACCCAGGCGCCCAATAGAGTGNAGGACCCTGAGATCATGACCTGAGCCGAAAGCAGAGGCTTTAACCCACTGAACCACCCAGGCCCCCAATAGAGTACATTCTTAAACAGTACTCTAGTCTGTTAAATTAAAAAGTTCTTTGTATAATGAAAATGATGGCATCCCCGAACTTGGTGCTGTGTAAGACATTTACCATAGAAGTTTACTTTGGTTCTTGCAAAGTTATTTTTCTGTTCAGGCAAAGAACCAAGATTGCTCAGAGCTTGTTTGTGGGCATATTTACTGTAGGAGCAAACAGTGAGTGATGGCAGGTAAACAAGAACTGGATCCCACTTGCCAGAAAGTCTTAGCAAAGTGATGTGATCTGAACAGCTGGATTTAATTCGGGTCACTGGTTGGTATGACAGGCAGGATATCAAAGGTAAGGCAATTAAGCAACGTCAGAATATTTCCTACTGAGTTTATTTATTTATACATTTTTCATAAAATGTTTTGTTATTTTACCCTTCTCTTCATTTAGTCCCTGATCAAAGTCTACCATTGGTAAATGCATTTATGCATCGAGAGGGAATGACTTGTATTTTCAAATTTAAGGAAGTATTCCCTTTTCTGTTTAAGTTAGTGAAAACAATCACTAAATCTTTTTCTAAAAATATGTAAAATCTTAATTTATAAATAATTTATATTTAGCTAATGCTTATCAAGTGCTTACTATGTGTCAGGTATTATTTCAAATGCATTACATGGAGTACCTACTCTTCACAAATCTGTGAGGTGTGTTCTAGTGTTATTGAAACAGAGGACGTAATCAGTTATCCAATGCTACTACACTAACGAGAGGCAGAGTTGGCATTCAAACCCAGGTAGTCTGGCCTTAGATAGCAGTTTTAACCACACTGTTCCATATTGTTTCACTCTAAAATGTATGAAATACACCATTTAGTTGTGGTTCTCTCTGTATCATAAAATTTGTTGTTGCAATTTTCTTCTGAGAATTAAGGGCAAGTGGAAAGAAGAGTTTCCACAATATTCTCTATCCTGCCAACATAGATGGAAATAATTGATCTTGTTAAAATCTGGATTTTATTTTTTCTATTCATCTTAAACTATTTTGAATATTTAGAAGAGCTAGCAAACATTTAATATTTCTTCAGGATATAATTTTCTATTTGTAAAAAGATGGTAGTTTTTTAAAAAAGATTTATTAATTTATTTGAGAGAGAGTGAAAGCGAGAGAGATCACAGAGGGAGAAGGAGACACAGACTCGCTGCTAAGCAGAGAACCCAATATAGGGCTCCATTCCAGGATGCTGGGATTTTGACGTGAGCTGAATGCAGTCACTTAACCAACTGAGCCACCCAGGCACCTCAAGATGGTAATTTTTAGTGAAGGCTCCTTTGAATTGTAAGCTCGTTTCTGAAGAGGAGGATTTGAGCTATTCTCAATTCTAGGTTTATGAACAACAGTACCCATTTGGAAGGTTGGGATTGTGGTGCCTATTTTAGCCCTAACTTATGTTGATATTTTAGCCCAGTTAGAGTATTGCAAATAACCTGGGACCTAACATAACAGAGACCTACTTTATCAGTTTAAAGCTGAACTTAAAACAATGCATTCTAACGTGTATTTCTACAAATAATTTTTATTATAAAGGAGAAAAGACAACCTTAAAAAAAGTATCTATGCTAATTTTTTGTGGCTTATTGATTCTATTTTTTTAAGATTTTATTTTTATTTATTTGAGAGAGAGAGAGAATGAGAGAGAGAGCATGAGAGGGGAAAGGACAGAGGGAGAAGGAGGCTCCCCACTGAGCAGGGAGCCCGATGTGGGACTTGATCTTGGGACTCCAGGATCATGACCTGAGCCAAAGACAGTCGTTTAACCAACTGAGCTACCCAGGTACCCTTTATTTATTTATTTATTTATTTATTTATTTATTTATTTATTTATTTATTTATAAGATCAAGGCACCCTTTATTTATTTATTTATTTATTTATTTATTTATTTATTTTTAAGATTAAGGCTTATGGATTCTAATAACAACTTGAGAATCTTTTGAGATTTCTTAATTGAGATTAGAGGTGATGAATAATTTATTACCCAAAGGCCAAAAGGATGCAATGGATTTTGTACTGACAGATATAATAGAAATTTTCAGAAGATAAAATCACCAGGCAGTTCACATGAACCACTTGCTTTATTTTTATAATTTTTTTTATTATTGTGGTACAATTGACATATAACATTGTGTAAATTTAAGGTGTACAGTATGTTGGTATGATACACCTATATATTATAGTATGATTACCACTATAAATACCTCTATCATATCATTTAATTATAATTTCTTTTTCTGTGGTGCGAACATTTAAGATCTAGTCTCTGCAACTTTGAAGTATAAAATACGGTATTGTTGACCATAATCATGATACTCTGCATTAGATCTCCAGAACTTATTCACCTTCTAATTGCCTATTTTATTCCCTTTTACATATCCCCCTCCCAAGACCCTTGTCTCTCAGCCCTTGGTTACCACAATTCTACTATAAGTCTGCTTTTTTTTAGATTCTACATGTAATCTACATGATAATCCTATATTTGCCCTTCTCTGTCTGACTTATTTCATTTAGCATAATGCCCTCAAGGCCCATCCACGTTGTTGCAAATAGCAGGTTTTCCTTCTCTCATGGGTGAATAATATTCCAGTGTGTGTGTGTGTGTGTGTGTGTACACCACATCTTTTTCATCCGTTCATCTGTTGATGGACATGTAGATTATTTCCATATCTTTGCTATTGTGAACCATGCTGCAATAAACTTGGGTGTTCAGATAGTTTTTTGATACTTTTTTTTCATTTCCTGTGGACATGATAGAAGTGAGATTGCTGGCTCATATGGTAGTTCTGTCTTTAATTTCTTCAGGAAATTCCACACTGTTTTTCATAATGGCTGCACAAGGGTTCCTTTTTCTCCACATCCTCACCAACACCTGCTATCTCTTACCTTCTTGATGATAGCCTTTCTACCGGGTGTGGGGTGATATCTCACTGTGGTTTTGATTTGCATTTTTCTGATATTTAGTGATGGTGAGTTCACCCTGCCATAGCTCAGCTGGTAGAGTGGAGCACTATAGACTGGACATGTGAGGCATTTGTTTTAATCATGTATAATGCTTTAGAGTATAGCAGAAAATCCCAATTCAGAATGCCTTACTTTATGAAATTTATACATTTAGAGAGTAATGTCATTTTGAATAAATAGATTAATACAACAAATACTTATTAGTCATCTTATTATCAAGTCAAATAACTTAATGAAGGATAGTTCTTATAAATCAGAATGGAAGGGGTAGGGATTGTGGCTATTTCTATCTTGTAGGTTTACAGAATATGTAATTCTCATCTCTTCTTTCTGTTTTTAGAGTAGATAATCTGGGGTAAGCAGTATGGTTCCTTATAGAATTTTTGGCCTAGTTGGGGAAACAAATCGTAACTCTATTTCTATGTATCTATAGTTTTATGAGAATATAATTAATTATCCAAGGGGAAAAAAGATAAAACTAGATGAATTATCTAGACAATCAGATTTTTATGCATTCGGGGTGAGGAAATTTGCTGTAGGCTAAGGAAATCTGGGAAGACTTCATGGATGATAGGGAGCTTGAGCTGGGCCTTGCAAAATCGGTAAGGTTTGAGAAAGAAGAAATAGCCAAAGGTGCCTTCCAGACAGATGCAAGTGTAGAGAGACAGCACTGAGTAGGTAAGGTATTAGAGGAATCTAGTAAAGTTAAAAATTTCTTGGAGATAACTTTTGGTTGACTTAATGCAAACCAATTTCTATTGGTAGAAATTCTCTTTAGAGTACACGTGGTGCTGGTAATAAGGTCTAGGATTGCATTGGATTAAAGAACTTCATATTAATTCCAATTCAGTATTACTGAAAGGAAAAATTCTCTTTTTATTTCATTTTCCCATAGGAGAAGAATATATATTTCCTATCAATTAAATTACTCTGGTAATTGAATTTTATATGTGTGCTCAATAATATATAGTTCCAGTATTTCTGGGATTACATTTGTGATAAAATTTGCACTGAAATAGAATCTGCTAGAATGATCATGGCTTAGGAATAGATAAGGCTAATGCTCTTTCCTCTTTATCAAGGATACTGTTTGAACAGTGTCTTTTTGGAACTGGAGGAGATATTAGAGTATAAACTATGAAGACATTTATGGAGTTTTCCTGAAAAATGGGATTCTATTAATCTGATACCACTCTTAAATACTATGACAGAATAACATTCTCTGAATGAGGGAGCATTCTTGATACAATAATGGAATTAACCTAAGAACTAGAAAACAAATTTTCAATTCTAACTTGAAATTTGACATTTATTTTTCTGTCATAGGAAACAGTTTCAATTTTATTTCATAGTTACATAATTAGATATATATAGTAGAAATAATTTTGATAAATGACAACATAGTGCTTGTTATAGTTCAGTTGCACATACTAAATATTAATTAAATTTTGAAAGCAGCTGATAAATTGAACTATTTTGAAAATAGGTGATTAAATAAAATAATTTTTTGTCCAAATAATTTAAGACTTGAAAAGGGATCTTTTTTGATGAAGTAAAAAAATTTCATCTGGATCTCAAAAGCAGACTTTTAAAAAAATATTTATTTTTTTGACAGAGAGAGAGAGAGAGAGAGAGAGAGGGAACACAAGTTGGGGGAGTGGGAGAGAGAGAAGCAGGCTTCTCGAAGAGCAGGGAGCTCAATGCGGGCCTCGATCCCAGGACCCTGGGATCATGACCTGAGCCGAAGGCAGATGCTTAATGACTGAGCCACCCAGGCGCCCCTCAAAAGCAGACTTTAACAAACCATTTTTCTTGGATAGTACTCAATAAAATTTAGTTATTTAATTGCTTAGATGAGAGGCGGAATGAAGGTTACACAAAATGCCGTATTTTGAGAAATTGGATAGTTTATCCCAATTTAAGTATGATTACAAGCAAGTGTAATTTTAAGCATATTTTTCTTAGCTAACTATTGCTAGAAATTTAAATATTCAAAAACTTTTATCATCATTCAGTCAGGAAGTTATTCTTACTTTAGGATAGTTGCTGTGATAGGTCACAGAACCAATTCTGTTAAATTATCGTCCACGTGGGCATTTTGATGGCCATTAAACATTAGCAACTGTGGCATTTACAGAAAGTATCTTCCAGTGTTTCAGGAACTGTTACACTCCTTGATGCTCAGCAGTCGTATGAACAGAGGTTTTGTAGGACCAGAAACAGAAATCAGATCACCACTGGCTGGAAAAATATGAAAAGCGTTATTTGGAATCTTGTCTATTGTGATAGTGTTACAGGTTTAAGCACACCTTCAGTAAATACAGTAACTATTCCTTTCAAGTGTGGCTTATTCTACCCTTTACTGAAATCTTTGTAAATTTTATACCTGGTCAAATATTCTTTATTTTCTAAGATTTTTATTTGACCCTACTGACTCTTTTTCCCATATACTCATATGGTTTGGATATATGGCCTGTGGGTTCTATCTGTTCTCATATTTAATCATTTTCCTTAATCACATGGATGTTTGTTTTTCTCTTTCCATAGTGTATAGGGGTTTCAATGAAAGTTATTGAACTTACTTCCTGTGGATAGTTCCCTGGGAGAACAAAAACATACACACATGCATATAAACATTGCTTTCCCTTTTGAAATGGTTTACCAAATTTTGACTAAAAATAAAAACCTAAAACCACTTCAATTTTAGTAGAAGTTGGTGATCCTAGGGATTTCCCTAATATTCAAGTAAGAATTATGAGGCACACTTGTTTGTTAGAGGAAAACCTCCATATCTTGGCCTTTTGTTTCCACGTGGAGGGACTTCATGGAGTGCAAATTGTCCACTTTCTTTCTCCACATTTCATTCGCTCTTCCGAGAGAGAATAACACGACCTAGTGAGTTGGGGAGAAGAAACTGAGCAACTTTATTGTCTTTCTCTCTGTCTCTTGGTTCTTCAGTCTGACTGCCACGTAGTGCTTGAATTTGGGTCTTTTTCTGCCTGCTTTTGGCGGAAGCCTGAAACAGTCCTGTGCTGCTTTTGCCTGAAGACACGTCGGTAAAGTATCTAGATACCTGGCCAAATGGCAGGTCTAAAACCATTTTCTCCAGTCTGTTTCATTAGAAGCAAAGGTAATAACGTGAAACTTGATCATATCTCCCATTTGTTTTCAAACCTAAGGGAGGAACAGCAAGTGTTATTTATTTGACTCCTTTAAGCCCCGAACTATCATAACATGCCCCTTCCCCCCCACACCCCCCCTTTCTCTTTTTGGTTTTATTTCACATGATAACCATGCAAGCTCTTGTTTTCATCTCACTGGGAGAAATGTTTCATTCTCTCAGCATTTTTTCCCTGTTTCTAAATGATGAACTTAACTTAGCAGAAATGAAGTACTATTAAAAATCTCTAATGTTTTGCCTCAGAAAATGAAGCAATTCAGTTTGTTCATTGCCAAGTGAACAAAGAATGACTCTTTAAAAGTGATTTAAAGTTTTTAGGATTTTATTAATATTTTATATTTACTATTAGTTCAACTTACAAATTGTAGCAAAATTTATGCATGTAATTTCACAGAAAGATTTTGGCCCTTAGACAAACTGAAAAGTGACTATGATGAATTAAAATATTTTCCTTACTTTTATAACTGCTTTTCACTTTCCTTTCTGCATTTCTGTCTATATTTGTCTTATGGATAGAGATTTGAGGAATCTCCTTGTGCTTACAAAATATAGGAGAGCAGTAGAGTGGCTGTCACATATTTCAGTTTGCCAGGTATAGTCTTGGTATATGCTTGTTGTCTCAATATAATTAGTAACAGTTTTCTTCACTCTGGAAGTATTGCAGTTAGGATGATAAATTATATAATCACCCCAAGAACAAGATACATAGTTAGTTACTGGTATTTGTGTGTGGAATCATACTTTTAGGTGCTTTAGTGTTATTTGTTCCATTCATTTATCTTCAGAATTTATCTTCAGGAAAGTTTCTGTTACCTTGAACTGAAATTTGTTGTTGTTTTTCAATTTAGCTTTAATATTAATTTTTAAATTTGTTTTGATTATGAGTTTATACTTTATTAATGCATATTTAAGTGGATATGGTAATAACATTCACTACCTAGGTTTAGTAGAAGGAATTAGCCCAGCCATCTGTGTATCTTCTATTTTTTAAGTCTCTAATTTTTTCTCTCCAAATTTTTATTTAAATTGTAGTTAATTAACATGCAGCTTAATACTGGTTTCTGGTATAGAATTTAGTGATTCATCACTTACGTACAACACCCAGTGCTCAATACAACAGGTGCCCTCCTTAATCCCCATCACCCATTTAGTCCATCCCCCACCCCTCCACTCCAGCAACCCTTAGTTTGTTCTCTATAGTTAATAATCTGTTTCTTTATTTGCCTCTCTTCCCCCCCACATGTTCATTTGTTTTGTTTCTTAAATACCGTATATGAGTGAAATCATATAGTTATTTATCTTTTCTGAATGACTTATTTCACTTAGCATAATACTGTCTCCATCCATGTAGTTGCAAATGGCAAGATTTCACTCTTTTCTATGGCTGAATAATAGTCCCATATGTATATGTATGTACATAGATATATATCACTTTATATATATCACTTCTTTATCTGTTCATTAGTTGATAGACATTTGGGCTCTTTCCATAATTTGACTATTATTGATAATGCTGCTCTAAATATTGGGGTACACGTATCTCTTTAAAGCAGTATTTTTGTATCCTTTGGGTAAATACCTAGTAGTGCAGTTGCTGGATTGTATGGTAGTTCTATTTTTAACTTTCTGAGGAACCCTCATACTGTTTTCCAGAGTGGTTTCACCACTTTACATTTCCACCAACAGTGTAAGAGGGTTCCCCTTTCTCTGCATCCTCACTAACACCTGTTGTTTCCTATGTTGTTCATTTTAGTAATTCTTACTGGTAATTTTGATTTGTATTTCCCAGATGAGGAGTGATATTGAGCATCTTTTCATAGGTCTACTAACCATTTCAGTGTCTTTGGAAAAATGTCTATTCATGTCTTCTGCCCATTTTTAAGCCAGATTATTTGTTTTTTTGGGTGTCAAGTTTGATAATTTCTTTATAGATTTTGAATACTAATCCTTTATCAGTCATGTCATTTGTAAATATCTCCTCCCATTCCATAGGTTTCCTTTTAGTTTTGTTGATTATTTCCTTCACTGTGCAGAAAAAAATTTTTTTCTTATGAAGTCCCAGTAGTTTATTTTTGCTTTTGTTTCCCTTGTCTCAGGAGACATGTCCAGTAAGAAGTTGCTACAGCTGACGTTAAAGAGATTGTTGCCTCTGTTCTCTAGGATTTTGATGGTTTCATGTCTTATGCTTAGGTCTTAATTCTTTTTGAATTTACTTTTGCATATGGTATAAGAAAGTGGTCGAGTTTCATTCCTTTGCACGTTGTCCTCTAGCATCATTTTAAAATTTAATTTGTGGTGATGAAACTTTTTAACACAGATTCTGCATTAGCTAGGATTAACCTGTAAGTAATCCCTGCCATGCAGTTTTAGTGTCTGATTTTTACCTGTGTCCAAAATTGCATTATATCAAGTGACCTCTAAAGTCTCTTGACTTTCTGGGGTACCTGGGTGGTGCAGTCATTTAAGTGTCGGACTCTTGGTTTTTGTTCAGGTTGTGATCTTAGGGTCATGCGATAGAGCCCTGTGTGGGGCTCCACACTCAACATGGAATCTGCTTGATAGTCTCTCCCCCTCGCCCTCTGTCTCTTCCACTTGTGCACTCACTCTTTCTCTAGAATAAATGAATTTAAAAAAAAAATAAAGTCACTTGACTTTCAGAGTGTTGGTAAAAATATCTGATTTTTTTTTTTAAATGTTTATTNGGAATCTGCTTGATAGTCTCTCCCCCTCGCCCTCTGTCTCTTCCACTTGTGCACTCACTCTTTCTCTAGAATAAATGAATTAAAAAAAAAATAAAGTCACTTGACTTTCAGAGTGTTGGTAAAAATATCTGATTTTTAAAAAAGATTTTATTTATTTATGTCAGAGAGATAGCACAAGCAGGGGATGCAGCAGGCAGAAGAGGCAGAGGGAGAATCAGGCTCCCTGCCGAGTAAGGAGCCCAATATGGAACTTGATCCCAGGACCCTGAGATCATGATCTACGCTGAAGGCAGATGCTTGACCAACTGAGCCACCCAGGTGTCCCAAAATATCTGACTTTAAGATGGAATGTTGTGGTACCAAAATAACAAAAGTTATTCCATTTCTACACTTGTATTCATATTGAATTTCTCTAGCAGTTATTAAGAAAAAAAATATCAGGCTCCCTGCCGAGTAAGGAGCCCAATATGGGACTTGATCCCAGGACCCTGAGATCATGATCTACGCTGAAGGCAGATGCTTGACCAACTGAGCCACCCAGGTGTCCCAAAATATCTGACTTTAAGATGGAATGTTGTGGTACCAAAATAACAAAAGTTATTCCATTTCTACACTTGTATTCATATTGAATTTCTCTAGCAGTTATTAAGAAAAAAATTTTCTTTTTGCAGTTGGAAATCAAGTCACATTACATTTTAATATAAGACTAAGTTGTTTAATAAACCATGGCTTTAAACTGGCAAGAAAATGACATGGAGTATTGGAGAAATGTGCTGCCTTTATTATTGTATAGTACTGAGAAAGAATAGTGACAGAAGTTGATGTTTAAGTGATGTTTTGTAAAGAGAAGGTCAGTTTTCACACCAGGTTCATTTACACATTTCACAGTAGTTCAAATATAAAGAAGCTTTGGAAGAATCAATTCATCATGGCGTTTAAAACTCAAAAGAACCAACAATGTAATAGGCATGTATGTGTATATGTTTACTATATTTACATCTTGAAAAGATATTACCCAGTGATTCTGCCTTTATGTATAATGACTTGACTCAATTATTAATAAATGTTAAAATATATAAGAAATTATTTTTGATGGTTATTTTTAATGTTAATCGATGTTCACTATTAAGTGGTGTAGCCTATCAAAATAATGCTTTAGTCAATCAACTTCACTGTTAAAAAAACATGATAACAATAATGTTGAATGAGGTCCCAGCATGCCCCAAAATCAAAGAAGTCAGTTTAGGAATATTTATGTGAAATCTGTGATTGACAATGTAGCTTCAGAAGACGTTCAATATATCAAATCAATTTTTTTTTCAGTTTAGTTTTAGTATTTTAAAATTTGTTTTTGATTAACACTTTATATTTTAATTTATGTGGGTGTATTTAAGACTCTTGATGATGAAATTATTTGTCAAGAATAGGATTTGGGGGTGCCCGGGTGGCTCAGTCTGTTAAGCGTCTGCCTTCAGCTCAGGTCATGATCCCAGGGTCCTGGGATGGCGTCAGCTCCCAGCTCAGCAAGGGAGAAGCATGGGAGCCTGCTTCTCCCTCTCCCTTTGCCTGCTGCTCACCCTGCTTGTGCTCGCTCTCTCTCTCCCTCTGTCAAATAAGTAAATAAATAAAATCTTAAAAAAAGAATAAAATTTAATAAATATTATTTCTTTTGAAAAGAATTCATTATATTATGGATGTTTGATAAACTCTGCCCTGAAAGATATGAGATGACTTCTTACTAGAACTGAAATACACAGATTAGATCTATATGAATGACAATGATTTTGTCTTTTAGGGTAATGGTGTCAGACTGCTTAAATTTAAATCATAGCTCATTGCCCAAATAGTTTTATAACCTTGATTAAATTACTTAACTCCTATAAACCTTATTTTCTTTGTCCATAAAATGTGACTATGTCATGGAGCTATTCAAAAGATTGAACAACAACATGTATGTAAACACCCAGCACAGTACTTAGCATATAGAAAGCTGTAGAGGTGATAATTATTATCACTTTTAAAAGATAAAAGATATTATTTATTTATTTTATAGAGTGAGAGAGTGAGAGCACGTGTGGGGGGAGGGGAAGAGGGAGAGGGAGAGAGAGAATCTCAAGCCGAGTGCCACATGGGGCTCAGTCCCACAAGCTTAACCGACTGAGCCACCCAGGTGTCCCCATGTTAATTATTATCATTTTATTAGTAATAATCATTTTAATTTATATCTCTGAGTTATTATTTTTTTTATTCCATGTTTTTATGATTGTTTTGATCACCTCTTTGTCACCCCATTAGTGAGGGAAGGATTCCTGCCCCAGGGTTTATAGGGAAGGCCAAACAATTGACACCAGACTCTGGAAAGATGAGACAACAGCAGTTTATTAGTCACATGTACTCACAGTCCGCTGGAGGAGGATACCGCATACCATGTGTCATAGGGAGGTGATCTTAAGAACAGTGGAACAAGCGGAGGGCTAAGGGAGCAGACTTTGTAGTGACAAGAGGATGAGATGACTCTGGGGTCCTGTGGGAGGATGTGGTTGGCTTGTTCCAGTAATTCTGTGGCCTGGGGGTGAACTGAAACCTGGGATACAAAGGTAAGCAGGCATAGTGCCTGGTTTCCATGATGGGTTTGTTTGGCTAGGGGATTTTGTCTCTGAGAGCAGAGTGGAGCAGGGAACTGTGGTTAGGCCATCTGAAGCCTTGGAATCAGATGTCAAGGCAAAACATAATATTTACTCTAGGCCTTAAACCACAATGACACTGGTTTAATGCCAGAGCTGGATATTAAGAGGATTTAGGTTATTAGTATCAATAAATCCACATTATAGCTAACATCAAATGATATGGACAGTAGGAGGCTTCCAGATACAGATCTTTCAATTTGAATTTATGTTTCTCTGCCTTTTTTTTTTTTCTGGCAGGGGAGAGAGAGGGACCCTCAATTCATATCATAAGATGTACTATACTAAAATCAGTTTCTATAGACTCTATAGAATCGGTGGAAGTTTTGGTTTAAAATAAAATTTCTGTCAAATTTACAAAGATTATTGTGTCTTTTTAAAAAATATATCAGTTACTCTTTACATTTTGTGCTTCTAAGCTTTGGGCTGATGTAGCCACTGTATTTTCAGATTAAGTGTTTCTGGGTGTGATTACAAGGAAACACATTATACGAGTGTTCTATAATCTAAATGAATACCAACTTCCCGAAGTAAAATTTAAGATGGGTATTTTAGCTCCTTAAGTACTATTTGGTTATCTCTTTTATGTACTTTCATTGCAGTTGTCATCACACAATATATTTGGTGTGGTAAAATAGAGATTTAAAGAATACTATTCTTTGATAATTACTGCTACTCTTAATTCAATATAGCCCCAGGTTATTGACTTAGAATGGGTTTAATATATGAAATTCCAATTTTAAGCTCTTTGTGTAAATGCTTAAAGTTTTTCATTACTAGATATTGAATCCTAAATTTCTGATTTCTAAATTACTTCTTCTGTTGGGTTTAGAATGCTGAACTAAGTCTGTTAATTATTGAAATACAATTTTGGTAAATGTTAATGAAATTCTATAAGATACCTAACTTAGCCCAAGTTTATTAGATCCATTACAGCTGACAATGGCAATGAACATGCTTAACATAATTTAAAGTTCATAATATTTGGACTAATATTTAATAATTTGAACTAATAAAGTGATGTGAGCTTTACAAAGTCCACAAGGATAATACCTAAGTATATAATTAGTAAGCATGAGCATTGACTGGTAATTTACCATATTTTTCCAGTTATTAAATTGTCCTTTCCTTGGACCTGAAAATAAAATGTTATAAAAAGAAGAAGAAATGGAAATAGTATTAAAATTCTCAATCTGTCTGTGGGGTAGAAACTGCTTGCTGCCTGATCAATATTCATTTTCTCCTTTTTCTTTATTAATAGAGTCCTGGTTGTGTGTCTCACAAAAGTTTACATCTTCCCACATTCCTTTTCAGGTAGAGATGGCTGAAGATTTAAAGCAAAGTTGACCGAAGTTTCTCAGTCACAGAGCTCTTAGTGCCTTAGTAATTTTTTCATGGTGCCCTTAAGCTAAAAGAAATTCATAACAGTTTCGTTAAGTGGTTCCATCCAAACAACTTAATAAATATCTATGTTCTAATAAGGTAGTAGCCATTTGAAAAAAATAATGTAAGTAAATTAAGAGAAAAATTATTTTTATTACATTCTTGATGAACCAAATTATGCATAATGGGAGGTTTGTGTCTTGAATGCTGTGCAACTTTTCAGATCTTGGAATTAGATTGGACCCTGTTGCCCTTATTTTCTGTTCGACATTGATTTGCATATGATATTTGCTTTCTTTTTAACTGTAGCATTGTCAAAATTCCAGCTTTTTAAAGATAGGTCATTTCGATATACAAGAGCAAATGTTGAACCCAAATTCGCTCAAGTTAGTTTTTCACATAGTCTGATAAATGTTGACTATTACGGTGCTTTCCTCAAAAGCTTAAAACATCCTGTCATGTTCCCATGAATGAGTTGACACTATGAGGTAGTTTGGGAAAAATTGTTGGAAGGGACTTCACGGACTATTGGAAATAGACAAAACGCAGCTGGTCTTTTGTCTCTTGCCCTCCGTCCTTCTGCTGTTTCCTTCTTGGAATGCAGATCCAGTATCTCAAGATGGAGTGGCCATCTAACAATCACAACATTGAAAGTGGTGTCCCAAAGATGACACAGCAGTAAATTAGAGGGAAGCTGGTCCTGGAGAACTCTTCTGCCACTCCAGTGGGTTCTGGGTTGATCACAAATGGACTTTTTTTGTTACAGAGGAACCACCCTTTGGTAAGGTTTCTGTTGAATGCTGCTTACTGCAATCCTAACTGACTTCATCTAAATTTTTAGCTATGCCCTCCATCAATGTATTAGCCTGAGTTTAGTAGCTGAATTTAAAGATTTTATTTATTCATTTGACAGAGAGAGAGAGATTACAAGTAGGCAGAGAGGCAGGCAGAAAGGCAGGGAGAGGAGGAAGCCGGCTCTCTGCTGAGCAGAGAGCCCGATGCGGGCCTCCATCCCAGGACGCTGAGATCATGACCTGAGCCGAAAGCAGAGGCTTTAACCCACTGAGCCACCCAGGCACACCTGATTCCCCAGAATTTTTATAAGGAATCTTTACTTCACTAAAGATGAAATTTGGGCTCACAGAGATGAAGTATCCTTCCCAGACCCATGAGAATAATAGTTCTTACATCTAGCCTTCCTGGGTTAAAAATTTGGGGTTCTTTCTTTTTAAAATATATCATATCTTATCCCAGTTGCCTCCATAGAAAGCTACAGATGCACAGAAACTTTTATGAAGTAATATTCTCTGATACACATTGTTCTGTAACCTCAGCAATGTATCACTGTGTGATGAAAATTTTTGACACATTCTTATGGGTTTTCTTTTGGTGTATTCTCCCTTCCCTTATCCCATTCAAGTAGGTAAACAGTTTTGTGATTTTTCTACCTTGGGGATTTCCTGGCTAGGTAGAAGTTCTGGCTGGGTAGCATACCAGACATTTCTACTGTTTCCTGTCTTTTGTTTCCAAAACTTAAGCCCACTGAAGACAATAGAGTCCAATGAAAGAGAAAGAGCTCTTAAAGGATATAGAGAGGGATTTCCATAGACTACAAAAATTTTCCTTGTTTTCTAGTGATAACTGGAAGGTCTGTGGATTTAGTCATGACATTCAGATGTGAAAGTTCTTGGAGGGAATGGCCATTAGGTGCATCAGGAAAACTGATTTCAATCCAGTATATCCTAACCTCGTTAAGGTTGGTGTCTAAGACTTGGTGTCTAACATGTGCTTACAAAAGTAATAGAGTAGGGGCGCCTGGGTGGCTCAGTCATTGGGCTTTGGCCTTTGGCTCAGGTCATGATCCCAGGGTCCTGGGATCAAGCCCCACATCAGGCTCCCTGCTCGGCGGGGAGCCTGCTTCTCCCTCTCCCACTCTCCCTGCTTGTGTTCCCTCTCTCACTGTGTCTATCAAATAAATAAATAAAATCTTAAAAAAAAGGTAATAGAGTAAACAATAGATCTGAAAGGTACATGTGAGCTGGAATAATAGAGGACTAAGTGATAATCAGTATAAACAAATGATGACTAAAATGCCCCACATACTCCCACCCCAATATCTTAGTGTTGACCAGGACCCCAAGACCTTAGTTCAACCCTAAGGAGGAATCTCAAGAATTGATGATGTTTGAATTTCCTTCGAGCTTAGAAAGATATGGGCTTGGAATTTAAATAAATTCATACAAAAAAGTAATGAATCATTTAAAAATTGCTTATATACCTGAGTTTGTGAACTCAGTTCATATCTGCTCATCATTCCTTTTCTTTTTTCTTTCTGATGAGGATTTCTTTAGTATATCTCAGACCTTTTGNTTGCTTATATACCTGAGTTTGTGAACTCAGTTCATATCTGCTCATCATTCCTTTTCTTTTTTTCTTTCTGATGAGGATTTCTTTAGTATATCTCAGACCTTTTGTTTATTTCAATCTTTTAACCAATAATTTAGTTTAGATGTATGTCTTAGGAACATATATTTCTAGATTTCTAACCAATTTAAGTGCTTCTTTTTCAAAGATTGTTAATTTTATATTTATATTTATTATATTATTTAAAAGGATTTTGTTTATTCATTTGAGAGAGGGAGAGAGCAAGTGGTCATGAGCAGAGGGAGGGGGAGAGGGAGAAGCAGACTCCCTGGTGAGCAGGAAGCCCGATGTGGGGCTCCATCTTAGGACCCGGAGATCATGACCTGAGCCAATGGCAGATGCCCAACCATCTGAACCACCCAGGTGCCCCTTATTTTATTTTATTTTACTTATTTTTTTTTAGAGAGCGAGGGCACGAGTCGGGAGGGGGAGGGGCAGAGGAAGAGGGAGAAAGAATCCTAAACAGGCTCCACACCCAGGAGTGTGGAGCCCTACATGAGGCTTGATCTCATGACCCTGATCATGACCTGAGCCAAAATCAAGAGTCAGACGCTTAATGGACTGAGTCCCCCAGGCACCCCATAAGACTGTTTAGAGCAGATTCAGGGTGACAGCAAAATTTGAGAGGAAGGTACAGAGATTTCTTATACACTTTTTACCCCCACACATGTGTAGCCTCTCTCACTATCAACGTCACCCACTAGGGTGGTACATTTGTTATAATTTATGACCATACATCGACACATCATCCAAGGTCTATGTTTACATTATGATTTGCTCTTGGTATTATCAATTCTGTGGGTTTGGACAAGTATTAATAACACATTCATCATTATGACATCCTACAGAGGACAGACTACATTTAAAAGAATTGCATGTGTAGCTTTTAATGATCTACTGGTAACTTAACAACCTTCAAGCCCAGTTATCTGTGACAGTGACTCTTATCACCTTTTGGAGGAATTTCACTAGGAATACAAACTTTTCTAGTTCAGATAAGAATCTTTTTATATTCAGTGGGAATCCTAGGAAAAATGATTGATAATGAGGAAAAACTTGAGAATATCTTATTTCTGTGTTTTCTCATCAGAAATATGATAAGGGATATGATTTTATTTTTTAATTGGCTTTAAAAAAACTTTTCCTGAAATGATAAGTAAATGAATTAGTCTATTCATAAAATGAGTTTNTCTAGTTCAGATAAGAATCTTTTTATATTCAGTGGGAATCCTAGGAAAAATGATTGATAATGAGGAAAAACTTGAGAATATCTTATTTCTGTGTTTTCTCATCAGAAATATGATAAGGGATATGATTTTATTTTTTAATTAGCTTTAAAAAAAACTTTTCCTGAAATGATAAGTAAATGAATTAGTCTATTCATAAAATGAGTTTTTTGATAAAAATGATTTTCCATTTTAATCTAAATAGTATGGGATGAGTGGGATAAGTGATAATGTTAACATAAAACGTGTATTAAATTTTCCCTTTCATTTTTCAATAAATAAGATTACTTCATTTCTGCTTAGTTTATGTTTTTAGGATCTATCCATCTTTCATCTATCTATCTGGCAGAGGTGGAATTTACTTTATGATACACACAAAATCAAAGCTATTACTGGTTATTGAAACAAGAGCTAGTATTTTTTGAGAGTTTATTATATCCCAGGCCCTTTCTTTAGTGTTGTACAAGTAGTATATGAATTAATCCTTACAACATCTTTATGAGATAGGATTTATCATCATTACAATTTTCAGATTAAAGAAATGGAGGCATAGAGAGGTTCACCTTTTTGCTGATGTTCCTAAAGTTAGCATTGGCGCATTAGAATCAGACAGCCATCCTCCTAAGATCTATCTTTCAATAGTATTTATTTTGCTAAGTCTTTGAAATACAAAGACAAAACTCTATAGTCTCTATTCTCAAGATATTTACAATGTATTTCCATAAAAGGCAATTGTTTTAAAGGGGTAAGCTGGTTGAATAGAAGTGTAAGCATGGAAGTCTCCCCAGAACAGTCTGAAATTCACAGAAAAGGTAGAAAGAATTTGAGTGGAACCTTCTAGAATGAGTGAGAATTTTTCAATCGCTAAAGCAAAGATTGGTGTTCAGGTTGAAGAAATAGTGGGTGAAATTCGGGCTTAGAGAGTTTTGTGTATCTGAGAAAGAAAAATAATAGATATTAAAGTTTAGAAGCAGAGTAGCTCCCTTAAAAAATATGTCCTGAAGTTTTGACAGTTGTCTCTCTCTCTCAGTTTTACACACACACACACACACAAATAAAAGTTGCCTGAGAAAAGACATGATCTAGTCTTCTAAATTACTGAGAAATGACACCTCTGTATTTTCCACTGTTAACAGCTTGACACTATTTTTTTTCTGCTCAACAAAATAATTTGGTCCTTATTGGACAGCCCTAAAGGTTTAGAGTACAGACTGTCCAGCAGAGCAATTGCAGTTTTCTACGGTTTTCACTTATTTCCATCCTTAACAACACAATTACAAATAAATGGTGAGTTCCCCAGCTGTTGCTGAAACTGATATGAGGAAAAATATGGTAGCAACCAGGTAGGCGTAAGCATTTAAAACTGTGAATTACTCAAGGTAAGGAATATCTCATTTCAGTAGATTAGTTAATGAGCAATAACATTTTCAATGGAAGGCAAAATAGCTTTAGTATGGGAGAAGGCTAAATTGTAATGTCAGTAGGTCATCTTCCCAAAGTCTCTTTGTTTCTTCCTAGTTTTAAGAAAATGAAAAACTAACAAGAGGACTGGTATATACAGATTCGTATTTAGAAATCTCATAGTTGGACAGCCTTAGTAATTAGAATAATCATGGAACTATTGTATGTATACATTTTATCTCTAATTATATCCATATAGTTCAGATGTTAATGAGCAATTAAAAATTACAATTTGTTTTCTAGTACAAAATAAAAATGTTATGAAAAAAAACTCCATATGAAGGGAGAGAAGGGAGGCAAAACAACATTTCTCATAGTCTTACTATCCAGAGAAGATTTTGTTAACATCTGGTGTTTTTTTTTCAATTTTTATGAGTAAGATATGAATATTGCCATATTTCTTTTAACCTATTGTAAGAGGCATAGATTTATAGGATTATAACACTAGTAACTTGATAATTATGGTTTCTGATCACATAACTCTTTACATAATTCTGATTTGAGTGGGTTGACAGTCATAATCAAATCCATGGAATTTTGCCCATGAAATTATCATATTTTACTCCGTTTGTGGCTCCTCTCAGATAAATATCAAATGATGTTTTATTTTTTGATAAATAGCAAGTACATACAATAGTATGTAGCACATGAGGTATCATTTTTTGATATGTTGGGAATGCATGCCTGTTAACGTTTGGCGGCTGTGTGATAGTTTTGGAAAGCTAATGTAGCCTGGTTATCACCTGGGATTTTCCTGCCTCTTCAGAAATGCATGGGCTAGGTTGACCCCCCACGTCAGACTCTTTGGAGGTTCACAGTCCTTTGTGAAACTTGTGGGAATTCCCTCAGAACTTTCATTCTTCAGTAACCTCTTCCTTTGAGCCACTGGTTCAGTTGATTTGACTCAGGTTATAGATTATTTCACCTCCCTTAACAGGGTGCTCTGGTTACTATCTCTGTTGGCTCAGACCTGGAATTCATCTCTGTTTCATGATTTGCATCAAGTAAATAAACAAACCATGTGCCTGCTTAGTTTTACAAGGGAGGTGTATGATATGTGAGTTTGGGGGGGTATGATATTCCCCCGAAATAAACAACTCTAAAAATGAATATTTCTGTCTTAAAAGTTCTTCAGCCACTCAACAAATGGGGATGTTTCACTGATCATCTCACATCATACAGCATTTCTGCCTCAAACTAGTTTGATAATTTCTTTCTCCCTTGCCGTGTTCTTAGATTTTCCTTTTCTCCCTTTTCTGCATTTTTTTGCATATTCCAAGTAACCCCAACTTATTCTCAGTTTTTTGTGGAGAAATGAATTCATGTCTTTTACAACCTCTAATCTCAAAACACTGCATATGCAAACTCATTAAAGAGCTTAGCAGAATAAGGGTGACTTTCATTTATTAATTCTAAGACAGCAGTATCATAAATATCATAATTTTTTCCATTACACTAGTTTTAAAAATTAAATAATTCTCATTTTTTATAAAATACTGGCAACACCAAATATCTAGATTTAGCATTTAGAAAATGCAACCTTTCTTTTTAAAATATTCTGAAATTCAGTTTTGAAGTAAAATACAGAAAAAATTGTGTGGATTTTTAAAAAAATGTAACTTTTTACCCAATAACTATAACTAGTTTAGTGTATTATATAATACTGAACATTATATGTGGTATAATTATTTTATAGTATATCATTGTTCTTATGGATAAGATGGTTTAATGTGTGCTAATGTCAGAAGGTAAAAATTCCAGATCCGAAGGCAAATTTGGAAATTACGAACAGAAATACAAAGGAACTTTAGCTGCAGTAAAAATAACTAAGATTGAGATAAGTTGAATGGTCATCAGACCTCTGAATTTCCTCAGAATTCTGTTATGTTGTTATATAATGTACAGGGAATACTCTTTTTTCACCAGCAGCTTGCAACATACGAATTTTCAGTTTCCTTATTTTAGAAAACAATCTATTTATAACTAGACTTGGGGTTCCAAAATGTGAGACACAATCAAGAATTTAGAGAAGTTTGAGTGGCTCAGTATGGCTGGAATGTAGAATTAGATTAGGAATATGATAGAATTTGAGATTGAAGGTATTGGCATGGAACAGATAAGAGAATCCAGATTATGGGGTTGGTTTTGTGGTTATAAAATTTATTAAAGGATGTGAACTTTATTCCGTAGACAGTGAGGAGCTATAGAAACATTTAAGTTGAAAGTGATTTGGTCATTGTATTAGGAGGTGTTCTTTATTAATAATGCTGTTCATTTATTTTCTGGTTTGCTTTTTGGGGAAGAAAGAGCAGTACCGTTGGCCTGGAACCACACCAAACCCATGGTCCTTTCACTGCTTGGACTTTTGAAAGTGACCATTACTGAGATATTATTAATAGTTAGAGCTATGAATAAATTACTTTTCTACTTTATCTATATGCTTTTTTTCTTTTGCAATTTCATTAAAATATGGTTGTATACTTGTGAACATCTTTCATTGTGTTTCCCAGAAGAAAAGTAGATTGAGAATGCTAATGTAGAGAATGTGGAGAGAGGCCAGTAGGAATACCTGCTGGATGTGATCTCTGTCATCTTCTTGAAAGGTGATGTGATCTGAACTAAGTAAGGGTTTTTGTGGGTGGAGAAGAGGAGATGCAGATGAAAATGTCAAGTGATGTAATTAATAGAAAATGATCAACAATAGTATGTGGAAAATTAAGGAGAGAAGAGAAGTTAGACAATTGCAGCTTTTTGTGTGTGTGGCTGATTGTACACTGAAATTCAGGGAAATTCAAATGGAGGATTAAATTTTGGTAAGAAATTGGTTGAGTGGGGTGGGAGGAAGTTCATTTTGAATATATCAAGTGTAAATGTTCTGGATCTTGATGGTTGATGTTTTCAGAACCCTCTGCTATTTCCTTTAGATGTATGTTGAATTGTCAATAGAGGAGGAAATTTCATCTTTATAATTTAGCAAAAGCAGTGTGATATCTATGGTGATATAAAGAATATTTGCAAAGGTATAAGAATAACTTCCAATTAACCTCTGCTCCTCAGTGACAGCTGGAAAAGACTTTGGCCTATGCCTCTATTCATTTGGCATTCTTATTTCTTACCAGCATGATATTTGTGAAGACATAAGACCTTATATCTAGGTTAAGAAACTAGATGACCTTAACAATGATAATATTATGAAACTTAATTGTTTCATTAAGTGGGGTGAATATTACTTTTTCTCAAATTATTACATTCCTTTTTCTCAAATTATTTTTTATTGTTGAAATTTTCAAATATATGCAAAANCTCTCTCTCTGCCTGCCTCTCTGCCTACTTGTAATCTCTCTCTGTGTCAAATAAATAAATAAAAATCTTTAAAAAAAAAAAAAAAAAGAAACTAGATAACCTTAACAATGATAATATTATGAAACGTAATTGTTTCATTAAGTGGGGTGAATATTACTTTTTCTCAAATTATTACATTCCTTTTTCTCAAATTATTTTTTATTGTTGAAATTTTCAAATATATGCAAAATTAAAGATAAGTGCTTAATAAACCCCATGTACCCATTACCCAGCTTAAGCAATTATTATGGCCAATCTTTTTTCATTTAATTCCCTCTCCTCCTATCCCCAGAGCACTAAAAACAAAGCAGCTTTATTGAGGAATAAATTACAAACTATAAAATTTACCTATTTTAGGTATAAAATTCAGTGACTTTTAGTAAATTTTCAGAGTCGCACAAACATCTCCACGTCCAGTTTTGGAACATTTTTTTATCATCCTAAAGAGGTTCCTTGTACCCATTTCCCTTTGCTCTCTTTCCCACCCTGAGACCCCTATAACCACTAATCTGCTTTCTGCCTCTATAAATTATAGCATTCTTTTCTTGGTAATGGGAATAATATTTACTATAGAGCTGTTTTGTGTGAAACAGTTTCTCAAACCATATTTATATAATTTTTGGTAACCCTATGATGTAAGTAGTCATTATCCCCATTTTAGAGATAAGGAGACCAAGGATTAATTAAGTGATATACTCAAGATCATATCTTGGAGATGGTAAAGAAGTCATTCAATCAAAAACTGCCTAAAACCCAGCCTTTTTTTCTATGTGCACTGCTTTATTGCTTATGCCATAGTGTTCACAAATGCTTTTTTATTTTTTATTTATTTTTAATTTTTTTTTTTTATTATTTGCTCCAGGAGTACAGGTCTGTGAATCATTAGGCTTACAACTTTCACAGCACTCACCATAGCACAAGCCCTCCCCAATGTCCATAACCCATCCACCCTATCCATACCCTCCCACCCTCCAGTAACCCTCAGTTTGTTTTGTGAGATTAAGAGTCTCTTATGGTTTGTCTCCTTCCCTATCCCATCTTGTTTCATTATTTTTCCCTCCCTACCCCTCCACGACCCCCTTCCCTGCCCTTCAAGTTCATCATATCAGAGAGATCATATGATAATTGTCTTTTTCTTATTGACTTATTTTGCTTAGCATAATACCCTCTAGTTCCATCCACGTCATTGTAAACGGCAAGATTTTGTTTCTTTTGATTGCTGCATAGTATTCCATTGTGTGTGTGTGTGTGTGTGTGTGTGTGTGTGTGTATGTGTATATATATATATATATCTCTTTAGCCATTCATCTGTTGATGGACATCTAGGTTCATTCCATAGTTTGGCTATTGTGGGCATTGCTGCTATAAACGTTTGGGTGCATGTGCCTCTGAGGATCACTACCTTTGTATCTTTAGGGTAAATACCCAGTAGTGTGATTGCTGGATCGTAGGGTAGCTCTATTTTCAACTTTTTGAGGAACCTCCATACTGTTTTCCAGAGTGGCTGCCCCAGCTTGCATTCCCACCAACAGTGTAGGAGGGTACCCCTTTCTCTACATCCTCGCCAACATCTGTCATTTCCTGACTTGCTGATTTTAGCCATTCTGTCTTGTGTGAGCTGGTATCTCACTGTGGTTTCGATTTGTATTTCCCTGATGCCGAGTGATGTTGAANATGCCGAGTGATGTTGAGCACTTTCTCATGTGTCTGTTGGCCATTTGGATGTCTTCTTTGGAGAAATGTCTGTTCATGTCTTCTGCCCATTTCTTGACTGGGTTATTTGTTTTATGGGTGCTGAGTTTGAGAAGTTCTTTATAGATTTGGATACCTAGCCCTTTATCTGATATGTCATTTGCAAATATCTTCTCCCATTCTGTCAGTTGTCTTTTGGTTTTGTTGACTGTTTCCTTTGCTGTGCAAAAGCTTTTAATCTTGATGAAGTCCCAATAGTTCATTTTTGCCCTTGCTTCCCTTGCCTTTGGTGATGTTCCTAGGAAGAAGTTGCTGCGGCTGAGGTCGAAGAGGTTGCTGCCTGTGTTCTCCTCAAGGATTTTGATGGATTCCTTTCTCACATTGAGGTCTTTCTTTCATCCATTTTGAGTCTACTTTTGTGTGTGGTGTAAGGAAATGATCCAGTTTCATTTTTCTCACAAATGCTTTTATATANTTTCATCCATTTTGAGTCTATTTTTGTGTGTGGTGTAAGGAAATGATCCAGTTTCATTTTTCTCACAAATGCTTTTATATATTCAATATTCATCATTTTCTATATATATGGTATCAAGATTTGGGGTGATGTTTGCTTATTAACTAACTTTGTTAAAATCTGTTGGTGCCCTTCCTGTTTACTCTTATCTTATGTTCCTGAAAATGTTTCAATACAGTATTTCAATAACTTGATTTAAAATTTTTTTAAGGGAATAATAACTTTTAAAGGTACATGTAACTAAAATTTCTTATACCTTCTGGAATGCCACAGAATGAAGAAATACAGTAATTTTCCTATTGTTATTAATACGACTCAGAAGATTCTACAATTTCTTCCCTTTCTGGTTATGAAATAATGAAGTTTAGGAGGGGTGAGGTATAATGTAGTTAAATTTCATTGTTTTTTGTTTGTTTCCTCATTAATTCCTGTAGTTTTATAACATGATTTAAATGAGCTGATCTTGTAGTTTTTTGCTCCTCACTAAAAAATTGTAGGAAAGAGTTTTATGGACAAGTTATGTAATTCTATTGTACCCAGCCCTTATGAGAGCATCAGAACTATTGGGGGAGGAAACAAAAAAGAAAAAAAAAAACAAAACCAAATATTGTCCAGGCCCCTCATTGGCACTGTTTTTTCTTTTAAATCATTCCAAGTAATTCTAGTGTGCAGTCAGAATTAAGTCATAACCCGCAAATCCCACATAACACTGACTTGTGGGTTTCTGCGCTTTATGGCAGAGTCTCCTTCCCAACATTGTATTTACTATGTCCAGAGTTGCATTTAGATNAACACTGACTTGTGGGTTTCTGCGCTTTATGGCAGAGTCTCCTTCCCAACATTGTATTTACTCTACTATGTCCAGAGTTGCATTTAGAATTTTTTTTTTTAGAATATGTATTATTTGATCATTTCAATTTGCCTTTTGCAGGACACTTACAGAGATACTTTTCATCTTTCCTGACTGTCAGATAACTGATTTCTCAGTTGTTCCTATCTAGTGTCCAAACTGCCTAAATCGTTCTACCTAGATCATTTCTGACTTCTGCAACAAAGCATTTCATTGCTACCCTAATGTACAAAATGTTATCCCAGAACCTATTTGACAAGTGTTACAGGTTTCACAGCAAACTGACGGAACGTGCTTCCACTGATTCAACACCATCGTTGCAGATTTTTCCACAGCTCACAACCAATGACGGCACATTTCCAGTCAGGTAGAAAACAACTAGTCAGTCTAGTAGTATCAGAACATAGAGGTAGGGAAAGTATTTTTCCCTAGGGAAAGTATTCTTTCCCCTAGGGAAAGAAATCATTGAAAGGATTTTTTTTTTCAGAGACACATACCAAAACAAATTTACTTTGTGTGTGTGCGTGTGTGTAATGGAAGCAGGTAACTTTCATTTATTTTAAGTATAAAAAATTTCTAAGTGTCTACTTAAGTTTCACATTATGANTTTCACATTATGGTCAATACAGAAGAGATGAAGGTAAAAAGAAGAAGAGAGTGTGAGAGAAAAAGAATAGGAAAGAAAAAAGAAAGAAGTGAGAGGACAAAAGGACTATTTGCCAAAGATTAAAGAAGAGGAAGACACTTGTATCAAATGAAATGGAGTGTGCAGTCACCTCATTTCATTAGATGGTGCACAGTGTCCCCCACCTATGGCCCCTGGAGAAGGGGGACTAGACATAAACCACTGATTTACTTATTAATCCTCTGTGTCTTGGCACAGGGTTGCATGCTCCAAGGAAGCAACATCTCAAAAACAACGAAAACAAAACTTGTACAAAGTTACCTCTGGAATTGCAGAAGTCTAGAGGAAGACACTAGAGAAAAGAGAAAATGAAGTGCAAAGCATATGCCAGTGGAGGGTTGGGGTGGGGGGATGGGGAGAAGAGCTTCAATAAGTAGGAAAAGGAGGGGAAAAAAAGAGAGACAGGCAAGATTATGTCATCTTCTCTTCTTTGCAATGCTTCTCCTTCCACCTGGAATGACCTTAGGCTCATCGTTCAACTTCTGAACACTTGTTCATTAAGTGTCAGCTTGTACATAGTCTCTGAGGGGAGACCGTTTGTGAGTCTCTAGGCAGAATTGATCACTCCTATAAACACATATACATTCTCATATATGTACTACATTAAATTGCCATATTTCCCATATACTTATCATATTCTTCTACTTATTTGAACAAATACTTTAAAATATTTGTTTATTTTGAACAATTCAAAATTATTCAGAGTATTTGAACAAAGAATTCATAGCCCACTTAGCCCAAAAAACTAACATTTTTTGTCACAGGATTCTATCTTACTAAACATCAATCTTCCCATATTTATAGACATGATAATTTTCCTTATTTATAGGAACCTTAGATTTTTCTGCCAGATGGGAGATAGAAGATACCACTTAAGCATTTGATTTGTTTTCAAAATTCTGAGAAAAGTTTTTGTCAAAATTTATGACAAGGATTTCAAAAGGAAGTTATTAAACTGTATTAGACAATCGTTTAATAGAGAAAAATGAATGTTAATGTCAGCAGTTAACCTCAACCAAGACAGCCAGCATTATAACTCGGTAAATCCAACTTAGTCTAATATAAAGTATTAGAGACACAAAAGGAAAAGCTATATACGTTTTATTTGTTTGTTTGTTTGGGAAGTCTTGCCCCTAATTTGAACTCATTTGACTCAAATATAAAATCCCAGGAAATGTAAGCCAACAGAAATTTCACTTCTTTCTTGGCCAACATAGTAGCACTGTGGAACAGCTGAAAACCACATTTTCATGTGTTTGTAATTTAATTCTCTTCTACCACCTGCATGTGGCAAACAGTTATCTCACAGTTGCCAACTATAGATTTGCCAGCTGTTGGAAAAAAATGGAGGATAAATTTAACTCTTTAAAAACATTTGACTCACTAGTCACACTCAGATATCAATCACATATATTCTGGTTGTCATTCTAATTGGTCATCTAGAATTTTGCCACTGCATAAGTGGAGTGGGTATTGTTGGTTCAGCCAGTTGGCATTGTACTGAGATGATTATTGCTATTTGAAGTTATTTTTCAAAGCTGTTGAAACTAAGGGAAAAGGATGGGCAAACCTGTCTCAAGTTTCTGTGTCTGTTAGCTGAGAGAGTTATGACAAAGGGCATGGTTCAGCTGAATAAGTGGTTCAGCTACATAGGATTGAAATCCTGCTTCTTCCTCTCTCTGGCATTGTGACTTAGAAGCAAGTTTTATTATCTCTTTAAATTACAGTTTCTATATCTGTAATATAGGAATATATTTACCATACATATTTATTGAGCTTATATTATGTGCCAGGCACTGCATAAGTGCTAGGGGTGCAATGGTGAGCAAAATAGCTATGGTTATTGATTTTATGGAGCTTATAGTATAGGGAGGGAGACACAAATTAAGAATAGCCACAAATAAATCCATTATTTCAAATTGCAAAACTGTTTCGAAGGATAGTATTGTGAACTATAGAAGATCATAATGTGAGAATCTAAGTCAAGTAGGGGTTACCTGCGTGGCTCAGTCAGTTAAGCAGCTGCCGTCATCTCAGGTCATGATCCCTGAATCCTGGGATCGAGTCCCACGTTGGGCTCCTTGCTCAGCGGGGATCCTGCTTCTTCCTCTCCCTCTGCCTGCCACTCCCCTGCTTGTGCTCTCTCTCTGGCAAATAAATACATAAAATCTTTAAAAAAAATCAAATAGTTAGTGAAGCCTTCTCTAAAAACATTCTGTTTGATTTGAGATTGGAATAATGAATAGGAGATCCTTTGTAAAAGAATAAGAGCAAAGAAGGAAAGTATGTTTTTTAGTAACAGCAAACAGCACATGCAAATGTCCAGGACTTTCAAGGAACTGACGACAGAAGGAGTGATAATGGTGTGAGTTGAGGCTAGAGATGGAAACTTTAGAGGGACTTAAGTCATGTGGGGAATTTGAAATACCATCTTGAAAGCTCTATGAATTTGCTGAAGAAGGGTTATAGCAGAAGAATGATTAGAAAATCAGATTTGCTTTTTTTCCCCACTTGATGTACTGTTTTGAGAATGGCCTGGGGAAGGGAGACAGTACACAAAGAGAGGATGTGGTAAGTTGGGTGACTTGCTATGGTCTTGGGGAAATAGGATGGCAGCTTCTAATATGGTTGAGATGAAAAGAAAGGTTGAAATTCATAAATGGTTAAAGAGCACAACATTAGACTTGGCAGTTGATAGGGTATAGTGTAAGAGGTGGTAAAGGAGAGAGGGTTGTCAGTGTTGACCCTTTTTCAGTCTTGAGGAACTGGGTATATGTTTGTACCATTCAATGTACAAGGAATCCTCAAAGATTACCTCTGAAAAAAAGACCTCTGGGACATGTTGAGCTTGAGGTGACTTTGACACATTGATACACCAAGAAGACCTTCAAATACAGACATTTGAAGCTGTAGGTCAGATGAAAAATGAGGATGTAAAATTGGGAATTATTTGTAATTGGTTAGATTGCCTGGGGAGAAAGTAGAGTATAGGAAAGTAGATTATAAGAAGAGAAGAGGGCTAATCACTGAACCCTTACGGATATCAATATGAGTAGTCTAAATAAAACATTAGATGTAGGTGGGTGACTCAGGAGTGCCTGATAATTTGGGAGGAATGTGGCCTCCTTGGGCAATATATATTCAACTTGATGAGAAACTGTTAAACTGTTTTTTTTTTTTTTAAGATTTATTTTAGAAAGAGAGAGAGAGAGAGAGAGAGAGCACAAGCAGGAGGGGCGGAGGGAGTGGAAGGTAGAATCCCAAGCAGACTCGGAACTGAGTGCAGAGCCTTTTGCTGGACTTGATCTTAAGGACTGTGAGATCCTGACTTGAGCCAAACTGAGAGTCGGATGCTTAACCAACTGCGCCACCCAGGTGCCCCAGTGAAACTGTTTTTAAGAGTAGCTGTACCATTTTGCATTTCCACCAGCAAAATATGTGAGTTCCAGTTTTTCCACAATCCTGACAGCACCAGGTAGTGTCAGTATTTAGCCTTAAATGTTTTGTTTCATTTTAGATTTTATTAGATGTGTATAGTGGTATCTCATTGTGGTTTTCATTTGCATATCTTTAGTGGCTAACGAACTTGGGACTTTTTTCATGTGCTTATTATCTGTATGTTTTCCATACATTGTCTGTACATCTTCTTTAGTGAAGTGTTTGTTCAAATATTTTTCCCATTGAAAAAATTGGGGTATTTATTTTCTTATAGCTGAGTTTTGAGAGTTCTTTATTTATTTTGGATATAAGTCTTTTTGTATAGGTGATTTACAAGTATTTTTTTTCCCCAGCCTACATAGTTTTTTTTTCTTTCCTTAATAATATCTTTTGCAGAGGAAATAATTTGGATTTTGATAATGTCCTATTTATCATTTTTGTCTGTTATAGATAATGCTTTTGGTATTTTAGCTAAGAACTTTTTGGAAAGATCATGATTTCTACACTAAATTTCCTTTGAACATTTGTAAAAATTAATTATCATATATGTATGGGTCTGTTTCTGGATTCTCTATTCTGTTCCACTCATTTGTTTTTTTATCTTGAGGTCAGTGCCACACATAACTTTATATTAGATCTCAAAAGCAGATTGCCTTGCATTAGCTTTCCAACTTTGTTCTTCATTACCAAAATCGTTTTGGCATTTCTAGGTCCTTTCCATTTCCATATGAATTTTAGAATCAGCTTTCCAGTTTCTACATAAAAGCCTGCTGGGATTTTATTTGGGATCGGGTTGACTCTCTAGAACAACTTAGGGAGAAATGAGAAGGAACAAGCTTCAGTGGGTGAAGAAATAAAATTCATGTTTTGTCTTCCACAGGTATGCCATTGAGTATTGGTGTTTGGACTAGTGGGCAAAAGAAAGTGTGGAGTATTCTTTAAAAAACTAATTATTAAAAAGAGATAGAAGACAGAGAAAAAAAGAATGTTTGGCTATTAGGAATGAAAATCCTAGTAGAGTCAATGAATAATTATTAATTATTTTGAATTCTATATGGATGTAGGAGACATTGAAAAGATACTGAGTGATTTAAATTTGAGAGAATGCATACTATATTCACATAAAAGGAATATTCAGGACTTAATGATTGCCCTAGTGGATGCAAAGCAGAGTAGTTATTTTAGCTGGGGAGGGGAGAGATTATACCAGAAGAGTTGAACTGAATTTTTGCTCACTGTAATTTCTGTCTTAAATAAAATAACAGTAACCACTTTGATGCTATCCATTTCCCTAACTCAAATGTCTATAATTAAGCAGCTGAATTCACCCATCCCTACTTATTATAAGTGTCAGTTTTTAAACCTTAAGTAGCTTTTACAGTGCTCCTCAACTGAACAAAATTTAACAAAATGGAATAAAAACGTCTCAGGGATATCCAAGAACTAATGAATAGATGGCTTGTTTCCTTGCTCTCTAGTCTTTATTAATAGATACAAAGAAAGCTATATATTAGGTGACTTTCCTTATAGACCTTAAAGTTGTTGTTTTCTTACCATTTTTTAATTTCTTTTGCTACTTTAGTACTCGATACCATTTGAAATACTTAGAGAAGCGCCTTAAGAGGTATGTAATGATACCGAGACTAAGAAATAAGGGACTGGTTAAGGAATTAGTGTAGGAAGACTGGATGTACAAAGAAAACCCTTATTTGGTAACATGAAAGTGTTTCCAAGCAGGTTTTGTTGGCTTATCAACACCTCTACCTTGAACAATAACAAGATAGGAGTTAACATTCCAAATGTTTGGTTTGTAAAAGACAGCTAGCTAAGGTCAGATCTAACTGAGGAACACTAATTGCTTTGTTTCCCGTATTTCTCAAGGTCAATGTGGTTATGTGTAATAGTTAAAACCAGGCTTGAGATGAAGTAGAGTCTATATTCTGCAATAATTATTCTCTAAATAGGAGTCGTTTTCCGGAAGGGGAGTTTTTAAAGGTCTGATATCACCATTTAATCAAGGGCTTAAAATTTTGTGGAAAATATATAGACTTGTAGGGTAGATAATTTGGTCTTACTTCCTAGGGAATGCATCTTGTATGCCATCCACTTAACACATCTGTGATATATCAGGACAGGGTTTTGAGTTTTTCAGTTTGTGAGTGTTGAATATATTAAATAAATGAGAGAATTAGGACTAGGATCTTAGTTCCCTTAATTACTAGTTCTCTATACTATATACTTTAAAAGTAAAATTTAAGCTCCAACAAATTAGACACAGTAAATAAATTTTCTTATAGAAATCTGGTTTACAAATGTTATAAAACAACAAGCCCCAAACCCCAAAATAACCCCCCGAACAACCCTACAGCCAGATATCTTTAAACCTTACTGTCCTTAAAAGTTTGGAAGAGTGGTTGATGATATTCTGCTAAGACTTTAACAATTGACAAGTTTCCTTCCTTTTATTTAGAATTGCTTCTGCATTGACTCACTCTGACACCAGTATTGCATTAGCCTGCTTTACAAATGGGTAATGGAGAGATAAGGGGATTAAAACTTTTGGAGACATATTTGGCAATAAACAATATTAAATCTTTCACTAGGCTACCGACAGCATTTGGACAACACACAGATCAAATCTTGAGGCACTTTGAGTCACAAAATTGAATTAAAGGGTCGAAGAAGCAGTGTGAAATGAAACTGTGGATTTTAACACACCTGGGACTTTCTGGTATCTAAACACATAAGTCTGTACTTTTTTTGAGCACAAAAAATCCTAAATGTCAGCATCAAGACAATGTGAAAGTCTCAAAGATAGAATTGGTTATAGCACAGGAGCTCATTAAAGGGAATATATGAAAGAGTTTTTTGAATTTTATTTTAGTATGTATTTTTATAAATTCTCAAAGCCCTTCAGGGCTCTATCTGTCATCACAATTTTCAAGAGTTGTTAAATGGAGCTTATTATTTTTTTTATGTAAGTTGTGGATAGTTGTTCATATAGTATGAGATGATCACCTTCATCAAGCAGTAGAGACTAACTATGGAGTGTTGCATTTCCCTTTATAATTAAAAAATATTTTTAAATTAAATACCTAATCATAGTTTAAAATGTCAAATAACGCTTAGTATAACTAAAACTGGTCATTCCTACCACTTTCCCAACACCATCTTCTGCTGTTTTGGTTGTTTCTTCTGGGATTTGCCTCCATGTGTCTAAACAATTAAATGCTGCAGTATTTTGCTTTGTCATTTTTGGGCATTATCTATTGGCTTCTTCCTGTAATAATTGTAGATTTTACCTCTTTCCTGCTTATATCCCTATTTCCTTATATCTTTTATATATCCCTCTTTCTTGCTTCCTTAACTGTGTATGGTGATATTACATTTTTAAAATTAAATCCATAGTTACTCTTTTCATTAGTATGATTATATAGAAAAGATTAACTGCCAAGCCAAGTTGTATACCTTGTTTATATTTCTGTTCTTTTTTTTTTTTTTAAAGATTTTATTTATTTATTTATTTGAAAGAGAAAGAGAGAGAGCACAAGCAGGGGGAGCATCAGGCAGAGGGAGAGGGAGAAGCTGGTTCCCCACTGAGCAGAAGAGCCCAAGGTGGGGCTCAGTCCCAGAATCCCAGGATCATGACCTGAGCCAAAGGCAGACGCTTAACTGATTGAGCCACCCAGGCACCCTGTTCTTGTACAACATTTTATCTTTCAGCTAAGAAGCATTACATTTTTTTTTTTTGCCTTGAGAATTGCCTCATTTTATTATATTGTGTTTTTTGTTTGTTTTTCTTTCATTTGCTTAATTTGCTTGAATCTATGACATCTTGGTTCTTTTACCATCTCCAAGAGCTCGGTAAAATTTTTATTAGTTTTCCATAGAGTCAATCTTATCAGTTAATGTATCTGCTCCTAGGTTTTCTTCAATAAACTGGTCTTCTATTTGACAAAATTCCTCTCTTCTCTGCTGTAAAGGCTTTGTAACAGCTGCAGAAGTGCTGTTTTGGAAATTCCTTTGGCCTCTCCTCTTTGATCTCTAAGTTTTCCGAGTTCCGTGTCTCTCTTTTCCTTGCTGTATTCCCTCTGGCAGCTTCATGATACTGAATACCCGAGAGATAAAATTATGACATTCGGAATGTCAGAAAATGTTTTTTTTCTCTGCCCATTTTTTGAGTAATATAATTTAATTTTGAGTAATATAATTTAGATATATTTACACATTTAGGTTAGAAATAATTTGGTCTTAGAAATGAAGGCACTGTTCCACTGCCTTCTAGCCCTCATGCTGATGTGCTTCTTTTTATACGTCCTAATCCTTTTTAGGATCGCTCTTCTTTTTTTTTTTTTTTTTTTAAAGATTTCATTT